>CM077644.1:147094961-147804961 GCA_039707465.1 Rhabdophis nuchalis | reverse complement strand
CTGATGATAGAAGTGCAAAGAGGCACTGACCAGGGTGTGAATCATCTCTGAGTATCTTCCTTACTCTGCTAAAGCAGTGAGATCTGATGATGTCATCCTGTGGTGTCAGACAATGCCGTCTTAACGCATAGGCCTGTTGGGCATTTGCCCGGGGGCCCACGATCATAGGGGGCCCCCGGGCAAATGATTCTGCCTCTTCGCTACCCACCTGGCTGCTGCTTTCGGCGGGCAGGTTCCTCAGCAGAATCTTGCGCCTATTGCTCAGCTCCCGCCTTGTGCTCTGCAGCCGGCGAGCGATCTCCTCCGGGGAGAGAGCGCGGGGCTCCCCGCCCGCCCCCAGGTCAGGCTCCCCAGACCCCGCCGATGCCGCCATCTTGCCGGCCCAGAGGTGAACACATTCTCCCTCCGCCAGGGCAGGGGAAGCTGGTGGGCGGGAGGGGAGCCAGGGCGGGCTGGTCGGAGCGGGAGGAGCAAGGAAAGCTCCGCAGCCAGCGGCGGCGGCAATGCCGTCTTAACGTTGGGCATTTGCCCGGGGGCCCAACACTATTTCTATGCCCAGGGGCCCAAAATGGTGTAAAGACGGCTCTGGTGTCAGAGGGCAACCAATGGTTTCTTGTGCCGAATTGATCACTCTCTGTAGTGCCTTCCTGTCCGCAGCTGTTAAACCATACTGTAATGCAATATGTGAGGACACTTTCTATGGTGGACCGATAGAAAGAGGTCATCAGCCGTTGTTACACCTGATTTTTTCGCAGGACTTATTATGCCTAACTTTGGTTCATTGAATAATATAAATAGATTGGGTGAATTGGCAAACAGTATGGAAATCTATCAGCTCTTCTATAATAGCAGCACTTAATACATTTTGCAATTGCTGTCGTTTAACGCCAATGAAAATAGTACAAATATATCAATAACTATATGCTATCACATACTATAGTGGTCTGTAATCCCTTTTAGCATCCTGGAGTTCCGCAGGCTACAAGGATATGCCAGATTGCCATGTCCATAGAGAAGGGAGTCCAGGAAAGATCCTTAGAGAATACGCAGTCACTGCCAACATTTGAGTAAAGATAGAGATAAGAAGAAAAACATTATACAATGAAGATTTTAAAAATGTGGGGGTGGGGGAATAGCACACATATACCTACTGGAATAATCTCAGTCCTGATGTGTTCTGCTTCAGGGAATTGTACTTAAGAAAAACTATAAATTAATGAACAATGAAATAATTGCAAACATCGCAACTTATGAACCCCACATTAACCATTGTTAACCAGCGCAATTATAAATAAATGGAAAACATTTCACATATAACAAGAATTCAACTGAAAAGAACCTCAAAAAATGAAAGCCCGATACCAAGTTAATGGAAACAACTATAAATAGAGCCCATTGACACAATAAATGCAATTAAACACAGTTTGTATAATTAACAAAAAAAATAATTAAAAAGTTGCATCCTGCATTCAACCTCCTATCGCTTCTGATTACATGTGGTACACAAGGACATAATTATGTACCAAAGATGAAAAGCATAACATTACCAAGATAAACCACTAACATCTATATATATATTTTTTAAATCTTCATACTGTTATTGCACAAAGAAAATGCGGAGCATATGACTACATTCAAATTGTTAACTATTGTTAAAAAATGAAAACTCCATAAACAAACAACCCCCCCCCCCAAAATAAATTATATATGGAGGAGGAAAACTGCAGGTGCCGAATGCTTAAAACTCAACAACTGTGTGAGTGAAAAGGCATTTAAAGCTTAAGTGCTGCACTTAATGGTACATATACTTGAAAAATCCAACCACCAGATTCTAAATACCAAATATAAACATTGTGTCTAAAACTCAAACACATCCTAATCACAAAAACATGGAATAGCAAAGTAATTGGAGTGATGCACTAAAGTAAGGAACTTCACTAAGATCTTTACAGGCTATTTATTTTAATCTTATTATCCCATCTAGCCTCTATTTAAAGAAGAATCTTATCTTTATAAGCTGGGATGTATTTTAAATCTGCCAAGGAAGGTTCTAAAATAGTCTGCTATAACCAGCTTCCGCATTCATAGGCATCCATTCCTAACCATCAATGAGACAAAGTTGTGAAATGTAAGTCATGACATTGCAATGCAAGTTCTATCTTTTCTAGTTGCATGTCATCACTTGCTGCCTCCTCCAGAAGGAGGTCGGAGGGTGACAGGATAGCAGTCTTCCAATATTTGAGGGGCTACCACAAAGAAGGGGTCAATCTATTTTCCAAAGCACCCAAAGGCAAGACGAGACAGAATTACTACCATTAGAAGCAGTAGCAGCACAACTGGAATTCATTTTGATTTTTTTTGCTTTCCCCTTTTACCATAACATCTATAATCGTACCCAGTTGATAACTGACTATCCATGTTTGAGAAAATATTAGTGCTAATCAAAACCCATATGCATGTGTAGCAAGATATATACCTAGAGTTTATTTATTTGTGTCAGAAACATCACAATTAAAACAAGGCATACTAGGACATAAAATTTAAAATCTAAAATACCAGATTGAAATATGTACAATACCTAGAGTGAGTGTGGATGTGTAGATTTTTAAAATGTTGAATACCTCTCTGAAGATATACCTTTCATGTACATGTTATTTTGGATTTGAAGCATATGTGCACTGCAGCTGAGCCATGCAACCCTAAATGTATTAATTCCCCCACAACCTAGTGAGATTGACTCTTAGTAAGTATGCACAGCATGCCACCTTGATTTTTGGAAGAATTCTTGGGGATAGACATATGCATACAAATATTGTCAGGGGGAAAATGTGTGAAAATGGAGGGAAAGTCTCATCACAGAGCTAAAAGAGATTTTACAAATTTGGGGGTAGGCAGCATGTCAGATTTTGTGCACATGTACAGGTAATCATCAATTTACAATCACAACTGAAACCTAAATTTCTGTTGTTAACCGAGACAGTTGTTAAGTGAGTTTTTCCCCATTTTGCAACTTTTATTGCCTCAACGATTAAGTGAATCACTGCAGTTAAGTTAATAACATGCTTGTTAAGTGAATTCCCCATTTACTTTGCTTGTCAGAAGGTTGCAAAAGGAAGTCACATGACCCCTGGACAGCCCAACCATAGTAAATATGAACCGGTTGCCAAGCATCTGAATTTTGATCATGTGACCATGGCAATGCTACAATGATCATAAGTGTGGGAAATGGGCGTGTCACTTTTTTAATGCCATTGTAACTTCAAATAGTTACTAAATGAACTGTTGTAAGTCAAGGACTTTATATGATGAAAGAAAAACTACATTGAGGCAGAAGCAGATGGCGGAATGAGTCTGAAGGCTTAATCCTCACTCATCCCTCCCCATTAATCCTTTGTGGAACCCAATTGGAAGGCACCAAGCACAGATTATCAATGTAGAAGATCGAAGAGAGAAAAGACCTGCCAACTGATCTACAGGTAGATAGCTTCCATGAGTTTCAAAGGGTAAAGACAATAGACCTTCTGTTCACAGGGAACATGACCTTGAAGGGGACTTCATCCAAATGCAGAAATGATGTGTTCCATGAGGACAGAAGGTTTTTTACAACCCAATGTAAGAAATATTCTTAGTGCAGCTGAAAGCAATTATCAATTTGAATTAGGCACCTAGGAATATTCTGAGCCAAATCCCAGTATTTGAAAATGACTTTAATGAACCTAGTAATTCTGTGATTACATGGTAAACTGAATATTACTTTATGATGTATGTCTGGACTTGATTACTCCTTTAGTACTATCTCCCACTGATGATTACCAGTTTTAGCTCTTAACAGACAAGAGATACCTTCTGCATATTAAGTCCCTCTGTAACTTGTCTAATTCTGCCACTTAGAAGACCAGTGCCTCAAGGGGTCAGGAAAAGATTTCACTGCATTTTGACAGTAGTGGTTTAGAGTTAATCCAGCCATTCCATCAAATGAGTTTGAGGACTGTTTTCACCTTGGGACATCTATTTGCTCAAAATACTCTGTAGTGTTTGGAACATTGCAGCAGTCCTCTAAGATACAGAGAAGGAACACAACTTAATTAGAGAGAAAGAATGAAGGGGAAATGACAGGAAGAAATGGAGGGGAAGTAAGAGTAGGAGAGAGGATAGGAAAGGGAAGAAGAGAAAGGAAAGGAGAGAAGGAAAGAAGAGGGGAATGAAGGAGAAAAGTGGAGGGAAGAAGTAGGGTTGTTGTAAAATAAGATGTGTGCAGGGCAGGGGTCTGCAAAGTTGGCTCTTTGAAGACTGATGGACTTCAACTCCCAGAATTCCCCAGCCAGCAAAGCTGGCTGGGGAATTCTGGGAGTTGAAGTCCACCAGTCTTCAAAGAGCCAACTTTGCAGACCCCTGGTGTAGGGGATGGCAGGAAAGCAATGTTGATTGTATTACATACTGACGGGCAGTATGGTAGTTTCCACCAAGATCCTCTGATCTGGCGGGAAAATACTCAAAGGTGATTGGCTAAGATGTCTGACAGCTCCCTATAAAAGGGCTGCTGCCAGACAGAGACTTTGCTGGATTGTACATAGTTCTTACTATTAAGAGCTGTTGTTACTGCAAGCCTGAGCCTGCCTCTTCCATTCACCCGATCTAACAGATTATATTTTTAATTGTAGGAGGAGGAATGAATTGTTATGAATGTCAAAAGATAACAGATATTATCAATAATACCGTAGTTATGAGATGATATGTTTATATGAGAAATAAAAATAAAAAAACTTTTCAGATGAAAAAAAGGAACACAACTTAATTTAGAAATGTGTCTGATTATCTGGCCCTATTTGAAATGAGCCTTCTCCCTCACTTCATCCCACTCCTTGCCTTTCACTCTGTAACCATGCTGAAATTATCTGAATGTTCTGTACTAAAATAAGCACCTTCCCAAGCCTTGTGCTGGCTTAATATGAAACAGAAAAAAAACCTTACAGCTCAATCAAAAAAATAATGAGTGGGATGTGAGGGAAACTATCATTTAGATAGCATTTTGGATTTTGTCAAGTTTATGTGTAGTGATTTTAAGGCTAGCAAGAGGCAAAGATGTCAGAATGCTCTGCCTGGCAACATTTCACATCAAGGAGGCTGTCACTGACTACTCTCATTTCCAAGCTGTTTGTGACACACCTGGAACACTCCATGAGCAGATAATAACTTTATTTCTGGAACGGAGATGCAGCAATTACCTGCAAACACAATTTCTCCTGGGGCATCAACTGAGAGCACAGAAAACAATAATGCCAGCAATGATTTTTTTTAAAATGAAATTTGGAGTAGTTGCAACTTCAGTGCTTGTTGATATCAGCAAAATTACCATTCAAAGGCTGGGTTCACACATTGCACTAAGCACTCATGAATAACCTTAAACTGGCTGTGTTTGCATGTTGTGCTAAAGTTATAATGCCTGATTTAAAGACTACACTTGCTGGATTCACACCATATAGTAAGACAAAACCAAACAAATTATATTATGGTTTACATCTATGAAGCCAGCTGATGGTTAACCCAACCAAGCCACGTGCTAATTTATGCATTACATCATTGTTTCATCTCTATTTCCTCTCTCTCACACACAAACATCTTGTTTCAATGGAAATAAAAATTCCCAGATTGCTGCAAAATAAATGTTGATGTTATATTAAATGTTAGATTACTATTACTTTGTGGCGGAATTTATTTTGGTTCAGGTGATCAGCAAACGCCCTGGGTCCGTTTGGAGAAGGGCGGGGTATAAATTCAATAAAATAACATAAAAATAAATAAAAGGGCACTGTACTCATAACATTTTCTGTCTTGAAGAGTATCTTGAAATTTCAGCTGGTGCAAAATTCACTGGGTGCAAATGAAACAGCAGGAGGAGTTATGTGTGTCTCTGGTAGAACACATGTTATATTTTTGCTCCAGTGGTTACCATTTTGTTTCTGGCTATTATTAAATATAGGTAGAAAATTTATAATTACTTATAGACCTGATGTGTAAGGAGAGGAAAATCTGATACTTCTGATATATTTTTCAACATTCAACCAGGGTGGACTTTTTATGTTTAATGTTGGTGCTCTCTACATGGGGCTCCCCTTGAGGTGCATCCGGAGGCTCCAGTTAGTCCAGAACGCGGCCGCACAGGGGATTTCGGGAACATCTCGAAGTTCCCATGTAACATCTCTCCTACGCGAGCTGCACTGGCTACCGGTGGCCTTCCGGGTGTGCTTCAAGGTGCTTGTTACCATCTTCAAATCGCTCCATGGCTCGGGGCCTAGTTACTTGCGGGACCGCCTCCTGCCACATACCTCCCACTGACCGATTCGCTCCCACAGAGAGGGCCTCCTCAGGATGCCGACTGCCGGTCAATGCCGGCTGGCGACGCCCAGGAGTAGGGCCTTCTCTGCGGCAGGGCCCGCCCTCTGGAACGACCTCCCCCCAGAACTCCGTACTATCACGAACCTTCCCCTCTTCCGCCGCTCACTTAAGACACATCTCTTTCAGCAAGCTGGACTAGCATAGAATTTAAATCTAGGAACGATAGAGCCTCAGCTAAATTAGATAGGTTTTAATGGGAATTTTAGCACAGGTTTATCATTTAATTTCTTTTATCTCTGTCGAGAGTCCGTCTCGACGGAGATTGGTGCGGTTTACAAATCGAATTAAATAAATAAATAAAAAATGAATGAGACATTCATCATTTGTTATAAAAGATTTTGTACACGTTTTTTATTTTTATTATTAGTATCTGGTGGTTGTTAGTTTGATTCTTCTTCTATATTTTAACTTTGGAATAAAATAAAATAAAATGTCAAAAGAATTCCTGGTGTTGACCCTGAGGGCCTCATATGCCATGGGAATAGGTTATTTGAGGTACTGTCTCTTCCAGATTTCTTCTGTTTATCCCATGTGATCTAACAGAATGGGCATGTTATGGGTTTCATTATCTAGGAGGGTACATTTGGTGGGCTCTAGACAGCAGGCTGCCTCATCATTTCCAAGATTCCAAAGGTCTCTCAAGATCTAGTTATACCAGCAGGCCTGGGAATCCCAGGAATGGGCGAACTGATGAAGTGGTTCCATTACTACCATATCTCTTTGCCTATTATTCTCGTTTAAGCTGTTTTTATGTTTTCTTAATGTTTTTAATGTTTGTCAATGATAACGGTTTTAGATATTGTTTTAATTTTGCTGAATGCCAGCCAGAATTGCCTACTTGTGAGATGGGTTGCTATGTAAATTAGATAAATAAATAAATAAATAAATAAATCTTTTTCAGGTTTTTTTTTAAAGAGATCATACCTAAGAGTTCCTTAGATAGTGAGATAGACAGAATATAAATGTAATAAATAAATCATTACCATTTGTATTGTACCAGTTGTTTTTTTTAAAAAACTATGTGATTAATGAAGTAATATCTATTTCATTCAATGATCGCCCTAATAGCAATATTGATAATACAGGAAGAAGGTCATTCAAGGCACAGTCACATTTCAAATTTATACACAACTGTTATATCCTAGGAATTGTAAAAAAGGTATTCTTCAAATTATAATGAAAATTGCATCCATTACAGGAACCACAGTTCCCAGGAAAACGTAGAGGATTGGTTTGTCTACCTGTGGTGCAAAAATACGTACTGTACATTATTTTGGGTTTCATAAATTCAAAATGTCTAGATTCTGAATTGAATATGTAATTATTTCAACCCTAGGATAAAAGCGTAAAGCTGTAAATCCCCAACTGTCTTGATGAAAGATGTTTCATTTTTCCAACACATCCTAAGATCCATATCATTTTGTCATTTCCATTTCAATTCTATTGAAACTGTGGACACACTTGGAATTGATTGCTTTGTAAACAGTTTGACAGCAGATTTCAGGATAATGTAGAACAAGCTCTTCCTGTTCACTGCCATTCAGTTTTAGTCTACAGTTTTAGTCTAAAGCTGGCAATGCAGTTTTGCTGCTTTTCTGAACGAATGGAAGTCCTTTGAATAATGGAGGCTCACACACTCTCCCATGGTGCTGTCCTTCTGATTGACAAGTTTCTCAGAATCCTTCTTCCCTGGGTTTCATCCAGTCCCAACAGTGCTTTTTCAAGAGGCAATTGGACCTTCCATCCTCCCTCCCTCCGTCCCTCCCTCCCTCCTTTCCTTCCTCTCTCTCTTCCGTTCTTCTGTCCTTCCTTCCTCCCTCCCTCCCTTCCTGTGGTAGTGGGGAAATTAAGACACATTTGACCAGAGGAAATTATGATGAAGGCAATCATAACAAGAACAGTGTTGTACAATGGACATCAAGCAAAGAGGTATGTTCTACCTTTCAGTTTCATAAGAGTCATTCCTCTAGCATGCTGGCTGGGGAATTCTGGGAGCTGAAGTCTACACATGTTAAAGTTGCCAAGTTTGAAAAAAAACTGGTTTATAGTATGTATCAGCTTAGCCTGATTGACATTTATAGCTGTTTATTTCTCAAGGTACAAGCTGTTCTCCTTTGAGGCCCAAATGTATATGTTAGCATGCAACTGGACAGAGTAGGGTAACAGCAAGAGGAAAACCAGCAAACCCTCTGGCTTCTATCCCTTATTCCAGTGGTTGCTGTATAATAATAGAGTTCTTGAGTTTACATATCACAGCTAAGCCCTAAAATGGCTTGTTAGGTTTGGGTGTAGCATATTATGTAAACCAACTCTAGTTAGGTTTAAAACAAATAATTTTAAGCAAACTGAAGCTTCATGCTATGTTGAAACCAGGCCATTGCATTGAAGTGATAGTGTGATCTTCCAGAGTTGAATTCTTTTGCAGTGCTGTATGACAGAAAACCATTATCGATGAGAATCGTTGACCTTTTGAAGACTTTGGTGCCCTTCAAAAATCCCAGAAATAACATTTGCACTGAAATTAAAAACAATTGCTTTTCTCCTCTGTCTGCTAGACCCATTCACATTATCCTTGATATCAAGAGAATTCGTTTCCAAGGCATGGCTAATTGTGTTTATTGAGGGTTTTAATGAGTTTCAGATCAGTTCAGCTATCAAATGCTGAAAAGAAGGGACAGGACATCTGAGTCAACTGTTAACCCTTTTATTCCTTAGTATCTCCCATACCCACTACCAAATATATAACTCTACTTAGCCGGGTTGACTGGTTTTTATGTGACAATTTTGTTTTCAGTTGATATGGTCTCCTGACTAATCAGTAAAAACTTACATCTGCTACCTCACCCAAATAGCATCAGTTGTGGGTAAATGACAGCAGCAATGTTTTTTCTTTCAGAAATAGTCTACCTCCTCTTGGAGAACAAGTAAAAAACAGCACCACTCAGAGGATGCTTGAATGTAGCAGATTTCATTATCAAATTCACCATTTCACTGATTGTTTATGGTCTCCTAGTTCTATCAGTCTAAAATGGGTTTAGCAGCTGTCTAGCTTCTAGGCCAGTGATGGCTAACCTTTTTTGGCTCATGTGCCAAAAGCGGGGGGAGCGCAGGGGAGTCGTGCATGGGTTGCCACACCCATAATGCTATGTGCACAACCCCCTGCTTTTGGCACACTTTTTTTGCCCTCCCCAGGCTCCAGAGGCTTTCTGGGAGCCTGGGGAGGGTGAAAACAGCCTCCCCCCCATCTCCAGAGGCTTCAGGAGCTTCCCTGAAGCCTCCAGAGGGTGAAATACGGCCTCAAAAGAAGGCCTAAATCAGCTGGCCAGCGCACACATGCGTGCTAGAGCTGAGGGCAATGAAATGGTTCCGCGTGCCACCTGTGGCACCTGTGCCATAGGTTCGCCATCATGGTTCTAGGCCAAACAAAAAAACTTGTGAGTTATAGATGACTTCCCTTTCTCATCAAAATGCCCCCATTTAAAAAAAGAATACTACCTCCTGATAAGTGTTCATGTAATGTTCATGTTACGTATCATGTAATCCTATGCAGATTTACTCAGAAGTCACACTTTCCAATTCAAGGAGACACCTCTACCACATGAATATGCATAACTCTAAAGTCAGCTGTCCTGCAGCCAGAAGCACCACTGAGGTTGTTTTTGTGATCTTTGAATGAATGATGGTCAGGACTGGGTTGTTTTTGGATTGGAGGTTCCAAATCTTGGGGGTGGAGGCTAGACTGGGAAGCTGAGAAGACAAACCCGAAAGATAACAATAGCAAGCCACTTCCTCATTGCTGTCAAAAAAACCCCAACAGGAATGCCCCAACAAAGCCCCTGGAATGAGATTTATCTTTAAGTAAGATGAATAGATAGCAGATGCAGTTTAATTATAATGTAAGGCACACTGAGGTTAAAAAAAACCATGTATATTCTGATCAGGTCTGAGCTCTTGGTGATTGAGCAGGAAAAAAATAGATATGAGGTTAATACTGGGTAGTCCATTGAAATGTCAGCTTTGCTATGAGAAATGCAAATTTTGTATTAATTATGGAAGAGGTCAAAAGTAAACTGAACAGAATGGCCTCCAACAAATGAATGGGACAGCTATAACTTGAATGCTGTGTGCAGTTCTAGTTGTGCCTTCCACAGGAAAGATAATTAAAATAATCAGGGACACGAGCAAACTGAACAGACAAAACAGACAATGCATAGTTAAACTGCGGCATTGGAAGATGTAGGACAGATGCTGATTTGGGCAGCTTGAAATGGACTTAAGACAAATTCATGGCAGACAAAGTTATCAATGGCTACAAGTCATGGTGTCTATTCCATACCTCGGATACCTCTTAAGAGTCATAATAGGATTTTACACAGCCTTCTCCTGAGTCAATCAAGCCATCATTATTTTCTCTTTTTATAATTTGAAGATTTCTGCTGATATTATGATATTACAGCCTTATTGGTTTTATACTTTATACAAGCTGCCATGTACCTCTGTATTACAACATCTGGCAATAAACAACGCACAAGATTTGATGACAAGGTATACCTTCAAAATCTCTGGAAGGATACGAGTTGCTATTTTTGTTTTCATCTTGATGTTTACAACTTGACCTTAAATTTCACAATCAAAATACATTAAGGGTTCTTTTCCTGGTAAGATTTTTCTGGGTATAAGATTATTTGCTTCAACATTCACTTTTATGCAGTTATGCTGGAGTTGTTTTGTCTGAGTATTTTGTTCACCTCCTACCAGAGGGTTTCTGCTGTTTTGTTTGTGAATGTTATGGAGTAATTTTTGAGAGTATGGCTAGTTATTTTAAGGATGGGAACAGTAAGCCCCCAATTCCCACTGTTAAGGGAAGGCTGCATACAATTGTTTGCTCTCTATCATGTGGGGATATAATTCCATCAACCTTAAGGTTCTGCAGCCCACCTAATTATCAGAAAGTAATAGACTCAGAAATAGTCTCCTTTGGTTTCAAAAAGGACCAAAAAAAAAAAAAGCATGAGAGTTCAAAAGCTGTCCTTGGTAGAAGCTGTGGGTGCTGCCTTGCAAGATCTTTCAACTTTTCAGTTTGGTTTTTCAACTAGACATGACAATGCCAAGGAACATTGACTGAATGTTGACTTATCTCCATGCAGGCGACTACTGGGTCATAACCTTTTCCTTGTTCTTAGTGCTGGGGCAGAGGTCCAAGCTGTTAAACTATACCTTGCTTAAGAATACTTAGTTGAGAAAATCACAATTAGCTGGGTTTCCCGTCGCAATAAACACTTGTGCATTTATGTATATGTAGATTATGAATTAGCATATAATGTTAACACCCAGAGCTAAGTAAGATTCCAGATATCTGCTTTTCATGGATCTGTCTATCTTATGCTTACCAAGGTGACCAATCTGTGGTTTTTGAGACAGAAGAATGAGATGTGCTATCAGAGGAAGGAAAGCTAAGAAACAAGGATGTTGGTCCCTTTGAATAATACTGAGTATGGGGAGAAGATAGCTAGTTCTGGTATAATGGTTAAGGATTCAAATTCCAGATAATTATGGATCACATAATAGATTTTGGCTCAGTCATTATCTCTCAGCCCAGCCTATTTCATTTTGGTCAAGAGCACAGCATTAGGAAAATTAGGGGGGAAATGGGGCTGGATTCTTAGCATATGCTTAGATCAAACCAAGCTAACTCTGTTATGGCTTAGCCTAAGCAATGTGTAAACCCAGCCATTAAATCTTTAATTTGTCGTACAAGACTGAAAATACCTGGCAAAATATTAATTTTCAGTGTCTTAAGTGCCAATTTAGAGACAGAGAACAGGAAGTTGTTGAAGTTAAAGCCCTGTCACAAGAAGCTGGATAAAAGCACTAATTCTGGTGACAGGGACATTAAACTGTTCTCCCTGCCATATTATTTCACAATCTGTATCTGCAGTTAGTTAGTTAGTTAGTTTAGTTAGTTAGTTTATTCAATTTCTATACCGCCCTATCTCCCAACATGGGGCTCAGGGCGGTGCACAGGAACTATGAAATATACAAATACAAACAATCAAAAATGGTTAAAACTAGGATTAAATAAAATTTAGCCTGTGCTAAGGACATTAATTATAACCTAACTAAAATAATAAAAAAGCTATACCAGCTATGCCAGACCGTCAGGATGGGAATTCCTGGGATCCATCCATCTCTAAAACAAAACCTATAGAATCTGAACTTACAAAGAACAAGAGTTCATTTCTTAAATCTGGTTCATAAATCTTCCCACTCTTATCTGTATGCTTTTCTACTGGTTCCCAAGGTCAGTTTTGAAATGGAGAAACCACTGCCTCCCTTCTCTCCATCCATTAAAAACAAATATTGTAGCAGTAAAAAAGATAGACAGATGGAACCTGCAGCCAGAGATGACCAACCTGAGGTCAAATAACCTATTAGCTGCTGCCAGAAAAGATGCCAACATCACTTAATGTTACAGAAATTCATAGTGAAATTGACAGGATCCAACTAATGGGCATTAACACGAGAGATTAGAAATGAGTATTGGAAGCCTGGCTAAGGCACCATGAAATGACAGGAAAAGGAAGGCAGGCTGGATGCAAGGACTGGTTTTGAATGAAATTAGCTGAATCCAAGTGAAGTTTATAACAAACTGTTGCAGATGGAAGGCATCCAGTTCAGGACTCCAGTTCTTTCCATGTCATTCTCCTCTTCCATTGATCTTCTTGGTGTTAAGTTATCAACATTTTGTGACCCTTGGATACTCTTTAGCCTTCAGTGTTTAAGTGCTCTCTCCTATCCCATTCCCCATTTTTGGTATTTGTAAATTTTAGTATTCCGATAAATTAGCAGTAAAAAAGCCCTTTTCTGCAATTTTTTTACCCTCCTCTTGTATGGATACTTTTGTAATAATGGATTACACTTGATTTTGCTTTAATCTGTATCGTGCCATGCTTTCCTGTTGATATAGAATATGATGTCACATTTACAAGAATATATAGCAGATACCAATAAAAGAGAATATTTGCATCTCAGGATTGAAATGAGTCCTTGGTGCTCTCTGAGCTTGTTTTCTTGCAAACATTTGCCAATTGCGCCCCTTTCTGGATCGTGACGCTCCACGCACGGTCACTCAAGCCCTCGTCACTTCCCGCCTGGACTATTGCAACACTCTCTACATGGGGCTCCCCTTTAGGTGCACCCGGAGGCTCCAGTTGGTGCAGAATGCGGCCGCGCGGGGGATTCTGGGAGCCTCAAGATGCTCCCATGTAACACCTCTCCTGCGCGAGCTGCACTGGCTGCCTGTGGCTTTCCGGGAGCGCTTCAAGGTGTTAGTAACCACCTTTAAAGCGCTCCATGGCATGGGGCCTGGTTACTTGCAGGACCGCATCCTGCTACCGAATACCTCCCACCGACCAGTCTGCTCCCACAGAGCGGGCCTCCTCAGGGTACCGTCGGCCAATGTCAGCTGGCGACCCCCAGGGGGAGAGCCTTCTCTGTGGCAGCTCCTGCCCTCTGGAACGATCTGACCCCCGACCTTCGTACGATCATCAACCTGCGCCTCTTCCGTCGGGCCCTGAAAACGCACCTATTTCGTGCGGCCTCCCCCAATAGCAGATAGAAATTAGCACACTTTACCATTTAAGAGTTGCTGAGCTGTAGTTCTCGGCCCCTTTTACCATACCGGCATCTCAAAACCCTGACCCTTGTGCATGTCACCAGATACAAAAGGAGGCGGCTAGGAGTGGGTCCAAAGGCAGCCATTCTTCATTGAGGAACAAATGTGAAACAATCAAACCATGTAGACCAGAGGTGGGTTGCTCCCAGTTTGGCATGGATCGAGCGAACCTGTCTGGATGCTTCTGCGCATGCACAGAAGTGTCACGCACGCGAGAGCAAACCGGTAGTAAAAAAAATGGAAACCCACCACTGAGGTAGACACATAGATGAACTGGAAGAGTCTGCACAAGGTTTCCAGTTCAAAATGGGATAGTCTGACCCAGTGGTGGAATTCAAATTTTTTACTACCGGTTCTGTGGGCATGGCTTGGTGGGCTTAGTGTGGCTTGGTGGGTGAAGGATACTGTAAAATCTCCATTCCCTCCCCACTCCAGGGGAAGGTTACTATAAAATTCCTATTCCCTCACAATCAGCTGGGACTCGGGAGGCAGAGAATAGATGGGGGCGGGGCCAGAGGTGGTATTTACCAGTTCTCCGAACTACTCAAAATTTCTGCTACCGGTTCTCCAGAACTGGTCAGAACTTGCTGAATACCACCTCTAGTCTGTCCATTCTGGAAAGGCTCCCAAGTTTGCAATGCCCTATTTTGAGCTTAAATAGGAATACTGAACTTCAGCAAGGCTAGTTTTGAACTTGGAATACTTTCAGAACGATCAGACTAGAAGGAGATTGGAACAGCTGTTTTTAATTCAACATGTTTATCATGCCAGTAATGAACAAGGGTTTTGATTCTTCCGAGGCAAGATTACAGTGTGATTTTATTAAAGGGCAGCACCTGGGGTCCTCCTACTATAGAAACAACCAAGCACATGACAAGGTGACTGGATTACAAGAAAAGAGCCATCTACTCTTTGTGACTATGAAAAAAGGAAAAGCTATATTTGTGGGTTTTTTTTTAAATGACGGAAACAGGGCCATTTCAAAGCAAAAGTCTTTGATTCAGTACATCATGAGCAAAACATTGACACAGATTATCCACAATTGTTTTACAAGGTATGACCTTAAAACAATGCTTGGTTTATGTACGTACACATTTATACATTTTTTTTTCATTTGAACTATTACCAAAGGTACTTGGACCACAGTGAAAATAAACAAACAACAATCTCTGTTCCCCTCTCTCCATCTTTTTTTCTAAACTCAAAGCCAACCACACCCCCATGCATGCGAACAGCAAAACAGACGATTTAAGACACACAAAAATGTGATTTTTGTTTTTATCATGGAATGAGCAGGATCTTCATTCGCTGTTCTTCAGTTCCATAATATACAGTACATTCGCCAAAAGATTAGGAAAAAAAAATAATGTTCACAATGCCTCTAAGTTCCCTTTTTTAAATTTAAAAAATGTAAATGCATCCTTCATGAAAAACAGTTCAATATTTTTAACATTTTATTCTGCAAAAGCCATATGGAAGTCCAAGGTACAGGAGAGGATACAGAAATCAGATTTTCTCTTGCTCCTTAAATTAGGCTGCCAGACCTAATTTTTATTGCTGTAGGCTTGATTTTCCCTCTCCCCACTTTTAAAATCTCATTGGTCAAAACTGTTGTTATCTTTCTGGGTTATGCTGAAAACTGGAATGGAGGATTAAATTCTACAGCAATATTTCTCAACCTTGGTTACTTTAAGATGGGTGGAGTTCAACTCCTAGAATTCCCCAGCCACCCACCTTAAAATCACCAAGTTGGGAAACACTGCTCTAGAGGAGTTATTTGCAAATTGTAATATTAAGGGACGGGGGGACGAAAATGTTATTTTGATTGCTAATTGAGCAACACATATTTATGACAGTTATACCTAAAATCTAATTAGCTAAAGAAGAATGCAATAAATCATTGATTGAGGCATAGGAGGGAGGAAATCAAGCACTACTGATTCGAAAGAATCCATATTTTCACAGGATATTCCCAGCAATGCCTCCACGGTTATGTGAGTTTACAAAAGCACCTCTATGTCACGAAAAGAAAATGCTACTATTATTGTGTGGGAAAGCAAGCATTTTTTGTCCCCCGAGGAAGAACGTTCTAGAATTGCTGCAATAAATCTGTCAAATCATATGCTGTGTACTGCTGCCTTTCACAACACTGAAATATCTTCTAAAGAAAACAGGGGAAGTGGGAGGTAAAGAGTGGCATTTCTAAAGCAGTTAGCAGGACCAGCCAACCGGTATTATTTTTCTGAACACTTAAATCCTCTTTGGGGATAGCATGGCTTCCATTGATTTCAATTGATGTTAGTGGGGTAGGAAAAACCCAACCTGGGAAAGAAAGGCTTACAGAGGTATCCATTAACTTGAATGAAAGAACAGATTTGACATTCCAGCTAGAATTCTTTGGCCAAAATGCTAAAATTCCAACTGAGCAAGAGCTCAGCATATTCACAGTCAACAATATGCTAAAGCTCTTCTCAAATTGGAACAGTTTTGCCCACTACAGCATAATAATATCAGATACAAGCTACTGAAAGATACACCATGGCTCAGTACATATGTAGTCTGTAGAAAAACAGTCCCAGATACCGGCCTTGCTATCCCTTGGAACAGTTGAGGACAAACCTGCCTGGAATCCTATAACGCTGATTTTTGAGCAAAAGAATATTACAGCTTCCTATGTTTCTAAGCTCGGCCTCCGGTTAAGAAGGGAGTGTGTGCAAGTTGTGGGAAATTTGCTGCCACCAAGTTGAAATAGATCTACCAAAATTGAGCTGGTGTAGGGTAGATTTCTTATGTTGCCCTTAAAATATCCACAGCAGATACGATATATATCCTATATAACCATAGTATAGCAGCTGCATCAAAGAAACTAAATTGTATTTCAGCAATAACATAAAACATTTTTTTTTAATTCACCTAAAAATTTAAATATCCAGTTCCCAAAACTAGAACATTGATCACAGAGCTTGTTCTGGTACAGATGTACTTTTATCCCTCTTACATTATAATACACACACACACACACACACACACACACACACACACACAGTATAGTGGTAAGATGTTACTCCTCAGTTACCAGACTATTGAAATCTTTTTCAATGCTGTTGGTTTAACACTGATTCAAATTTGCATTTTTTCTGAACTTCAGTACCAAGTACCTCTAAAAAGAAATGATTGCAGGTTGCAGTTGCTTGGAATGTAATTTTTTTTAAAAAATCACCAGGCTTTTGTTTCCAGGCACCTACTGTTTTAATATGACATTATAATTCACCAGAGAGGGAAAAGATCATCAAAGAAAGCACCACTACCATCCAAATTAAAACTGGCTTACACTTAACCTATGCAAGGTTTCTATCTCAACTATTAACTCAGATACTTTTCTTGAAATGTAGACTGCAAAATTATTCTAGGCAAAGCCATGGTTTTTCCTTTTCCTTATGTTTTATAGTAAAAAACCACCAACGTTGACAGAACTACAGCAAATTGTTATTTCAAACATTTATAAACTGGTCTCTCTCTCTCTCAGCAGCTTAATTTAAAGGACTAATTTGCAAGGAATCAGACTTTGGGAATCTGGTACTCCCTTTCTGATCACTGTATCAAAAATGAAGGATCTTAGAGCAGTATATTATGTGAGCTGTACTCTGTACAGCTTGAATATTTGCCCTAAAGATATGTGTGTCTATACGCAACCATTTTACCATTTTGTGGTCAGAAGGAATATTTATTAAAGAGGACGCTGCATCCCCAAAAAGATCCTGGAAAGAGTCGTGAAAGCTGAAGTTTTATCTGGAGTGGATTATGCTGAGAAGTTTGCAGCTCTCACTCTTAACGACACATCTGAAGACATATTGGAAGTTCCACTGAGTGAGCCATACCTAAGATGAAGGTGGATTGTAGCTAAGTGTGACTCAATAGCATTTCTTAGTGTTAGTTACTCCTACTGAATTTCAGAGAGGGAGAAAGAAAGAAGAAATGTACTTCCATTCTTTCCAATATAGTCCTGAGACCTTAAATTGGGTCCTTTCCCTGGATTTGAAATCCACATCCAGGTTTCCCTCCTATGTCACTGGCATCTGTCCATAAATCTGTCCATAAAAGATTTCCCAAGGAATTATATTATATCTTATTCTAGGAGATGACCTGGCCATCTGCGGGATCGGATCCTGCCTCACACATCCTCATGGCTGATTCGCTCCCACAGAGAGGGACTTCTCCGGGTGCCGTCCACTAGACTTTGTCAGCGGGCGACGCCCAGGGGAAGGGCTCTCTCTGTGGCGGACCCGGCCCTCTGGAACGACCTTCCCCCCGATATTAGAACGACCACGGACCTCCGCTCCTTCCGTTTGAAATTGAAGACTCATCTTTTCCGCCTGGCCGGCCTAGGGTAGTCTCTCTCTCTATGGGTTTTTAAATGTATATCTATATTTAGTGGGGATTTTTAGTTAATGGGATTTTAGCACAGGAATTAATTTAATCTGTTTTAAATTGGTATGTATTTTGTATATTTATTGTTTTTATTCTCCCTGTGCACCGCCCCGAGTCCCTGTGGGGAAAGGGAGCGGTCAATAAATTCAATAAAATAATAAAATAAATAAATAAAATAATAGAAGTGTATTTTGAATGGCAAGCTAAGAACCAAAGTTTCTTCCAACTAGGGAGCGCAAAGCAGCAGCAACTTTCCACGTAGGTTTCTTATGAAAGGCTTCAAAAAAGATAAAAGACCTTTGAATCTAATGCAACTCCCATGTTATGACTAGATGCCTGTTGAGATTTGAGCAAAAAATCCTGGATACTACGAGTACCTTAGCCAGCAGATTAATTTGCACTGCTGGCTGTGTATAAAATGTGTCACAAGTATACAGTAGAAATCCAGGTCCTTTTTCTAGATTAATTCTAGTACAGACCGAGACTAGCAATTAAGGGACAGACAAATGTTCTCGACTCCCACTAGATCTTGTTCTTTCAGTTTTAGGAATGGCCCAGACTGTGCAACAATGAACAGCAAGAGATATTCTAAGAACAAGAGACAGCTTGTGCTCTATAATCTGGCAATTACAAGTATTTATAGGAATTGTATTGCCCTCTTTCAACCATTTCCCCCCCAAGAAATCAAGCTGGGGTTTCTAGAACACCAAACCAGGGCAACTGTAATGTTGGTGTATTATACGCCAATCAATACCTCTCAACTCAAAGAGTAAAGTAAAGCAGCGAAGTATCTATTGGGGGGGGGGGGGGACCACATCCTAAACTATCATCTCTGAATTTATCCTGCCTTTCTTTAAAAAGGATTACACACAGTGTTTCCCTGTTATTAAATATTAAATTGCAAGTAGCTCTATTCAGAAGTACAGGAATTCACAGGAGGGCTTTGTTTTACTCTAATTCTGCATTTTATCCTAATTTTTACAGATTTACAGACTCTTCCCAACGTGCTGCAAATGTTGCTGAACTACAACTTCCATCAGCCTTAGCTAACATAGCCAATGGTGCAAGATGTTTCAACACTGTAATCCAACAACACAGAAAGGACCCTATGTTCCCCTGTCCCTGCCTTATACATTAGCCGCTATAGCAAGCCAATTGCATTTTCTTCAAGGGAAAAAAAAGAGTTTCAAGTAGTTGTTAAGGATTTCAAACTTTCCCACACTTTCTTGTTTTGACTTTCTACATCGTTCTCTGGTTGACACCAACTTGGAGGTGTT
The DNA here is from genome assembly GCA_039707465.1 of Rhabdophis nuchalis. NCBI lineage: Eukaryota > Metazoa > Chordata > Lepidosauria > Squamata > Natricidae > Rhabdophis > Rhabdophis nuchalis. Next base: position 147,785,185 of record CM077644.1, on the reverse strand, counting down.
TTTTTTTTTAATAGGCCCTCTCATCAACACTTCTGTCCTTCTTTTCCCCCAAAATAGAGATGGCTCTCTAAAGAGAAAAAGACACTGCACCCTGAATTAAATTTGTTCAGGAGTTGGTCACAAATGAAGCAGCCCGTGATTAGGTCAAGCTTCACCTCAGCGTTCACCCAATGAAACAAAACAATCCATAATACCATAAAACAGTGAATAAATCTGAACAGCAAACTAGACTCTCTATTGGGAGCTACTAATGCAGTTCGGAGACCAAATGTTGATTGAGCATGCTGCTACTCTGATACAACGTTGAACTACATTACAGTATTCAGTTAAGAAGTTACACCCAAAAGTGAATTTTTCTCCCCAGTTTCAGAACAACATGTTCTAAAGGACACATCAAGTAGGGGGATTGTCTTTAAATAATATCTGTCTAGCTATCCATCTAATTTAATTATACATATTGATAGTCTTGAAGAGGGTACATATCCATACATGCAAACCTCCAGACTCTGCAGACTTCATAAATAATGAACAAAAGTTAGCAACGGCTAGCAAAAAGTACGCACAGTCCTTCAAAAAGGCAACATTTATGCATTTTCATCAAAAGTGAACCAAATGGACTTCTGCTTCCATCTGTGCTTGTGTCAACCTGCCTGCAAATTGCGTTATCGATCACCCGGAGCAGCCCAGGGGGAGAAGTCACAAGCGCTATCTTTCTGGTTGAACACCTGAACATTAAACTGCCTTGCCTCCAACAGTTTTATAATAAATAAGGCAAGACTACCCAGCCCTCTGCTTCTTTGTTTATAGTTTACAAGTTTGTTTGTTTGTTTGAAAGGAAGTAGTGCAAACGCAAGATTCGCCCAAGCCAACTTCTTTCTCCAACTAATTGGAGGAGCTTTTGGCTGAGCAATTGTTGATGCAGGGTAAGGAACACAGGTGCTGTCAGAAAACTATTTTAATTATTTACAGAATGATCATTGGAAGGATTACATAAAATACAGAAGAAAAATGTACACCTCTAACAGAAATGAGAGAGAAAATGATGTTGAGCGAACTCACAGACTATAGGGTAACAAAAGCACTTAAATAAGGCAAACAAGGAACAAAAGGAGGGAGAGGGTCACAAAGACTACATGGGAAATAAAACAGAAATGCAAATTGAGGTTTTGTGTTTTTCAAATGGAAAATTAAAAAACAAACAAACAGGATTCGAAACAGATGATGTTCCCACTAGCAAAATTTTGCTCACGCCAGCAGCCATTATCAGAATTACTGGTGCATTCAACCTTCTCTAACATAGCCTGAAACTTGCCACTTCCACCACACAAACTTCCCAGCACTGATGGGGGTGCCATCTTTGGGAAGTTTCACATTTTATCTCCTACAATACACACTGTGTGGCTGCGTGTACAGTTTTAAATTGTGCAAGAACAGGGAAAGTTGTTTCGCCTCCCTCCTCCAACTAAGGAGGTTACACTACAGCACTCGAGATTCAGTTTTGCTGCCAATGCATTTTGAAATCAATTCCCTTGCAGGAGGGACTTTCGGTTAAAAAAGGGATTTTGAGCCTTGGTTTTCAAATTCTGACCACGCGTCATTCAGCTCCATGAAGATCATTTTGGCATAGTCCTCATAAGGCTGCCCTGTAGTCTGTAAACAAACAAACAAACAAACTGAATTACAGTGCAACTGCAAAAGTAAGCAAACTTAACTTGCATCACAAGCAATTAGCTTTATTTCTGGAGTTAAGAAGAAATCCCCGATATTATTACTATCTGCACACTGAGTTCCTATATTCACAATTTTGGTTTTTTTCAAAGAAGGATAAGTGCACTGAATGAGCTCTGAACTGCGTTTTTTTCCTCAGTGGGGCATGATCGACCAATTTGCCCATTAGAAAAGAACAAGAATGGTTTTGAGTTCAGATGTCAATCTGGAACCTCATGGCACTGAGGTCAAACTATCTGAATGATTTCCCCTACCTGTTCCAGAAAGAGTCATCAGGTAGTCCTTGACTTACAACACTTTGAAATTATGACAGAACCTTCCCACCCCACCGCGAAAAAGTTACTTATGATCCAGTTCCAAAGTTCTGACAGCTGCTCCCCCCCCCCTCCCATCATGGGACTGCATTTTGGGCCCTTGCCAACTAGCCCACCTATATGACTTTTTAGCCAAAAATTGCCATTCACATCTGGGTTGGGAAAGTTGGAATGGGCTGGTTGCCTTAAGGTTCTCAATTCAAGGCCTGCTTATAGTCAGAAGCCTTGCTCCCTGAAGCCACTACCACAAGAAGGATGATAGCAACTCGCCTATCTTTGTGTATATTCCATAAACCAGGAAGATTTGACAAAGCACTTCTACAATCCGCTATACGTTGTTTCTGTAGCGGCAAACATGCTTGTTTTTAAATACTGCACACCCGAGGTGGTATTCAGACGGCTCTCTCCGGTTCAGGCGAACTGGTAGCAGCAGCTTTGGAGGGCTCCGCCCGCCCACCCCAAAGTAATGTTCAAGCGGTGCGCATGCGCATAAGGTGATGTGCATGTGCAGATGCGGCACATGCACTCACATTGGCGGACCGGTAGGGAAGGTGAGAGAATCCCACTTCTGCTGCACATTCAAAGCAATGGCAGTTAGCAGAGAGCGTAATGCATTTTAACTTTTGACAACAGCAGGATGTATGTACAGTATCTGGGGACGGACGGATTGGTAGTCATAATTCAAAAACGAGTCATTGGCACCTTTTTTGAAGAGGACCATTAAACAACCGGTTGTAAGCTAAGGTCTACTTGTACTTAGCATTCATGTGAATGTTCATTACTCTATCCGTTTCTGAGTATTTACCAGACCACTCACCTTATCTGGATGAACGACAAGCGCTGCTTTTCTATAGTACTTTTTGACCTGGTCAGGGGTAACCAGGTCTGCCATCCCAACTGGCTTCCATTTGGTTTCACCTTCCCAAAGCACAGTGTGAAGAGTAGATAATAAAGCTCTTATGTTCCTCTCTTTTCCATCAATCCAGTCTAGCAGCTGGCAGAGGAAACGGGAAGGAATGGGAATTCGCATAAGCCAAAATGCTGCACAACATTTCATTGATGTAATTTGCTTCTTTGTATGGCTACCCATAGCAACATTTCTTATCTGACAATGTCGATATGCAATGATTTAATACACTCTTTCTAACAGCCACTGACCCACTTTGCTCGTGATGAGTTCACAATTGCTTCTGCTTAACTATTATAGCACTGAGCTAATCTCCACTTAAGCTCACCATATCTTAATGTACAGAAGCTTTTACACATTTGTTTTTCCTATCAATGCACCTATTGGCTCTCAACCCCAACTGTGCAACTCCTCGACCTGTTACACTCTCAGTCCCTTGTCTCACAATAGATACTCCTTACATTGATAGGCCTGCTTTTCAGGATCTTTTCTGGCTCTGCTACTTGACTTCCTTTTAAATGAAAATGCCAAAGACAGAACCTCAGATCTCTTACTTATGCCCAATAAGGCAGGGCTGTCAAACTCAGGGCCTGGGGCCCGAATCCGGCCTGTGAGGTGCTTAGATCTGGCCCGCGGGGCTGCCCTCAAAACAGCAAAGAACTGGCCCGCAGTGCCTCTTCCAGTGAAATCGGAGCTTGGGAGGGCTACGGGTGCCCCACACTCCTCCTGAGATCATTTTTCTCTGGCAGAGGGTTGCATCACAGCCAAAAACAGAGCTCAGGTGCTCATTTTTGCTGGTAGAGCGCTCGGGCCACCAGAGGCACCCCTGGCACGAGTGACACCAAGATGGCCAGGCCCACTCCAGCCCCCTGAGGTCAAACACAACCCTGATGAAGCCCTCAATGAAATCGAGTTTGACACCCCTGCACTAAGGCATCCACCTTCCTTCCTGTTGCACTTTATTTTGTAGCCTTTGCCTCTTATATTGCAAATTCTTTTTGCGCTTCATACAGTCCACTTCTTGGTCGAAAACGCGTCAAGAATCTGAAGCCAGGGGTAATGTTCATCATAAATGCTACAAACCTTTAATTTTAGAGGGTCCATATCTTTAGATAGTTCTTGCTTTCTCATCTCAGCAATGGTTCTGGGTCCTTTTTTGTCATACTTCGCTGAAAAGCCTTGATTTGACAAAAGGTCTTCAAAATCATTTTCTGAGACTTTGGGTTTGTGTCCTGGCAAAGAAGAAAAAAGAAGCTAGGCATTTTCCTGTTGATAGAAAATTTAACACAGAAATGACAGATTTGTTATTCATTACTCATGTTGATCATTACTGAGCCACTATCTTTTAGGAAACTGTTATATCTCCTTGCTCAGAAACAAATCCAACTTTTTTCAACAGGGCTTATTCCTGAATTAGTGTGTCCCCTTGATGCAGACTAAGGGAAAAACTGGTGACTTACTAGACTCCTATCTTCTTTATAAGGCCACTAGATGTTACAAGTCAATTCAGTTACTTGTTATTTACATGTTTCCAGTTAAGAATCTCAGCAAAACCCAGAAATTAATGGTGAGATCTGAGAAAATCTTGGTTCAAGAATTTCATCATAGCAGGCAACCTTAAACACTCAAAGAGCCATTTGGGCCCATTTCTCACAGAAAAGAAAACACCGGGAGCCACAAAACCCTTCCCATGTCTGATTTATTTCCTGAGTGGCCAACAAAACTAGCATATGTAGTTGAATTAAATGTTCTGTTTTCTTCTGGAACTTTTCTTGGATTTATCCATGGTTGGCCTACCAGGGGTCATAAAGCTCAATAAATCGCATTCTGGCAGGTGTCACACATTGGCGGTTGTGACCCATATTTTGAGTGACAGGGCAGAGAGATGAAAGAGCCACATGTGGCTCCAGAGCCACAGACTGCTAACCCTTGTCATAGCCACACAATGATTAGGTGCCATCAGGTGAGTAAACATTCCTATTCATTTTCTTCTCTCAGTCTACACCTCTCACATTGGCAGTGTACAGATCTACTATATTGGTGCAACTAGTAGCAGCATTCAACCCTTTACTGTATTCAGAGAATGACTAGGTGACCTTGGATTAACCCAGTGCTTCTCAATTATTTTCTGTCATGCCCCCTCTAGAAAGAAGAAAACATTTCGCGCCCCCCGCGCGACTGTAAATAGTATCATTTGTCTATAAAATTGTTATAAGTACACCTCTGCATAACACTGCATCCTTATTAACGTATAAGAGAATAAAAAAAGAAAGAAATGTGGATCAATTTACAACAAAGAATAGCTTTATTAACTGTAGCAGAAAAGATTTAAAGTGCATTAGAAATTTTAAAAAAATTTAATCCTTTGCCGAGGTCAAACGCGCCCCCCTTTACGGAGCCTCGCGCCCCCCCTGGGGGGCCCGCCCCACTATTTGAGAAGCACTGGATTAACCACAGTGGTAGGCTGCTGCCGGTTCAGACCAGTTCAGGCAAACCAGTAGTTCTGATGATCAGCTGGCCCCACCCACCCGCACCAGCCCTATCCTGTTCTATATTTCCTTCTTTCTGGCTAGGCTGATTCGTGCGGCACAGCTGATTTCCACGCATCTGCTGTTCTACTTACCGAGGCTGCCTTAGATGGTAAGCAGCTGAGCTTCAAATTGCTGTATTTTGAACGCTGTGCATAAGCGTGTTAGGCATGCATGTGCAAAGCGCAGGTACATGCACAAAGCGCATGATCACCGAACCGGTTGTTAAACCAGTTGCTGCCCACCACTGATTAACCATTATGGAAGATGTGTTCTGAAGCTGAGAGCAACTCAGTCCTCTGTTAAAGCAGGAATAGACAACTTGTAGTACTCCAGCTACTGTTGAATTACAACTGTCAGCAGTCCTCACCAACGTTGAGCAAGGGTGAAGGATGATGGAAGAATTCCCAGCCAAAGAAAAAAATTCATTCTACTGACTGGAAAATACTCTACAGGCATCTACCCTCCTGGCATTACCTCTGCCCAAGATAATGGGAGATAAAGTATCTCTTATACTTTCTTTAAATGGTCAAAAAAAATATAAGATATTTAAATAGAAATTTTTTTGAATTCAGTAATAAAAATTCTAAGCTATTAGCAAGGATGGCGAAAAATAAAAGTGAGAAGAGGGAAATTGGCTCTTTGATAGATGAAAATGGTACAAGATGTTATAAGACAGCGGAGAAATGTGAAGTAGTTAAGACTTTCTTTCAAAAATTATATTTAAAAAAATCAATTGATTTGGAAAAATTGGAAAATCATCTTAAAAAGTATGTAGTGAAAATAGATCAAACCTATAAGGATTTGATGGAAGGGGATATAACACAGGAAGAGATTAAGGAAATAATACAAGAGATAAAATTAGGAAAGGCTCCAGGCGAAGATGGACTTCCCGCTGAGTTTTATAAGGATTTTAAAGAAATAATAGTACCAAAATTACAAAAATTATTCAATGGAATTTTATACGGTGGCGAAGTGCCGACCTCATGGAATAGAACAGTAATATCAATAATTCCTAAGCCAGACAAAGATGTGGAGCGGATTGAGTCCTATCGACCCATTTCTTTAATTAATCAGGATGCAAAAATATTCACTGCCATTATAAGTAAGAGATTAAGTAGTTTTATAGATAAATATATAAGTTATAATCAAGTAGGTTTTGTTAAAGGTAGATATATGAGTGACATAGTTAGAAGAGTATTAAATATCATAGATGTAGCTGAATATAATGGTGATAAAATAGGAATAGTATCACTAGATATTTTTAAAGCCTTTGATTCTGTACAATGGGAAACTATTAAAGCAATTATTGAGGCATTAGGCTTTGGTAATAGATTTACACACGTTATTTCAAAATTGTACCAAAAAAGTAGTGCAAAAGCGAAGGTAAATGGAATAATGACGGGAGAGATTACCCTGGAAGCAGGTACGAGACAAGGATGTCCCTTGTCTCCAATATTATTTTTATTGGTTATGGAAATATTGACTAAAATGATAGAAGAAGACGAAGAATTGAAAGGGTACAAGGGATATAAGATAAATTTGTATGCAGATGATACTTTGATTATTCTGAAAGATATAGAGAAGGACCTGAGGAAGATAAACACTTGAAAGAATTTGAGGAAATGACAGGTTTGAAAGTAAATTGGTCAAAATCTGAACTATTAATGGATAAAAGTGGTAAAGAGTGGGAGAACATGCAAGAACAATTCGGGATAAGAATTAAAAATATATTGAAATATTTGGGAATAACACTTTCACTTAAAGTTAAGGAACTGAAAAAAATTAATTATGATGTGATGTTGAATGAAGTAGAGAAAAAGATAGACAAATATAAAGAGATAAAGTTGTCTTGGTTTGGCAGAATTGCAATGTGTAAGATGATGTTGCTACCAAAATTCAATTTTTTATTTGAGATGCTACCATTAAACTTGACAGAGAAAGATATGGAAGGATATCAGAAGAAATTAGATAAATTCTGTAATGGTGGGAAAAGACCTAGGTTAATGAAGAAAATGTGGTATCAAAACCAAAAGGAAGGTGGATTGGGAATTCCCAATCTACTTAATTATTATCGGGCCTATAGTATCAGAACTGTGGTAAAAATACTTAAAGGTGGAGATGGACACTGGGGAGATTTAGAGTTAAAAGATATTAAGAGATTTGGTCCTGCATGGTTTCTAGATAAAGCAAAGTCAAAAAAGGTAATCAACAGTTATTGGTTAAAGGGATTGAGTAAAATTTGGAATAAATTTGTTAAAATATTAATCCCAGATATAACCTTTTTGGGAAAGACAATTGGAAACTGGCCGATTAAAACCAACATAAACCGTGAAAAAGTACTGGAAGAGGAAAATATAGAAAGTATAATAGATTGGTTAAAAGCCTTAGGAAATGAAAGTAGAGGAAAAGAAATAATGGAAAAATTGGGTTTAAATTGGTTTGAAAAAATACAGATAGAAAAATGGACTACGAATGTAAGGGGAATATGTAAAATAGGTAGAAATGAAACTGAATTTGAAAACTTAGTATCTCAAATTATTAAGGACGAAATTGGGTTAAAGGGACTCGTTAGTAAGATATATAAGATTATAAATTTTAACGAGAAACCACAAATGGCAATGAAGATGAACTGGGAGGATGAATTTAAGATTAAAATATCAGACGTGGATTGGAATGTGAATTGGAAGAGTCGAATCATGAGGATTTTATCCATAAGGATTAAAGAGCATAACTTTAAGGTGGTTTGGAAATGGTATCTGACTCCATTGAGGTTATCATTGATGGATAAAAAAACAAGTAATAAATGTTGGAGGTGTAATATGGAATTGGGAACGTACGAACACATGTGGTATAAATGTGATAAAGTTAAAAAGTTTTGGCAGAAACTGGAGGAAACGATATTTGAAATGACGAAGAAAAGAATAACATTGAGATTAGAAACTATATTATTATTGATAATTAAGGAATTAGAATTAACAAAATATGAGAAAGAATTGATTAGAATTATGATTATAATGGGCAGAATTATAATAGCAAGATATTGGAAAATGGAGACGAATATTAAAACAGAAGAGTGGTATTGTGAAATGTGGAAATTAGCCTTAAATGATAAAATGACATGTGATATTAAATTTAGAGAGGGTGTTTATAAAAAGGATGTTTTTTGGAAGACTTGGAAGCCATTTGTGGACTATGCACTTGGGACCTTGGATGCTTCGACACCTGTACCCAGAGAACGCGGATTTTGGAGAACTTAAAGATATTTGAAGATACCTATTTTTGAAGAACCAAACTTTCCTTTCCATTGTATAGCACTGGGTGAAATATTGTATTGTATATGTTATTTTTGTTATAGTGTTTATTAAAATAAAATAAAATAAAAATGAAAAAAAAATTCTGTAGGCTATCCTCATGTTCAACCATTAGCTTCCTGGACAAGCGTTAAAGCCCAATTGGTTAAATACACATATTTTTAATGAAGAGAAAAAAGAAGGAATGTTCATAAATTTAGATGTACACTTCTTAAATTGTGAAAGCTGGAGAGCTCCATAAATCAATTTGATTGCGCTAGAATTGCCTTCCTGGGCCTAAACACAACTCCCAGCCCACCTTGTAGAGTCAATCAGATTACTTTATTAGATTTAAATTCCAAATCCAGAGCAATTTAGAGCAGCTCATAACAACATAACACAAACACAAAATATAATATCAGCATCTGTATAGACAACTCATTACACAGAGAGAGGGGGCGGAAGGAGAGGGAGAAAAATCTAACAAGTTATAACATCCACTCACTTCTATTTTACCATACAAGAAGCATGGAGCAAACTTGCCCAATGCAGGCCAAGGAGATCACATTCAGACATATAGTGGGGGATGCCCTCTCTGATGTAAATTAAAAAGAGAAAGAGGAAATTAATGTGGACATTTGAAAGTAGGTATGGTCTATTTCAAGGGATACTACATTTTGACTATGTGAACGACCTAAAAAAAAATATTGGAATCAGGAATTTAACTGTGCTGTCTCAGCTAGTCAGAAAAACCTGTCTCCTTATAGTTAATGGGGATTTGCTGCCAGTTGAAACGTGTACAGTAAAAGATTATAGCCTAATGCAAGCCAGATGCCATGTACTTACCAAAGCCAGGGGTTCGGATACCTCTCTCCTCCCGCCCTCCGATTACGCTAAAATTCACAGTGTAGTTGGGTTTGGGTTGTGTGCCCAACTTGGCTTGTTCTGGAGGTTTGGGCTGGGGTGAAGGTTGCCATGAAGTGCCGGTGGTTTGTGGCTTGCTTGCTTGCCACTGAGTCCCTGCTGATTTTTGAGCTGACTTGGGCGCAAAACTGCCAGCTGAGAATCCTCCACTAGATGTTCCTAGATAAGAAACAATTGGACATTTTAATAAACTAAATTATGCTTGAGACAGAAGGGAGACCTTTCCAAGAGCAATTCTATCACAACATTAGTAAGAAGGGTGTTCTTAAATGTAATTCAAAAGCAGTACCCTGAGCCAAAACCATTAGCAAAAAGTATGGCAAGATCTTTCAACAGTCCAAACTGCAAATATCAGTGACAGCAAGTACGGATATGCTATGCAGGTAGTCCTCAACTTACGACGACAACCGAGTCCAAAATTTCTGTTGCTAAGTCAGACAGTTTTTTGCTCCATTTTATGACTTTTCTTCTTGCAGTTGTTAAGTGACTCACTGCCATTGTTAAGTTAGCCACACAGTTGTTAAGCGAATCTGGTTTCCCCACTGACATTATTTGTCAAAAGGTCGCAAAAAGGGATCACATGACCCTGGGATATTGCAACCGTCATAAATATGAACCAGGTACCAAGTGTCCGGATTTTGATCATGGGGATGCCGTAATGGTCGTAAGTGTGAAAAACAGAAGTCCCTTTTTTCAGTGTTGTTGTAACTTTGAAGGGTCATTAAATGAATGGTTGTAAGTCAAGGACTACCTGTGGTTTAAGCTACCCTGGACAGACACAATATAAAGGCTTGCAGTAACACTTAGGGCTGATCTTTAAACCTAAGTTAAATGGTGGAAAGCATATAAACTTTCTTTCTGTGAGAGGGAAGGGAAAACAGACGGCCAGATGCTTGAGCTCAAACTGGGAGAAGTTACTGGCATCACACCTGCTTGTGAATACAACCTCAAATACCACCAGCCATCCCAACAAGAAACTGAACAAAATTATGGCACATGCCAAAATGCACGGCCATATTTGGGAAATTGCAAGTGGCTTGAATATAAAAGAATTTAAAAAAGAGTACTCATTTTTCAAAATGAAGGATGACTTATAATTGGCATCAGATTTTTTTAAAGTGAGGGTTGCACATGTACATATCTAGATGGCATATTTAGAAGTAAAGGTAACCAACATGGTATCCTTCCAATGTTTGGACTACAGCTTTATCAGCCTCAGCCAACATGGCCAATGCCAAGGGAATGTGAGCGGTGCAGTTCAAAACACCTGAAAAATGCCAGTCACCTGCCCTCACGGTACAATAATCCTCATACTAGTGTTATATTTTTATTACTTTTTTCAGAAAGGAAAAATGCACGGTTGCACAAAGAGAACAACAGCCTAATAACAAAACCATCAGGAGTCCTGTGCTGAGCTGGCAGGATACAAATGTAATAACTAGTGTGTAAGTAAAGATTAAATTAAATGATGCAAAAAGAAAAAAAAAAAGCTTTCTACGCAGGAATTGCTCATCTAATAATCTGGCCCCAATTCTTCCAACTGTCAAAGAGTTATTTGGAGCGGCAACTCTTTTTGCGTTTCCTTGAGATCCGCTGGACGTTTTCCAAATCTTTCATGAAATATGAACAAGGAAGATGGAAAAGAGAACAGGGAACTACCTGGGAAGTACCATATTTTTCAGACTATAAGAAGCACCGGAGTATAAGACATACCATGATTTTGAAGAGGTAAATTTTTTTTTAAAAAGGTTTTGCACTCTGCAGTCCTCCCAAACCCTCTGCACGCCTCGTTTTTTTGGGGGGGAAGGGGGGGGAGGGCATGCAGAGCTTTGGGAGGCTTGTAGAGTGCTCCTGGGGGCTAGGGGGCCAGAAACGAGCAAAAACGGCCCATTCTTTGCTTGATTTTGCCCTCCCCAGCCCCCAGGGGCACTTTGCAAGCCTCCCAAAGCCTCTGCACGTCCATTTTTGCAAAGGGAGCGGGATTTCGGTAGGCCAAAAATGCTGTATTCAGTGTATAAGACGCACCCAGATTTTCACCCTCTTTTTTGGGGGGAAAAGGTGCGTCTTATACTCCTATAAATATGCTAGTCCTTGACTTACAACAGTTTATTTAGTGACCGTTACAACAGCACTGAAAAGAGTGACTTATAACCGTTTTTCACACTTACAAACATTGCAGCATCCCCATGATCACGTGATCAAAAATCAAAATGCTTGGCAACTGACACATATTTATGACGGTTGCAGTGTCCCAGGGTCACATGATCATCTTTTGTGACTTTCTGGCAAGCAAGGTCAGTGGGGGAACTAGGTTCACTTAACAACCGTGTTACTAACTTAACAACTGAAGTGATTCACCTATCAACTGAGAAGGTCGTAAAATACTACAAAACTCACTTAACAAAACGTCTCAATTAGTAAAACTGGGGCCGTACGTTGAGGACTACCTGTGCACCGTTGATTTTGTGGCCTTTCTAGAGATGTTATAATGCTCCTGTCGTAAGTCAGCCGGCATAGTTTCACAGAGGACTCCGGAGGGCTTTCATCCAATTACTTTTCAAATACCCTGTTCAACTGTCAAGCAGCCATGATGACAGGTCAGGCTGCTCTCTCTTCTAACTTAATTTCAGGTCTGTCCCACCAGCCTGTCGCATTGACCCTTTCCCGTACCTTTTGCACGGATTCTAGTTCAAAAGGTGGACTAGACTCAGCTCTCCGTTTTTTGAAATTGAAGGGCAAGATGGGCCTCAAAGGAGCAGCAAAGGATGAAAAACAACAGCGCTGAATTATTTCGCACAGACGGGGGAAGCTCCTCTGGAAGAGAATTGGAGTGAAGGCTACAAACTGTAACAGCAGGTGGCTGAACTCGAATGGAAAAAGTATCCTTAAAATAAAAACGAGTGATGAGTAATGACTATGGCCTTTCATTAGTTTTATACCAACACTTACCTGGAAGGCCACTTCTCAAGTTTGCAAGGTCAGCAAAAGGGTCAAGATTTTGTGATTTTGCTTGATTGGAGGAATGACCCAAGGAGCCACTCGCTGGCCCTCCTGTTGTGAAAGCTGGGCCTGTGCGGTAGTAAATGCAAACACTTGGTATTTTTTTTCTTTTTAACAGCAACTATTCATTTTGGGGCCTGTTTGATACCTTTTCCAACCACAGCCAGCATCCACTGGCTTTTCTATAGCTTCCCCCCAGTCTGTAAGTATGTTGGAGTGTTGCCATTATTGTAATCCATGTTAATAGACAGTTATCAGATTGAATATATTAAAAAGGTAAAGGTTCCCCTCACACATACGTGCTAGTCATTCCCGACTCTAATGGGTGGTGCTCATCTCCGTTTCAAAGCCGAGTAACGGGAGCTCACTCCGTTATGCAGTGCTAGGGATTCGAACCACCGAACTTATTTATTTATTTTATTTATTTTATTTAAATTTATATCCCGCCCTTCTCCACAGAGGACCCAGGGCGGCGCACAGGAAATTTAAAAAACATACAAAATACAATAAATATAATTTAAAATAACTATTAAATAATCCTATCCTATGCTAAAACCAAATTTTAAAAGACCCAAATTTAAAACTTCCTAAAAAGTCCCCATGGGAGGTTAGGCTAGGCCGGCTTGTTGGAACAAATATGTCTTTATACTGCTAAACCTTTCTGATCAACAAGCTCAGCATCTTAGTCACTGAGCCATCGTGTCCCTATGAATATATTATATTGAACAACACATAGCTTCCACATATATGAGAAAAGTATTGTGCTGGTATTGGCCAATTCTTTTTTGAAGTTAGGTAAGTGCATGGAAACTGCTGTCCTTCAAGCAATCCCTTGGATACCATGAACCATAGCTGTGCCATCTTCAGGTTTAGGAAACTTAAACATAATCTCAGCTAGACTTCTTAAACTAGTATATAGGGATGCGTGAATTTATGAGTAAGTGAAGGTTTTAATTCAGAAAGTTAATGTTCATTTATTTCTGTGTGTCTCAATTCTTTGGATAACTAAGAATAGCAAGACCAGAATTGTTATTAGGACTCTTTTTTGTGAAAAAGACAACAATTCCCCAAACCCCACAGGTAGCATCTAGAAGCAGAGACACTCTTAATATTATGGGATCCATTAACCCATGATTGCTGTGGAAGCAGTTTCGGTTGCAGATTAAGTGATATAATTAGCAAAAATCAACTATGTTTTTATAACGCAGGAGAAGGGAAAATACAAGTCAGGATAAAGCATCTTAGTTCAGAAAGAACCTTGCTCGTGTAACTTTGATTGACATTGAACAAATCCGATTGGCACATTGGATTAATTTGCTTCCTTACATCAAGGGATTAACTGAGATGCTTCACAAGGGCAATTGCTCAGTTTATTCTTTAGGATGCAGGTAGGGAAGCTGTAGAATCCAACCTCTTTTATTGACTATGCATGATACTCTGCTGTTCAATTCATTTCATTCTAATTTCCTTTAATGACCAAAATAAGATGTTATGCTTCATCTTTGATTTTCTTGCATGCTGCTGGTTTTATCTTGAAATTGCAGCAGCAGTTCAAAAAAAAAAAAGAACAACACACAATTTAATCCAGAAAGTCTATTAAGACCACAATGAGAAAGAGTGCCAGAAAGCAAACTTGGCAGGGCATAAGATATGGACCAAGGTAGCCAATTGACCCTGCCTGCTTATGCCTGAAATTTTCCCCATCCTCATATAATGAAGTTTCATTTCCACATACAACTCTAGGTGAAGGCTGTTGCCAATTCTCCTTTTATTATGCAACCACCATTTAGGTCTGAACATATTCTACAAATTGCAGCAGAATGGAATGTTAGCAATTGCAAATGTTAAAGCTTGCTGTCCTTTGCTATTGTTTTTTTAAAAACAAAATCCCAACTGGACATACAGCCCAATGTTTCTTGCAGACATATAGTACTTTAAAGACACTGCATTATAAAGCTGTCAGGTCTCGCAAGGCTATCTGATGCTACTATTAGCTGTGCCTATTTGCTTTTAGGAGCTAAAAATGCAAGCAACAGCCTCATACCATACCTTCCAAAGTTGATTTCTTAGGCGCTGTTGGGACAGTGATGTCAGTCCAAGAATCCCAGCCACCTAAAAGGTCTGGCTGGCTTGCCGAGGAAGTTATTTTAGGTGGTTCTGGGGCCAAATTGCCTAAAAGGACATAAATCAGAATCCATACGTTAGGGTAAAGGCACACGAAAAATTGCATAAACTTACATCCTGCAGATCAAGAGCTGGTGCAGTGGTTAGAATGCATTCATCATCTTCTTTTAACAGCCCCATAATCCCATGCGGGGTGGAATCTGGGCAACTGAATGGAACTAGCAGAGTGTTTACTGGCTGGATGCCCTTCCGGTCACCAATGAGGAGTTTTGTTCAGCAGATATATTCTCACTGTGGCCAGAGAGAGAAATATCTGCCTCTACCTAGGATCATGATGGTGAGGCAAGAGCGCCACCTCTAAGCCACTGCACCACTCTGAGTGGTTGGAATGCATTATTGCAGACCAATTCTGCTGACTGCCAGCAGTTCAGTCTGACCGGTTTAATGTTGACTCAGCCTTCCATCCTTCTGAGGCTGGTAAAATGAAGACCCATAGGGGCAATATGCTTTACTCTGTAAACGGCTTAGAGCCGTGATGGCGAACCTATGGCACGTGTGCCACGGGTGGCACATGGAGCCATATCTGCTGGCACATGAGCCGTCAGCTCCAGCACGCAGGCGTGCACTGGCCAGCTCATTTTTGGCCTTCCGGAGGGCCGGAGAGGCTGTTTTTGCCCTCCCCAGGCTTCAGGCCTCTCCTGCCCCCCCGGAGGTGCTCCAGAAGCCGGAATAGGATCATTTCCAAACTTCCAGTTGGCCCATTGGGCCTGTTTTTCACCCTCCCCAGGCTTCGGAAGCATTCCTGGAGCTTGGGGAGGGTGAAAATGGCCTCCACTGCCCCCGTCCCCCAAGGAAATATCAAGGTCAGCTTGGAGGCGAGTAGTGCGATGCCAGAGGGAGGGGGTTTGTGTGCACATGTGCATGTGGGGGGGGGCACTTTGATTTATGGGTGCCGGCACAAATGCATGCAAAAATAATAATAATAATAATAATAATAATAATAATAATAATAATAATAATAATAATAATAATAATAATAATAATAATAATAATAATAATAATAATTTAATTTCTTGACCGCTCCCTCTCCCCGTAGGGACTCGGAGCGGTGCACAGGGAAACTAAAAAACCATAAATATACAATAGATATACAACATCTTAAAAACAAATTAAACAGTAAAAAGACACGCATCCTCATATTTTTGGTACCCAAAAACAAAAAGGTTAGCCATCACTGGCTTAGAGTGTGCTATAAAGCACTATGTAACTCTAACTGCTATTGCTATGAAAATACAGTTAGGACATTTAGCAGAGATTTCAAATCCTTTAGATTTGAACTCAACTGGCCCTGTTGCTCTCCATCTATTTGTAAACGGGAACCCAGAAAGAAAGGGGGGGAAAAGCCCCCAATATTTTCACTGCCTGGAAGGGTTAAAATCTCCTATGTGGTGAGCAGCAATAGATAACTTTTTCTAACGACATGGGATTCCTGTCCAAAGCATGCATGGAGGAAAGAATTAGCTGGGCTCCTGCAAAGGCCATGCAGCAAAATGTCATCTCTGAATAAGGACAGGGAGGCCTGATTTTCCGCCATCCCAAAGCACATACATTATTTGCTTGTCTCCAAAGTCCACAAACCGTTAAATCAAATGACTTCATTGGTATTAACTGTTGTATCAAACAGGAGAGTGAACTATGAATAAAGAAGCATGAACAGGAGTGGGATAGGGAACACACACAAAAAATGAGGTGGGCACGTGTCTTCATATAATGCTTGTAAAGTATCCAGGAGAAATATGACAAAGTGCCACTGAGGTAGTCTGATCTCTGAACTAATCTAGCAGAATTCTTTTGTTATTAAAATTGTAACCCTGAAAACAAGGGAGTCGTGCCTTGCTAGCTTTCCAACTTAGTGTTTCTCAATCTCAGCCACTTTGTAGACTTCAATTCCCATTATTTTCCAGCCAGAATTCCCCAGAATTCTGGGAGTTGAAGTCCACACATCTTAAAGCTGCTCAGGTTGAGAAACACTGTTTCTAGCAGAAGACTGTGCTTTAGAAACTGAGCAGGTAGCCCTCGACTTACAACAGTTCATTTAGTGAGTGTTTGAAGTTACAACATAACCAAAAAAAAGTGACCTATGACCGTTTTTCACACTTATGACTGTTGTAGCATCCCATGGTCACACGATTCACGTTTGGACGGTTGCAGCGTCCTGGAGTCAGGTGATCGCCTTTTGTGACCTTCTGACCACCAAAGTCAATGGGGAAACCAGATTCACTTAACAACCGTGTTAACTAATTTAATTGCGGCAGTGATTCACTTAATAAATGTGGTAAGAAAAGTCATAAAATGGGGCAAAACTCACTTAACAATATTATCACTTAACAACATAAATTTTGGGCTCATAAGTTGAGGACTACCTGTATTGTAGATATGGGAATTGACAAAATTACACATTGATTACAGTATTCCTATATATGTTCATCTATGCCTGGATTTAAAAAAAATATCCTGTTTGTGTTGAATTTTATCAAAAGTCTAATTAGCCATGCCAATGAGTATTCAAAAGCTTTGCTATTCATAACCTCCCAGAAAGGTTCGCTGAATTGTAAAATAAATCAATAACCGCTGCAGTTAGGTCTTCAATGGGATTTCGGATGTTGCTAACCCAAATCAGGATATTTACTGTATATTAAAACAAATCATAGTATCACTTCAGCAGTTTTGCTAATAAATGTTACAGTGCTATTCAACTGAGCTATTTTGATGCAGGAATATTAAATTAGAAGTGGACAATCTGGTGCAATACACACACTCTATAATCATCCAGCTAATGATGAGATTAGTCCAAAATAGCTAGCTCGCCTTCCTGTGTATGAAATCATGATCTTTTAGAGTGCAGACCTAAATATACCCATAGAGCAGTTATGAGTATATTTAGGTCTGCATTCTAAAAGATCATGGTTTTCTCATAAAAGTTTTCTGAATGACAAAGAACAGATTTTTTTTTGTTTAAAATAGCAATGCAGGCATGAGCTGCTTGATGTTACCAGTTTAAACGTCTATCTGAATATTTGAAACCTTAGAATATCTTATCAAATTACTTTTGATAAGGAGCTTAAACACCCCCAAATTACCAAAAGAAAAGCTCTGTTAAGGCAACTGCAGAACCTTATCACCACCATGAACACCGCCTAGCCTAGCCTTATCCTGTGCGCGCACCACACATACACCTTCCCCAAACAGATTTAACTACGATTTCCAGAAATCCTGCATATCTGGAATATGTATGCCAAAATGGGGAAAGTTTCAACAACAAAAATAGACATTGCCATAGTGTTCCCATGTCGCACTCAATACTAGGTTTCTTCCAACTCATTTCTTTGCCATAATTATAGCTGGGAACAAGGGTTCTCAGTCCTTCCCTTGAGAAACTGGGAAAGAACAGGGCAGAGAATATCAAATGGTGTCCAATACAATTGGATCCATACTGGGTGCTACAAGGGTAGTATTTAGCAGTCAGACCAAGACCAGAAAAGTATTTCATGGGGGAAATGGACATTTCATATTATGAGATATTGAGAAATTGCACTGCCATCACCCATTGTGTGTGTTGTTGTTTTAAAAAAACCCTGATGATTATTTGGAGAGTGCCGAGGTTCAAATTTGATTCCCGAAAGTTTCTTTGGACACGTTGAACAAAACGAGTGCTTGTCTGCAACAAAATAGCTGTATTTCTTTTTCCTGGATTAAACCACCTTTTGGAAAGCGAAGTTGAAGTGCTCCACAGATGTAAAGATTACTGTACAATCTCAGCATAATGGATTTGTCAATTGAAGCACAATCCAAATGTCCAATACATGAAAAATCCTGCTCACAATAAGTTAAAATGCCTGCTAAACTAGCAAAACTCAAATATTTTATAAAGCACTTGTACAAGATGTACAGCCAGTTTGGTATAGTGGTTAAGGCATTATGCTAGAAACTGGAAGACTGGAGTTCTAGTCCTGCCTTAGACTCAAGGCCAGTTGGGTGATCCTGGGCCGGACACTCTCTCTCACCCCTAGGAAGCAGGCAATGGCAAACCAATTAAGAAAAACTTTGCCAAGAAAATTGCGTGAACATGTCCAGACGGGATCAAAAACCTGGAGTCAAAACTGACTCAAAGACACAAATAAAAGTATAAATAACTGAACTGCTGTTTGCTGTTAACACAGGCAGGTATCAGGTTCTACAAAACACCAGACATTATGTCCATATTATTAGCCTAAACCAGGGGTCTGCAAAGTTGGCTCTTTTAAGACTGGTGGACTTCAACTCCCAGAATTCCCCAGCCAGCCATGCTGGCTGGGGAATTCTGGGAGTTGAAGTCCACCAGTCTTAAAAGAGCCAACTTTGCAGACCCCTGGCCTAAACTGTTAAACGAACAGATGCCTTCCTCACTTAGAAGATCCTTTAATTCTGTAACTAAAGATAGCAGTTGAGAGTTCCTCAAAATAAGATACAGGTTTGGCGTGACATCAGATTTAATCTTGCCTCAGATCCATGTTTAGTGTCTCTTAATTAGCTCGAAAAGTCATTAGAATTCACTTGCAGAGCTGCCTGCTTGCATTAAATCATTATCATCTTTTGACTTATTAAGCCCCTCCTACAGATCATATAGGGCCTCTCTGTTTAGAAATCTCACTATCAAGATCTTTCCTAAAACTTTTCCAAGTCAAACAGGAAGGTTCACAAATGCCTTGTTTTGAAAGTCTAACTTCTTGCATTTGAATAGAGACTCGTTTTTTTGTGTGTGGTTGGCTTTTTTTGTTTTAAATAATTTCCTAGCATTTTGGGGGGGGGGATATGATGAGATTTAATTTCCTTATATAATTTCACTTCAATATTAAACTGACTTCCCAAAATTTTAATTTTGTTCCACTTACAGGAAATTGTTATCTTGTTTGCCAATCTGTATTTATCATGCTACTATTATCGTTTTATGTAAATTAACTGTTATTTGCCATCCAGAGTCATGAGATTGAGACTCTTGGCAGCATTTTATAAGTCATATTTTAATCTAGACAAGTCATAAAGAGTACCCTAAGATGCCTCTTTGACAATTTCCCTTTACAGTTGCTCTCTGTTCAGCAACATTTCCAAGCCTTGATTTAAATTCAAAATGCATTATTCAGATGTTGGATTTGTATCTACATCTACATCGGAACTTCATTCCAAGCAGCCATCCCAATCTGGTGGCTGCTGGATATATTGGATTAAAAAAAACTGCTTTATTCCATATCAGCGTGTATAACAACTACAGTGTCACAAAGTTAGCCACAATACAAGAACTATAATCGGCGTATAAGAGGTTGCTACTGCAACTGTTCTACTGGTAAATAGGCAAGTCCTTCCTGGGTCTTATTTTGAATTTTCCAGTTTTACAATTACCAGCATTCTATTCAGGTCAATTAAGCTAACTTACTTGAGGTCTCGTTCCACGTTTCTCAGTTTAACATTCAAACATTTATTTCTGCCTTTTAATAGTACTGACTTGCATTTAAAAAATGCAAATGGCTTTCTGGTTGGGCTGGATTAGTAGTTTCAATCTACCTTCCAAATTTAGCATAAACTAGATCTACTGCCATTCTCAGATTTTGTGTCCAGAAGGCTTAGCTTACTCTGAGAATTAACAGAATGGGGGAGGGGGAGCCACAATTGTCAATTGCTCTAGATGTTAAATGATTATCAGAGTCAAAGTCAGACAGAGAATAAATCTTCATAAATTGGTATACTACATATACCAGCGTTCCAAATATTTCCAGCCATGTCAGCCAGCAATTTTAAGAGTTTAGTTCAAGAAATCTAAGTTATGAAAGCCTGTGTCAACCTGAAGACACCTTCAACAGTAAGATAAGGATACATTCTTTAATCCATTCCATGAAAAAGACAACTGCATTGAAGACTATTTTTATTTCCATATATGCTTCTGTCCAAGGTTACTGTGAAAGTTATTTCACCATTGAAGTGAAATATTTTGTAACACATCAGTTAGATACCCACTCAGGGTTGTATAAAACCCTCAGTTTAACAGTTACAGATTAACAGACCGAAATCTTTCCATATAATGTACCCCTCTGGTCCTGCATAGTATTCTCATTTGTCATTTTCTGCAGGTGGAAAATCCCCCTTCATCAACTTATGCAGGTATGTAACGCCCATTTAAATTTAATGTACATTTTGACTTTATTGCTCTTTCTTTTTTTCTCCCTCTGGGCTGTAGCACTAGAAGATTTCCTGTAAATAACCAGGCAGAAGGCACCTGCTATTTTAACAGAAATGGGGATGGTTTATTTCTTTTTTTAAAAAAAATCATGTGCATGTAGATTGGATAGTTGGAAAAAAACCTGACAGCCACAAAAGTTTAAATTATTATATTGGTTACACAAGTTTTCAGTGAGGTCAAAAAGCCACTGCCCAACCTGGTCTTACAGCAAGTCTACTAAAGCCCTCTGACAGATGACGCAATCACTTTAGAAAAGCTCTCGGCATCTTTATCCAAAGCATGGAGCAGATGTGCTATTAAGCCGGCAAGAGAGATCTTTTCCGGACTCCACAAACTGTTATTTATAGATTTAATCAGGAGAGGAGCCTGAATAACAACTGCATGTGGTGCCGCCTTAGTTCAGACTTAATGTAAAAAGGTCGTTAAGACTTTCTGGTATTTGCTTTTTTGCCTATTCAAACAGACACCCATCCAATGAGAGCTACTCCTACGTTCAGTTATAGAGACTGAATGTTTTTATGCACAAGACACTTTTAGATGCATAAGATTGTTGTAAACTAGCCAAGAAAAGGAAAAAAACATATTTTTATCAACCCTCTCACTGCTTGATGGACAATCTATGCCCATGATGGCGAACCTAAGGCACGCGTGCCACAGGTGGCATGCGAGGCCTTGCCCTGTCAGCTGATTTTTGACCGCTTTTCGTCCTCCGGAGGTTTAGGGAGGCCTCCTGAAGCCTCCAGAGGGAGGAAAACGGCCCAAAAGGCAACCCGGAAGTCCATTCCCAAACTTCTGGTTTGTGTGTTGGGCCATTTTTCGTCCTCCCCAAGCTCCGAGAAAGCCTCTGGAACTACCAGGCCCACCGGAAGTCAGAAAATGGGCTGTTTCCAGCCTCTGGAGGGCCTTGGGGCATTTTTGCCTTCGTCAGGCTCCAAGAAAGCCATGCAGGGGGCAGCAGGAAAGGGTCACATGCACATGCGCAGGGGGCAAGGGACAGGGGGACATTAAATTTTGGGGGTGGGCATGCAAGTGCACTCGATAGCCTGCATGCACATTCTTTTGGCACTCAAGGCAAAAAAGGTTCGCCCTCACTGATCTATGCAACTGAGTAATAACTACAAAGATGGTTCATTGATTTACAATTGTGTGTGTTTTTTTTCCTCAATTATTTTTTTAGAGTGAAAGGATACACATACTTTTCCAGAAAATAAATGCACTGGAGCTTTAGGTAAAGATCAGAATTAGTTGTGTTGTTGTCAACTTGGGAAGAAAGGATGTAGAATTGTAGCCAACACACTTGCCTACACCTACTTCCCTAGCACTTATTTTTCTTTATAAATAAATGAAGAAGGTAACTCTCTAGGTACTTAACACTGAGAATAAATTCATATTTTAATACAGTGTGCTGTTTGTTATTCATTTAGTCTGTCTTCTCTTTAGACTCCAGAGAATTTGTACTCAAATGAGCTACTGAGTATAATTAAATACTTTGTATCCCTGGTTCTTGTAAGGTTAGATATCCAATCTAACAGAAATAATTCATACTCATATTATTTTTCTGCATACTGCCTCTTACATCCCTAAAATGGTTTTAACCCAAGCCTACGTAACAGCAATATAATGAGGTTGCAAACAAGGCAAATTGGGTTTTAGACAGTATTAACGTAAAGTTTTTTGAAAAATGGAAGAATTCCATACTGATCAGATATCGTCTAAGATGTTACATCTAATTCTATGCACCATGTTTTTAAAAAGTTTGAAACAAATTGGAATGAAGTAAAGAAGGGCAATGGGAATGATAAGAGGACCAGAAATTAGATCTGACAAGCAGAGATTGAGAAAAATGATAATATAAACTCTTGAAAAGAGAATACGGAAAGCAATACTCCAAGAGTCATCAAATACCTCATGAGATAGCATGCAGAAGGTAGCCAAGACAATATTTCTCTGTACCAGCATGGAATAAAAATGCCTATTGTGCAGAACCTGGAATAATGATTGTAAATTAAAGGGTAATAGAGTAAGATTACTCAAGAAATGGAATTAGTTAGCTAAAGAAGTAGTGTGGTCTTCTTCACTTAATATATGTAAACAATATACAAACATATTGAATAGGGGCAATGGTTTAATTTGGATTCGTGCACTGAATAAGGGAGTTGGATCAATGCCCTAAAATGTGTCTTCCAACTCAGCAATTCTATGATCAAAATTTTAGTTGGCTGGGGGTAGGGTGGAAGAACGCCAAGATTTTCAGAAGCACAAAATACTTGACAGGAAATAAACACCGTTGGGTGGAGGGGAGACATGCCTACTATCCATAGAATTCTGACTAACAGTTGAAAAGGGAAAGAAAACAAAAAAATCACAGACAATGAAATAGACTATCGTCCTGGTAGAGATCTGGATTCCAGCTCAGGAGCCATCAACACAACATTCCACAATTCTTCATTATAGAACTCAGAACTATGTTCTTAAATGTCTAACATGGCACATTTAAATTAGAGAAAGTTACAGGAGACTTTTATCACTCTTCAGAATATCATAAGCAAATTGGTTTAGCTCCAGACTATGAATCAGCTTTAAGCAGTTAAGGGTAGAGTAAGCTGATCGCTAAAAGCAATAAGCTTGAAAAGATGTAAGTCACTGGTAGGCTGTTCAAAACAAGCCTGCTCCATCTTTTCCATCATCTTATTAGCTATTGAGAAGTTTCATAGCTAACTACCAATCAGATGACTGATTAAGGATTAAGGATGACTGATGAGTCAAAGGCCTTCAGAAATGGGCCTATAAAAAAACTTTATAGCATGTCTTTAGTTCTTACGCAGTTTCAACTCTTAAGCAAAAGTGGACACTCTGTTATTCCTGAAGCTCTTACCAGCCTCTCCCCCCTTTTTCACAAGGGTTGTGGAAAGGTTGCCCATGCCTGTTTTTAAGGCAAAATGACAGTATTTCTACGTTACACAAAACAGAACATCAAGAACCATAAGGGCTGTTACTTAAAGAAGGCACCAACTTCATATTACACCTGACCAGTTATGTTATATATATATATATTTTCTCTGCCACATAACTGGTGTGTGTGTGTGTGTGTGTGTGTGTGTGTGTGTGTGTGTGTGTGAGAATTTTTTTTAAGGGCTGAAAATAAAGAGACCAGGATGGATCCATTTCAGGCTTATTAGCCTTCTTCAGCTGGCCATACTCCTTCTACTGGGATTTGAACTGGTGCTTTCCAGCATATGAGACAGGCTTCTCTATGCCTTGAGCTATCCAGTACCCCAGTATCTCTAGGATGAGTCGAAGGGCAGAGAGGGATGACGTTGAGTCTCCTCCCCTTAAAGGGACCCCGAACAGGAGCTGTGATAATTATCTCTCATTTAAGAGTCCTGTAAATTGGCTCCTTCTACAGGGAGACTGGATAGCTCAAGGCATAGAGAAGCCTGTCTCATATGCTGGAAAGCACCAGTTCAAATCCCAGTAGAAGGAGTATGGCCAGCTGAAGAAGGCTAATAAGCCTGAAATGGATCCATCCTGGTCTCTTTATTTTCAGCCCTTAAAAAAAATTCTAACACATATCTAAAAAATGTCACACAGAGAACAATTGGTTCTCTGTCTGATTGATCTCTAGGATGAGTCGAAGGGCAGAGAGGGATGACGTTGAGTCTCCTCCCCTTAAAGGGACCCCGAACAGGAGCTGTGATAATTATCTCTCATATATATATATATATATGTGTGTGTGTGTGTGTGTGTATATATGTGTGTGTGTGTGTGTGTGTATGTGTGTGTGTGTGTACACACACACACACACACGGTCAGGTGTAATATGAATATATAATATAATATAATATAATATAATATAATATAATATAATATAATATAATATAATATAATTAATATTATATATATATATATATATATATATATATATATATATAATACATATACATATACATATATATATATATAAATAAATAAATAAAAAACAAAGAAGAGATTCTGCCTTCTGACAGCCGACTGGACAAAACGAGTCTTGAGTGCCTTTTTATATTTTAAAATTTTATACTATGGGATGATTTTCCCAATGTAGCTCTGCTTTTGCACCCCCCAAAAAATCTGAAGGTAAAAGATGTCAGTTTGCAAAACATTCCCCAGTTTATATTGCGAGTTACAAGTGTATATCGACAACGGAAGGCTTGTCCATAGCAGTGCCATCACAACACTTGCCTGACACTAATCCAACTTTAACTAATCTAAGTTATCAGGTTTCACTCAACAGGCCATGTGATTTTTGGGAAGGAGAAAGGGAAGGAGAGAAAAGAGAGAAGGAAGGCAGGAAACCAAGTGATACATCCACTTACCCAAATTAAGGAAGTCTGTGCTAGAGGAAGGAGGCGGTGCACTGTGTGTGGAAGGAAACATAGCAGGTACAGTTGGTGCATTTGAACTAAGAAAGTCACCAAAGAGATCAGGACCGGTAAGAGTTGGACTGTCTGCATTGACTGTGAATGGGTCAAACTGGTCAGCTAAAGATAAAACAAAACACAACACAACATTGCTGGTGTTACTTGAGATGCTTCCAGAAATAAGGCAAGCAAAAAGTTAAGATTCTGCTCTGGCAAATATAGCACGCCTGAGGAAGTGCCAACACAAGGCATATTAAGGATAAATTCTTTCTAGATGTTAAGACTGAGCTTTACACAAACCTGGACTATTATTAGGGCTTAATTGCTATTATATAACAAAAGGATTTCTAATCATCAGAAAGAGCAACTGTCTTCTGTAATAATGCCTCAGATAATCTGTATCCAATCTGTATCAGTTTAGCCTCTTAAAAGTCTCTTGATTTTCAATAAAGAAAAAGCTGCAACCTCTGAAACCCACAAAAAAGCCAACTAAGTTTTATACTAACCGAAAGCCGGCTGGCAAACTGAAATTAGCACAAAACTCATCAGCAGAAGGAAACCTAACAGGGTTTCCTTTACAAAAAAATAATAATAATAAACCCCTGTGGCCTAGTGACCCGAATGGAAGGAGAAAAGCCATACTGTACCAGTCAGAAGGGAAGGCATTATTGATTTTTTTTTTTTTTTTCAAAAGAAGCTACAAAAGGGGAAGGAAGAAAAGAAAAACAAACAGAAGAGCAGCTCCCAGCCTGAAGGTATTTCACTGCCTACTGTCAAGCAAAAACTGACTGCAACTGCTCAGGAACCGTATTTATATCCAGCAGGGAACGCCACACTGTGGCCAGCGGGAAATCTGGCAGATGCTCCACCTTGCCACTTAAAGGTTTTAAGAGTCAAGGCTCCTATAAACCAAGATGTGGTGATGTTCGTTGGGAACACAACAGCAAAGCTGCTCGAAATAGCAACCCACCCCAACCACCTCTCATCATTTCAAGCAAAATTAACCTGGTCGTTTTTCATAACCACACATCAGTAGATGAATATAATAATAAACGATGCATTTTTCATACAGACCCAACATGCAATCCTGTTCCAAACAATTACAGCATAGTTGCCCTCATCTGATATCAAGATGTATTGCAATCATTAGAACAATCTTGCTTCCTCAAGGGCAAACTTTCATTTAGAACAGATTGAGAGGGCAGGATCTCAACAGGTAAAAACCATACTGCACGCAAACTTCATCAGGTTTGAATTAAAGTTCCCACTGTTTTTCCAGCCGTTAGGAGAGTCCATCCTTGATTTTACATCCTTCTGAGATTTTGAAGGAGGGAGCATGTAAGGTGGCTAAACTTTGCAGTGGACACAAGACAAAGTGAAAACCACAAGGGTGAACACACCATTTTTTATAGTTTCTCAGAATGTGCAGATAATCATACCTTTCTCCAGTCAGATTCTGAGAGCAAATGCAGTGAGTGAGAATTCAGAAAGGTGACAAACTGATCAAGAACCGAATGACTTGGGCGGAATGGACTGCCTTAAATGTCTCCCTTGACATACAGGCACTCCTCCTCGGTTGCCAAATTCTAAACAAATCATTTAATGTTCAGAGAAAATGCTAACTCCCCTGCTTGAATTTCATAAATTTGTTATGCTCCAATTAGTTTCAAGAATATGGCACCCTCTATATGTGTTGGACCAGATTTCCCATCACATCGGAAAGGGCCAGATTGAAACTAACTAAAGCCATTTGGCACAGAACTCTGCAGAAACCTACTTTACCATTGGAAGATACTTTTAACCCTTATAAAGAATGAGAGAGGCATTTTGGGCTCACACGGAGCTTTCGTTGCGCCATTATGCTGTCCAAACCCATAAGATGCACCTGTTCAATAATCTCTTTCCATTTGGAAATAGCCCATGGTATAAATAAGATCCCTTAAACAGGAGAAAACAAGCAGCCAGAACCCAGTTGGAATACTAATTCTACAGATAGGAACAGGTAAAAAAATAATGTGAGCACTGGCCTATCTTTCTAATAAAAAGATAAAGGTAAATGAGTCTCTAAGATTTTGCTCAATTAGTCATTGCCGACTCTAGGGGGCGGTGCTCATCTCTGTTTCAAGGCCTTGATCCAGTGCTGTCCGAAGACATTTCTGCAGTCATGTGGCCAGCATGACATCACTGAGCGCTGTTACCTTCCCATCGAAGAGGTACCTATTTATCTACTCGCATTTGTATGCTTTCGAACTACTAGGTAGGCAGAAGCTGGAGCAAGTAACAGGAGCTCACCCTGTCACATGGCGCTCAGGTCTTGAACCTGGGCTGCTGGCTTTCCAAATGGCAAGCTCAGTGTCTTAACCACTGATTCACTATGCTGCCCAATATTATTGCATAAAACTTTTATTTCCTAAACAAAATCAATAATTTCTGATTTTGAAAGTTTGCAAGTTGGTCATAAATTGAAAAATCATGTGACCATCCCAGACTTAAGCAAATCAATCATTAAATGAGCCACCATGATTGTTAAGCAAAACATCTCAGGATTTAGACATGAGATTTCACTTCTGCATTTTGCATTAATTCTGATTTTTGGAAGCTGGTTGCAAAGCTCATAAATGGCTTCACAATGGCTTCACAACCAGCTTCCAAAAGGCATAACTGTGCCCAAATGTGCCCAACAGCATCATATAACTGTAGGACGTTGTCAATAGCTGTAAATGCAAAGATTGGTTGTAAAGCTGTTCTTTTTATAAAAAAAAAGCTGTTGTAATTTTGGTCACTGAACAAGGCAGTTGGTAAACAATGACTATTGGTAATGGCTAACATTGATAGTACCCAGAATAAAGCTAAAACTGATTCCATTATTCTTGGGTGATATTAAACAATAAGTACAAACCTTTTAAGATTTAGCTATTAAACTAAATTTTAACCATTCTTGCTTTTCAGCTCCTGCCTTTGCCTTTAAGTTAAGGTAACAAGATGTAATAACAGCAGGAACAACTGATAGATTAAACCAAACAATCAGTATATTAATGATCAGTGTAATCTGTTTTCATTTCTCTCCTCCTCCATAAACCTCATAACAAACTTATATAGGATTTGTTGTGATATAAACACAAAGGCTGGAATGGTACCATTAAAAAAATCAAATTAAAAAAAGCTGAGGTTTTCAAGATCAAGCATCTATTGAAACATTTCATTTTATACTCTAGAGCAGATTTTTCTTTAAAAAAAAGACAAAATCAAAACTGGGTTCCTTGGAAAGACTAATGGAAGAAACAACTCTTCACAAGGTATTTTTTGGGGGGGATATTTGGGGAAGGGACAAAAGAACAGCAGAAAAGGCGGGGCTTGTGAGATGGCATTCAGAAGCCCTGCCCTCTTAATCACAGCTTTGGCACCAATGCCGAAAGAAACAAAAAGTTGTCTATCTTTACTCAGCTGCTCTGCAGGCCAGAGTTGTAATGAAAAGGAAGCTCAAGGTACCTACCCGTAGAAGAAGAGGTGGCTGCTGCTGAGGAACTGTTGCCCTGGGAATTTGTGGAGGCCTGGGGCTGGCCACCAAAAAAGAAGTCTGCTCCTCCCCCCAGGAGGTCTGCAGTTGAATCTTCTGAAATTTCTGGAGTGCTACCAACAAAGAGTCCATTCAGCAAGTCTGCATTGCTGGAAGAACTCTTCATCTCCGTTGGAGGTTGGAGCAGTTCAGGATTAGCCTCTGAATCCAGCCCAAGCAAGTCAATGCTGTCTTCTTCAGGAGCCTCTTCTGACTGAGCAGCTGGCATATCAAAGCCAGCTTCAAAAAAATGCTTGCCATCTTTCTGTTCCAGGAGGTGCATCTCTCGGTCCTCAGAAGGTCTAACGTCACTGGGGAACGCGGAGAATTCCTCATTGGAAGGTTCATCTTCCTTCTCTTCCTCAACGTGATCAAGACTCTCTTGAGAAAGGGAACCTTCAGGAGCAGCTTCAGATTGTTTCCCTTCTGTTTGTTTAAAAAAAAAAAAAAGAAGTTTGTTAATATTCGTACGCCTTTCCCCAAAGACTTCAATGCAAAGCATATGGGATTCTCTTCTCTTATCAACATAACAATTCATTCAAAGGCACCTGCTGAACTCAATCGGCTGACTTCAGAGGAAGATAATTTTATATGTCAACAACCATTTTTCCCCCCCAAGGGGTATTTTTGTAAAGCTCCAAGCAGCACTCCTCAAATTGCCATGGCTGCCAAAGTCTTAGCACAGCCTTGAGAAACGTGGATTTCAACTCCTAGAACAGGAATATGGTGGCTTGCATGGTTACGATGCTGGTTGGGAGGTTAGCAAGCTTGTGTTCAAGATCTAATTGATACTGTGCGGTGGGATGAGCTCCCATCCTTTGCTCGAGCTGCTGCTGGGGACATGAATAGAACCGCCAACTGGGCATCCCTTCGGGAAACAGTGATGTCATTGGCTAGCCCTTTCAACCCAGAAGTGCCTCGGTGCTTCTGATACAAGTGCAAACTCCTAGAACCTCCTAGTTAGCATGATTACTGCCAAAAATTCTGGGAAATTACAGTCCCACATTTTGAGACTGCCCAGTTTGGGAAGAGTATCTTAAGTGCAAATCTAACACCAAGTCCAGTGACCTTTTTTGTCTCTGCAAAGGCTACAGAAGGAACTGGTCAGACACGGTGAAATGGCCACCAGCGGAAGCCTCTCCATCTTGAAAAAGAAACATAAGTGAGGACTTTGGCCAAGGACATTATTGATAGAAACTGTTTCAGAAAATCATATAGCAATAGCACTTAGACTTACATACCACTTCACAATGCTTTCCAGCCCTCTCTAAGCGGTTTTACAGTCAGCCTATTGCCCCCAACAATCTGGCTCCTCATTTTACCGACCTCGGAAGGATGGAAGGCTGAGTCAACCTTGAGCCTGGTGAGATTCGATCTGCCAAACTGCAGGCAGCCGGTGATCAGCAGAAGGAGCCTGCAGTACTGCACTCTAACCACTGCGCCACCGCAGCCCATCATAATCAAGAGGAACCAAGGAAGCAAAAACTGTTTGCTTTCTTTATGCAACTATAATGGATGAAGCAAAGCAGCTATGGTTAAGCTGCACAAAAGGCACACTAGAAAGCAGAACTCTTCCATTATTAGCTATGTTTAAAGACCAGTTTGGGGTTTTTATGCTGACTTGGCAAGATTTAAGAATAAGGACTCAGCATGGGTGGGTTCCTCCCCCCCCCCCCCCATTTCTCTCTTTCCTGCTCCCCCCACCCTCCCAATCTCCTGCCTGAATTTAGATTATAAGGTTATGGGGAAAGGTGAGATCAATCATCCATAAGCTGCTCTGAGAACTTTTGAGGCTAAGAAAAGGATAAAAGGGGAATTTAGAAAAAACGAAGAGCGACAAGAGAGCTTTAGCTAGTAACAAAACCTTTCCCTTTACCTTGCCAGTCGAGTGTATGAAAGAAGTTTGCCTCGGCACTGCCGCTCTCTGGAGAGTCTGGCTCCACAGGTGGACCCTCAGAAGAAGCTTCTGATGTTGATGCTTCTGCTTCGTATTGGGCAGTTGATCCCGGCTGCCTAGGCAGTTCAGGCTTACCTATCAGATAAAAAGTAACATTCAAACCCAAGGAATATAAAAACAACTTATTTAAGCCCCCAGCTCTTCGGGAACTGGCTTTCTCTGAAGCATTTAAGCTTAAAAAGGAAGAAAAAGCTACTCAGGGGGGTAGCAAGGGACTCAGTGGCTCAGTGGCTAAGACGCTGAACTTGCCAGTGAGAAAGGTAGCCAGTTTGGCGGTTCGAATCCCTAGAGCTGTGTAACGGAGTGAGCTCCCATTACAGTACTTGTCCCAGCTTCTGCCAACCTAGCAGTTTGAAAGCATGTAAAAATGCAAGTAGAAAAAATAGGAACCACCTTTGGTGGGAAGGTAACATCATTCCGTGTGCCTTCGATGTTTAGTCATGCTGGCCACATGACCACGGAAAAGTCTCCGGACAGCGCTGGCTCTTTGGCTTTGAAACGGAGATGCACACCACCCCCTAGAGTCAGGAACGACTAGCACATATGTACGAGGGGAACTTTTACCTTTACCATGCGGACGTTCTTTCTTTTTCTTACCAAATTTCGTTAAAATCTCTTGCTGTTCTTCCCGGCTGGAAAAAAGGATCTTGGGATTTAGGCCTTTGATGTTCAAGTTATCCCAGGGAGCCCGTTCCATGATGGGCTTATTTCGGGGCTCTACTTCTACTTCTAGATTCACTTGAAACAAGTCAGGATACTTCTCTTGAATATCACAGGCATCCAGATCATACCTGCAACAATAGGGCATTAGTTAGACGCACTTCTTTTTTTTAAAGGAAATTATAGAGGGAGAACTCTTGAAGCAAGATGATAGAGCCCTTAAAACAAACGTCATTTGTTTCCGTGACACTTGCAAAGGCAGCCCACCCATGCATTGTGACTTTAGCTGTCTTAGTCTATATATATCTAAACGGCTGTGGGTGTGTATGTTCCAGCATAATTTTGGAATGCCTCGAGCAATTTCAACCAAACTTGGTACACAGATGACTTACTCTCTGGAAACAAATACTGTGGGTATAAGACACCCCTAGGGGTGTGGGTTCTGTTAAAATACAGACTGTTGTGCCTTAAAATGGCTTCTACTGTACTGCCATAAAATGGCTTCTAGTGAACAGCGCAGTGGAGTTGTCATGGTAATGGCTTCACAATACTCCACAACGGGGCTCCCTCTGGTAAGGGGAAAAACTCAACATTAGAAATTACGTTTGGTCCAGACATTTCCCATCTATAAATAAATAGCCAGGCAACACTGGGTTATCGGCTAACTGTTTATAAAAATCCATCATGATGAAATATAGGACAAAAAACCTGGCTTTTCATAAAATAACAGAGGATTTCCCATCCCATCTCTTAAACGTTGAAGAAAAATCAGATCTTAGAACAAAAGTTGTTAATCATCACTTAACAAGGGCAAAATTGGGGTAATCGGGCTCAATGATATTGAAACCACATCGGAAAACAAGTAGAAATATTATGAATTAGAGAAAAGAGCTGGAAATGAGGTCTCAGGATTATTTACTTCCAGCCTTAACTCTCCCTGTTATGCATATGATTTCCTCTCATCCAGCTCTGCTTCTGTTTGGCTACAGGTAGCCCTCAATGTACAACCACAACTGAGCCCAACATTTATGTTGTTAATTGGGAAATCTGTTAAGAACGTTTTGCTCCATTTTACAACTTTTCTTGCCGCATTTGCTAAGTGAATCCCTGCAGCTGTTAAATTAGCAACGTGGTTGTTAAGGGAATCTGGTTTCCTCATGGACTTTGCTTGTCAGAAGGTCACAAAAGGAGATCACGTGATTCCAGGGCACTGCAACCGTCATAAATGTGAGTCCATTGTCAAGCATCTGAATGTAAATCACATGACCATGGGGATGCTACAATAGTTGTAAGTGTGAAAAACAGTCATAAGTCACTTTTTTCAGTGGTGCTACAGCTTCGAACAGTCACTAAATGAACTGTTGTAAGTCGAGGACGACCTGTATTGTGTCTGGCCAAACCTAGAATAACACAAATTGTGCCTCAGAGCTCAGCATTTGGTGTCTATTTTAACTTCACTCTGAAGGGATCAGCCACACTTAAATACCACAGTCAGAAACGTGACTGTGGAGTCAGTGAGAGTAAGAAAGAGTCCAAGCTATGGCTGAAGAAGAAAAGTATCTCCATTACTTTGGTCACTTAAGTAGCAATTATGTTGTCCACTGGGTTGAAAAAAGGCTGAAGAATTGCATGGGAGAATGCCATATAGGTTGCCCTCAACTTACGACCACAATGCTAGCCCAACATTTCTGCTGCTAAACGAGACAGTTAAGTAGATTTTGCCCCATTTATGACCTTTCTTGCCACAGTTGTTAGGTGAATCACTGCAGCTGTTGAGTTAGTCAACAGCTAAGTTAGCTGTTAGTTGAATTAGTTGAGTTAGCTGTTGAGTGAGTCAGTTGTTAAGTGAATCTGGCTTCCCCATTGTCTTTGCTTGTCAGAAGGTCACAAAAGGGGATCACATGACCCCAACACACTGCAACCATCATAAAATATGACTCAATTTGCCAAGTGGTTGAATTTTGATCACGTGACACCCCCCTGGGGATGCTACAATGGTCATAAGTGTGAAAAATGGTCATGTCGCTTTTTCTCCATGCCGCTGTCATTTTGAACGGTCATTACATGAACTGTTGTAAGTGGAGGGCTACCTGTAGTTAAAAAACAAACAAATACAAATGCAACTAGAACAGTGTTTCTCAACCATGGTGACTTCAAGTCCTGTGGGCTTCAACTCCCAGAATCCCCCAGCTGGCTGGGGGATTCTGGGAGTTGAATTCCACAGGACTTAAAGGTCACCAAGGTTGAGAAACACTGAACTAGAAGTGGTGTTGAGAAGCATTTCCCATAGAGACGTGATCAACATACTTTGCAAATTTCACAGTAGTAGCATTGCGAGGTACAAATCCTGTATGAAACTGGATCTGGAACATCTTCATTGATGCCATCTTGAAAAGAAACAACAACAACATCATCAACAACAACAACAACAAAGGAATTAAGATGTGCTAGTGAAACAACATGCACTGAAAACACAAATCCTCATCTGACCACCTTCAACATTTCATTACATATATTTTCTGACTTGTGTTAAAAGGCCTTTGTGCCCTGGATCAGTTTACCTTGCATCCCAATGATTTCCTGCTGTCAATACCGTATTATTCGAATATAACGCGCACACGTGTATAACGCGCACCCCTAATTTTCGATTAAAAATCGGTATTAAAAAAACGTGTTTTTTTTCTTCGCCCTCGCGTACAGTGAGCGGCTGCAGCCCGGAAAAGGCGCAGTGCGAACTCACAATTCACCTGCGTCCTCAATGGACCGGCCCTCGTTTATAACGCGCACCCAAACTTTGATTTCTTTTTTGGGTAGAAAATTTTGCGCGTTATACTCGAATAAATACGGTACATTTCTTCATAGCATTTGAAGCTATGCCTTTCCCCCCCTAGGCTCAGGGCAGCTATAATGAAAGACAGGTCAGAACTATCTTGGCCAAAAAAATAAGCTGAATTGGTAGTTAAGTGTTATTGTGAAGAAATCTCAAGTGTTTCAATTACCGCAGAAACAACACAATCTGAATGTTCTGCAGCAATCTGCAGAAAATTCATATTTATATTTTTCTTTAAATGTTTAATATATTTTTTTTAAAAAAGCTGGTTCTCAAAGATCAAACCACAGCACTTAACTCTTTCACTTTTGACATTTTTCTGCAGTAGTTTCGGGTTACATAATGTCTAATAATTCTTTTATTTATACTTATACAAGTTTGTTTAGAAAAATCAATTGAACTCAGGAAAGCAGCAAAGTGAAAATGAGGAAATGATATCCTACTTAAACAATTTTTTTTTTCCAAAAAGTGGGGTGGGGGTGTTTCCAACCAACTGGTTGGATTCCTCACCCCATCCCTGAAGTGCCAACAATGCTCTACCCCAGGGGTCTGCAAAGTTGGCTCTTTTAAGACTGGTGGACTTCAACTCCCAGAGTTCCCCAGCCAGCATAGCTGGCTGGGGAACTCTGGGAGTTGAAGTCCACCAGTCTTAAAAGAGCCAACTTTGCAGACCCCTGCTCTACCCTAAAGTGCCCAACAATGTTTTCAGAACTTACAAGCACAGAAGTCCCCAGCTTGATTGTTACCTTGGCTTGGAGTCTGCCACCTAAAGTGGACCTGGCATGATATATCACAATGAGGACATCTCCTTGGACGGTGATGCCTAATGGGATGACTGCTTTCCCATCTTCCATTTTGAAATCCCTAAGGAGGATAAGCATAGCCGTGATTTTAAGATCTGAATGCAACCGTAATTCATTCTGCCAATTTATTAGTTCATTGCTTCCCTTTTTAAAGTACCGATGATGGAGATATCCCAATTCATCTGCTCTCTTGCACCTGGACTGAAGGGCAAGCATGCACACCATGCAGAAGTGAAATTAATTCTCCCTAATTTGATTTTGACTTCCACAGGTGTACAAAATCAAAATTAATTCATTTTAGTTTATTAAAAGGTATGGTCATACATTAAAAATATATAGTTCAGTTTTACTTAAAAGTTGGACTGTGTATATGTGTGCCTTCAAGTCACACACTGGTGACATCGTTGGTCGCCACGATGTAGAAAAGACGTGGAGACTCTGGAAAGAGTGCAGAGAAGGGCAACCAAGATGATTAGGGGACTGGAGACTAAGACATATGAAGAACGGCTGCAGGAGCTGGGTATGTCTAGCTTGATGAAGAGAAGGACCAGGGGAGACATGATAGCAGTGTTCCGATATCTCAGAGGGTGCCACAAAGAAGAGGGAATCAAACTATTCTCCAAGGCACCTGGGGGCAGGACAAGAAGCAACGGGTGGAAACTAATCAAGGAGAGAACTTGGAACTAAGGAGAAATTTCCTGACAGTAAGAACAATTAACCTCTGGAACAGCTTGCCTCCAGAAGTTGTGAATGCCCCAACCCTGGAAGTCTTTAAAAAGATGTTAGATAGCCATTTGTCTGAAATGGTATAAGGTTCCTGCCCACGCAGGGGGTTGGACTAGAAGACCTACAAGGTCCCTTCCAACTCTGCTATTGTATTGTATTGTATTGTATTGTACTATTCAGATTAGTTCCTGCAGTTTTCTTGGTATTCAAGTTATTTTGGAAGTAGATTGCCATTGCTGTCTTCCTAAAGCTAAGAGAAAGGAACTAACCCAATGGCTGACTTCATGCCTTAAAGTGGGACTAAAACTCTTGGTTTTCTGGTTTCTAGCCTGGTAGAACCACTGCACCAAACTGTCTCACCACACATATTTAAGGATTGCTCATACAGTTATAGTATTATAAGTATTATAGTATTATAAGCCAGGTTTAGTAAAAGCAAATCCACCTTTGTCTACCTACATGTATGACAAAGTTAGACTTTTGGGATGGTCCCGCCTGCCTTGAAAATGTAAACAAGGATGAGATTAGCCATACCCAAATTTTTATTCTGGTGTGGTCATTAAATAACAAACTTTTCTCTCTCTCAACCCACAATCATACCATGAACCATCTTGGGAACTCCAAAATTATATGGCCAATTGTTTCTATGAAAGTCTGGCTAAGTATCTTGCAAACAAAGCAGAAAAACACAAACATTCCTTGCACAAGCACTTTTTAGAGGACTCCTGTTCTAA
Organism: Rhabdophis nuchalis; assembly: GCA_039707465.1. NCBI lineage: Eukaryota > Metazoa > Chordata > Lepidosauria > Squamata > Natricidae > Rhabdophis > Rhabdophis nuchalis. The sequence continues at coordinate 147,748,430 of CM077644.1, read as the reverse complement.
TATTTACAGCAGGTATTTACAACTTCCTGTTGCTTACTAACACTTGCTTCTAGTTGTAAACATGGCAAGATTAAATGGGGCTTTTTTGGGAGCCATTTCATACCATGCTGCAGGATAATCTTCTCAAATCACATGGCCCTCCATATGTGTTACTCCCATCAACCCTCAGCTTGCATGACCACTGGATGGTGGAAATGGCTGATTAACACATCTGAACTCCAAAGAAAACAAAATTCAGGCAAATCTGCCTTTACTTTAAAGGAACATCTAAAACTTGAAAGACTGACCACCTCTGGCTCTTTTTCATCTGATGTCCAGCTTAGCCTCTGGGCTAAAGCAGGGGAAGGTAGTGAACAAAGCCAGTCCACCAGCCTTGATAAAATTACAACTTTCCCTTTTCTTTCTAACCTTCAGAACTCTGGGATTTCTCTTCTTCTTCCCCATGTCTCCTTTATGTTCATCTTTTACTTCATAAATTGAAGACAGGGATGCTTTTAATATGAATCAATCCAGGGAACCTTTTCGCACAATAATCAAATAAAACATCTAATAAAATAGCCATTGCATGAATTAGTCTCTGCAGCCAACTCTAATTGACTACGTCAGCCATAAAGCTATGTTTGATATTAAGGCACCAATGGATGTCCTCCCCACCCTAGACCACATCACAGCAAGAGACAAAATGGTGGCTGTCGAGAAATCCCACTTACTTCATTTTATCATATTCTTGTGAGGTAGTGGTTATTCTTTCATCTCCAACATAAACTTCACAGAAAGGCCTACAGCCATTGCGCAGCTTGCTGAAGAGAGGAACTGGAGTCATGCTGATTGACTTTATGAGGATTGGCTTGCTGTGAGGAATAATGGGCTCATCCGCCATCATGTCACACATATATTCAATATATCTGGGAGCACACAAGAACATAGTCAATGTATAGAGTCAAAGAAGGCTGCATGAGCCAATTCAATGCAATACAGCTTCAACCATACATATCATCAGTAAGGGTGCAAAGGCTGTATTCTTCTGCATTCTTTCTCCTACTACTCTTAAGATGTACATAGTTAAACAGTATTGTAACACAGAGATACTCTGAGAAGAATAAATCCATCTTCTCTCAGTTTGTATAATCCCTTAATTGGGAGACATACTTGCAACAGATCAGTGTTTCCCAATCTTGGAAGCTTGAAGATGTGCAGACTACAACTTCCAGAATTCTCTAGCCAGGATGGCTGGAAGGGAATTCTGGAAATTGAAGTCCACACGTCTTTTAAGTTGCCAAGTCAAGAAGCACTGCTATACATCAATGGCTGCACCACAGGAGTGTTTTTTGCATGTTTAGTTTAAATGAGCATCATTAAACTCATACTAAGAAACAACTGATTTTTTTTTTAGAAAAAAAGGTAACTTCATCATTAATGGATCATCTGTTATATAGCTGGATCAGCCATGAATGATCGTACTTGCTTCTTATGCCCTAAAGGCATGTCTAAATATGCAGCCAAACAATGTTTGAGGAACAAGTGCTTTTAGTAAGGCTTGTGGGGTTGTCATAATTTCTGCAGTTTTATTATTATATTCCCTATTTTTGTACTGTCATATCTCTATGTTCACGCTTTTTATCAATGAAAAGTATATCAGAAGCCTCAAAATGTATTCAGAAATCTAAATATATTTTAAAAGGCATGAACTTTTATCGGCATAGTTAAGGCACCATTTGAACGATAGACGAGAACCAGGAGCTCTCAATACTAAAAACAGGAAAAGGAGTCAGTGGGATCTTGTAGAATGAACAGGTTCACACAATATATTATGTCTACTGTGGTTAAGTTAGTTTATCATGCTGTATGACCCCAGAGTAAAGTCATATTGTGGTTAAGAAAAAATGTCTAAACTACAGGCCGCTATAAACAATTTATCAGGAATTAAATTTCCTTAACCATTGTTTGATTTGTTGTATGAATCTGGGGAAAAATGGCCAGCTGTCAGATAAGTCATTAATCCTGCAGAAAATGACATGACAGACACCATGTTTAAAACCCAAATAAGTTAGGGCAGGGGTCTGCAAAGTTGGCTCTTTTAAGACTGATGGACTTCAACTTCCAGAATTCCCCAGCCAGCTTTGAGTTAGGGGATGTCAGCCTCCTTCCAGTCTGCATACAACAGCTTTGACATTATTGTGGCCATATTTCTATTTTTCCCCCAATTAAAATAAACAAATAAAATGCTAGAAAATGATGGGCAATGAAAACGTTGGTGGGATATTAAACTAAAAAGCAGGGGAAATGAAAAAAATCCAGTCAGGTCTGGCACCCATGCTGGGTTTGCAGGAATGTCTTAATTGCAAACTGACCTAAATTAAATAGTTTAATGTTAACACCAATACTACCCTGTTTTCCCCAAAATAAGACTTCCCTGAATAATAAGCCCAATTGGGCTTTTGAGCGCTTGCGCTAAAAGAAACCCTCCCCCCAAAATAAGCCCTCCCTGAAAAAAATCTAACACAGCAGCAGCCATGAGATGTCCACTCTCGCTGCCTCCTGCACCTCAAAAATAATAAGACCTCCCCAAAAATAAGGCCAAGTGCTTATTTCAGGAGTCAAAAGAAAATAAGACCCTGTCTTATTTTCGGGGAAACACAGTACAATTATAAAAACATCTTGCTGTGGACTGTATGAACAGGATAGAACCCTGAGGAACCAAATGCCTTCATAAGAAGACACACTCCACCGATCTGCTTACAGCTTACCACTTTGAAAATGAAAAATAAAATAAAATAAAGAGCAAGGTTTGTCTTTAAGCAAACGGTTGTTTCTGCAAGCAACATACCTCTTATGTGATGGCCAAATGCCAGGAGGACAACGTTTCATACTAAACATATAAACAGCAGCTTCAGCTGTGGTGAAGAGGCGACAGAAACATAAGAAAGAACAGACCACGACTGCGGATGCTGCTCTTCCGTCCTATGAAAAAGCACAGACACACCAGAGGGGAATGATTGAAAATCAAACAAAGTGTGATTTGACTCTTGACAAGAATCTGTCTTCTCTTTTCTATGAATTTCTCATCTATCCATAGCTCACTCCCCATTCACCGCCACCTCCATCAAACCGTTGCTGTATTGCACCTATTACGGATCCTTGACCGCAACAAAAGATTTGACTTGATTTAATATAGTTGAGCAAAGGCCTATCGATTTCCTCATCGGCAGACTGAGAAAATAAGGACCGTAATCTCAAAGTACTTTGGCCACCAAATGAGAAAGAAGGATTCACTGGAGGAGAGCCTATTGCTGGGAAAGACTGAGGGCAAAAGAAGAAGGGAACGACAAGAGAATGAGGTGGCTGGATGGAGTCACCAAAGCAGTAGGCCTGAGCTTAAAAGTACTCCAGAGGATGGTAGAGGACAGGAAGGCCTGGAGGAACATTGTCCATGAGGTCGCGATGGGTTCATTTTTTTTACTACCAGTTCTGTGGGCATGGCTTGGTGGGCGTGGCAGGGGAAGGATACTGCAAAATCTCCATTCCCACCTCACTTTGGGGCCAGCTAGAGGTGGCATTTGCAAGTTCTCCGAACTACTCAAAATTTCTGCTACTGTTTCTCCAGAACCTGTCAGAACCTGCTGGATTTTACTCCTGGTTGGACACAACTTCGCAACTAACAGCAACAAAATCTCAAGGTTATTTTCCAAACCCACTACTAAAGCTAGAGTTGCCTTGAAGAAATGCATTTACAGTATATATGAAAATTCGAATTAGACACAAGCTTTAATATGGGGAAGAATGTTCTCTCAGCCATCTTTCTCTCCTGAACATATACTCCTATAAATAGCTGATTTCAAACCATACAGATTCCTATTATAAAGGAGGTTCCTCAATCTGCTAATAATTTTGTTTGCCTATTTTTGCTTAGGTGCCAGCCATATGATATCATGATTTCAAAATTCCTCTGCTAAGATATCAGTTCTGTAGTTTGGCAAAAATGATCCAGAAGCTGGGAGGGAAAAGAATTGTCATACCAGGATACCGCATCCATCGACCCACCGACCTATTTATAAATTTTATTGGCCAATCTTACCATAAGGTAACTCTGGATGGCTCACAGATATTAAAAATACATCTACATTAAAACAAGAGTACATTAAAACTAGACCTGGTGCAGCCACATACTCTTCATCCTCACCAATGCGTGAACTAAAGCAACCAAAAAGAAATCATTCCTCCCCTATTTTAAATATTGTGTATTGAATTAAAATCTTAGATCTATGTCATAGTATTTAGATCTTCCCAATATACATATTGCTTTATGATTTTAAGACATTCCCAAGCTATTCATGGTGAATTTCAAAAGAGTACAGGTTATAACACAATTGAACACAACATTTCTGTTTCTAAATAAGACAGTTATTAAGTTAATCTTGCCCCATTTTACGACCTTGCCTTCCACAGTTGTTAAGCAAATCACTGCAGTTGTTAAGTTAGTTGTTAAGTGAATGTGACTTTTCCATTGACTTTGCTTATCAGAATGTCGCAAAAGGGAACCACATGATCCCAGGACACTGCAACGGTCATAAATAGGAGCATCTGAATTTTGATCACGTGACCATGGGGATGCTGCAATGGCCATAAGTGTGAAAACGGTCATAGCTCACTTTTTTTCAGAGCCATTGTAACTTTCAACAGTCACTAAATGAACTATCGTTAGTCAAGGACTATTTGTAATTTATTTCAGACCAGTGTGCGTAGCGAAGCTCAACATTACTTACAAGGCAGTGCACAATGCAAACATTCTTGGGATCTTGCTTCAGCCATGAATGCATGTTTTTACAGATGCCATAAAGGTTTTGAAGGTTTGGTGTTCGCCTTGCTGGCCAACCACATTCAGACACCTGTTAAGGAAACATTGTGATTTATTAAATCTCATATACTGCCAACTATCATCACATTTTAAAAAAAGCCAAGCCTTCAATTTAACCTGTCCCACAGAAGCAATCAAGCCCTTTTCCCCCCTGGAAACAAACTGGGGCATGATCTCATTTAACAATGCTAAACAGATGCAACTGGTACTTGTTTTTCCCCATAACAAATTGTATATTGGGATCATTCTTCATCGTTTTGGAAACTTCTGAATGAAAGGATTAAAGAGAAAACATAAAAAGGGCTACATTGCAAGAATATTAATTGGGTCTGCAAACTTACAGAAAGAGAGTCATTCTAGGTTCTTTAGGATATAGGTTTAAACGACAATAAGCTAACTGTATGAGCCACGGTGGCGCAGTGGTTAGAGTGCAGTACTGCAGGCCACTTCTGCTGACTACCAGCTGCCTGCAATTTGGCAGATCAAATCTCACCAGGCTCAAGGTTGACTCAGCCTTCCATTCTTCTGAGGTGTGTAAAATGAGGATCCAGATTGTTGGGGGCAATAGGATGACTCCGTAAGCCACTTAGACACAGTTTTAAAGCACTGTACAGCAGTATATAAGTAAGTATTATTGCTATCTACTTCTTCCGAAACAGTTTTTAAAAAAATATAATTAACTTGCTTCACTAAAATTGGCTTTTTGAAATCTCCTTCAGATTTTAAATTATTTGTTTACAATGCTGCGCTAAATCCATTGCAGACTATTTCCAGACACTGAAACTGAAGCTTCATGGAAGAATGCCAAAGCACCACTTCTAGGGCAGAATACAAGTTCAACTAGTCCATTGCAGGGCTAGCAGCCAATTTAAATTTATAAACAGGATATGATGGCAATACACTTCCTCTTATGGATTCCTGGCATGTGATGATTTGGGTTCTGCAAAATCACATCTGAAATCTTTACTTCCAAAAAACTGCCAGGTCATCTCCAGAAGAGCCAGATCAGCAAAGTCTGGAGGAACAGCACTCTTGTCTTGAGTGATAATTGGAATGTTTTGTTCCTGAAAGGGAATATTCTGCAAATCCCTAATTTGGGGAGTAACTTCTGGGAACCTGGTAAAAATCTCACAAAGGCATCACATTTTCTTGCAGCAAGTTTCAATATGATGAAGAGCTTATCCAACAGGGAGGGTATCTCACAGCCTGTATGTGCTTCTACCTCGCATCCCAAGGCTTCAGAGCACCCCATATTGCTTCATTTATCACTAAAATTCAGCAGGATTGAATGGTACTGAAATAGCTTGGAAGGGATTGCAGTTCAGAATTAAGAAGCATATATATATGCACTTAGAACCTATGCATAAGTTTTATAAAATGAAATCCATTAACAGATTTGTTGCTATTTTGAATGGTCTTTTTCTTAATTTCAAAGTATTAAAACTGGTAGAAAACAAACATACACAAATTCTTGTGAAGGGGTTGGTTTTTTTTAAAAGAAATGCTACTACTAGAGGCAAAAATATGTGTGAGGCAGGGGTGGGTTCCAGGAAGCACTACTGCCGGTTCGCTCGTGTGAGCGTATTGCAGTGCACTGTACTTGCAGTGCAATTATAGTTGTTCCGTGCATGCGCAAAAGTGAAAAACAAGATGGCGCCACCCACCGCCCGGGGAACTGGTTCGGGGGCATGGCAGGGCTGGGTTGCTGCCGGTTCCAGCGACCCAGGCTGCCAAACCACTACCGGTTCGGCTGAACAGGTAGGAACCCACCACTGGTGTGAGGGTGTATGTTGTTCTGCTGTAAATGATTTCATATCTTGCTCAATAGAGCTTCTGGAAACATCTAGCAGTAACTGCCATATCCACTGTCCTTGTCTATTTATGTGATACTTTATAAAATATTCCTTCCTTCTTTTGATCCAGCCCCATTTTACTGGCAATCCCTTAAGATTGAACAAAGCCTTCAGGCTAAACAAAGTTTTGGCTTTACTGATGGTTGGAAGATTCTTCTTTGATACTATAAACACTCTCACTATTCTCCCCACCAAGGCGAGGAAGGTGTACAATGAGATGTGCAATACTGCCATGCGCAAAACACAATGGAGTAAAGTAATACTATTTTACAAACCCTGTTGTGAAATCTGGAAGCCCGATATGATCTTGGAGACAGATTGTAGACAGCATAGCGTCCAGGATGTTTGGAGTCCAAAAACAGCCGCACATCTTCAATGTTATTTTTTATAGCAGACTCAACACCTTCCGCTGGAAATGACATCACTAGAGAACGAAAGGAGAAAGGAAGAAAAAGAAACAGTCAGAGCTGAACTCAATATAATTTATCTGCTTTTAAAGAAAACCATGTTTAATAAAATGTTTGTAATCATACCAGCAATTCTGGATGTAATGTATGATATATCCAAATCTCCTTTTGCGTAACTGAAATAGATATTTAAAAAAACTCAAGTTAAAAGATAGAATGCAAATCAGTTCAATAGATAATTATTTTTAAGTGGCCTATTAAATTCTACTGCCTTTTTGTTCATCAAACAAGACCTCCCTACCCCCAAGAGAGAATCACAAATGTGATTTTCAAGTATCTGAACTATGGGAGATAAACTAAAGAATCTAGCATATCCCTGGTTAACACACACTGTAAATGGCAGCTTAAATGCCTGAACCATGATTAAAGGATTCTCTTCTTTTGAGAAAAAGCAATTATCTCAAAGCTGAAGGATCCTGATCACTGTCTTAGATAATAGGCTTTACAAAATTAATTCTTTTCGGGTTGGGAGGGGGGAGGAATATTCTCTTCAGGAGAAATCTGCACCTGTCCTGCTACTAGTAACTACAACTGTATATATGTATTCCGACAGCATGCTCATTGATGAGGTATGCTGGGGATTATAGTTCAGTAACATCCGGAGGGTTACAAGTTTCCTCTTTGTAGACTGTATCAAGGCTCTGGAAAATTAATAGTCTAGTTTGTTATTACATCAACAGCAAAAAAAAGTCCTTCAAGACACAATGGTACAGAGCTTTTAATCCTCCATTAGCACAGAGGGAAAAAGAAGGAACAGGAGGAAGAAGTAGAACAGTACAGGTAGTTCTCAACTTACAACCTTTCGTTTAGTGACTGCCTGGGGTTACAATGGCACTGAAAACATGATTTGCTATGACTGTTTTTCACACTTACGACCATTGCAGCATCCCTATGGTCACATGATCAAAATTAGGATGCTTGTCAACTGGCTGATATTTGTGAGGATTGAAGTGTGTCATGCGATTCCTTTCTGCGACCTTCTGACATGCAAAGTCAATGGGGAAGCCAGGTTTACTTAACAACCGTGTTGCTAACTTAACAATTGCTCACCCGTCTCGATTAGCAATGGGAACGTTGGGCTCAATGGCGGCCATAAGTTGAGGACTACCTGCAGTGAAGGTATTAGTCTATACAATACACAGGTTAGCTTTAATGAAGTAGAGTCTACAGAATAATGGTCAATTATGCAGTGGGACATAATGGTAAATCAGTCTCAAGCAGTGAGCAGGAAGATAACTAATATTATATGCAGAAAATGAGTTAATTTAGGTTGGCACAGATGGTTTTAAGACTCCTTAAGAGGATAGCATTTTTAGGTTTGAAAAACAGATAAGTTAGAGAAGTTAAACAAATCCACCCACATCCACACACAAAAGTGACAAATTCTTTAACCAGCTATTTCAAGTCCGCCTTCCACATTTATGCTCAGGATTTCCATCTTCCTTTAATAAGGGCTACCAACTGATCCGGGCTCTCCTTGCCAGTTTGCTTCACAGCAAAGTTATGGACTGAGCAAAATTCTTCCTGCACCATGACACAGACTACATTGGTGAAGGATAGTGGGAATGTCTGGGAATTATGGGCATTGTAACGGAAACTATTTGGAAGGAGCCGATCGGCTGGCCTACGCCTAGAGCACCTTAATTAGCACTTTTTGAGATACTAATAATCTCAATAGCAATAGCATTTAGACTTATATACCACTTCATAGTGCTTTACAGCCCTCTCTAAGCTGTTTATAGAGTCAATGTACTGCCCCCAACAATCTGGGTCCTCATTTTACCCACCTCGGAAGGATGGAAGGCTGAGTCAACCATGAGCCAATGAGACTTGGACTGCCAAACTGCTGGCAGCTACTTCAACAGAAGTAGTTGCAGTACTGTATTCTCACCACTGCAGCACTGCAGTTTTGACCAATTTTGGGAATCCCCGTAACAATGCCCCATACATCCTCACGGCCGATCCGCTCCCACAGAGAGGGACTTCTCCGGGTGCCGTCCACTAGACTGTGTCAGCGGGCGACGCCCAGGGGAAGGGCCTTCTCTGTGGCGGGCCCAGCCCTCTGGAACGACCTCCCCCCCGACATTAGAACAACTACGGACCTCCGCTCCTTCCGTCAAAAACTGAAAACACACTTTTTCTGCTTGGCCGGCCTTGGTTAGTCTCTACCTCTGGGGTGTTTAGGGAATTTAGTTTTAATGGGGTTTTTTAGCGCAGGGACGATCAATTTAATCTGCTTTTATCTATTGTATTTATTGTTTGTATATATTTTATATGTTTTAATTTCCCTGTGCACCGCTCCGAGTCCCCTTGGGGAGAGGACGCGGTATACAAAATTAAATATTATTATTATTATTATTATTATTATTATTATTATTATTATTATTATTATTATTATTATTATTATTATTATTATTATTATTATTATTATTAATGGTTATGAGGATCACATTTCACACAATGGATGTGAGTCAATCCAAGTCAGTGGATTCTTAGTTTGGTCTGAATAGAGCTGTGTGCAAAATAGGGCAAGAACCCAGCAAGCCCTTGGGGTATCAATTTCCCTTCCCTATCCTATGTAACAAAGATATGGTAAGTTAAATGGGAGTTTTGATATTTATGCACTAGCTCAGATTTTTTGTTAGGATTGGATACCAAAGCCACAGTTTTATTCATTGAACCATTTTTATTTATTCTTTAGTGTTTGCAACAACTCCCTCCTACCCCCACCCCCCATTTTGGGGAGATATGGCCATGTAACAATCCAATACAATACAATACAATAGCAGAGTTGGAAGGGACCTTGTAGGTCTTCTAGTCCAACCCCCTGCATGGGCAGGAATCTTATACCATTTCAGTCAAATGGCTGTCTAACATCTTTTTAAAGACTTCCAGGGTTGGGGCATTCACAACTGCTGGAGGCAAGCTGTTCCAGAGGTTAATTGTTCTTACTGTTAGGAAATTTCTCCTTAGTTCTAAGTTGCTTCTCTCCTTGGTTAGTTTCCACCCATTGCTCCTTGTCCTGCCCCCAGGTGCCTTGGAGAAAAGTTTGACTCCCTCTTCTTTGTGGCACCCTCTGAGATATCGGAACACTGCTATCATGTCTCCCCTGGTCCTTCTCTTCATCAAACTAGACATACCCAGCTCTTGCAGCCGTTCTTCATATGTCTTAGTCTCCAGTCCTCTAATCATCTTGGTTGCTCTTCTTTGCACTCTTTCCAGAGTCTCCACGTCTTTTCTACATCGTGGCGACCAAAACTGTATGCAGTATTCCAAGTGTGGCCTTACCAAGGCACTATACAGTGGCATTAACACTTCACGTGATCTAGATTCTATCCCTCTGTTGATGCAGCCTAGAACTGTGTTGGCTTTTTTGGCAGCTGCTGCACACTGCTGGCTCATATTTAAATGGTTGTCCACTAGGATTCCGAGATCCCTCTCACAGTTGCTACTATTGAGCAAGGTACCACCTATACTGTACTTGTGCATTTGGTTTTTCTTGCCTATATGTAGGACCTTACTTTTTTCACAATTGAATTTCATTTTATTAGACAGTGCCCAATGTTCAAGTTTGTCTAGATCCTTCTGTATCTTAAGCCTATCTTCTGGAGTGTTGGCTATTCCTGCCAGCTTGGTGTCGTCTGCAAATTTGATGAGTTCCCCATTTATCCCCTCATCCAAATCGTTGATGAAGATGTTAAAGAGTACTGGGCCTAAAACAGAGCCTTGGGGGACTCCACTGCATACTTCCTTCCATGTAGATGCAGTTCCATTGAGGACTACACGTTGAGTGCGGTTGGTCAGCCAGTTACGAATCCATTTGGTGGTGCTGCTGTCTAACCCACAATTTTCTACTTTATCTAATAGTAGGTTATGGTCTACTTTATCAAATGCCTTACTGAAGTCCAGGTAAATTATATCAACAGCATTCCTCTGGTCCACTGATTTTGTTACTTTGTCAAAGAATGCAATTAGATTCGTCTGGCATGATCTGTTTTTGACAAACCCATGTTGGCTTTTGGCTATTACTTTGTTTGCTTCTAGGTGTTCACTTATTTGTTGTTTAATTATCTTTTCCAGAATCTTTCCTGGTATTGAGGTCAGGCTGATGGGTCTATAGTTTCCTGGATCTGTTTTTTTTCCTTTTTTGAAGATGGGAACCACATCTGCTCTTTTCCAGTCTTCTGGCAGTTCCCCGGTGCTCCAGGATCTCTGAAAGATATAGTTCAGTGGTTCTGAGATCTCGTCTGCCAGTTCCTTCAGAACCCTGGGGTGTAATCCATCCGGTCCTGGTGATTTGAACTCGTCCAGGGCAGACAGGTGCTCACTTACCATTTTCTTCCCTATTTCAACTTGTGTTCCTAATCTGATATTTGTGGTGCTGTTTTTGATTGATTGGACTGTTTTATCCCTTTGTGTAAAGACAGATGCAAAAAAAGAGTTAAATAGTTCTGCTTTCTCCCTGTTGCTTATCATCTTCTTGCCATTTTCTCCCAGCAGTGGACCAATTGTTTCCTTAACTTTTTTCTTATTTTTAACATGTTGGAAGAAGCTTTTTTTGTTATTTTTTACTTTTTTGGCAAGCCTTTCTTCATTGTGAGCCTTAGCTTTCCTCACTTCATCTTTACAGGCTCGGGCTATTTGCTGATATTTTGCCTTGGTTATGTCCCCCTTTTTCCACTTTTTATATTTATCCTTTTTGTCTTTCAATTTGTCAGAGAGTTCTTTATGCAGCCATGCTGGTTTCTTTTGGGAACTGTTATTTTTCTTCTTCATTGGTATTGCGCTGGACTGGGCTTTTATAATCTCATTTTTCAAAATTTCCCAAGCTTCTTGAGTTGTTTTCCCCTTGAGGATTCTCATCCATGGAATCCTTCCCAAGCTCTCTCTGAGTTTATTGAAATTAGCTCTCTTGAAGTCTAAGACTCTAGTTTGACTTTGTTCAACTACTTTTGTTTGCATAATGTTGAATTCCAGTATTTCATGATCGCTTGCCCCCAAAGTTCCTGTAGCTTCTACACCTTCTATCATTTCCTCTCTGTTAGTGAGAATTAAGTCCAATATTGCTGATCCCCTTGTTCCACATGGAGATTATTATACAGTGTGTGCACATTTCAATTTAATTGTTGGAATACATTTACTGGAATTATGCCTTTCAGAGAACAATTTTATTTTGAATGGGTTAATTCAACTTAACATAGTTCACAGAAGTTATTTTAGCTGGCTACACATACCCCCAAAAATACAGCCCCATTCTTTCAAGTTCTAAAAATAACACAGAAATTAAGAAATCAAGATTTCAGTGACAATACTCTGCTTCCTACCATCTGCGTCCCTACTGGAGGAGAAAAAAAACCCAGCCAGAAATATGAGATATAGCAATTTAGTGCGCTGATGAAAAAAAGAAACTCTAAAGATACACATGTACCAAGAATATGATACTAAATGTAAAATGTAACTAAGTCACTAATGGCAATGTCTTAATTCATAAGGTTATAGGCCTGCATACATGTTTTACGCATGTGCCAATGAGCAGAGATCACAAGGCACAGGTAAAACTTGAGAGTTTGGAAAACCATTTGTAGTTTCATATTGGCTGCTAGCATGCATACACAGTACAAATACTAACACACTGAAGAAATATTTACCTTTGGTTGCTAAGGGAGATGAGTATGGAATGATGAAAAGCAATGGGAAAAAATGGGCAGGAAAAGAAGCATCAAACACAAAATCAAAACATAAAATAAAACAAAACAAAACTGAAATCACCCAAAAAACAAAGTAAAGATGAAAAAAACTGAACTCTCCAAATCAAATTTTGCTTGTGTTTTTCCTTGTCCCAAATACTTTAGCCCACATTAAGTTGGATGGACACCATTATGAATAACAAGAACCATCGATGTGGGTGAGAGCCAATGCTCACAATTCTTCCCAAACTTAGTTGACTATTTTCATAAATACTGCTCATATTATGTGAGATACAGTAATTTTTCATTGTTTATTTCTAATTTCTACCAATTAAAATGCTACTTATGTCCAGCTAAGAATGTATGGCTCAGGTTACAAATGTTTAGAAGATGCAAACAAACTATTTCAATCCAGTAATTTATGTTATCTCTCATTACACACCACAAATTTCCTCAGCCTTATGCTTTCTTGTTATGTTAAGAGTACTACTTATAGATTTCCCAGACAGCATATGTTCCAAAATATCTGATCATTAGCTTAAAAAAAATCAAATTATTTTTAGAAAAGCCCATTTTGAGGGATTCCAAATGTAAGTTAATATATAATATGCAAGTGGACAGATTTTGCTCTGTTGTATAATAGGACAGCCATTAAGAAAGCACAGACCACTAATTCTGCTGGATACATATGATTCTTTGGAACTTGAATAAACATAAAAGATACCCTATAACAGTGTAAATAACCTATCTGTGTTAGGATAAGCATGCGCACATATTCCCATGTGAGCAACAAAGAAGCTAACAGGGTGATTTTGTCAGTTTAGTCAAATACTTGATTGTGTTTCCTAATTTTTTTTTGTAAGAATTAATTTCACTATATTGGAGTGAATTAAGTAGTCAATATTTAAAGATCCACGATTATTGAGTTCTGGCACTGTCAAATCTTATCCTGTGGCTCAAACCACGGAGCACCAACTAAAATATAGTACTGGTAGTAAATGTATTTCCCCCCCCCTAAAGTGGAATGTTTTTCCCCACTGTCTCTACCCAAATGCCAATACTGTAAGAGCTCAGAACCACCAGAGACATCAATCCATGAAATGTGACAAAATATTTCCTGAGGTCCTTCACCTTGCCCAGGAAAGGCCCCGCTTGAAAGAAACGGTTCCAGTCCATCCCAATGAGAATTCCCTCTGACAGTGTACAGCTGCTAGCATTCAAGCACTGAGTGACTAGCAAAAAGGAAAACCTAAAAAACTAAGTGAGCTATTTTGAGGTCTCTGTGACACTGAACCATTGTCTTGGTTCCAGGCCACCAACAGAATGACATCGTGGAACAGTATGTGGGTTAACTGATTTATGATTGGTTAGCCCAATCCTGAAGTCATAATCCATCCAGAATACTAGACCTGAATCTCCCTCTACATCAGTTTCATAAACTTTTCCTCAGATTAGGCTGCTGAACAGCAGAGGAAGAAGTATGTTCTTTTTCCAGTCTAACTAGTTATTTCTTCATTGCGTAAAAATGCATGAAGAATTTAAATTATGTGAAACCTGTTCCTATGCATTAACCCCGAGATGGAGGTCTCTGCCTCTTTCTCCCACTGATCTCTTCAATACAGTAGTTACCCTTCAAAATCTACCAGTCACATACTGGACTACCAAAGATTCAAAAAAGTCCATAAGGCTCTTTGAACCTATGATGAATACTTTAACCTTCGGGGTCCCAAATAAGTTGCGTTATTTCATTCCAAGTTTGCAATTGTACATTTAAGATAAAACCATATCAAGAGATTGATAAAACTGAAAATATGTTATAGATTTCTTTGCTGATATCTAAATAACACAAGTTCCCATCCTTTTCTTTTAAGCAGACCACTACGCTATCATCAAAACCTATATAAACAAACCTTTTCTCTAGAGCAGCGGTAGTCAACCTGGTCCCTACCGCCCACTAGTGGGCGTTCCAGCTTTCATGGTGGGCAGGACGGTTTTTCTCCCATACTGAAGCACTTTCCTTTTTTTAATTTACTTGACTTCCCTACTTTATAAATCACCATTACTGTGGAACCGGTGGGCAGTTAGAAAATGTTACTATTAACAGAGATACAAAAGTGGGTGGTAGGTATAAAAAGGTTGCTCTAGAACAATGTAACAACCATTGAACTGACCATCAGACGTGCAAGGAGTAATTGATTTATAATGAAGTCCCCCCAAGCAACAATACTTCAGTTCACAGAATGCAGCATAGCACAAGGATATTTCTAAATCAATTAAATAATAATAATAAAATAATAATATGATAAATAAATAATAAATAATAAAAATGTTCAGTTGACTGAGTTTCATGTTTAATGAATAAAAGAGATGATGATAACAATAACAACATTGAATATAACAGAAAAGATGGCACTCGAGAATATATTATTAGAATATAATCTTCATTCAATTATTTGTAGGGGCATAAATGATCTACAGATCACAAAAACTTTTAAACCTGGTCCTCAATGTGCTATCTAAGATCAATGAATGACAATGTGCCACCTATAAATTGTCCAGCATTTTGCCCAGTTCTTTGCCCTTCATTAAAAATAATAATAATGGGAAGTTATCATGCAGCAAAGCAAATATGCATAATTTATAGATCCTCTGGTCAGATTTAGAAAATAAAACAATGAGTAATTCCAATCCTGGGATCTGTTTATCATGTCATATGAGGCTTCTGCGATTGGTCAGATTTACCATGACAACCATCACAAGTATTTGAAAACTCAAATGGGCCCAACTCCCCTCTTCCCCATGAAAATCCTGGTCTAGAGCAGGGTGCAAAAGTGTATGTAAACTAAAGAATTTTACTCGGCTTTAGGAGAAAACAGACCAACACAATCACAGATTCAATTAATTCAATTTCACTTGTACACCAGCTGTGTATTTAAAAAAATTGCAATAAAACAAAAACCAAAAAGCAGGGCTTGCTTCTCATGCCAGCTTAAGGTAGCTTAAACCTGTAGATCTAAAAAAAAACCATGCAAATCCATCTCACTACTGCCCATCCCTTCTTGGCATTTTTTGGAAAGCAAACATCACATGGGTCACTCTGAACTCTCTGTTCCCATGCCCACACTTCTTCTCAGACAATAACTAAAAGAAAGAATGATTGACACAGCCTCACATGATTTAGAAACTATGAGTTGCTAAGGCGACACAGAACAGAGCAACCCTTGAATGGCCACTACTGTCTTGTCTAACATCTAACATGTGAGCTAGATCCAAAACTAGATTAGAAAAGAAGCATAGCTTCACTGAATAAATGAATGAGTGTTTAGGACCATTAATGATGTTATAATAAGCCTTACAGTATCTATAGCTTTAGTAACTGGGAAATGATTCTGAAAAGCCAGGTAGCTTGACAGTCCTGTTTTCAGCAAATCCCAGCTATAATTCCTCATATTCCTGCCACCTTGAACACACCATTGGTGATGTAATTTGCAATGTGTAAGGGAATAATTTGACTGGATTGTAGTTTTTTTTTCACATGTAAATTAGGTGTGTGCTAGTTAAAAGTCTGTTTAACAGGTTTCAAGCATTAAGGATAATTCCAAAATGTCAGTTAAACATGCAGTAAAAACAACTGAAACACAAGAAATATTTTTAAAAGAATTCCACTGTAATTTGAAAGAAGTAATGTAATGTAATGTAATATACAAGAAAATGTGTTTTATTTTTTTTCAGATTATGAAATTCAAAGAGAGTAATCTGTATCATCTGACCATGTTAAGATTTTGCTGCCAAAATTTGGGCATATTTAATGAAAGGGAAGTCACTCTTTTCCTCAATCTAAGGTTTAGATTTTTGGGGGCTAAATTTGGCTTATTGTCTGGTGTTCCTTTTTAAACTATTCAAAGGAATGGCCACATTTGAAATATACACTATGGCAATTCTGCTTCAAGATCTAACGTTCCTGGGCTTTCCTAATAATAATTTAAAGTTACCACTTTCTTTCAATCGCTTGTTCACTGCCTAAAGTTACTGATAAAAATAATACAGAAGGGATATAAAAAAAATGTCAAGAAACTATGGTTACCGTATTAATGGACAAACCACAGTTTTTTACACACACACACACACACAGTCCAAAAAGTCAAGTCCCACAGACCAATTAAAATATGTATTATTAATTTTTTCAGAGAAAATGTTACTGTATTTAGGAATGTTCAAAAATCAGGTGTCAAATGAGTAAGGAAATACTTATAAGCAAATTTGGAAACAATTTGAACACTGAATGTAATTTAGGCAATAAATTATATATAGGGCTTGAGTTTAGTGGCATACTGTATTTTAAAATTTATTGTCTTGATATTAGACCACAAATAAATATGTTTAAACAAATTAAGTTAATTTGCATATGAGACCTGACTTTTAGAACTTGATTATATTATTATTATTATTATTATTATTATTATTATTATTATTATTATTATTATTATTATTATTATTATTATTATTATTATTATTATTATTATTATTATTATTATTATTATATAAAGGTCATTCTGGTTATATGATTTTTCAGAATTGGAATTCCATTTTCCCCCCAGTATCAATATTAATCTGATTAAGGAACAATTCTATTCTCCCAATCAAGCAAGGGAAAAGATAGGGTTCAGATCAGAGATTCATCCCTTGATCTTAGTAGAATTCCTAGAGTTCCTGTCCACAAGACTGTAAATGGGTTGTAACTTATAAAATAAAAACTCCCAAAGGAAAATAATGGTACTACATAAAATGCCCTTTGAACTGAGAATAGCAGTGAATCGAAATATCAATACAACCACATTTCTACTTACTTGGCCACAGACTGAATAACTTTTGAAGACGTATCCTTGATATTTGTGAAAAATCTTTCGGTCCCACCTCGAAGGATATCAAAAAACCCACCAGAAGACTGGTCACATTCTGCCACTATCAGCCCTAAAAGCCAAAAACACAGCATTATAACCTAAGCAGGCAATCATCATTATTCTTTCCTCTAAACAGACTTACATTTCCATTAGAAATTGCATTAAATTGTACTTCCATTTAAAAACAAATTCAGCAGGGCACTTTAGCTGCCGTCTTTGTTTATGTATTATTACCTTAGTCTGTGTCTTTTAATTAAGGCAATATTTTCCTACACCAAGAAGAGTGGCCAACTGTAATAATTCAACAGAAAAGCAGCAAATGGTCCCTAAGACAGTCCACGCATTCAGAAGCAAGCACAGTCCTGCAAAACTATTAGCTGCAATAAACAAAGCATTCAATTTCAGATGGCAGCCAGCTGCTATTACCTTCAGGGATCAGAGTGCTGCTGTATGTTTTAAATGCTCACACAATAGTAAGATGGAAGAAATGCAAGGACCATCTACCGTATTTTTCGGAGTATAAGTGAGATTTGTACTGCCAAATTGCAGGCAGCTGGCAGGCAGCAGAAATAGCCTGCAGTATTGCTCTCTAACCACTGCACCACCATGGCTCATAATCCAACCTTCTACAGCAGAATACCCCAATGTTTCCGGCTGTGCAGACCACGGGGCAGGAGGGGATGGTTTATGCAAGCAGCTGGCAAGCATGCACACACAGCTCCATTTCTACAAGCAACATGCACGCACGCCTGCTGCTCACATAAGTGGAGCATGTGTGCACGTATTTGCCCACTACTCACACAAGTGAGTTTTAGTTTTAGTTTTGAGTTTTATTGGTTTTTTATACCGCCCTACTCCCGAAGGACTCAGGGCAGTGTATAGCCGGAATAAAAACAAATATACAAAAGTTAAAAAAGCTTTTAAAGAACATATGTGAGGATGCATGTGTGCACTCGCCAGCCATTTCCACAGCCCAATTGCAAGCTCCTCATGGCCCAATAGTGTGCCACGGCCCACAGATTAGACGCCACTACTGTACAATGTGCAGAAAAACTAACTCAACCATCCACTATAGCAGTGTTTCTCAACCTTGGCGTCTTTAAGTTCTGTAGACTTCAACTCCCAGAATTCCATCCACAGGACTTAAAGTCGCCAACATTGAGAAACACTGCCCTAGAGGTAGCTGTCCAGGGTCTGCTTAAAAACCTCCAGAATTAGAGAACCAACCTTCCATTGGCAGTTGTAACAACTATGGCATTTCTACTAACTTCACAAAATTTCACTCATTTCATCTAGAGACACTATTGGTTTTTAAACACCAGTGCCAATATTGATGTAAGCTCTATATCAGTAAGTACATCTGATCCAGTGAAGTGACTGAAATTCACAAATTCACACATACATTTGCTGGTCTCTAAGGTGTCCTGTTGTTTAAGTATGCATATCATCTGCTCCACGGAAGGAGTGTAAAGACACCGAAGAGTAAACTATGTAAAATGTAGTCAGATATTACTAGTACAATTAATATATTCCTAATGTTAATTATAATATTGTAATTATTGTGAAGGTCCATTAGGGCACAGATAGAAACCAGTTGAAAGTTCCTATATTTTGCTTACAAATCAGGAAACAAAACTTTCCTTTTTAATACAGTTTGTATTCCAGGAATCATTTCTCAAATTTATACTGTCAACAAATATTCAAAAACATACATACGATTTTTACCTCTATCGGAGAAGGTTGACTATAAAATCAGACTGAATTTTCTACCTCCAACAGAATCAATTTCTCCCCTTTTATTCCAACATCCCAAACTACTGTGATTTGTTATGATTTCGTGGTTTATTCCAAACCTGGAAATTTGTTATATTTATATTCCACTTCCCTTCAGAAGCTCAAGGTGAGACTCATCCTTTTGTCTCGAGAAGAGTTTGGCGTGTGGGGGAGTGACTGGCCCAAAATTACCCAGTCAACATCCACGGCTGAGAATAAACTATGAAATAAACTATGGTCTCCTAATCTAGCGCCTTAACTGTAAATATGATATCAATATGAGAAGGTGAGTAATTCATGATTCTGTTCAAAACTTGATTACTATTATTTGTTACCAGGACTTCTAATTTTGGGGAAACTTTTAAGAGTCTAAACTTAAAAGTTTAGTAGCAATACTAAAATAAATAAGAATAGAGATGGTCAAATACTGCAAGAAAGGCTACATAAGAAAGATGCCAAAAAATGTTAAAAGAAACAGTAAGAATTGGACAATACACAAAGAAAATTCCATTAAGCATCATACCTGCATTATATATATTGTTAAGCTGACCAGCAGGTTTTGAGTTCTGTGGCACCAAGGCTGTAGATGTCTTCGGCTGAGCATAATTCCCATAGCCCCCATTTTGTTCAAGAAGCTGGGGGGAAAAACATCACAGCAGGAGTGAACACAAAATATACTCCCACTCTTCCCCACCCACAGTCCATCTGCACTAAAAAAAAAAGTAATATTGAGTCACTTTAAATATGTTTGGTTGATTGTAAAAATAGAATACAAGGATCGCTGCAAATTTTGATTTTAATATAAAGCTCTAAATGAAACATTCAAGAAGCAATAATCTTAATCAATGTGGAAAAACATTAAGACAAATTATTAAAAATGGAGGACTGGCTTATATAGTCTGTTCTATCATCACCATTAACTGTCTTTTCTCCTTCACCTTTGAAAATATAGCCTGGAGGAACAGAAAGAGAGCAGAATAAACGGATGATTTGGGAAGGAATTATGCAATTCCCATTCCCAAAAACCAATCATGGTATTTATCTCTTCTGCAGTTCCCAACAGCCTTCTAAAATGACATCAACTATGTTCAACATTTTGCAAGCCTCCCAATAATACCAAAAGCTGGCCACTGATTCTGTCCCATCCAATGACACTGTCATGTTATTTGCTTGCTCCTCTTACTACAGAGGACAGCTAAAAAGGTGCTGCGCAGATTTAAAAACATGGCTGCTGCCATAAGCTTTTACTAAAGCTAAACATCCTTAAGTTCAATTCCTGATGACTTCATGGATACATCCATGACATTTTCTTAGATAAGCAAATGAATGATATGATACAGGTTTCTTCCTAATCATACTTACACTATTGGGGTTCCTGGGGTTCTACCATCTGACTATTAACCCAGTCCAAATCTATCCAGCATTTTTAGATCTGTAACGCTTATACTAAGTGCTGCCACATAGCAGAGAACTGGTTTCACCAAACAGGATCTATTACCTCTGTGATAGGGGACTTTGGGTTCACATTTCTAGCAGCCGCAATCTCCTGCAGCTGATTGACAAACTCAGTGATGGACAGCCTCTCTTCTGGGTTCACTCTCAAAGCAGAACCTAAAGACAATGCAAGAAAGAGATCAGCATATGTTAAAAGCCTGCCGATAGGACTTATGATCATTGCTATGATATAACTCTGAAATTCTAGCACTCAGGAGTAGCTAGAAGGAAGCCACACATTTAACCTATACTGAAACAATAAAAAAGACAATCTTATTGCATGTATTAGTCTTCTTCCTAAATTAAGAGCAGGCCAGCTCTTCCTAGTCTATCCTCTTCAAATGATTTGTCATTGTAAAGCAAGGGTCTCCAACCTTTGCAACTTTAAGTCTGAAGGACTTCTGGGAGCTGAAGTCCTTCAGACTTAAAAGTTGCAAAGGTTGGAGACCCCTGTTGTAAAGGATCCCATTACTGCTCTCTAGCATGGACATTACTGCTCTCTAGCATGGACATTACTGCTCTCTAGCTTTGCTGGCTGGAGAATTCTGGGAGCTGAAGTCCTTCAGACTTAAAGTTGCAAAGGTTGGAGACCCCTGTTGTAAAGGATCCCATTACTGCTCTCTAGCATGGACACTGAGAAGCAGGAATGATGGGAATGTGTGTCCAAGTCTTGTCAAGCAGCAGGTTGAAATAGCTGCTATAGAGAGGCCTTTCACATATGCTTGTAGGTATAGAAACCAAATGCATTCATGAGTTTAAAAGGAAACCATAAAATTCTCTACAAAATCATCAGCTCCCCTTCTTTTCATGCCACCTCTCCAGGAACTTTGTCTGAAACTTACGTATAAGATCATGAAACACGGTATATTTTGTGTCATTCTGTGGGATGGAGTATTTTCCATTGACTATTCGAAGCTTAGCTCCATCTTCAAATGGGTGTTGTCTAAAGCACAATAAGTAGAGGATGCATCCCAAGGCCTGCATGGAAAAAACGAAGAGTTGACGAAAAGAAACCAAACAAGAATAAATCATTCAAGGTTTAGCCAAATCAATTGTAATAATGACTATCCTTCCTTTTAAAGTTGTCATTTCAGGTTTTGAGTGGATTTGACAGATAATTCAGCATCTGATAAGAGATGGGCCCTTCTTTTTATACTCTGCTTCTTGTGTTTTCAGATATTTCAGGTAACTTTCTTTGTGGCTTTGGATCATCAAAAAGAAGCTATTGTGGTAGCGTTGAGAGGAACTTTATCACGTGAGGTAGTCTTTTTGTCTATGGTTATGTGGCATTATGGTTGAATAAAGTTTGCTCATGGAAGCTTTTCATGGAATACATATATTCTCTTTTATCAGAATATTTTCAGCTGACCCTAAGAAAAAATCTTATCACCCTTAGATCCTCTTGCATTTTCCTTTTCTTGATAATTTCACGTTGGTGCTTCCTAGGGAGATTTTTTTATTAAACATCTTATTTGGAGCATAAGAGAGATGAAATTAAATTATATTGAATTGTCTAGTGCAGAGGTTCCCAAACTTGGCAACTTTAAGACTTGTGGACTTCAACTCCCAGAATTCTCCAGCCAGCAGAGCTGGCTGGAGAATTCTGGGAGTTGAAGTCCACAAGTCTTAAAGTTGCTAAGTTTGGGAACCTCTGGTCTAGTGTAACGAAAAGAAGCACTAGGAGTGACATGATAGCAATGTTCTAATATCTAACGGGCTGCCAGAAAAAGAGGGAGTGGAGCTATTCTCCAAAGCACCTGAAAGCAGGATAAAAAGCAATGGATGGAAACTAATCAAGGAGAGAACCAACCTAGAATTAAGGAGAAATGTCCTGACAGTTAGAACAATTGATCAGTGGAACAACTTGCCTCCAGAAGTTGTGAATGCTCCAACCCTTAAAGCTTATAAGAAAAGTTTGGACAACCATTCATCTGAAATGGTATAGGGTTTTCTGCCTGAGCAGGAAGCAAGACGTCCAAGGTTCCTCCCAACTCTGTTATTCTGAAAGAGAGCCACTGGGTCTGATCCCACAATGAACTCTATTGGATTTCATTTATTGCTTTTAATTGTTTTAGTTAAATGTAATTAATTGTAATTGTTTTAATAATAACAAGTCAGTTCTATAAAAATTAGAAAGGAGAAGCAAGCATGAGTTGGCATGGTCCATTCTATTGAGTTTGAACTGTGGGTGCTTCCTTCCATTCAATTATCTTCAAAAGCAATGCTGAGCTGGTTTTCCTTCTCCCTCCTTATCTCTTTTTCCTTCTGTGTCATATCATTTAGAGTTTAAGACTTCAGGTAGACGTTGTCCTGTTTGTGGTTTGTGCAAACCCTAGGAAAGGTTTAACAGCTTCCTTGATGATGATGAGCATTAAGTCTGCAGAATAAGTCTTAGAGGAACAGAATTGAGAGGTTTGGTTGGAATATTGCTATTTCTAAGGGTATTTTACTGCTTTCCTATTTTCCTAAGGTTTCATCCATCTTACTTCCATTGCACTATTGAGACTTTTTTTTTGAGATGCCAATTTTAGATTTTTGCAGTTTTTTATTTCAGTTTTAACATGCACACTGAATGGTGTTAATACATTTTAACAGATTAGTATTAGCTACTTGGTACAGTCTATCAGAGAAAGAAAAAAGGAGAACTTCTCTAAATAAATGAAAAAGCCTAATCAATAGGGACAAATCACTACCCCCACAATCTACCTATACAGAAAGAAAATGCATACCCATATATCTTGCTTTTCATCAATTGGAAAGTTTGAATACAAATCTATAATTTCAGGAGTTCTATACATTGGCGTAGTGTTCCTTGTGACCTGTATACACAAAATAAGAGATTCATAGTTAATCCACAAATATGTGCGCGCGCGCGTGTGTGTGTGTGTGTGTGTGTGTGTTACATTTTTGAGCTGATCAATAAATAAGTCAGGGAGACTAGTATAGAGCAGTATGCTTCCTCCCTTAATTGGGGCTTAACAGGGTGTTGTGACACAAATATATATAATTATAGATACTAATCCTCCTGTCTCAGCTGATGCAATTGGGACAGCCTGGCTGGCTGGCTGGTTACAGGCTCCTGCCTGATATGCAATACAGCCCCGGTTCGAATCCCAGTAAGAGTATGACTAGCTGATGACAGCTAATAAGCTCGAAATAGATCTATCCTAGTCTCTCTGATTTATTTATTGATCAGTTCATAAAACTAACACACATATTTAAAAAATCACACAACGGAATTCATGGCTTTCTGTCTAGATGGTCTCTGGTGATGAGCCGAAAGGCAGAAAAGGAAACAATATGTCTCCTCCCTTAATTGGGGCCCTGACAGGGTGTTGTGGAATAATTATAGATACTAATCCTCCTGTCTCAGCTGATGCAATTGGGACAGCCTGGCTGGATGGATGGTTACAGGCTCCTGCCTGATATGCAATACAGCCAGTCATACTCAGCTAGTCATACTCTTACTATATATATAAGATTTTTGAGCTAACATGTAAAAAAAAAAGACACAATGAAACTAATAGCTTTCTGTCTAGTTGGTCTCTGGTGATGAGCCGAAAGGCAGAAAAGGAAAGCAGTATGCTTCCTCCCTTAATTGGGGCTTACCAGGGTGTTGTGACACAAATATATATATATATGTGTGTGTGTGTGTTAGGTTTTTTGAGCTGATCAATAAATAAATCAGGGAGACTAGTATAGATCTATTTTGAGCTTTTTAGCTCTCATCAGCTAGCCATACCCTTACTGGGATTTGAACCGGGGCTGTATTACATGCTAGGCAGATGCCTTAACCATTTGAGCCACCAGGTTCTCTTCCTGCTCAGCTGAGACAGGAGGCTAAGTATATACTTGTTACATACATACATACATACATACATACATACATACATACATACATACATACATACATACACACACAATCAAAATCACTTATCTGTTAAAGTTCAGCCTTATGCTGTTTAACATTCAGCCTTTTCATAAGTTTCCTAGCTTTTACAATAAGCAGATCCATTTGCAAGACCAAAGAGCTTACATATAACGTATAATAATGAAACTCTTTAGTTAGTTACATTTAATTGTTTTATGTATTTGTCTAATTTATCTAGCCACCCATCTCACAAAACCAGTGACTTTCCTATAGTCTTTGGAGAAAAGGTATCTAGTCTGCAGTACTCAAGCATTTTGAGAAAAAGCTATACTTCTGTGGTAGAGCAGACACTACAGAGCCCTCACATCCTGGCCATAAATTCTTTCAACTTCTACCCTCAAAACGATGCTATAGGGCACTGCACACCAGAACAACTAGACACAAGGACAGCTTTTTCTCAAATGCCATCACTCTGCTAAACAAATAATTCCCTCAACACTGTCAAATAAGACTGTATTACTATTATTTTTCTCTTCCTTCCTAGTATCTACCGTATTTTTCAGAGTATAAGATGCACCTTTTTCCCTCAAAAAAGAGGCTGATAATCTGGGTGCGTCTTATATATCGAATACAGCATTTTTTTGCCTCTTGGAACCCCGCCCCATTCACCAAACTGGCTGTGCCTAGCCTTATGGAGGCTTCCAGAGAGCTCCGGGGGGCTGGGGAGGGCAGAAATTAGCCTTAAAAGGGGCATTTTTTGACCCCCCCAACCTCCAGCAGCACTCTATAAGCCTCCATAGGGCTATGCATGCAATTTATTTGACACAAAAATTTGTGATAAATTTCGTGATAAATGGGCAGGTTTTTTGCTCATTTTTGACACACACACACCCGCCAGGAGCACTCTGCAAGGCCCCCCCCCCCAAGGCTAGTCATGTTTTATATTTGAAAAAAAAAACGGCCCTGTTTTCACAGAGACACGGGCGGTTTGGGGGAGATTTGCAGACTGCAAAAGAGTGTTTTTTTTCTGTTCTTTAACTGTTTCTGTGCCAACAGAAACAAAGTCTTATAAAGGTTTGCCAGCGATTTCCTTCTCCAGAACATGGATAAATACACCTGGAAACATCAACCTACCTACCTTCTCTCTCTCTCTCTCTCCCTACTGTATTTCTCTCTCTCTCTCTATCCTTCTACCTACCTACCTACACACACACACACACACACTCTCCCTACCTATCTACTGTATTTCTATTCTGTCTTTCTCTCTCTCTCTCTCTCTCTCTCTCTCTCTTCCTTTATCTATCTATCTACCTACCTACACACACACTCTCTCTCCCTACCTCCCTACTGTATTTCTCTCTTTCTATTTCTCTCTCTATCCTTCTACCTCTATCCTTCTATCTATCTACCTACACACATTCTATCTCTCTCCCTACTTACCTACTGCATTTCTCTATCTCCCTCTATTTCTCTCTCTCTCTATTCCTTTATCTACCTACCTACCTACTCTCTCTCTCCCTACCTCTGTATTTCTCTCTATTTCGCTCTCTCTCTCTCTCTATCCCTTTATCTACCTACCTAAATACTCTATTTCTCTTTCTTTCTCTCCCTCTCTATCCCTCTATCTACCTACCTACTTTTTTTTGTAATTTGCCTCCTCAAAACTTTGGTGCGTCTTATACTCCGATGCGTCTTATACTCTGAATAATACGGTATCTCTTCCCAGTTATGACTATAATCATGTTGCTTGTATCTTTCAATTTATATTGTTTTTATTTCTTTCCGAGTATGATTTGATAGCTTATTAGTAGCCTATGACTACCACTAAGTTTTGTATCTTTTTATTCTTGATGAATGTATTTTATTCTCCTTATGTACACTGAGAGCATATGCACCAAAGACAAATTCCTTGTGTGTCCAATTACACTTGGCTAATAAAGAATTCTATCCTATTCTATATTCTGGACAAAGAAGACCACTGTTAAACCAGGTGCAACTTGGTGCTCTTCATCTCTCCAACTACCGTATTTTTCGGAGTATAAGACGCACCAAGATTTTGAAGAGGCAAATTTTTAAAAAAGGTTTTTGCACTTTGCAGACCTCCCAAAAATGGCCCGTTTTTTTCGAAACGGCCCCATATTTTTTTTCAAAAAAGGGGCATGCATAACCTTTAGGAGGCTTGTAGGGGTGGGGTGGTCAAAAATGAGCAAAAAACAGCCTGTTTTTTGCAAAAAGGAGCTTGTTTTTTGTCCCAAAAAAGGGCATGCATAGCTTTTAGGAGGCTTATAGAGTGCTCCTGGGGGCTGGGGGATTGAGCAAAAAACAGCCCATTTTTCACTTATTTCTGCCCTCCCCAGCATGCAGGAGCATTCTGAAAGCCTCCTAAAGGCTATGCATGGCCATTTTGGTGAAGAGGGAGGGGTTCCGGGAGGCAAAATAAAAGGCTGTATTCAGTGTATAAGACGCACCCTGATTTTCAGCCTCTTTTTTGAGGAAAAAAGGTGCGTCTTATACTCCAAAAAATACAGTAAGTTAAATTTATTTGGCTTTTGTTCTGACCCAGGGCAAATTTTTTTGCCACACACACTCTCCAGTTGAAATAGGATTATGTAACTCTCCCTGTGGGCAACCAAGAGCTTCTACATCAAAGTGGGTATGTGACTCTTCACAAATAGCTCAGCTAAAGAATCAAAGAAAAGATGATGGAAATTGTAGGGAAACAGAACTTCCATACACACTCCTATGTTTGAGCAGTTTTTTACAAGTATGCAAAATGCATTCTAATAATAAGGAAAAAGAGGTTCAGCTCTATCCAAAGCTCTTTGATTTTCCCCTCTGCATCTCCTGTTCCTAACCTTAATTCCCTGTTCTTTTTCTATCAGTTCTTGCCAGAAACAGACAAACTCTTTGAAAAGCTGTTCTCAGAAACAGAACTGTACAGAGGACAATAGATGCAGCTTGGCTGGGAATACATTTTGAAAACCCAGCATGGAGTTTTGGCACAGAGTTTATTCAAATGGAATATATCCATCTGTTTTGCTAGGTAAGCATAAATGAAACAAAAAAGCACAGTGTTTAATAGCATGGTTCAGAGAGTAGGATTTCAAACAATGCAATACTCAGCAGCAATGGAAGCTAAGCCACCTAAATGCTGGAAACTCTTTGAAAAAACCATTGACTAAAACCAAGAAAATTAAGATTCTCATATAAATAATTCGCAACTAATTTTTTTAGCTAATAATTATTTTCAATACAATAAGGTTTTCAAATGTGAGACACGATGGCTCAGTAGTTGAAGATGTTGCGTTTGTCAGCTGGAAAGCTGACAGCTCGGGTTCGAGATCCAAGCGCTACATGACGGGGTGAGTGCCCATCCTCACCCCAGCTCCTGCCCACCTAGTTTGAAAGAATGCAAATTCAAGTAGATCAATAGGTAGCACTTCAGCAGGAAGATAACAGTGTTCTGTGCACTTCAGCCTATAGTTATGCCACATAATAATGGAGATGTCTTCAGACATCACTGTCTCCCTTAGCTAAGACATGGAGATAGTCAGACACAACTGGACAGGGGAAATCTTTACCCTTAGTGTTTTCAAAAGGGAACACAAGATGTTGAAAATAAAATATAGTGCTGGATGTCTTACCTCATCTTCAACAGTTGCCCGTCTTTGTGCAGACCAGCTATAATCAGGATAATGTGTCACAACTGTTGCACTACCAAAATCACACAATTTAATTGTTCCTTGATTACTTATCAGCGTATTTTCAATCTGCAGAAACAAGTTACACACATTTACATTAAAAAGGCCTCTAACTAGGCGTATCTTTGTTCCCATCACCACGGTAGACACAGATCATCAAAGTTCTCATTAAACTAAACATTTTTCTAAGGTTCACGAGCCTGCTTTGAAATTCGAATGTTCTGTCTTTACAGTTTGGAAAGTTACTGAGAACAAGATAATTTTAAATGCTTAAGCAATGAGACTCAAGACTTCACATCTTCTCACTCACATGTCTATACTCTTCATCCCCCATGCAACATAAAGAACACCGTAGTTCTATGATTCTCTGCAATGATCATGTCATTTTAATATCATAACCTCACTAAACCATTTATGTTTTAACCTGACATAAATCCAGTTAAATTCCTAATAAATAAACACACACACACACACACACACACACCCCATTCTAAAACTCTTTAAGCATTAATTTCTATCTAGTTACTATCCAATCAAGGGGAAAAATTAATTCCAGGTCTGATTTCAGTCCTGGTCAACACTACTGTATATAAAACAAATAAGATATACTGGTAATTGTATTCCAGGTAGGCTTTCCACCCTAGTTCTTCTGATGTGCTAGGATAACTTTCAGAAAGCAGGGGTGGATTTCCTGCCAGCATTACTGTTAGTTCGGCATGCAAAAAAATTTGCTCTGCGCATGTGCGCATTTGCACCTAAAAAGGTCTATGCATGCACACGTTACAAAAGGAAAAGAAAATTAAATTTTTGTAATGAAGATCGTTCTGCGCATGCGCAGAACCGAAAATCAAGATGGCATCGCCGCCAATAGAACTGGTTCAAGGGCATGGCAGGCTAAGTTACTACCTCCTCGGTCAAACCAGTCCAAACCGGTAGGAACCGACCTCTGCCAGAAAGTGGTCAGACTGCCTGGGAATCTGGGAACTAGAAGGTATCAGAAGGACAAAGGACCTGTCACTTGTAGTATAATTATTTATATTGCAATTAAAATCCTTTGGAAGACCACTAGCTTATCAAAACAAGCATCTACTATCTGTAATCAGCTCCTGCATGTCTCTTCTGCTGTTTCTTTCCTCAGTGAACTTTACACATACGACCAACACTCAAGGTTTTTCCACTTTTTAGTTCTGAAACAGGGGTGTACGGTTTTGTCCCCTCCTCTTTTTTAACTTTTTAAATATCAACTCTTTCAAAGTTGCTCATGAAAAAATGTCCAGCTTTGGGGAAACTTTTAGCAAAAAAAAAAAGAACTTAGCCTAATCTTCTCTAACTCATTCTCAGACAACCTAGACTTTTTACTCTTTACCTTTTCAGACTGCTAGAGGTAAATTCAAGCCCATCCTAACTCAAAGTATCACTGCTTCAATCTCATAAGGAGTAGAGACAACATGGATTCCTTACCTTTAGATCTCTGTGGATAATAGGGGGCTTCTGTTTGTGCATATGTTGCACAGCACGGCAAGTCTGATAAAATATCTTCAAAACTGTATCGCACGAGAGGGGGCCTTTAGATTCCACTTTCTTTAAAAATTCCACCAGCTGCCCTATGAACATAAAATCCATGAATCACATGCATTATGGAAGAGGCAATAGGAATGCTAATTTTGATGACAGCCAACAGGGGCCTATAAATGCCATCACACACCCTTGGATCCCTTTACTTTCTTAGTATATTCTAATCTAACAGAAGGGTTGAAGCTCAGGTGTTTTGGCTCATTCTGAGATTGTGTGATGAGCACAGCACTAATACCAAGTGAATACTTTGTCTGCTGCGGCACGTGCCATTAAGAAAGGGAGGAGAAAAATGTGTGAATCAGTCCAGCTATACGCTGGGATTTTTCTGGAGGGAGATAAGGCTCCCGTAATGTATCCTCTAGCTAGCAACAACACTTCAGCTATGTACTTCTTTTCTTCAATGCACTCTATCATTATTTCATATGATATTAAACTGCAAACAAGCACTGCGGTACACTCCAATCATTAGTCAACCTTTGGAAAGGTATGGTGCAGTGTGGTTTGGTGTAGTAGTGACCTAGTAACCAGGAGTCCTACCTTAGGCTTTAAAGCTTGGTGATGACTTTGGGCCAGTCATTCTCTCTCTTAGCCCAACCTACCTCACAGGGTTGTTGTGGGGGGAAATAGGAGGAAGGAGGAGGGTTAGGTGTGTTTGCCACTTTGATTTACTTATAAAATAAAGGACAAAAATCTAACAAAGAAAGGGGAAACAGGGAAGACCAAATACTGAACAATTTTTGGTTCATTTTTGGCAAGAAAAATGGCAAAAACTTTTTCTAAAAGTTTTTCCTTTTTTATTAGTAACCAGGCCAGAACTTTTTTAAAAAAAAAGTTATCTTAATTTTGCAGTTGTCCCATGTCTGACATTAGGACAAAGGGGAGGGGGAGGAGATAAACGTATTCTTCAAACTAAGTCAAACCAAATAATTAGCCAGAAATTTTTAATCTGCAATGAAAACATTAATTAAAATTCAGAGTTCTGAAGTGGGGAAGAGTCACTTAGTCATTCCTCTGCTACACTTAAAATAATGTTTTCCTTCGTTCTGTTTCTAAAATATTGCTTGAAACAGAAAAGTCAGAAATGAAAATGGAGGAGTTAAATTTCAAATTCCAGATAATGAAGTGTTTAAAGTGCAGAGCAGCCCTGGAACCTTTTGCTGATTCTAAATGCTTTTGTTCTAAGAAACGTCATCTCAGCCCAGCTGAGTCAGCGAATGAGGCTGTCAAGCCAAGGTGATTCCACACAAAAATTGCAACTTTACCTTTACAAAGTTCTGTGAGCAGAAGAAATTCTCCTTGCCCAGTATCCGATTCTTCTTTTCCAATGGAGGCAGCAGAACAGAACTGGACAATGTTTGGGTGTCCAGATAGCTTTTTCTGAATCGCGTGTCTGTTAAGGTTTCAAAGTTTCTCATTCATTTGGAAAATCTTTTTGCAGGTTTGCATGCAGCAGAAGTACAGTTTACTATGTTGGATTATAATTCCAATTCTGAACGAGAGACCGTGGTCAGAAACATGTGCTGAAAATCCAGCCCAGGATGTTGAAAATTCAATGAATTCTGCATTCCGCCACTATTGGCAAAGTTTGGCAACTGCGCTTCCTGCCTCCGATGCGGTCAAGCGTAGCTTACATTGAGCTTATCCAATTAACATTAGGATCAACTTTTATCAGTCAGCTGAACACAACCACATTCTATGCATAATTTAAAGCAGGAGAGAGAAAAGGACAGAGGAAAGCATTTCTGATGTAACAAATATTATTAAGACCCTGGATTAATAGGGCAAAAGAAAACCAAGTGTTTCAAACAAGGAAAATTTACACAGATTAGGAGGCAGGTAGAACTAATATGCTCTCTGAGGCAACAATAACTTCAAACAAATTTCCTGTATCATATATTTAATCAAAGATCCCTTTAGACTAGCTGTCCTGCCCTCTGCTACGCATGCCTCCTCTGCCTCTCCTGTCATATGAGCAGCAAAACAATTTGGAACACAACAGCAAACTGATATTTAAGCCCCAGATAAACTCGGGTTTCAAACTCTAAGCTGTTTGAAAGACATTCAGATAGTTTCTAGTGTAAATATAAATTGAAGTTTTGCTCTGATGAAGGAGCAAAGAAACCACTTTTGTATCCTTACTTATTAAAACCAGGATTTGATAGTCCAAGCATAATATGACTTCACCTGTCTCCAAAAGGATACCATGAAGCAGACTTCTTGAATGATAGCTTTGTTTTTTTCCTCTTCATTGGACAATAATCTCTGCCGGGAAAATAAAGAGATCTCAAAGAAGAACATTTTGATTTTTTTCTCCCTCTTTTTTGGGGGTGTTTGTTTTGTTTCCAAACAATAGTAATTATACCCTTCCTTCTCTTATAATTATATTAAAACTAGTTATTAGCTCACACAAGCTTTGTATGTAAATTGAAGACCAATACACTCATATTACTGATATCACCAAGAGCTGTGGTGGAGCAGTGCTCAGAATGCATTGTTGTAATTCTGCTCACATTCTGGAGTTCGATCCTCACCGGCTCAAAGTTGACTCAGCCTTCCATCCTTCTGAGATCGGTAAAATGAAGACCCAGACTGTTGGGGCGGGCGGGGGGGGCATGCTGACTCTGTTAACCACTTGGAGAGGGCTAAGTGCTAAGTGCTATCATGTATGACCTCCAGCTTTAGATGAAATCAGGTTTAGAGATTATTCCACAAATTTTGGTTGGATCCTGACCTCACTATGCCAATTCACAGGAATCTCAATTTTCAACTGAAAATCTTCTGGGTTATTGCTAAAAATATCTCAATACATGAAACTATATGCTATCAGAAATCAAAACATGGTCACTAGATTCTATTACTGATTATTATTTCTTTATTAGTAGGAAAGGCTCAAGTATGCAGGTAGCAATATTTAACATTCATACACAGTGCTTTAAGGAACAATACTAATGTCATACTTCTCCCTAGTATTTTTACTTTTGCTAAATGAAAAAAATATACACCGTATTTTTCGGAGTATAAGACGCACCTTTTTTCCTCTAAAAAGAGGCTGAAAATCTGGGTGCGTCTTATACATCGAATACAGCATTTTTTGCCTCCTGAAACCCCGCCCCTTCACCAAAATGACCACGCGCATACCCCTATGGAGGCTTTCAGAGAGCTCCTGGGGGCTGGGGAGGGCAGAAATGAGCAAAAAACAGGGTGTTTTTGCCCCCCAGCAGCCCCCAGCAGCACTCTATAAGTTTCCATAAGGCTATGCATGCTATTTTTTGACCAAAAAACAGGCCATTTTTCCTCGTTTTGGGCCCCCCCAACCCCCCGAGGAGCACTCTGCAAGCCCCACCCCCCAGGCTGTTCATGCCTTTTATTTGGAAAAAAAATGGGCCCATTTTTGTGAAAAATGGGCCATTTGGGGGAGGTTTGCACAGTGTAAAAAGGGGTTTTTTTCCCTTTAGGAAAGCTGTTTAATGAGAGTGATTGATGAGAATTACGTTGGTCAAATACTGTGTGCAGAAACAAGATTTGTTCCAAAG
Organism: Rhabdophis nuchalis; assembly: GCA_039707465.1. Taxonomy (NCBI): domain Eukaryota; kingdom Metazoa; phylum Chordata; class Lepidosauria; order Squamata; family Natricidae; genus Rhabdophis; species Rhabdophis nuchalis. Next base: position 147,714,720 of record CM077644.1, on the reverse strand, counting down.
GTGGCCAGTAATTTCCTTCTCCAGCACATGGGTAAATACACCTGGAAACATCAACCTACTTACCTACTCTCTCTCTCTCTCTCTCTTTTTCTCTCTCTATCCCTCTACCTACTTATCTATCTACACACACTCTCTCTTCCTACTTACCTACCTACTGTATTTCGCTCTCTCTCTCTCTCCCTATCCCTTATCTCCCTACCTACCTACACACTCTGTCTCACTACCTACCTACTTACTGTATTTCTCTCTCTCCCCCTCTACCTACCTACCTACTCTCTCTCTCTCTCTCCCTACTTACCTACTGTATTTCTCTCTCTTTCTCTCCCTCTCTATCCCTCCATCTACCTACCTACTTTTAAAAAAAAATTGCCTCTTCAAACCTTGGGTGCGTCTTATACTCCGGTGAGTCTTATACTCCAAAAGATACGGTACTAAAGAACTTAAGCCAATGACAAAAGGAAAAGAAAAAAAATGAAATATTGGAAGACTCGCTCAGACACACTTTCTTAGATACAAATTCATATAGGATTTTAAAGAAAAATATAAATATTTTTTAAAAAATTATTTGGTCAATATTTCTATTCAGAACATTTGTTTCGCTATAGATAACCGATTAAGGAAACATGATTTCGCTGTTTTATGTAATATTACTTAGAAGCAGATCCGGATTCCTTTATAAAACAACTTTGCAGAGGGAGGCAAAGTTCAGCTCTCAGGAAACACTTTTTACAAGTATTCCTCCACTTACAACCACAACTGAATCTGGAATTATAGTTAAGGGAAGCAGAAGGTTTTATCAGGACATAGAAGAGGCCCTGGGCGTGCAGCACCATTCCAGTTCGTATGTGGCCTGCTCAGGGTCTCACATGGACTACCCCACCTCTTGAAGGACCCTTGGGCCTCCATCCCGCCCCATCATGACTACTCGGCTTGCCTTTTCCAAAGATCGGGGCCTAGTTATTTGCGAGACCGCCTCTTGCCTCATACATCCCTTAGACCGATACGCTCCCACAGAGAGGGCCTCTTCAGGGTGCCGTCGGCCGGACAATGCCGACTGGCGGCACCCAGGGGAAGAGCCTTCTCTGTGGCGGGCCCAGCCCTTTGGAACGACCTGCCCCCCGAATTACGCACCATCACCGACCTCCGCCTCTTCCGCCAATGTCTAAAGACATACTTATTCCAACAAGCCCGCCTAGCCTAATCTCCCATGGGGACTTTTAGATAGTTTTAAATCGGGTATTTTAAAATTGGGTTTTTAGCATAGGATAAGATGGTTTAATTTATATTTTAAATTGTGTATTTATTTTGTATTTTGTATGTTTTTTAAATTTCCTGTGCGCCGCCCTGGGTCCTCTGCGGAGAAGGGCGGGATATAAATGTAAATAAAATAAAATAAAATAAATAAGATCACCTTTCCAGAAGAGATCCCAGCCCATGTGACACATAACCTTCCTGCAGAGGCTTCGTTTGCTACATTCTGGAGGTGGCTGTCATTCGCACAAGCTCTCAGAAGGACACGATTTTTCCAAATCATGTGATTTTGAAAACGGTACCCTTCGGAGAGATGACATGACGGCCATTTTTGGAATGGGACGAGGCGGCCTATGTAAAAGAATGCATGTCACATCAGCCGAGTCCTCTTTCAGAAATGTGATCTTTGGAAATCAGCTTTTGAAAAGGAAAATCAACCAATGTACTGCATGGCTTTCTTATACAGCCTCATGACATCCTGGAAGCAGGTGATCCAGGAATTTCTGCAGCTTCCAAAATGGCACCCACTTCCAGGTTGGCACAAGTGGCTTCCATATAGGAAGGCACATGCGCATTGCCTGATTCTCTTTCGGAAGAGCAAACTTCAGAAGAGGTAAATGGAGCAAGGTGTGATGGGGCAGAGAGGAGAATTAAGGATGTAGTACCCAGCAGGGCAGGAAGCAAGCCCAAGGCCTGTGGCTACCCAGCCAGATGGGAAGTAGGTCCAAAGGACACAGCAAGATGAGATGGGGAGGAAAGATAGGCAGGTAGGGGCAGTTGCAGCTGGTCATAAGGTCAGGCAGATTACAAAGTACTTAAATTGGGATCACATAGTCACAGGGGAGCTTCAGCAGTCATAAGTTCGAGTACAGATCATAAGTCCCTTGTTCAGTACCATGGTAATTTTGAATGATCCCTGAACAATTGGTCCTAAATGTTAGCAACTCTGGGTTCAGAACCAGTGTTAGCAAATAAATGCGGAATAGTGTAATTCACCGGACAGTAAAGAGATACGTTGCTGTAACCACAAACAAACTCTAAAAAAGTGATAGTAAGAAAATAAATAGTCTTTACTTTGTAGCAACTAAAATGCTTCTTCCGACTAACTTCCCAAACACAATAACAACAGTCCTTCACCAAACAGAGTTATCTCACAGTGATGCAAAACAAATCCTCCTCCTCCTTCTTCAACGGCAATCAGGAAACACAGGAATCACAAGGAATCGAACAGGGAATGGACTGTGATTCTGAGCTTCCTTTATGGTAGAGCTGTACCAATCAGCCAATCAGAATTTAAGACAGTTCTTAAAGTTACATAACTCCTTAAGAATATAGGCTCATATATATTGTCAACCCAATATAAGGCTGACTATCCTAACACTAAATCAAAGACTAATTGTAATCAAACACTGCTAACAGTCGTGTGTGTGTGTGTGTGTGTGTACACATATGTATACTCATATGCTGAGCGCTTTTAAAACATTCCATTCATAAACACTAAATAGGATATATTACTTTAAGCTAGGAATCCAGGTTTGCCACACATACTGCTTTTTGCTACATAGAACATATTCATTCCTATTTTTTCTCCTGCTTAAACCAATAATTGAGAGCTTAGTTTTGCTACGCTTAACACATACTTTCTTGCTTTTTTCTCCTTCTCAAACCATAATTGAGAGCTTAGTTTTGCTACGCTTAACACATACGCATACGTTCTTGCTTTTCTCTCCTTCTCAAACCATAATTGAGAGCTTAGTTTTGCTACATAGAACCTACCCATTCTTGCTTTCCTCTCTTCAAATAAGAGTTTAGTCTGATATTTGATTCCAAAATTAGAACATAAGAACAGAATATTTATTGTTTTAATGCTTAGAATAGCACCTCTGACCCTATACCGATATATTATCAAATATCATTTACACTTCACTATTTATCATTGTGGGATTTTAATAACAGTTGCATAGTTCACAAATGATAAAAACTGTTATTTTAACAACAGTTATAAATAGTTTTGGGTTCTTCTAAATCAGAAGGAAATGCAACAGGACTCACTTAGAAGTTCACTTTATCTTCTTATTCGATGAAATTTGAAAAAGCATGCTATATTAAATTGAAAACCACAATGATTTTGTGTAAAACTGGCATTTGAGAGAAAAATATCCCAGGGGGACAGTAAGAAGGAAATGCTTTCATTTATTCATTATTTATCTGCGTTTCTTCTCTAAGTTACTGAGAAAGTATTTGCTTGAACTAGTAAGTTAATGCATAAGGCAGGGAGAAGGCTCTAGTTTAGAAGTTTTAGAAATTAAACACGAAATCTTTTTTCTTTCCTCTTCTCCTTAGAATTTGTCTACCAAGTCTGACACTTGCATCACCATTAGCACTTTATGTGTCTAAAACTCTTTTAGAACAAGTATTAAAGAAAAGAAGAAGAGTAAGATAAGCAAACATAAGATGTATATTAACTGGTCAATTGGATGGGTTCATTTCCTTCTTAGGATTAATGTTCTAATGAAAATATTTTTGGGGACGTTATGCAGCATGGTGAAAATTTGCGCACTATGTACAATAACATTGATTTTCTTATCAGTAAGTGGGCTGCTTTAAGCAAAGCTTGCAAATATGGACATGGACATTAACAATAGGCATTCCTCAGTGTATAATTTTACATTATCCAGCATATTGAAGTCGTACTGGATGAAGAGAGGCAGACCCAACTTCTAGTCCTGAACAATGGAGCTCACTGGATGACTGGTTGAGTCAATCTCTCTGAGCCCTACTTACTTCCCAGTTTGCCTTGGAGATAAATTGAGGGCATTTCCCACTGCACGTCATCTTAGACAGAATAAACAACAATAGGTATTTCCCTTTAAATGCTATGGATCATTCTTGTTCTCTTGATCACTGTATATGGATTGCTTTCAATTCAGGTAGGTAAACTGAGGCAGTCCAGGAAAAGTGAACATCAAAAATAGGATTGGGGGAAAGTTTACAAACATATCTAGTCTTTTTACATGGAGATACTACAGCAGGATAGTGTTAGGAAATAGGGAGGCAGACGATTGTTAGCTAAATATTATATGGATAATCTCCTCCAATCTATACATCCCTCCCAATATGTTACGTCACATTTCCAGAAGCTGTAGTTCCAAAACATACAAAACATACATATTGGGCTAAAATTATAGTCAAAGAGATTACCAAGCCACATATTTTATGTTTATTAATAAGTAGTCAATTCTGGAACTGATTTGTTCTTAACTGCTGTACAGCCTCACAACCACAATTCATCCCAGAATATCTGTTGCTTAGTGCAGGGGTCCCCAACCCCCGGGCCGCGGACCGGTGCCGGTCCGTGGCTGGATGGGAGCCGGGCCGCAAGGCTAGAGAGGAGGAGGGAGGGAGGAGGGGGCTGCCCCCTGAGCAGAGCGCGCAGGAGAACGCAGGCGCGGCTGTTCGCACCGTTGGAGTGTGACTCTTCCTCCACCCTCGTCGACGGAGGGACTCCTGGACGCCGCCGGACCGGCCACCGATTCCCTCCCCTGCTGGCATGCCGGCCACTCGTTTTCATCCAGGGACTGCGGAGGCTCTGCGGGCTGGGGTGGGAACTGGCGGGTTGCTCCGGCGGCGCAAGGAGTCCCTCCGTCAACGAGGGTGGAGGAAGAGCCCCCACCATCCTCCTGCGTTCTCCCGCGCGCTCTTCCCAATGGGCTGCCCCCCCTCCCTCCTCCTCCTCTCCAGCCCGGCTCCTATCCAGCCACGGAGCCTGACCGAGCGAACGAGCGACCAAGCCTGGCAGGCGGGATGAGGAGGCTGGGGGCGGGGGGACGGGACGACGATGACGACGACAGACACACATAGAGAGACAGAGGGAGGGAGGGAGAGAAAGATAGACAGAGACACAGAAGGAGTGATTGAATGAATGAATGCAAGACAGACAGACAGACACACACACAGAGTGACAGAAATGGGCGGATGAAGGAGAGAAAAAAGAGAAAGAGAGAAAGAAAGAAAAAAGTGGGGGAGAGAAAGACAGAGAGAAAGAGACAGAAAGGAAAGAAAGAGACAGGAAAAGATACAGAAAGAGGGAAAGAGAAAAAGAAAGAGAAAGAAATAGAGAGAAAGGGAAAGAGAGAAAGAAAGAAATAGCGAGAGAGAAAAAGAGAGACAGAGACAAAGAAAGAGAAAGAAAGAGAGAGAGAGAAAGAAAGAAAGAAAGAAAGAACTTATGACCACAGTTGAGGCCAAAAGTTTGGTTGCTAACCAAGATCATTGTTAAGTGAGTTTCAAATTTTCAAAGTTGGCCACGCCCACCCAGTCACATGACTGCTGAGCCCCTCAGCCGGTCCGCAGAATTTTCTTTAAAATGAAACTGGTCCCTGGTGAAAAAAAGGTTGGGGACCCCTGGCTTAGTGAGAAATTTGTTAGTAAGCTTTACCCCATTTTACAACTTTTCTTGCCACATTTATTAAGGTAATCACCGCAGTTGTTAAATTAGCAACACGGTTGTTAAGTGAACCTGGTTTCCCATTGACTTTGCTTGTCAGTGTCACTATGATGAACACTTGACCCCAGGACTCTGCAACCGTCATAAATATGAACCAGTTGTAAAGCATCCAAATGTAAATCCCCTTAACTTTTGTCATTTAACAATGAACTATTGTTAACTCGAGGACTACCCTAACCCTACCTGTATTTGCTATTCACAGTGTCACCATCAATGAAGTCAAGCAGAGGAATAAAATCCTCCAAAATAAGATAATTACCTTTAAAGCATAATCCTTCCCACTTCCAAGATCCTGAGCTTCATACACAAAAGCGAAGCCACCTAAAAAAGAAGAAGAGATGATTAAAAACCTTTCAAGCCCAAACCCCAAACACGGCACAATGAGATCCACTCAAATCCAGATACTTATTTGGTTACACCTAATAGACAGAATCTTGCCAGACTAAAACTATAACCACCTAACCTAATGCAGTAGTTATAGCTTGGGAACTCTAAGGCAGTGTTTCTCAACCTTGGCCACTTGAAGATGTCTGGACTTAAATTCCCAGAATTCCCCAGCCAGCGAATGCTGGCTGGGGAATTCTGGGAGTTGAAGTCCGGACAGCTTCAAGAGACCAAGGTTGAGAAACACTGCTCTAAGGTGTGGCCACTTTGAAACTTTTCTTCCCCTCCACCATCCAGTTCAAAACTATGCAGTTTCTTGTCTAGGATCCTCTCCAGAATATGCTGCCTGCCTCCTCCTTGGGAAGCCGCAGTGACATTCTCCCCAGCTTCTCCTGCCAGTGCACATTTTATCACACAAACCTTAAATGTCAGCTAAGATAGAACCTGATGGTTGTGGTGAGGAAGAAGCCCTGCATGTGTCAATTAAGACATTGAATAAAAGGGAGAATATAAATCTAACAACTAAATGCTGCCATAATCACCAAAGACATCCAGTAAGTCAACATCATAAAACAAAATATATTGTGCGACACACAACTATGACCCAACCTATAAAACACATAATAGATAATCACCGACAAAACAATCCAACATATAAACCAAAACATTCTCCAGAAAAGGGTTAAGAGGCCAATTGAAGGTTTTAAGCAACCCACCATGTGGTTGTTGACCGCACTTATTGTGAGTATGCAATCCTCAAACATGCTGCGCAGATCTCCTGCTGTTCTTATGTTGAAAGACTTTGCATTTTGATATATGGATGACCAACCAGTTTGTTTTCTAGCAGCAACAGCGAGAGTTTGAGGCCCTCTTAGACGTTCAAGACCTCCAGCCCTGGCTCCCCTAATCCTGTTCAATGACCCACTAGCCATTCTCTGGATGCTGAGAGTATACAGTCTGCACCGTTGTGTATATAGAATGGTGTGTTACATTCACAATGAGAGCTCCAAGCAGTAAGATTATTATTTTGTGCCTAGAGGTAAGCACATCACTTGCTACTGATTTGGCAAAACAACCAGCTCTCAACTTTACGCAGAGAGTCTGCAATTCTTTAAAAGAGCCACCCCAGGCATAACCAACGGAGGCTATGATTTGAGAAACATATATATGTTCATGAACAAGGTTGAAAAGACCTGTAGGGCCATTTGTTATTACAGGCATGTAATTTGTGCCCTCAGAAACGAATCAGATTGTTTATTGGTTGAATGAGAAATAAATTGCTCTCTGTAAGATTGCTTCTTGTTTAACAGGAAACCCTACGGCATTGAGTCATAGGTGGGAGTAGTTCCTTTGCAAGCTGTGTGTTAGTCCTCATTACACTCTGCTTCATCTAAAAAACAGCTGCAACTTGCCTACAGAAGTTGTGAATGTTCCAACACTGGAAGTTTTTAGGAAGATGTTGGATAATCATGTCTGAAGTGGTGTAAGGTTTCCTGCCTAAGCAGGGGTTGGACTAGAATATCTCCAAGGTCCCTTCCAACTGTTATTCTATTCCTTCTATTTCCATGTATGCATTGTCTAGTGTGTACATTAAAAATAATTCAAAAATTTACTTATTCCCTGCTTTTCAGTTGCCTGTATGTAGTTTTTGGATAGTTCAGTAGGTTTTAGGGTAGAGCATAAAGAAGCTTACTCAAGGCTGGGAAACTGGAAATTGGAAACACCCCTTATTTGGGGAAGGGGACAGGTGGCAAGTTAGGGCAGACAGATGAAATAAGCTTACCTACCTTTGTTCTTTCGTTCTCAAAGTTAACATGGGCTTAACATACTATTTTCCTGCATTTATGCCTTGCATTATTTATTCTTTGCTTCATATTGTTTTATCCTATCATTTTGGCGTAAACAGCTTCAAGTAAAAAACGAGGTACAAAGGGCAAAAAGCAGTAGCGCTAATGCATATGTCAGATATGTGTGCTATTCATTTATATTTCATATTTCTAAACCGCCCATCTCCCACAAAGAGTCTCTTTGTGTTACAATTCACAAGTAGTAATTCACAAATAATAACTAAAAGGTCAAGAACAGGCCACCATCTGAAAGATTTAATATGGATAAAAGGACATAAAACATATTTTTAAATCTATCTTAAGCAAAGGAAGAACAAATTAAGAGTATATGATAAAGTAGATTAAGAATGTTGGTGTAATATACAGATGGATCAATGGGAAAGTATATGGTTAAAAGGGGCCAAACTTACATTGTGTTACAATCTCAAAAGCAATGTTTATAAAATGATTTATTTTTGGTACATGATGCCAGAGAAATCATCTAGAATGTATAAAAGCACTTCAAATTTTTGTTGGAAATATGAGTAACACAAAGGGGCATTTTATCATACTTGGCCATGTAAAATTGCTAAATAATTTCACAGTGTTGCATCACATTCATGTTGAAAGCATCAAGGTGCTTCAGGATCGAAATGATTAGCTGGTGATGGCACTGTTGCTCGGCCGGGGGCCCATTTAAATTTCTCCAGCAGGAGCTGCAGCAAAGGACCGGAACTCATTCCACCCATAGCACCACTTGGGTCTCAAACATAAGTTTGTTGCTTGTCAACTCAGCGTCCTAGGGACGTGAGCCACCGTGCTCCCAAATAGTTTTGGATAAAATACATACTTTGATACAGAGGATTTTAAAGATCATTATTCAACTGAAGCCAGAATTTTCTTTTAGGATTAATAGATAAATAGATTGTATAAAAAAAAAAAACCCCATGGAAGGTTATTTCAACATGTGATTACTATGATGAGATTACTACATACACAGAGATGGAAAGATACGACACTACCCACTATTAAGGAATGATGAAGTTGACAGATTTTGCTGAAATGGATATACTCATATCTTTGATTAGCGAAAAGACATTATCTAAATTTAGAGGTGACTAGAAGCCTCTTACAGACTTTTTGTATATTAAAAAAAAGGAAAAAATGAACCTGATTTATGGCTCTGATTAGACAAGATGGACTATAGAAAGAATAACATGATGTAACTTTAGAATAATGTTTCTCAACCTTGGTGACTTTAAGTCCTGTGGACTTCAGAATCCTGGGAGTTGAAGTCCACAGGACTTAAAGTCGCCAAGGTTGAGAAACACTGCTTTAAAGATAGGTTAAACAATATTTCTACTTATAACTGCTACAAAGAATATTGGAAGCCATTTCTTTAGATCTTTTTTTCTTCCCCCCCCCCACCTCCCACTTTTTTTCATGCACTTTTTGCTTTTTCTTTGCTTTTTCATTTTTTCCCCTTGCTTCATATTAGTTTTTATTAGTGTTCCTCTTGTTTAAAAGTTTCAATAAATATCATACTAAAAACAGAGCAAGCCATTTGCTTGCAAGTTACCTGATCAACTCTTCTGCCATTTCTAAAGAGAGTGCATACATTCAAGGCAATGCCTGAATTTATCCTACAACCTGCTCCTTCAAAGTCCTCTGCTTGCTAAAGCAAGCTGCCAGTTCAGATTAGCATCTTTTTTTTTCAACAGCAAAGAAAAACTTGAACGCATGCAACAGAACCAATATTCCTACAGAAACACAGCCTGACTCATTGCCCTTGCATTCATCATATTAAATATAGATTAGTTCATATTCTGTACATACCTCTGTGTACCGTACTATATGGTAACTGAAGAGCTTAACGAGAGTAGGGCACTTTCTTTCTTTCAGCAGCATTCTCTTGGGCCCAGTTAAAATTCAGACAATTCAAATGTTAGCTATAACATCATTTCTGAGGGAATAATGCCCGCCAGGAGTATTTGCTTTGCATCTGAGAAATTACCATATTCCTTCTAACTATCACATTAAACACACTCATTCTGAGAGTAAGTATGTTAACACAGAGGATGTGATACCACAAAATTGTGAATTCTACTTACCATTAAAAGGAAGTATTCACTACATGAAAGTGCCCTCCCCATTTTTACAAGTCTGTGCCAAGTGATACAGGAAGTTATTTTATATTCAGAAACGCCACAATCCACGCCACACAATAGCTTTAAGACTTTCAACCAGCCCATTGAAAAACCCCTAGTAAGCTTCATAATTGTCATGTTTAAGACTATATTGTAGCTTGATATTTAATATGCATTGTAAAAAAAAAGGAAACAAATTCCTTGTGTGTCTAATCACACTCATGTCCTGGTTCCAAGTAACAAACCCAAAGCAATCAAAAAACTCTGAGGCCTAGAGTTTCCTCAAAGCATAATTTTATTTGGAATGTCATATTGGCACAGCTGGTGAAAGCCCTACTCTGAAGGACCCAGGGTTTGCCCCACCCAAATCAAAACCCAAAGTTCTTATCCCTCTCCCAGGTCACATGTCCATCACATGGTCCAATCAAGTTGCAATCCCAACTCTGGCTGACTTTTGTCCACGCCCCTCCAACACCTGGTAGAGCATCAATTGCTTCCATGGGAAAGAATGCTATTTTGACTACACATCCCCCAGCTATCTCTATCTCCCCCCTCAGGTTCTTACAGCTCCACCCTGCCCATCCTATCCCATCCCATCCTATTGAAATTGAATGATGTTTGGAAAAAATATACCACATTACCTGCCATGCTAATACTGTAGAACATTGGTGTCAAACTGGCGGCCCGTGGGCCAGTTGCATCATGTGCAGGCCACACTCATCCCAGCTCCGCGAATAGGGAAAACAGTGCAAAACGTCATGTGACAACCCAAGTTTGACACCCCTGTTGTAGAAGCAAAAAACTAGTAAATGACTAGTTTAAGCTCCTTAGAAATATGATCCTAGATTGTGATTCTTTCGGGTAGTAAACAATGTGGTTTTTAAGCACAGCATGCAAATGGATAACCCTATCACATTTATTTGCAGCAGAGAACTTTGAACTTTCTAGTGTTCATATGACTGACTGTAGTGGTTTGCTGTACTGGTAATTCTCAACTTACAACAGTTCACTTAGTGTAACGATTCAAAATTACAATGGGACTGAAAAAAGTAACTTATGACCATTTTTCAAAATTATGCAGCATCCTCATGGTCACGTAATTTACATTCAGATGCTTGACAATTGACTCGCATTTATGACAGTTGCAATGTCCTGAGGTCATGTGATCACCTTTTGCAACCTTCTGACAAGCAAAGTCAATGGGGAAACTAGATTCATTTAACAACCGTGTTACTAATTTAACAACTGCAGTGATTCACTTATGAAATGTGACAAGAAAAGTTGTAAAATAGGACAAAACTCACTTAACAAATTTCTCACTTAGTAACAGACATTTTGGCTCAATTGTGGCTCTAAGTTGAGGACTACCTGTATTGCAGTAAATAGGTGGTTTATTTTACCTAAACATCTACAGTTCTACAAGCAATTATATAATAAGCAACAATGCCTAAGGCATATGTAATATTCCACGTAGCCTACAAATAGGTTTTAGGACTCACATACAGAAAAGTTTAGCCGCATTAAAAAGTTATTGGCCTTGAACTTGTCAAAACTTGTGATAAGGTCATACATCAATACACTAAACTTGCCATAACAAATTTACACCTTTAGAATTATCAAAGGCCTCTTTTTTCATCCATCATAAATGCAGATGAGAATAGAATGGAGAGAAAGATTACAGTTTCCCATAAAATTTATACTAGCATCTAAAATTTTAGATACTGCTCCTAAACTAATTAGAGACTCTGGAAAAATTTTCTAAGGGATATCAAGGAATCAACAGTGCTTCTCATGGTAGTTTCTGCATACAGGGAACAAAATCAATGCAGAAAATCAGCAGAGTCATATCTTTGTAATAGAAGGCAGCAGGACCTACAAATTTAAGATTGAAGGGTTTCTATCCTCTGCTGAGGATTGATATGTGTCTCCATCAGAAGTTTTTTTTTTAAGATGAAATCCAAATCACAAAACAATAAAAGGCATGACCTTCCCACTTCCCACCCCAATCTGACTCATCTCTTTTCTCAACCCTTTCTTCCAATCAAGTGACTTTTATTTTTCTATGCAACATTCCTGGTCTAGTGCTACTCAGATGTGCCAGACTGATAGCATGCTGTTAATACAATGTCTATTTGTAGCCAACTAGAACTACAGGAAAGCTGCTCTCTTAAGATACTGTGAACAGGTAATATACACCGTTATATTTTGCAGCAATAAGGCATTTACAATTGGATTGCTTCTAGAAACACTGCATTCTTCATGATAATTAAGAAGCATTCAAATTTCATTATTTTGCAGTAGGCCAAGGAGCTTAAGCTCCAGAACATGGAGATACCTGAAATCTTAAATAAGGCAGCTACAGTAGCATCTTATTCTTGTTCAGATTCTTTATCTAACACAACAAAGCAAATTCCAAGACGCAGGTATATTTCTGCTATTTCAAAGTAATACTTTTAAAAAGTCAGCACTCTAGGAAGCCATAACAAGGGCAAATGCACAGAAAGATTGCTTGGGACTACTGCAGTGAGAAAGAATGGCAGCTTATATATTGCAAGACGCTTAGAATAGAAAGAACAATAATATGTGTCCCAAAATATAAAACATTTCTCATTAAGACAGAAGAGGGACAGAATATTATAGATCACCCCAGTCCTATGGTCTCATGCAAGGTTCTTTGGTTGCAATTCTTTTCCTCAATGATTGCACACCTCCCATGCACTGGAATTTGGGTTAACCAATTTAATAAAACATGATTGTGCCACAGACTACCGGTTGTGAGTCCCTCTGCGTGAAGTGGGGCCTAGGGAGGCAGTTGGGCTTGCTAGTTGTATACCTGGCCCCCCGCTATGTAACAGCAGCCCTGCCCGAGCTCCTCGAGGTGATCGCTACGATGGCAGTTGAGACCCCCAGACTTTTAGTCATGGGGGACTTTAATCTGCCATCGGCGGGCGAATCATCCGGGGTAGCTCGGGAGTTCATGGCTTTCATGACGGCCATGGACCTGACCCAACTAATTCAAGGCCCCACTCACGAGGGTGGACATACACCGGATCTCATCTTTGTCTCAGGCCAATGGAAGAGTGATCTGGGTATAGGGGATATAGTCATCACGCCCTTGTCATGGACAGACCACTCACTTCTCCGGCTCGACTTTCCAACCGCTGCCCCTCACCGCGGGGAGGCGGAACCTGAGTCACCTATTTGGTTCCGCCCCAGGCATCTGATGGACCCTGATGGGTTCCAGACGGCGCTTGGGCCACTTCCTGTACCTCTGACCCGCGCCCCGATGGAGGACCTCGTGGCCGCATGGAATATTGCGACCACGGGAGCCTTGGATCGGGTCGCGCCCTTGCGGCCTCTCTTGTGGCGCCGAAACACCCTGGCTCCTTGGTTTACCGAGGAGCTGAGGGTGATGAAACGCCACAAGAGATGCCTAGAGAGAAGATGGAGGGCTACCCGTTCTGAATCTGACCGGACACAGGTAAGAGCCCAGTTACGGACTTACATTGTGGCGCTGAGAGTGGCCAAACGTCATCATTGTGCCACTCTCATAGCATCCGCAGAAAACCGCCCTGCCGCCCTGTTTAGGGTGACCCGTTCCCTCCTTCAACAGAGGGTGCGGGAAGCCCCGCTGCAGGGTAGAGCAGAGGAATTTGTGATTTTTCTGCAGGAGAAAATCGCTCAGATACAGAATGAGTTAGCCTCCATTGATGGCCCAGTGGGATGCCACGAGACAGATCTTGTTTGGGAGGAGTTTGACTCCGTTACTTCCGAGGATATGGACAGGTTACGTGGGCGACTGCGAGCCACCACATGTTTATTGGACCCGTGTCCCTCCTGGCTTGTACTGGCATCCTGGGAGGTGACACGAGGCTGGCTCCAAGAGGTTGTCAACGCATCCTTAAGTGAGGGTGCCTTACCTGCTTCCCTAAAAGAGGCCATGGTGAGGCCCCTCCTTAAGAAGCCCTCTTTGGATCCAGCTTTATTAACCAACTATCGTGCAGTCTCCAACCTTCCCTTTTTGGCGAAGGTTGTTGAGAGTGTGGTGGCACAACAGTTTCCCCGTCATCTGGAGGAAGTTGATTATCTAGACCCGCGCCAGTCCGGCTTTCGGCCCGGGCATAGCACCGAGACGGCATTGGTCGCGTTGGTCGATGATCTCTGGAGGGCCAGAGATGGGGGTTGCTCCTCCATCCTGGTCCTATTAGACCTCTCGGCGGCTTTCGATACCATCGACCATGGTATCCTATTGCATCGGCTGGAGGGGTTGGGGGTGGGAGGCACCGTTTTACGGTGGTTCTCCTCCTACCTCTCTGGCCGATCGCAATTTGTGTTGGCAGGAGAGCAGAGGTCGACCTCGAGACCCCTCACATGTGGGGTCCCTCAGGGGTCGGTCCTCTCGCCTCTCCTGTTCAACACATATATGAAGCCGCTGGGTGAGATCATCCGTGGCTTTGGGGTAGAGTACCATCTCTACGCTGATGATACTCAGCTGTATATATCTACCCCAAGCCACCCCAACGATGCCGTAGCGGTGATGTGCCAGGATGTGCCTGGAAGCCGTACGGATCTGGATGGGAAGTAACGGACTCAGACTCAACCCGACCAAGACCGAGTGGCTGTGGTTTCCGGCTGCCCGATTCAACCAGCTCACTCCATCGCTGGCCATAGGGGGCGAACATCTTGCCCCTGTGGATGGGGTGCGCAACGTGGGTGTCCTCCTGGATGCCCGGCTGTCCATGGAAGATCAAGTGACAGCCGTGGCCAGGAGGGCGTTTTACCAGGTTCGCCTGGTTCGCCAGTTGCGCCCCCTATTGGATCGGGACGCCCTTCGCACAGTCACTCATGCGCTCGTGACATCCCGACTGGACTATTGTAACTCTCTCTACATGGGGCTCCCCTTGAGGTGCACCCGAAGACTTCAGCTGGTCCAGAATGCAGCCGCGCGAGCAATAATGGGTACCGCAAGGTATACCCATGTAACACCGCTCTTGCGCGAGCTGCACTGGCTACCTGTCGTCTTTCGGGTGCGCTTCAAGGTGTTAGTCCTCATCTTTAAAGCGCTCCATGGCTCGGGACCTAGCTATCTGCGGGATCGGATTCTGCCTCATACATCTTCCCGGCCCATTCGCTCCCACAGAGAGGGACTTCTCCGGGTGCCGTCCACTAGACTTTGTCAGCGGGCGACGCCCAGGGGAAGGGCCTTCTCTGTGGCGGGCCCAGCCCTCTGGAACGACCTTCCCCCCGACATTAGAACAACTACGGACCTCCGCTCCTTCCGTCAGAAATTAAAAACTCACTTTTTCTGCTTGGCCGGCCTAGGTTAGTCTCTACCTCAGGGGTTAGGGAATGTTAATTTTAAAATGGGGATTTTAGTACAGGGACAGTTGATTTAATTTGTTTTTATTGTATTTATTTATGTATATATTTTATGCTGTTTTAATTTTCCCTGTGCACCGCTCCGAGTCCCCCTGGGGAGAGGACGCGGTATAGAAAAATAAATCTATCTATCTATGATGTTTGGCAGCAGCAAATGCTGTTTCACAAACAGCATTGTTAATATAGCAAATTCACTGCAACAGCATGCGATGAGGATAGCCCTGACAGCCTGTAGCATTGGCCACAGTGGCCATGCTCAAGGATTCACCTGGAATCAGATGGGGATTACAGGCAGTTCTCGACGTACAACCACAATTGAGCTCCCACGCCCCTCCCCGAGCTCCTTACCAATCTTTTAAGTCTTCTGCGCTTTTACGCATGCGCATACAGTGCCTGCACGACACTCCACTAAGCAGCTGGAGCATTGTAGAGGCACTAAGATGCATGCGCACGCTTCACGTGTCCATGTGGACACTGCTGGGCTAGTTCCAACTGGTACAATTGGAACGGGATCCGGAACCCATCACTGCCACCCCTACACCAAAATGGCCATGCATAGCTTGTAGGAGGCTTTCAGAGAACTCCTGGGAGCTGAGCAGGGCAGAAATGAGCAAACAATGGACCATTTTTTGCTCAATTTTGACCCTCCCAACCCCAGGAACACTCTATAAGCTTCCTAATGTTCTTTTTTTGACAAAAAATGGGCCCGTTTTCACAAAAAACAGGTCATTTTTTGCTCATCCCCCCCCCCCCCCCGTAACACTCTACAAGCCTCCTATGGGCTATTCATGCCCTTTAAAAAAAAGGTCTATTTTTTTCGAAAAACAGGCTGTTTGGGGGGTGGGGGAGGGTTGCAGAGTGCAAAAACTTTTTTATTTAAGTTTGCCTCTTTATAACCTTGGTGCGTCTTATACTCCGAAAAATGCGGTATGTTCCTAAGTGAGAAATGTGTTAGTGTGTTATGTCCCACTTTACAAATTTTCTTGCCACGTTTGTTAAGTGAATTACTGCAGTTATTAAATTATTGACACGGTTGTTAAGGGAATCGGGCTTCCCCATCAAATTTGCTTGTCAGAAGGTCGCAAAAAATGATCTCGTGATCCCCACAATTGCAACTGTCATAAATGTGAACCACTTGTCAAGCATCCAAATGTAAATCACATGACCAAGGGGATGCTGCAACAGTCAGAAGTGTGAAAAATAATCATAAGTCATCTCTTTCAGTGGCATTGTGACTTTGAATGGTCACTAAAGGAACTGGTTGTAAGACAAAGACTACCTGTATTCAATTAGCATTGTCTAATGTCTAAAGCAGGGGTCCCCAACCTTTGCAACTTTAAGTCTGAAGAACTTCAGCTCCCAGAATTCTCCAGCCAGCAAAGCTGGCTGGAGAATTCTGGGAGCTGAAGTCCTTCAGACTTAAAGTTGCAAAGGTTGGGGACCCCTGGTCTAAAGAGTGAGCAGGAAAACCCACAAAGGGCGTTTAAGGCTAGGAAGGCATCAGCTCACGCCGGGTGGAGGTGATTAAATGAAGTGGTGAATATGTACCATTAGGAAGACGGATGGGCTGGCTGGAGTAGCTGTTGATCAGATGGTTGCTTCACTGAAGGCTGGCATTACTGGGTTGAGGGGGAATAAGGCTGCTCCTCATTGGCAGGTTGGCTAGAAGTTACATTAGAGAAAAGTTCAGGAATTCCATGAAGGAGGATGAAGGTGAGATGCAAACAACTAAATGAGAGAGGAAAGCAAGCTAAAGAGACTCTAGCCTGGTTGTTAAGACAGAACAGCAACCAGCAAAATGGTGCCAATGCCAAATGCCTCTATTCTGGAGTTTGAACCCAGACTGCTAGCACTCTTAGCTTCAGTGTTGGCTGCTGGTAAATAACAAACCACTAAGTAATAAGACCGTATTATTTTTCATGACCTCATTGGGAATGAACCAGTGAACCTTGCATGCATGATTGAGAGAACTGGTTGAACAGGAGTTGAGATGTTGCTCTGTCCAATTTGGGTTTCAGTTGCTTCAGCGGCTGTGACTTCAAAGCTGGAGGTTGGGCATAATGTCCCTGAGGGGCTTTGGATGTAAGCCCGGGCTGTGTTCCAAGGATGATTGGCTGTGAATGTCAGCATTTGATGATAAAGCTGGTAGATCACCCATCCTGCCAACTAACAGTAGCCCTTCCTGAATTCCTAGACCTTGTTACAGGCCTAGTGGTAAATTTTCCCTGAGGGAACAGTACTGAGGAACTTTGATTCTGAGGGACTGAGATGAAAATTGGGAAGGCTCAGGAATCCATACCCTCCGTAGACCTAGCCTATGCAATGAACAAATCCACACTATTCTTTGTTATGGTTAGCTCACTGCCATGCAAATGACTGGCACCTGTGATATTTACAAAAGGAAGGAAGGGGAGGAGTGCTCAGCAGGCTAGTGTCCCAGCCACCTTAAGGATCTGACTGTTTTCAAAAGGATCTAGGGATTTTCCAATCACATTGCAAGAGTTCTACCATGCATCTCAGAGACTTCTGGAATTCACGAACAGGAGTGTTGAATGTAATTGCTTGGGAGTTGTCTCTCCTTGCTTCTTGATCCCACAAGATGAAATAATAATTTAATTTAATTAATAATAATAATAATAATAATTTTATTTTTTAAACCGCACCCTCTCCCCACAGGGACCCGGGGCGGTGCACAGGCAGAATAAAAACAGTCAAAAAATACATACATTTCATAAAATGTATGTATCCTAGGCCGGCCAGACAGAAGAAGTGTGTTTTTAGCTTGAGACGGAAGGAGCGGAGGTCAGTGGTCATCCTGATATCGGGGGGAAGGTCGTTCCAGAGGGCCGGGCCCGCCACAGAGAGAGCCCTTCCCCTGGGAGTCGCCCGCTGACAGAGTCTAGTGGACGGCACCCGGAGAAGTCCCTCTCTGTGGGAGCGGATCGGCCGTGAGGATGTATGGGGCAGGATCCGATCCCGCAGATAGCTAGGTCCCGAGCCATGGAGCACTTTGAAGATGATAACTAACACCTTGAAGCGCACCCGGAAGACGACAGGTAGCCAGTGCAGCTCGCGCAAGAGCGGTGTTATGTGGGTCGACCTAGTGGTCCCCATAATTGCTCGCGCGGCTGCATTCTGGACTAGCTGAAGCCTCCGGGTGCACCTCAAGGGGAGCCCCATGTAGAGAGAGTTACAATAGTCCAGTCGGGATGTCACGAGAGCATGAGTGACTGTGCGAAGGGCGTCCCGATCCAATAGGGGGCGCAATTGGCGAACCAGGCGAACCTGGTAAAACGCCCTCCTGGCCACGGCTGTCACTTGAAATACCCGAAGCGATGCCTGCAGCACCACTAGAGGAAGGCAAGGAGTTTCACTAAACAGGGGCATGAACTCATCTTCAGGTAGAATATTATCCACCTTCCCTACCGAGAGCACTGGACAGGACAACTTTCATAAAACCCACTGTGACCTACTTGCTGGACTTTTGCAGATAAAATTACTTAGATTTCAAAGCCATATGGACAGACACAAATGAGGAGGCTGGAATAACAATTTCCAAAGTAATCTAGGGATTGTCCCAGTACTAGTATTAACTTCCTTGAAGGATACAGTGATATGCCTGCTCCTGAACAAACGCTCTCTCAATGTGGCAATTTTAAATGACCCATCTAGTCTCCAATCTTCTCTTTTTAGAGAAGGTTTTAGGAAAAATGATGCACCAGGGGCAGGATATCCTAGATAAATTGAATTATCTTATGTAAAGTGGTTTATCTGGATTTTTTCAGTCAGTTTAGATTTGGGTATGGGATGGAAACAGCATTGGTCTCTTCATCAGGTCCTGGACGGAGGCAGCATGGCCTTCCTGCAGTAGCATTTAGTACCATCAATTGTGGTGCTCTTCTGAGCTTCCCATGAGAGGTGGACATAGACGGTTCTGCTTCTTTCTGAGGAGGTGGCTCCACTCCAGGGCTCTCAAACTCCCGGTCCATGGGCCAGATGCATCATGTGCTGGCCACACCCACTCCCAATTTAGCAAAGGGGGGGGGGAGTCCTGATACATCACGTGACACCACCGTGATGATGCGAATTTGACATCCCTGCTCCAATCAATCATATGGGAGCAGGAATGGTCAAGACATCAGTCACTCTTCTGTGGGGTACTGCACAATGCTCAGTTATCTCTCTTCTGTTATTGAACACCTTTATGAAACCATAGGGAATTGTTCCATGTAGATTAGGGGTAAGGTACATATCTTCGGACAACAGTGGCTCCCTCGACCAAGAAACAAGAGATGAGCACCATGGCCTAGACTCAGGCAGACCTAAAGAGGAAACTTTTCTGTTTTACCTTTTGACAATTAACATACATATGATACTCCATGTGTATAATATCCCAGAGTGGCTAGAGATTCATGGGTGTTCCTCCCCTAATTATTGAAGGATGCAAAACATTGGGTAACACGAACAACCTAAAGCTGAACCCCAACCAGAGAAAGATTCTATTTGTTTGGAAAGCATTTAGCACAATGTCTAAACAACAATATTCCAGTTTAAAAGTAAAAAAAGATGTTGGTGGGGGAATGTTGAAAATATCCATTCAGTTGCATTTGGGGTATTCTTTCTAGAAGATATATACAGTATACACTGTATTTATTACAGATTTCAATCACAGATAGAGAGAATCTGAAAGTTTTTCCAACTCTTTTGGGGGGGGAAAAGACATCTATACCCTCTAGAGATGTGTACTTCTCATAAAGTTGTGAATTCTTTAACTGACCAGCCAGTCACTTGACAATATATATCTTTGAACTTCTTGACAACAACCCAGAATAGTCTCTGCTTACAGCCAGAGTCCAAATGCCAGACTCAGTTATAGAAGACAGTTCCATGTTTACATGCTGTGTTATTATTTTATCTCTTCTTCCATTGTAGTTCTTGAAGCACTGCAAGTCATCATCATAAAATTGAAATACTCTATCATTAGGTATTAATTGGTACTCTTGACACATTTTAACAATTACTGTCACATCCTCTGTAGGCTGAGCCTCTGTAGCATAGAAATCATCTTTAAAATCTGTGTGTGTGTGTGTGTGTGT
The DNA here is from genome assembly GCA_039707465.1 of Rhabdophis nuchalis. Classification (NCBI taxonomy): domain Eukaryota; kingdom Metazoa; phylum Chordata; class Lepidosauria; order Squamata; family Natricidae; genus Rhabdophis; species Rhabdophis nuchalis. Next base: position 147,694,130 of record CM077644.1, on the reverse strand, counting down.
GTGTGAGAGAGAGAGAGAGAGAGGGAGGGAGGGAGGGAGGGAGGGAGAGAGAGAGAGAGAGAGAGAGAGAGAGAGAGACCTTTCTACCTTGCTACCTTTCTCTCTTAAAATTGTGAAAATTTCTAGTTATCAATTACTGGTAGCAATAGGTAGGTTTCCTGGGATAAACACGCTACCTCCATCCCTTGCAATTTAGCACTTTGAAAGAATTTTATAAACCATAAGGGTGGCATTTCTATCTATCTTAATTTATACTAGACTCAATTATTGTTTTCCAATGTATAAATTATGGTGTGCTTTTTTAGAAAAGTAGTAAGTCAAAGCATATAATTATGCCTACTACAGCTGTAATGCAAACCACAATATTTCTCTATCACTCATCTAAGTTATATATCTATTGGCCTTAACAGGGGTTATGGTTATCTATTACTTGCAAGGATTAGGGTTAGAGGCTGATTTGCAAACCATATCTACCACTAATTCACTTTTTTGTCGTGACTGACATTAACCTTAGGGAAAACAGAGGAAATGTCATATGAAGAGAAGTTGCTGGAAAGAAAATGCACAAACTCCATAACTGTTATTAATAAAAATGTAAGAACTAGTGCATCTGCATTCATTATGTTCATAACACAGTTAAGTTATAACTATGGTTAACAAAATGTAAAATATGATTTCACACAACATGCTGAGCCAAAATAAACTCATTATAGTTTTACATAATGAGCTGGTTCATATTTCACAGTGCTATAAAAAAATAACTTTTGAATTACTAACAGTTTCTTTTAGTGTATTATGTGCCTCAAATTTCCAAGCCAAGCAAAACCCAATGATCATCAGCATCCAAAATTTGTAGGGAAAAAATGATACACTTCTGGTGTACCTCTATGTATTTTAAAAACATATAAAGTTAGATGTACAGTCCTCTAAACTAAAGTCCAATTCATAATACTAAAACTCAAGTTGAGGAGTAAAACTTTCATGTTACAAAAATCAAAGGTAAAACATATTTGTATAATGTGTGACTTATGTTTCTGTACATACAAAAAAGCATTTTTCAAGTGGGTTAATAATACCACTAAGATAATAATCTCTACAACAAGACTATAGCAGGTTACATTGTTCGACCACATATTATTTATATTTTCTGCTTCAAAAGTTGTCATTTGCATTTCATTTTTACACAAAACTCATAGGCCACTGCTACTCAATCAATCCACATGTTGAACTGTAACCAACACAGGTACATGAATATTACAGTGCCATATAATAGCACCTGTAGGAACAATCTTTATCTTATTCATACATCACGTTAATGTGGTTTAATTTTGTTTTAGTACATTGTGCATACATATGCATTGTGATTTGTAAACAATGGCAAAGGCCTTAGTTTACACCCCAGCCAATTGTTTTTTATACATTAAACATTAAACTTGTTGAAAGACCTGAAAGACAGGATTAAGGACAGGTCATCATGGAGAAAATCTATCAATCAATCAATCATGAAGCATGATTAAGCATCACTATTCAATATAATATATAAACTACTTCAAATAAAAACCTTCCTTATTGCTTTAAATCCATCATCTTTCCCCTGCCCTGGAATATTTGAAGCACTAAATTCATACATAGGACTTCTGATGAAGCAATGGTGACTGAAGATGGCTTTGCTGAGAGCAGAACTAATCACGGGGGCAGGACAAGGAGCTGGCAAGTAGATCCAGCTCCTTGGAATTCCATCCTGGAAAAAAGAGAGGATCTGGGATTCTCCACATGCACTCCATACAGTGGGTCCCCACAAGGAGACTATAAGACAGTCGTCTCTCTCTGGTCAGGTTTAGAATGAATGAATGAATGAATTTAATACTTATAAACCGCTCCCTCTCCCCATGGGGACTCGGGGCGGTGCACAGGTAGAATAAAAACAGTAAAAAATATACAAACAGTTCTAAAACCAAATTAAACTTAACCTGTGCTAAAATTCCCATAAAACTAACTATGCTAAAAGCTACCCAATAAAAACCCCAAGACAGGGAGACTATCCCAGGCCGGCCAGACAGAAAAAGTGAGTTTTTAATTTAAGACGGAAGGAGCGGAGGTCCGTGGTCATCCTAATATCGGGGGGAAGGTCGTTCCAGAGGGCCGGGCCCGCCACAGAGAGAGCCCTTCCCCTGGGTGTCGCCCGCTGACAAAGTCTAGTGGACGGCACCCGGAGAAGTCCCTCTCTGTGGGAGCGAATCGGCCGTGAGGATATATGAGGCAGGATCCGATCCCGCAGATAGCTAGGTCCCGAGCCATGGAGCGCTTTAAAGATGATAATTAACACCTTGAAGCGCACCCAGAAGACGACAGGTAGCCAGTGCAGCTCACGCAAGAGCGGTGTTACGTGGGTAGACCTTGCGGTCCCCATAATTGCTCGCGCGGCTGCATTCTGGACTAGCTGAAGTCTCCGGGTGCACCTCAAGGGAAGCCCCATGTAGAAAGAGTTACAATAGTCCAGTCGGGATGTCACGAGTGCATGAGTGACTGTGCGAAGGGCGTCCCGATCCAATAGGGGGCGCAATTGGCGAACCAGGCAAACCTGGTAAAACGCCCTCCTGGCCACGGCTGTCACTTGATCTTCCATGGACAGCCGGGCATCCGGCTCTGGAAGCTGATCGAAAGCCATTTTTGCTTTCTAAAATTCTGTTAGAATATGTGAAGATTTAGAAATTACCATATTTTATGGACTATAAGATGCACCCACCAACCCCCCAAAAAAGTGGGTGGAAATGTCTGTGCGTCTTATAGAGCAAATGTTGCCAAAGCACTGCCTACCCACTGGCCCCCACTCTTTGGCCTCTGCCTCCCAGCAATTTGCCTCCTTGCATCAAACAGCAAATGGCCTGGTCAACGTCAGCACAGCCTGATTTAGCACAAGCAGCTGATTGGTGGTTGGATCGGCCTCTCAGAATACCACCGATCAGCTGTTCCAGGCTGCAGGGATCACTGCCAGCCACTGGCCCTGCCACCTATCACTGCCTCCGCGTGCCACATTTTTGGTTTCCGCGTGCCCTGTTTTCAGCCTCCATGAGCTCCATTTTCTGCATCTACACATCCCAGTTTTGGCCCATTCCAGATGATCCCCGCCCACCTGGAACAAGCCAAAAATGGAGCAAGCGGAGTCCACAAATAGAGCATGCGGAGGCAACAATGGGCAGTGGCGATACCCATCACCTAGAACAGCTGATCGGTGGTATTCCGGGAGGCCGATCGAACTGCCAATCAGCTGCTCGTGCTAAATCAGGCTGTGCTGAAGCTGACCAGGCTGTTTGCTGTTTGATGCAAGGAGGCAAATTGCTGGGAGACAGAACCAGATTTTTTTTTCCTCTCCAAAAGCTGGGCGTGTCTCATATTCCGAAGCATCTTATAGTTCGAAAAATACAGTAAGTGTAAGAAATATTACCATGGGGAAATATTCTGGGTTAGAGAAAAGCATAGGACTAGAAGGAACCAGAAATAATTAAAGATTATAATTAAAAGAAAGAGAACAACTAGTATAGAACGAAGCAAAATATTTACATTTGGGAAAAATTTAAGGATATTTGGGGGCAATGCAATCAGAGGTTACTCTTAAGTTTGCATGCCACTATAAAAAGGATCTAAAAGATGTGATGGAAGATGATAAGTGAGTGGTGAATGTGGATTTAAAAATGACAAGCTACAAGAATGATATCAAAAAGGATGTTACACTGGATATACAAATGAAACCAGTTGATATCTTCATAACTAAAATGGACATACAAATTAAAAAACAGAAAAATTACTTGGACAACGTTTTTATCTTGGATTTTCAAAGCAGGTATGTTAAATTTATGAAGGAGTTCCTAAGAAAAAGGCAAAGAAAAAATGAAAAGAAATACACTTTTGGGATACTATTTAAAGGAATTAAAGAGCATTTTTAAAAACAAAGGGAAGGAATATAAAGATGGCTTATCTAATCAAGGTTAAAATACAGGTGGTGTTTCTGGTAGTTTTTAATGGATTTTCTAGACTAGGACTGAATGATAAGATTTTAAAGATTGCTTTATAAGATATGGAAAGAACAAAAATTATTTTATATTTTGAAATAAGGAACACAAAGTTGATTTTTAAGGTTAAAATACAAACACACATACACACATTATTTTTTGCAGCTCTTAATGAATTTTTGCTGATTAGGACTGATGAGGCTTTAAACATTTGTCTTTTCATAAGAGATGAGATATGAGATGAAAAGATCTGTTGTAATATCAAAGAAGGTAATAAGTTACTGAAATTGTACTTGTCTTGATGAAGAGGGAAATCAGTTCCTTTTCTTTTTTCTTCCTTTTTATTTTTTCCTCTGCATTTTTTTCTTTTATTTTTTCCTTCTTAATTTGTTGGAAACTAGTTAGTTTGTATATTTTCCCTTAGTTTTTAAATCTTTTTATCTGTAAAATTCAGTAACAATTATTTAAAATGAAATTCCTTCATGGGAGAGCATTTAAACAGCAAATTACCATAGTATCCTGATGAAAACAATCCACTTTACCAATAACTCTTAAAAAGAAAATAAAACAAAAGAGCTTTTCTATTAAGGCATAAAAAATCGAGCCTATTAATAGAGACTTCTTTGTACTGCTTTGAGCATTACACAAATATATGTAACCAGATCTATTATGTTAAAAGTCATCTAATTTTAAAATATTATCATTCAAGACATGAAAATGTCCTGGCTAAGAGTACATATCATACTCATATGTGGTTTATTTAACCATAATTGATTGAATTCAGATAAATATCTGAAACTGCCAAATAAAGAAAGGGATAAACCATGTTTTGCAAATCAGAGTAACCGGCTATACACAATATGCTAAGCAAGAAACAAATAAAGCGCCTTACGGGTTAGTTGATGGTGAACAAAGCACAACTGAACAAAGCTATCGGCCAACGTTTTGCCATATTTCAGATAAAATCTAGAAGGGTGCATTTCAGCTCTAAGAGTTGGATCCTAAAATAAGGTGATCATTTGCTCTGCCTTATTTTTGGAATGGGCAAATCATGCAGGTGCAATAGCACCCCAGTTTACTAAGCCTCACCTCTACAACCTCCCCAGTGACTATGCATTTTCTAATGCTCTAAAAACGTATACAATGACAATTTAAAAGGAAACATTTTTGTTTTAACAGCAGGGTGGTTGAAAAAATAATTCTGGGGAAAAGAATGCTTGAAAGCTCAAGACCTCACCAAAATAAATATTTAGTGTAAGAACAGAAAATGTACACCATTCAACTTTATTCTCTTTCACTTTAGCCCAGGGCAGGGACTGTATCTTTTATCAAAACAGGACTTTCAGAGTCTACCTTTATTAATTAAGCCCTGCAGCACAGCATAAATATTGCCCGTATATTCAAATGATTTCTGGACGATATCCCCCAAACTATATTGAAGTGTTCATCTGAGACTTGCTTAACAGGTTGAATGGGGCAATTTTTCTGGAGTGGAACAACATGTCCAATAAGGGATAGAAGGAAGAAATCAGAACTCTTGGTTTGGACATATGAGTCACCAAGGTACCTTCCGTTGCAATATCTTTAATAGTTAACTTCACCAAACTCCATTAACTTTCTGCTTAAGGATTTTCGTCACATGAAACAATATACTTTCACAGGAAAAGCTTCACAAATCTAATAAATCTAGCCTCAAATGAACAGTAACACTAACAGCACAGGTTACTGGCTTTGAATCTTATTCTATAGATCAAAGAATATTTTAGATTCTGATAGCAGTTTTTTGAGTAGTAAAAAGTTAACAGCAAAAGACAGTCATGACGGTCACTTTCCCCAAAAGATGGGGGAGGGAAGGGAGAAGGAAAGAAAAATATTTTGTTTTAGAATATTAGAAAGGGAGAGCACTTCCTAAGATGACAACATTAGGCAAAAAGCAATATGCCTTAAATCCAGATATTACATTTGTTAAGATGTACAGCACACAGACAAGCCAAACTAATATAAAGATAGAGATGAAAGTGGAAAAATTAAAACTGTCATAAAATCTTTACTAAGCAGATTCATGGTTATTCCCAACAAATCTAGAAACAAGTATTTTGCGATGACATGATTTCATCTGGGGACAAAATACAAGTATAAATGTCACATTTGCTGCCATCAAAGTTTGGGAAAATACATAACTGATCATTTGTCAGTGTTACCCATGCAACACATATGTTTAGAAATCGCAACATGCACAATACCATGCCCAGTTCACCAGGAATATATGTTTGAAATGGTTCTGAATATCCCGTTAAATAGCCATAGCCATACAGATGTAAATATATTTGGAAACTCTTGCATGCTGAGACTTCTAGCATCTTGTAAATCCTCCATCTGCTACAACCCCCACTTCCAGATTGATTACTGTACTAATTTCATAGGAAGAAATGAGGAAATCTCTTCCCAGAAACATTGCTGTGAATATGTCCAGGCAGCACTGTGAGACATAGCAAAATTGCCTTTGCTAAATTTTAGACCTTGAACTGATCTTAAAAGGATCCAATGAACAAAAGCCAAATGCCTAAAACGGATAACTGTCCAGATAGCTATGGAAAAAGCAATAACATCTTACTGACAACGAAATGTGAAAAATCCCAAATGGAAAAAAAAAGGTCACTCATTCATATCTGCCAAATCACAATACCTTACCACCAAATCAGTATCGGATAAAGGCTATTATTTTATTTACTCCTGCTCCTTCCCCTTTAATCACAGCTTGTTAAGGAACATTGGTTAACACATTGGTATCTGTGCCATGAAAGCTCCCTCCCATAAATGTCACACTTGTCAAAAAAGAAAAATGCTCTTGCTGGCCTTGCTACACCCTTAAAGACCCTTCTTCCGCCTTGCTTTTCTTCCCAATGTCTCTTAACAAATTTAAGAGTTCACATACACACAGGCAGACACCAAGGTCATTTTTCTTTCCCATTCCTATATAATGCCTGAGTGGTTAATTTGGTGTATAAATCAAATAATTAAAATTGAAAGCGGGGTTAAAAAAACATGAATTATTCTTATTTGGGGGATTATTAACATCCTGGCTCCTAGGGATGGATGCCCCATGCGGTCTGTTTCCTGAATCTGAAATGGAAAAGACAGAAGGAGGAAAAAAGGGAAGGGAAAGGGAGGAAAAAAAGAGAGAGAGAGGTTGGAGAGGGAAGGAGGAAGAAGGCGAGAGCCGCCTGACCACACCGGTTCCCGCCCTTCCCCGCGATCTGGGGGGTCACCCCGGTCGGAGCTCCCTTCGCCCCGCTCCTGCCCCACGCACCTTCGGCGATGACCTTCTTGATCCGCAGCTTCATGTCACCCATCTCCACCACCTGCCCCACGAAATCGTTTTGATCCCGGCTGGCGGCTCCTAAAGAGCCGGGCCCGGCCAAGAAGTCCAACGCCGACTGCAACAGCGACATGGCGGCTCAAGCCGGGACTGATGGGGGGTCGAGAGCCTGGTGGTGGGTGGGAGAGCGCCGGCCGAACTCGGCCGGTTTCGCCTGCCGCCGCCAATTACACCTTCGCTCAGCCCACCGTACTCGCCCGCTCCTCCAGCCAGCACCGAACCCACTTCCGCCAACGTTGTTCGTCAGAGCAGGAAACCGGGGCCCCGCCCATTTTTCCGTGTCGCCCCGCCCCCCGCCCGCCCTTCGCAAAGAGGTAAGTGAAGAAGAGAATCGCTGTACGAACGGCACGACGGGTATCTCCTCGAAAGTTGCCTTGGAGCTCGCTTCGCTTTCAGTCGAAAGGCAACGTCGGTTTTGAACTTTGGCCCTTCGCGACGATGAAAAGGTTTTAAGGGGAGCCGCAAACCGCCCCGCTTTGCTCTTTGCTGTTTAGGAGGAGCATTGCAACTTTACTTTAGGCCCGCGTATGCTATGCATATGCATATATAGAGTTGTAGAAATGATTAGATGGTAGGTAGGTAGGTAGGTAGGTAGGTAGGTAGGTAGGTAGGTAGGTAGGTAGGTAGGTAGGTAGGGAGAGAGAGAGAGAGAGAGAGAGAGAGAGATAGATAGATAGATCGATAGGATTGTTATGTTATTATATTATTTCTCTGCTCACTTTTAGTTTGAGAAAGCTTAATAGTGGGCCCTAGTCCATTATATAGGATTGCCTTTTACCAATGTCTCTCTTTGGTGTATATATATGTGTGTATATACATACACACGTATATACACGTATACACACACATACACACACACCATCTCGCTCTTTGCTGCCTTTCTTCTCTCCCCAATATTTAATGTTCACTATGTGTGATGATCCTTCCGATGTTGACGGTCCCGGTTAATTCAGTAAATAATACATAAAAGGGATGTGCGATGTATTTATTTTTCCCCGTTTCGTGATCATTTAATTTTAAAAATAAAAACACTTGATCTTTGTATTCCAGGTTGGGACGGGGACGGGGGTTGCTTAGAAAAAAGAAAGAAAGAAACCAAGAAGTGAAAAGCCTTCTGTCTTTGCTCTCATAAAACGCAGGAAGAGAACATTATTGTCAAAGGAGGAAAAAGTTTTGGGGGTTTTCCGTTGTCTTCTCTAGGAAGCGGCCCCCTTCTTAAAAGTTGGAAAAAAATAAAAGCATAGGCGAAACCACTCAAAGCACCTCTTCCCGTACTGCAAAGGGCTACTTTGGGGCCACGCCCACTAAGGGCTCAGACCCGCCCTGCTGAACGTTGTAAGCCCCGCCTTCCTCCTCCTCCTCCCGCCCCTCTCTCTTTCCGGTGTGCTTGGTCCACTTCTTATCTCTCCTGCCTGCTGGTCGGAATGTTCGCCGCGCCCACGCCGGCTTCCGCGAAGTTGCTTGGACCCTTGTGACGTCACTCCGATGACTTTCGGCACTCGGAGAACTATTGCAATTGGATGCCTCCCTCCCCCCCTTTAACAGATTAACAGAGCTGGAAGGGACCTTGCAGGTCATCTAGTCCACCCCCCTGCCCAAGCAGGAGACCCTACATGTGCCTCTACCTAGGATGGAACTCACAACCTCCTGCTTGTGAGGCAAGAGCTCTACCTGGTTTCTTCGAAAGGAGGGAGCTGGAAGGCTGAGGGAGACTCACACACCACGCACATTATGCATGGGGAACAGTCATTTCAGCCCGAATAAACTAAAGCATGGCTGGCTGGGGAATTCTGGGTATTGAAGTCCACAAGTCTTAAAATTCCCAAGTTTGGACACCCCTGAACTAAGGTTTCATCTGTTTCCCTGTCTGTTAACTGGCTTCACCCAAACTAGTCTAGGCTGAAACAAGTTTTGGCTAGGACAGAGATCTGCAAAGTTGGCTCTTTTAAGACTGGTGGACTTCAATTCCCAGAATTCCCCAGCAGCTGACTGTGGCTCTTTTAAGACTAGTGGACTTCAACTCCCAGAATTCCCCAGCCAGCCAGCTGGGGAATTCTGGGAGTTGAAGTCCACCAGTTTTAAAAAAGCCAACTTTGCAGACCCCTGGGCTAGGAGATGGCTTATTAATGCGTCTTGCAAATACTCTCATGGTTTTGTTTTTAGTACAGGATCAAGATTTAGAGCTTTCCGTGGCTGGCACTAGTACTGACATTTAAGCACGAAACAGGCAGATTTTACTCAGGATATTAAGGTCAGGGGGAAAGTGTAAATTGTCAGCTAGACAGTTACACAAGCTTGTTCAGCAGTTCTGTTTTGTATAGTCCCCGTTAAGGTTTGTTAGGTGAATCCCAGACAGCTGCAATGTCCTTAGATCATTCATGTCGTCACCTTTTGTGGCCTGCTTCTCCATTGAGTTTGCTTGTTGGGAGCCAGCAGAGAAGGTTGCAAATGGTTTTAAGTTGTGGGAGCTTTATCACCGGAAGCTTTCAAGAAGAGACTCGACTGCCATCTGTCAGCAATGGTGTAGGATAGTGATGGCTAACCCTTTTGTCCTTGTGTGCTGAAATCACGCACGAGCGCATGCCCACACCCACAATGCAATGTGCCCCACCCCCCTGCACATGTGCACACGACAACCTGCTATTCCCACGCCCCCACGCATGCACGGTCCCCCCCACACACACACCCTGTTTTGGACCTAGCAGGCCTCCCTGAAGCCTCCTGGGACCAAAAATGTGCCCACACCCACAATGCTGGTGTGCCCACAGAGAGGGCTCCGCATGTCACCTGTGGCACATGTGCCATAGGTTTGCCATCACAGGTGTAGGGTCTCTGCTTGGGCATTGTAACTTTGAATGGTCACTAAATTAACTTGTAAATCGAGGACCACCTGTCCTGCATTCTATAATTCTGTGAAATTCAGATTGCACCTCTTTTGTAAAATATAATAATAAAAGGTTGTCAGGTTGACAAAATCAGTTTTAGTAGTTAGGGTAATTTCGAAGCCTTCTAGCTTTATACACAGTCCTGCCTTTGAATGGTTAGAATTGCAATGGAATCCTATATACGGTAGGTCTGCATACATATAAACCCCATTTAATTTAATGCAGCTTACTCTCAAATAAGGTAGTGGAGTTTTAATATCATGTTACGTGCTTTGGAAAATGAAGACTCTGTAATGGCCTCCAGACCTCCATCGTACCAAATCAAATGTTAAATTATCCCCTAGACTTCAGTTTCTGTATCACCTCCACTCTCTCAGAGGAGACAGCCTGCTTGATTTTATGACATTGCTGCTCCAAGGTTGCAAACACAGTGCAAGTCTTGTAATTTAATCCTGTGAAGTTAGTAGTAAATTACAGTCCAAGGAAACTCACTGTATAGTCCTTGTGGGTACAAAGTGTGCTTATTTCTACTGACATTCTTGGAAATGGTATCTGACATATACCTGTCTCCTTAGAAATATGACACATGAAATTCAGTGTCATGTGGAATGCTCAGTTAGCATATAAACATAATAAGTTAAAATAGTTAAATAGGTTCTCAACATTATTATTTTATGCTGTGACTAAAAATAAAATAAATAACTGAATTTATTTATTTTATTTTTAATCCAGTCATCCCAAAGGTGCTTTTTCAAAAGGCAACGACTTACTTTCTTTCTTTCTTTCTTTCTTTCTTTCTTTCTTTCTTTCTTTCTTTCTTTCTTTTTCCCTTCCTTCCTTTTTTCCTTCCTTTAAGAAAGTCCAGTTTCCTCTTGAAAAAGCACCTTTGGGATAACCATGACCTGGATGATCGAGACTCTCCATAGACATTTAATCCAGTCTCTTCAATGATTTTGTATACTGAAAGTCGTATTGTGTGGGAAAACTACCCAAACTGGTTCAGTCCAATAAAAAACAGTGTGATTTGCAGCTTGGTAGCCAATGTCTGTGTTTAACCACTTAAGCATACAATGTCAGGCATAAGAAATTAGGAGACAGCATAGCGTTCAAAAGCACTACGAGTTTATGTCATGGTTTTTATACACATAGTTATGTACTAACTGTCAAAGCAAATTGAAACTAGATAAGAATCAACAGGCTTCAAGAGGTAAAACTACCTTGTTTTAGTCTGCCTTCACTGTTTTACTATATATCTATATATATTACATACAGGTAGTCCTCAGTTTACAACACTTTGTTTAGTGACCATTCAAAGTTATAATGGCACTGGAAAAAGTGACTTATGACCATTTTTCACACATACAACAGATGCAGCACTCCCATAGTCATATGATCAAAATTCAGCCACTTGGGCAACTGACTCATATTTATGACCATTGCTATGTCCCAGAGCCATGTGATCCCTTTTTACGACCTGGCAAGCAGTCAATGGGGAAGCAAGATTCACTTAACCACCATGTTACTAAATTAACAAATGCAATGGTTCACTTAATAACTGTGGCAAGAAAAGTCATAAAATGGGGCAAAACTTACTTAACACACGTTTCAGATTTTTGGCTCAATTGTGTTTATAAATATATTACCCACTTAGCTTTCATTAGCCTCTACTAACATCATCGGAGTGTAAAAATTACCATTGAAGAGATATTTACCTTTCTACATCATTGATCAATTTGGCCATTGGGCGCATGATAGGCCCATCCACCTGCCTCCCACCTGTAATTAGCTCTGTTGTTTTTACTTCAGACATATTAATCAATAGAGGCTTAGTCTCCATTGTTGCTTCCTACAGGTGGGAGGCAGGTGGATGAGCCTATGATGAGCACAATGGCCAAATTGATCAAGGATGTGTAAAGGCAAATATCTCTTCAATGGTAGTTTTTACACTCTGACGATGTTAGCAGAGGATAATGAAAGCTAAGTGGGTACTATATTTTAAGTTCCAGAGATTGCAATGTCTGTCTCTTCCTTTATTACTACACCTGGAACTCATATTTTTAGGTTAGTTCGAGGTGTGTGTGCGTGTGTGTGTGTGGTATGTATATGTATATTGTATATTACAATATGCAATAAATAAGTTAGCCAGATAAACACTACATTCTACACCAAAATGTAAGAGCTTGGCTTAGAGTACAGTGTTATAGAAACCGAGTGCTACACTTTGATTGTGTTTACATGAGAAGCTGAAGGTTAATTGAACCATAGTTTAACTCAGTTTTCTCAGCTGACATAATATACTGAATGTAAATTTATAGATTGAGTTTATCTAACAAACAAGGGTAGATTATGTTTGGCTAGTTAATTTGTGATTCAGTGTTTTGCACCAAATAGCCATTTGTTTGCCCTTGGCTGTACTTTTTCTTAAGTCGCAAAATGCTTGTCATATCCTCCAGATAAATTGCATTATCATACTTGTTATATCCTAACGATAGAGGTTTCCACTCCAGTCCGCAGGCATTGGAACAAGCGGATTGGATGATTAAGGTCAACTAGGATTGGTTAGTTGCGCTGGTGGGCTCCTTAAATAGGGACCTCCGCTGGTTGTGTTTTTACTGGGCTACCTTGCAATAAAGAGCTGATTTTACTCCTAGTGTGTCCTTCCTTGCCCGATCTAACAATACTAATAACTTGATGTACTTCGGGCATCACTTAATGCGATTGTGGAGGCTGGAAGAAAAACATTTAATAGAATTCTGACAGTTTATCTTTTCACTTCTTCATTTGGATAGTATCAGTCAGAGCTATAAAATGAACCAATATATCAATATTTATTGGATTACACAATGGTGGAGGAGCAGGTCAAGGAAACCATGTTAGCATGGAGCACGAACTTTGGTTACAGCATAGATCTGGATAATTGGCAAGACCTATGGGAAAGAAACAGAAAGTTAACTTTAACCACTTTGTATAAGGAAAACTTGTACAAGATGTTCTATAGGTGTCATATCTAACCACAAGATTAGCTAAAGTTAATAAAAATCTATCGCCACGATGTTGGAAATGTAATGTTGCACTAGGAACCTTTTACCATATATGTGGGAGTGCCTGAAAGCTAGGGTTTTTTGGCACCAGATAATAAAGTATTTGGAAGAGATGTTTGGCCAAAGGATGGAGTTGTGGCAGAACTGTTTTTATTAGGGATCACAAAAGAAAAATATTGCAAAGGTGGATTATATTTAATGCTGCATATTTTATCAGTGGCAAGTCTGGTTTTTGCACAAAAATGGAAAAATAAAGAGACTCCCTCTGAACAAGAAATATTAAGTAAGATACTGACATGCGCAGAAATGAACAGACTGACTCTAGAGCTCAAAGTCAAGGGTGAGACGGAATATCACGAAATCTGGGACAAATGGTACCCAAGGTTAGAAATGGGGGGGAAAGGTCAGGACAGAAAAATGCAGACAAGTTAAGAATTGGAAAATATAGTATTAAGATTGTATGTTAGATAGGATTCGGAATATGTATTTTGTATGGTTAGTAACCAGATAAAAGAAGGGATTAATGGACAGGTAATCTGACTGAATACACACACCTATGTAATGGATATAAAATGTAATTGTTGTAAGATCCAAAACCTATATGGAAATGTTTATGCCAGAAATGTCACACTATGTCCAATGTTTTTAATGTTTATCTAATAAAACAATTATTTTTAAAAGTGAACCAGAAATTCCAAGTCAGTCAATGTGCAGTTTAATTAGCCAGTGTAACTTAACTATATTGGAACTCATCAGACATTGCAATATCTTGGTGAAACAGGGAAAAGGAAAAAATGTATAAAGGGACATGTAGACTAGTCTTCTCACAGATAAACCTTCAGATATCATACATTCATTTCTCAGGTAACATGTTTGATTCAGAGAAAGTCTTTTTTATTACATTAATCTCCATTATCCAAACAATAATTCGTGAGGTAAATAGAGGTGAAAGAGAATGGCCAACTGCTGTATTTTTCAGAGTATAAGACGTACCAAGATTTTGAAGTGCCAATTTTTTTTAAAAAATGTTTTTGCACTCTGCAGACCTCCCAAAAATGATCTGTATTCTTTTTTTTAAAGGGCATGAATAGCCTTTAGGAGGCTTGTAGAGTGTTCCTGGAGGAGGGGGCAAAGACGAGCAAAAAAAGACCCATTTTTCACTCATTTATCCTCTCCCCAACCCCAAGGAGCACCTGGAAGCCTCTTAAAGGCTATGCAAAGGCATTTTGGTGAAGGGGGTGGGGTTTGGAGAGGCAAAAAAATGCTGTATTCAGTGTATAAGACACACCCAGATTTTCAGCCTCTTTTTCGAAGGAAAAAGGTGCATCTTATACTCTGAAAAATACAGTAAACATTACTAGTTGAGTTTCTATGGCTGAGGGTGGACTGGAATCTGAGTCTCCCTAATGCCTGCTGAATACTAGCCATATTATTAAAAAAAATCGTTTCCCCACATGTATATGTTTTATATATTTATTTATATTATTATAAATAAAAATTTGTTTATATAAATATTATGCCTCTGCCTAAAACTGACCATTCGCATTGCTGACCCTTATCCCGCTTCTTTTCCCTGTCAAATTGATTCCTGGTTGGTTTATGCCTCTGGCATAAGATGTGTCCTCTTTGGTCTTCTCATCTGGCTTCACCCTCATCTCCCTTTAACATACCTGCAGCCAATGGGAAATGCTCTACCAAACAGACAAAGACAGTGGTCTAGGCTGGGTCTGACATCATTCAAAATTGCTAGGTGCAATAATCTATTTTAGTTTCTCTGCATTGCTTCGTCTAACTCTACTCCCACATTTTCTTTAAATTTATTGTTTGTTTATCTTGATGCAAGCCACATAGAGTTGCCTGAATTATGAAATGGTCTGGAAAGAAAAGAGAGAGGGGGGAAGAGAAAGAAAGAAAGAAAGAAAGAAAGAAAGAAGGAAGGAAGGAAGGAAGGAAGGAAGGAAGGAAGGAAGGAAGGAAGGAAGGAAGGAAAGAGTGAGCTGCTCACTTCCTAAGTTGCTCTGAGAGACTCACAATAATTGCCCTTGTTCTGTTTAGACAAGATAAAAATAATAATGTGGCTTAAAAACTGAAGGCAAGAAATATTACAATATTTGAAAGAAAGAATAGCAGCCCAAAACAAACAACTGGAAGGAATAGTCAGATTTTCCAGGCTCATGTAGAAGAAATTTGAATTTATGGGGAAATTATATTCTACAGTAAAGGTGCTGTTTTGAAGAAGCACCACTTTCTTCGGTTTACTAGATGATATCGTTTAATCCATAAGACCTGAAGATTCTAACTCTGATCCTATAGGATGAGTACAACTCATGGGAGGCAAGCAGTCCCTCAGATAACTAGAACCTATGATATATGTGGCTTTATATCATTTGGATTTACATCTCAAATCCTATTAGTAACCAGCACAACTCATAGATGTTACCTGGGTTGTGATGAGAACTGCTCATAGCTACATTTTGGATTGTTAAGCTTTCTAGAAGAAATTCCTGATCAAATCACTAAAAATGCAACTTAGCAATGGCATCATGCATTATGAGTGCAGTAGCTTTCTCTCAGAATATGGGTTGGATCCATTCGAACTGTTTAAAAGAACCCCAGGAATCAGGATAAATGGCTGGAGGAGTATGATGGCCTCAGAGTGAGATTTTCAATGCTAACCAGCAAGGCTGTTTTATTTCATTTTTTCATAAATATATTTTACTGCCATGCTAATGCTGCTGTTACGTCTTTCCATACTCAATATTGTTTAGAGCAGGGATCTCCAACCTTTGTAACTTTAAGTCTGAAGGACTTCAGCTCCCAGAATTCTGGCTGGAGAATTCTGGGAGCTGAAGTCCTTCAGACTTAAAGTTGCAAAGGTTGGAGACCCCTGGTTTAGAGAGCCTATGTGAATGGGAAAAGACCCAGCTATGCTTAAGTCTCCTTCCAGTCAGGGTCAACTCTTGATGACAATACAGATACATCCATGTAGTGTTCTTGGCAGCAAAAAAAGAAATGCTATTTGGTTGCCTTTTTCTGGGATATTTTCCTACCTAGCCTGTCCTGTAGGTGCTGAAAATTTTTGGAGATCTCCCATCCATCCAGGGCCAGTCTCATTCAGCTTTGCTGGTCAGCCAAGGTTGCCTGGCTACCAGTGTTGCATTTGCAAGAGATGGAAGAGGAGGAGGAGGAGGTGGAGGAGAAGATGATGATGAAGAATGAAGAATGGAGATGGAGAATCACAAATGTTTATGGAGATTCTCAGTCATGCAAAGCACAGTTATCCCAAAGGTGCTTTGCTTTTCAAAAGGCAACTTATTTTTTTCCCCTTGAAAATGTTTCCGTTCTCATCCAAGGAGCTGAACTGAAGAAGCTTCTTGGATGAGAAAATACAGGATATAACTTCTAACAATCATTTGCTAACAGTAACTAACTATCTGTAATTCCCAATCCCTCCCTTGATCCTTTAACTCCCCTTTTTTCAATTATATATAAATGTAAATACATTCCACTTCCATTCATTCATAAGCTATTTTAAACTTATTAGTCTTATATTTGTTTTGAATATATTCAATCCATCTTTCCCATTCCAGTAGATACCTTTCTTGAGAATAATATTTCAAGTATGCTGAGATTTTTGCCGTTTCCGCTAGGTTGACTACTTTTAATGTCCACTCTTCAATAGCTTGCCAAATGTTTTAGGTGTGTGGGCTCGTTTTAATTTTACTGTTGATATAGTTTGAGGGTAGGGTTGGGGTTTTTTTTGTAATTTTTACTTGGGTCGTCGGGGACTGGCCAGAGTTTGGTTTAAGATCCTTAAAAATATGAAAGAACTACATCCTGCGAGCAACAAGAAAATGTGGCCGAAAGAGGGAGCCGCTCGTCCAAGGACCAAGGACCCACGAGCGATTTCTCGTCCAGCAGCGCCTCCGCGCGCAAAAATAAAAAGGCGAAGGCGGAGCGGTGGGAGGGCGGGCGTCTTGCAGAAGAGAAAGCGGAAGCGGCGGCGCAGGAGGCTGCCGGCTCTGTTTCTGCCCGTCCTCCCAAAAGCAGAAGGACGATGGCAGAAGGAGGCGGACGTGCCCCGACGCCCTTTAACCACGACCGGCGCCTGGGCGAGCTGGGCGGCGGCACCCAAGCCTCGCAGCGGCTCTTGGCTTACAGCGATGCGCTCTTCTCCATCATCGCCACCGTCATGGTGAGTCGGAGGCCGCTGCGCACCGGCCAGGCTCTTGACTCCTCTTCCACTGGGAAAGGGAGCCCTGCATCCCAGCAGGCGGGAGTTCAACAGGCGCGTACCTGATCCGCGCAGGATGGCGTGCCGAAAGAGATGGATTGGTGTTGCGCGCGCGGGTTTTTTTTCTCCCACCCTGTACGTTGCAAGCGTGGAATCCCCCCCGTCGTGCAGATGCACAGAAAATAAAATTTATCTTCTATCTTGCAGTACTATAAGACGGCAGGAAGGTTGCCCACTTATAAGTACTGTTAAGG
Organism: Rhabdophis nuchalis; assembly: GCA_039707465.1. Taxonomy (NCBI): domain Eukaryota; kingdom Metazoa; phylum Chordata; class Lepidosauria; order Squamata; family Natricidae; genus Rhabdophis; species Rhabdophis nuchalis. Next base: position 147,676,327 of record CM077644.1, on the reverse strand, counting down.
TAAGGTAGAAGATACGGCCGGTGAAGATCCTGGGAGGGTGCGTGGGTGTGGGAAGGGGGAGTGAGGTATCCAACTTTGCTGTGATGCTCCCTCTGCAAAATGTGAACTTTTCTCCTGCAATGCATCAAGCAGTGGTTACCTTCTATCCAACCTGAAGAAATAGATTTGTGCACGGGTGCACTGTGCTATGCAAAAATCCTCCTCTTTATCCTCATCACAACAGTGTGAGAGGGTTGTTATACCGTTTTCTCACTCCGGTAGACATTTAAACGATGCTATCTCCAGTTCAGTTCGCGTTCGCACATCAGCCCTGCTGTTGTGATGTTATGTTCTGGTTTTGGTTTCCAGTCTTCATTTACAAAGATGAGATACTGTGTATGTTGCTCAGAGGGAGAGGCTTGTAAATAAATCAGCATGCCGGGCTGCGTGAATTTTGAGAACCCAGACTGTATGGTTGAGTGTATAATATGTGAATCCAAGCTGTTGGGTTAAATCACCAAACCATATTTCACTTAACAAAGGTCCACAGATTGCACGGTGAAGTCCTTTATATACTTATTTTTTATATACTTTAACCAAGATCATCATCTTGTCAGGATGCTGTCATGCTAGACGGTATATAATCTTTTAAATTAAAATGATTTTGCTTATGGGTTGCTGTTTTTTACTTCTCCCTAAACTCCCTTTTGATCTGTTTCCATATTAATTTCACCTTTCATTGTTTCTAATGGACCAAAGTTGTTAGTGACTAATATTAATGTATACGGGATGTAGTATGTGGATCACTGTGTGTGAGTTGGGTGGCTGTATAAATGTTTAATAATATATGAAATACAGATTTGTTTATCAGATTTTTGGCTGGACACTGGACTGCGTAGGAGTGATAGCATCAAGATGGAATTGGGGGGAGGAGGGGGGCAACAGCCAGTATTAGTTGAGAAAAGAGTCCACAAACTTCCAAATCTTCAAAAATTGATAATATCTTTTGTACACTTTTAATTTAAAAAAAAACACAAATTCTAGTGTCTTAGCTGAGGAGTAAGTTAATTTCCATCAGGACCAAATGGAGCTCAAGTCTTGGTCTGAGAAAGAACACCCCCCCCCCCCCTCTCACAAGTCAATCTCCCAGCAATCTTGTAGCGGAGTCAGTGGATCTGTTTCCATTTTAGCTAAAATTGAATATACAGATTATCCTCATTTAATCTCACAGAGTTTACTTACCCTTGGAATTCCTAAACCAGGAAAAAGGACCATAAACCCCCACTTCAGTCGTAGAACAATTTTCATTTACCATCCGCTTCACTTAATTGATTTGCTTGCCCCAATTGTGGTCATTAAATGAGGACTACCTGTATCTTGGACTTTTCCTTGCCAAAACCTCAGTTGCAAAAAGTGACTTAAAATCAATCAGTCTTTCATCGCAGCACTCTTAAAAGCTGTTGGTATATTTTTTTTTAAAGGATAATGAGCCATTCATTTAAAGAGAGATTCTTAAGTGCGGTCATTTCATCCATATTAGGCTGCAGAAGAAAGTTTTGGATATCATTTGATCAATCATTAACCTAAAGCTCACTACTAAATCTACCTATCTACCACTCCCATTCCTGGAATTTAAATCTCCTTGAATAATGTGCACATTAAATTAAGAAGTGCCTTTATGGGAACTTAGTACCCTATCTCTACCTCTACCCGTATTTGATGTTTATACAGGCCAAATAAATTAAAGTCGGTATTCTTGGATAGTAATTAAGACAAATATACAGGAGTCTTAAAGTCCAGACAACCTTTCTTGTGACAAGATTCTACAAATATTTGGAGTCAATAGGAATGTTGTTGGTCTTAATTTAGGCTGATGTTTGGACGGCATGGTCAAAATACATTTTAAAAAGTCTTCTTTTTTTTCTATTTCTTTTGCTTCTTTCTTGCTCTTCTTTTATATCATTTTCTTTTCATTTTTGTTGTTAGTATGTGTTAATGTTTGTTTTTTAAAAAACATTTAACACACATTTATAAAAATATATTCCAAAAGGGGATTCTTATTATTTTGTAATTCAGCCATTGAGATTTGTCAATTTAGAAAATAATTACTGTTAAGTATCTTCAGCAATTCTGATGCAATCTATCATCCTTGCCAAAAATATATTATATTCAATAAAATGTTTCTGTGGAAAGCTGTAAAGGTAAGATTCAACACAAGGATTTCTGCTTTCGATTTTTTTTCAGAAGCATAGATGTTTTCTGCACATTTGTTTCATGTTTGTAAATTAAAACTTGCCTGTTACTATAGCTATATGATTCTTCTGTTGCAGATTTTACCTGTGGCACATACAAAGATACATTCAGATGAGGTACTGTACTGTTTATTTCATATTCCACATAAAGGTCAGTTGTGATTCTGTTTAAACAACTAAAGTTGAAGTTTGCATTTCCAATAAGGTTGTTCTAACATAGTGTGGCATGGATCACTGAAATTCAGCCTCTTTTGATCTGTCAAGCCCATAGTAGTACAGAATGCCATAATCTGTTGGCCTAGAGGGAAATCTCTTAAGTATTGTTCTCATCAGACTGGGAACCAACTTTGTTTATTATCTGGCTGATATATGCTGGGGATGAAAGTCCATTACAAATGATAGCAAAGAACAATAGGTTACAACATATTTTTCTCCCCCTTAATTCTTGACCATTTTTGACTACTTTTAGCAATGTAAGTTCCCCAGAGGAATGTCTATGGAGATTCTCAGTCATCCAAATCACGGTTGTCTCAAAGGTGCTTTTTCAAGAGGCAACTGAACTTTCTGGTTTTTGTTTGAAGAAGTTTCGCTTCTCATCCAAGAAGCTTCTTCAGAGCTGATCCAGATCCAGCTGAAGAAGCTTCTCATTCAGAGCTGAAGAAGCTTCTTGGATGAAAAGCGAAACGTATTCAAACCAAAACCAGAAAGTCCAGTTGCCTCTTGAAAAAGCACATTGGGGTTCCTTAGAGGAATTGTATAATGTTAGGAAGGAGGCTGAGAATTTGGATGTCAAGGAGTTCATGGCTGAGCATGTCAGGAATTAAATGTATAATAATTGTTTCAGGAGATTGAGCTTTTTGTGATATAGATTTCAAAGTACTGTACACAAATAGTAGAAGATGCTAAAAGGCAACGTGGTATTCTAAGTAAGGAATTTGAATATTATTTACTTACGGTACTTAACTTTATTGCGGCCTTTAAACAGCCCAAGAGAATTAGTATTCAAATATTCAAATTATTCAAAATGAAATTGACAATGCCAGGATAGTTAAGATAAAAATACAGACCAAAAAAATGGCTAAAAGACAACATTCAATAAACTATGCTAATAGGCTTGCTCAGGCTACACATACACAACAATAATTAAAATTAGCACTCTGAATAGTATAAATGTAGAATAGGAGTACAAAATACATGTATGCATATACACAAACAAGGTCTACATAAAATAATTTGGAAATTGCACTGAATATTTGAGTCTACAGAACTTTCCAAAGCCTAGGGATAATACAGCATTGAACAAAAGAGAAGGCTGATCATTAACCATAAGCTTTATTTGCAGTTCCTGAAAATGAAAACACAGTGAGCTAGGCTAGCTTTATGTCCTTGAACATAAGTTCTCTCCTTGAGAAGAGACCTTCACTGCTTTAAATATATAATAAAGGTCACCTTAAGAATTATGTATTATATAAAACACCTTTTCCTGCATTTGTTTATTTAAAAAGGAATTACGTAGTATTATATGATAGAAGAATTAGTCAGCTTTTTGATGAATGTTGTACCTTTTTTCCAGAAACTTGGAGAAAGTGTCCAGCAGCTGCTAGCCACCAAAATTGCTGTTTATCTGATGACCTTTTTAATAGTAACAGTTGCTTGGGCAGCTCATGTGAGGTATGAAATTTGGAGTGTTTTAGAAACCGTACATGTGTTAAGCACTTGAAAACTGTAACTTAACCAGTTGAATGGTATTGGAAACAAAAACAGCAATATACCAATAGCTAGTCTGGCCAAAGGAAGCAGGTGTGATGATGAGCATCTCACTTGTCATAATTTGCTATTGCTTCAATCTCCTTTCATTATGATCAACTTTATTCTTTCTACACAATTCTGCTCCATGCTGAAGTTACTCCTGAGCTTATAAACAAACTTTATCCACAGAAATTTAAAGACTGGTTTGCAAAATTTGCTAAACTCAGCCTTACAAATTAGACTACTTGCCTCTCCCAACCAGTTAGACTTGTCTTCAAAATAAGGCCACTTAGGAATGTAGACAAATTCCATCAGCAACACAGTTCTCAAGGAGAAAATCATGAAGTACTTCTCCAAATCCTTCATTAGGATATAAGAGTTGTCATCCTTCAAGTTGTCAAAGCTTGCAAACATATTGCATTAAACTGTTGTTTGTTGATCCTGCTATACTGTCCTCTTGACATGCAATGATAAATCATTAACCATGATTTTCAGACCATAACAAGTAAATTTGTGAATCTTGTGTAGCCAGAAGCCAAGATATGATGATGTACCTTAATGTGCAGATGCAGCCATTCATTCATATTTTGGGCAAATGGCATTGATGATTGAAACAGTTCATACATGAAAACCAATCAAGATCAGCCAGACACAAGATTAAAAAATATATATCAAAGAAGAACAAGAACTTTTCAAATGATAACAGTGACAGTTGCACTGGTATTTGCTTGATTTACTGCCAACATCTGTACTTGGTTCCTTTTCCTTCTTCAGAAGAGACAGAATTCTGTAATTTATGCTGTTGTATTAATTAAGTGAAGAAAGCAATTTGATGTAGTGGTTATGGCACCTGGCTCGAGATTAGGAGCCATTCTTTGGGCTCAAAACCAGTTCCTTAGGAAGGAAGTAGTAGCAAACAATTTCCAAAAATGTTGGCAAGAAAATATCTTTTCTAGGCAAACTCTAGCAGTCAGGATTGGCTAGAAGGTTTTATTTACTCGAAGTAGATGAATAGAATAGAATGGAACGGAACGGAACGGAACGGAACAGAACAACAGAATAGAATAGAATTCTTTACTGGCCAAATGTGATTGGACACCTAAGGAATTTGTCTGGTGCATATGCTATCAGTGTACATAAGGAGAATAAAATACATTCATCAAGAATAAAAAGATACAACACTTAGTGATACTCAAGGTTACTAATAAGCTATCAAATCATACTAGGAAATAAATAAAAACAATATAAATTGAAAGATACAAGCAACGTGGTTATAGTCATAAGTGGGAAGAGAGATACTAGGAAGGAAGAAAAGAATAATAGTAATACAGTCTTAGTAAATTATTTGACAGTGTTGTGGGAATTAGTTGAATTAGAATTAATACATGACAAATAGAGGAAGGGTTCTGCTATTTTATCTGAAACTCATTATAGGTGAAATATGGTAAACCTTAGTAAGGTAATGAGCTGAGCCCTTTGCGTGTGCCAGAGGGAGAGAGAGAGAGAGAGCAAGATTCCAGAGACTTACCCTTGTGTTTTGGAGCAAACTCAACACAGGAAGGAGATAGTAATTCCTTTAAGGTAAGACATTCCAGGAAAAAAATCCAGTGTGTTTTCCTTTCTCTGAATCATAGAACAAGCAAGAATAGGAGTAAAGTGTTGGGATGATTGGAATTGAGGATGTCTAATCTGTTGACTTCAAAAGCATTTTAGGAAGGGTAGTTCCTGAATTTTAACTGGCAGTTTCCTTTGCATCTTGTTCTTGTTCCATTTTTGCTACAAGGGAGAATATTTGATAATTATCACCAAATTTAAGATTTACTAGTTTGAATGAATCTAATTATGAATCAAAATTTAGTAGGTCTGTTTTATAATAGTTTGTTTTTTCCCCTCTAGACTTTTTCAGGTGGTTGAACTCATTGATGATGTACTTGCCCTTGCAAATTTGGTGAGTGGTTTAAAAAAAATATCCTAAATCTATTTTTTGAAATAATAGATGTTCCCAGCTCTTAGTAAGATATGAAATGGAGCTTGATAAGTTTAAATCATTGTACTGATGAATTATAGTGTTGGTATTTGGGGCTTTGAGTTTTCGAATGTTTTTTTATGAAATGTGCTGATGTACCAAGAGAGCTTTTAATTTAAGTCATATCATTTCAAAATGACCATTTTGGGTATCAAGGGAATTAAAATTTGGAAAGCAGAATATGTTTTTTCACATGTCATTATATTTTAATTTGTAATTAATAGTTTATATGAAAATGGCATTTTTAGATTTTATTATAATAAAAACATACTGTGGATGCTAATTCTAGCAATTCTGAGTGAAAAAGACCTTTCTCTGAATCAGTCCTTCCCTTAGTATAGAAAACAAAAGTGAGGTAATTTCAGAATGAGGATTTTGCAGTAGATCAAGGTCTAATGTGGGATGATAAGCTGCTCACGTTTAGAGATAAACCAAATAATGTGTCTTGGTCTCATTCACATATATCTCTAAACCAGTGCTTCTCAATTATTTTCTGTCATGCCCCCCCTAGGAAGAAGAAAACATTTCGCGCCCCCCCCGCGCGACTGTAAATAGTATCATTTGTCTATAAAATTGTTATAAGTACACCTCTGCATAACACTGTATCCTTATTAACGTATAAGAGAATAAAAAAAGAAAGAAATGTGGATCAATTTACAACAAAGAATAGCTTTATTAACTAGCAGAAAAGATTTAAAGTGCATTAGAAATTTAAAAAAAATTAAATCCTTTGCTGAGGTCAAACACGCCCCCCTTTACGGAGTCTCGCGCCCCCCCTGGGGGGCCCGCCCCACTATTTGAGAAGCACTGCTCTAAACCATAGTTTTCAACTTCTCAGATTTATCCAAGAACCTAAGGATTAGTGGTTTTTATACCCTTAGTAACCTAAATAAATTATAGGTCATTTTTTAAAATTTACTGCACTTTGATGATTCCTGAATCTTGCAGTTAAACTGTTAAAGAATGAAGAGCGATCATCAGGATTCTTGCCTTAAAAAGTTTCGCATTTCAAAAAGGAAAGGTACATTTTAACTGGCAACTTAGCAAAAGTATTAGAATAGAATAGCAGGGACCTTGGAGGTCTTCTAGTCCAATCCCCTGCCTAGGCAAGAAACCTTATACTACTTCAGACAAATGGTTATCCAACATGTTCTTAAAAACCAAGTGTTGGAGTATTCACAACTTCTGTAGGCAAGTTGTTCCACTGATTAATTGTTCTCACTGTCAGGAAATGTTTCCTTAGTTCTAAGTTGCTTATCTCCTTGATTAGCTTCCACCCATTGCTTCTTGTTCTACCTTCAGGTGCTTTGCAGAACAGCTTGAGATATTGGAACACTGCTATTATGTCTCTCCTTTTCATTAAACTAGACATACCCAGTTCCTGCAACCGTTCTTCAATGTTTTAGTTTCCGGTCCCCTAAACATCTTTGTTGCTCTTCTCTGCACTCTTCTCAAGTCTCCACATCTTTTCTGCATATTCTTATGATATGTTTTCCTTTGAAAGACAACACCAGAGCAATTTGATGCCTATGGCATCACTGATACAGATTATTAAAGGAGAAAATAAGAAACAGGGAAATAAAAGAAACCAAAAGATTATGCAGGGAGCTAGATAATAGGCTCAGTCAGAAATGTTAAAACCTTTCATTCATAGCTCTTAAAAATGCAGGCCTTCATTCCCCTTCTGAGGTTTAACTTGGGCCATTGATTTGGGCTGGTTTTTAAAAGTAACAGTGGAATAAAGCTACATGTAAAAGTATGTTACTTTCCAGACCTGTGTGGTTTTTCCCAAAAGTGTGTGTGTGTGTGTGTGTGTGTGTGTGTGTGTGTGTGTGTGTGTGTGTGTGTGTGTGTGAGAGAGAGAGAGAGAGAGAGAGAGAGAGAGAGAGAGAGAGAGAGAGAGAGAGAGAGAGAGAGAGAGAGAGAGAGAGAGAGAGAGAGATTGGCCAGTAAACTCATACTCTCCTTGTTATAGATTGTCTGATGTTATCTTTGCCATTCGGAAAATAATTGAGCTGCACTTGAACCATGATTGCAAAATCATGTATTAGTATCACTTTATAAATGCTTAGTAAGGCAACACCTGGAATACGGCACCTGTCAACTCACTAAGCATATCTAGTCTGCTCTCAAGTTGCCATCGGCAGCAAGTGGGGAGCACATTCCACATGTACCTTCTTCCAAGGCCGGTTCTCAGATTACCAAAGCTGGCTTGTGAGGTGTGGATTTCTACAGCCCATGAGAATACCTCATTGGAGAATATGATTTTTGACACAGACTGAGAGGAGGGGGGAAACAGGGTTAAAGTTGAACCGTAAAATACATGCGGCAGAATTGACCTCATGCTGCTCCTAATAAATAACTGGTTTTCTCTTGAAACTTGGCTCGAGACGCATGAGACGCATCTGTCAGAACCTTGACAGCATCCAGTTTTGGTCACCACGTTACAAAAAAGATGTTGAGACTTTGGGAAAAGTCCAGAGAAGAGCAACTAAGATGATTAAGGGCCCCAAGACAAAAACATGAAGAACACTTGCAGAAATTGGGTATGGCCAGTCTAGAGAAAAGAATGGTTAGGGGTGACATGTTACCAGTATTCCAGTATTTGAGGGGCTGCCACAAAGAAAAGGGCGTCAAAGCACCAGAAGGCAGGACAAGAAACAATGAATTTAAGCTAATCAAGGAGAGAAGCAACCTGGAATTAAGAAGACACTTTTTAACACTGAGAATAATTAACCAGCTTGGCTTCAGAAGTTGTAGGTGCTTCATCGATGGAGGTTTTTAAAAAGAGAGTAGGACAGCCACTTGCCTAAAAGGGGGTTGGACTAAAAGACCCGCAAGGTCCCATCCAGCTCTATTTTGATTGATTAATTGATTGTCTCCACAGAATGATGACAATTGAATTACTGTATCTATGATATATGATATGGTTTCTTTTCATCTGCTATATCATTCTTCCTTTTCCTAGGCATGCATGATGAGCATTACTTTTTTGCCATATACAGTAAGTAAGCACTCTATTTCTTCAATGCCTTATGTCACATCTTTAGGCTGCTTCCTGATTTGGTTACCTTATCCAGATTTCCAGATTTGCACATTACATTGAGCCACAAATTGAGCACACGAGCTTTATGTTTCACCTGTACAGTTGCTGATTTGTAGTTCAATACATTGTCCAAATGTGATCCATTTAATAGAGGTTAGGAGCATGCTAGAATCTTGTGCCAATATTTTATACATCTGAGATCAGCTAAAGAGAGGTATCGCATTAAACCTGCAGATCGTCGGATGCATTTTGAATGCCACAGTGAATAAGAGTACGTATGTACTTAACTATACATGCTACCTTATCTGATCTAGTAAGAGAGGACTATGGAAATATCCAACATCAAACAAAAGAAAACATAGAAGCAGAGTAATATATAATTAAACCCAGAGTATGGTCTAAAACAGGGGGGGTCAAATTTGATTTCATTGACAGTCACATCAGGATTGTGTTTGACCGTGTGGCTGGGGTGGGAGTGGCCAGATTGACATCACTCATGTCGGGGGCACCTGTGGTGGCCCGAGTGCTTTCCCGAGCTCTGTTTTCGGCTGCGATGGCCTCCTGCAACCCACTGTCAATGAAAACAGCATTTGAGAGGGCCGCTCCCGGCCCTCCTGTGTTCCCTTTTCACTGACAGGCACCATGGGGCAGTCTTTCGCTGTTTCCAGGGTGGCCCCATGGGCCAGATCTAAATGTCTTGTGGGCCAAATGCAGCCCCCAGGCCTTGAGTTTGACACCCCTGGTCTAAAAACAAAGATAAAACCCAAATTAAAATCGCAATGAGGCACCTGCGGTCAATTATCTAGAATCAAAAGCAAATTGCCACAGAAGAGCTTTTTAAGCTTTTTCCAGAATTGCAACAAGGTGGGGATTTTACATATTTCTTGGTGGAGAATATGCCATAAGGTGGAAGCTAGTGCAGGTGAAGTAAAATGGGTGGATCTGAAGCATGGACAGTGTTGTTGTGTTTTTGTACTTCCTATGTTTAGGATGGCATCTGGATATTTCTTTTCCTTTGATGTTTAAAAATTATAGAGCTCACACTACAATTTGTACTTATTTTCTGTCTCAAAAGGACAGTGTGAGATTAGGCCAAAGCTGCCATCCCTAAAGATGAAGTAAACATGTAAAACAGCCAGGAATCTTGTCTAAAAGATCCCTTAGGGGAGGTAATTAAGAAAAACAAAATTAAATTGCTAAGAAAACAAAGGAAAAATGTAACCTGAACTGGACAAAGGAAGTTGGGTCAGAACAGATGATGGAAAACCCAAATCCCATCAACAGCTACCAAACCTGAAAATCAACAGGGCAAGACTAGCGGCCAGTATTGTGCATCAACAAAGCAAGGACTTTGGGGATCAAAGGGATCCTAAGCCTGCCCTTAGAGCCATCCTTGGATCCAGATTTGGCAGTTTCGGTCCCTCTGGCTAGTGCCTACCAGCCCAGTTATTTTACTTGTAAGAGCCTAGTTATAAGAGCCATGATGGCGCAATAGTTAGAATACAGTATTGGAGGCTAACTCTGTTCACTTCCAGGAGTTTGATCCTGATTGCTCAAGGTTGACTCAGCCTTCCATCCTTCTGAGATTGGTAAAATGAGGACCCAGATTGTTGGGGGCAGTATGCAGATTCTGTAAACCGCTTAGAGAAGGATGTAAAGCATTGTGAAACGGTATGTAAGTCTAAGTGCTATTGCTAGTTGTAAAAAGGACCTGGGTAAGTGTGAGTGTGAGAAAAAGCAAATATATGTTGTTACTAGTAAAGTTTTGTTGTTTCTTGAAATTGATTCAGTGTATTCCAACCAACTGGTTGTCTGAGTGACCGTAAGCCAAGCATGGTGTGTATGCAACAACAGCAACTCCTGCCACCAATTTTCTACAGATTGATTTGGAAAAAGGCAAGGCATGAAGAGTCACAGAAGGGATTCAGAGAGACAGATTTGATCCTAGGACCTCAGATTAATCAATTGCTTTAGTCTGTTCTGAAATACAGAAAGAATCTAATTTCTTATTTTGCAGTTCTCCTTAATGGCGTCTTTTCCTGACGAACCATTTGGACTTTTCATGTTTAGTAGCTGTGCTGTTGTAATCGGTGTCATCCAGGTATAGTTGTTTTATATTTATATTTCGCTACTTGACTTACAACAGAGGGCTGTAAAGCAGCATATAAGTCTAAATGCTATTGCTCTTAAGTGACCATTCCAAGTTACAATAGCACTGAAAAAAGTGACTTATGGCTATTTTTCACATGACCATTGCAGCATTCCTATGGTTAGATGCTTGACAACTGACTCATATTTAGGACGGTTCCAGTGTATTGAGGTCACCTGATCACCTTTTGCGACCTTCTGACAAGCAAGGTCAATGGGGAAACCAGATTCACTTAACAACCGTGTTACTAATTTAAGAACTGCAGTGTTTCGCTTAACAAACATGCTGAGAAAAGTCATTTAAAATGTGGCAAAGCTCACTTAATTTCTCAGCGACATAAATTTTGGGTTCAATTGTGGTCGTAAGTTGAGGACTACCTGTACTGTATTGTTTAATAAACCATAATTAAAAATGAGATAGGTAGTAAGGTCAACACTATTTTCCTTTGTGAGAGAATATACAGGTAGTCTAATTTCCATTGCTAAGCTAGGCAGTTGTTAAGTGAGTCATACCCAGTTTTACAACTTTTTTTCCATGGTTGTTAAGCAAATCACTATAGTTGTTATTTTTTTTAAATTATTATTATTATTTTTCCCATTTCAAAAACATTCATTGATATACATTCTTATAAATACTATTTAACATTTATCTATTCATCATTAACCTCTATACACATTCTTACATATATACTATATGATACAGTTTGGATCGCTTTCTTGCCACCCCATGTCTCCATCTTATTTTGCAACAGCCTCACTCCTACTTTCTCAAGCTCCCTTCTCTGCCTTCTTGTTTCCTCCTCTCATTTTTCCTCTCTTCTCCCTTTTCCCCCTCTCTTTCCTCTCTCTTTCTCTCTCTTCTTTCTTATCCTCTCTCTTAATTCCCCACCCTTACTTTCTCTACTTTACCCTTTCTTCCTTTCCCTCCTCGTCTCTCCTCTTTCCGTTGTTGCCTTTGCTTGTTTATTTTCTCTGATGGGTTCTGGGGGTGGCGTTTCAACGTTCCAAACTTAATATATATATTTTCCCTTAAAATAAGTTTCTATTAAACAATAATTCACATAAATATTGAACAAAGACTGAGGAGTTTAATACCTCCTCCAATTTTAGTCTAATTCATCCCAAGCTGATAGGTCTTATACACATCTTACAGTTGTCTTATAAATCCCTAATTCTCAATATTTCTCCTACACTTCTAATAATAGCTGTTTATTAGAGTTTATATAGAGAAAAAGATTCAAAAACAATTATTAACTAAATCTTAACCACTACTCCCATTAAAATCCGACACTCTGTTTCCCAGTCATAGATACCAGAAATCCCAATTTTTATTAAAAAGCGATTCACTTTTCCCTTTAAGAATATGTGTCATCCTGTCCGCTTCTGCACATCGTAGAATCTTATCCAGGACCTGTTGGCTCGTTGGGATTTCCTTTGACTTCCAGTATTGCGCGTATGTCATGCGTGCTGCTGTTGTGATGTGTATTAATAAGTACCATGCATCTTTAGATACTTCTCTTGGCTTTATCCCCAACAGAAATATAACTGGGTCCAATTGAAAATCAAATCCTGTGATTTCTAACAACCAATTTTTGATAGTAGTCCAGTACCTTTTAACCTTTGGGCAGGTCCACCACTGGTGAAAGAAGGTGCCCCTGGCAGAGTCACATTTCCAACATTTGTCAGATGTAGAAGGGAACATTTTGGAAATCCTTGCTGGGGCCAGGTACCATCTTTAAATCATTTTGTAAATGTTTTCTTTAAATGCCGTCGCTAATGTGAGTTTAGTGTTTTTGGTCCAAATTTCCCCATTGACTTTGCTTGTCGGAAGCCAGCTGGGAAGGTTGCAAAGGGTGATCACAACTACCCTGGGACACAACAACTTTTGCAAACGTGAGCTGGTTTTATGACTATTTGCCAAGGAGCACGGAATGCTGTTACCGTGGTACCTATTTATCTACTCGAATTTACATGCTTTCAAACTGCTAGGTTGACAGGAGCTGGAGCAGCTAACAGGAGCTCACCCATTCTACAGCGCTTGGGTCTCGAACCTGGGCTGTCAGTTTGTCAGTTGACAACCTCAGCATCTTTAACCTCTGAGCCATCACACTCCCTAAGGTTATGTTAAGGATGTTATAATAAGGTGTTCTGACATGGGTGGGGATCCAGCTGCTCTGTAAGCCCAGAAAAGTATATGGCTCCTTTAAAAAGTATGGTATATATGTTTACACCTGCTCCAACCATCTTTTTAGCTTTGGATCCCAAGTGCAACATACTCTTATTAGAACTCAAGGCAAGGCATCCAAGCATACAAGCTGTGATTATTTGAATTAACATCCAAACAATTATTTGCCCTCTGACAGTGCAGCAATATTTTCTTGTTTTGCAGGCAATGATTGTATTATATGGCTTCAAACATTCGTATCTACTGAATCATCAGATACAGGAATCTGAAAATAAAGCATTTTATAAATACCACATCTTAAAGATTATCCTGAGAGGACCAACGCTCAGCTTTCTGGCTGCCATTTTCTCATTTTTCTTCTTTCCATTGGTAGGTTCATCGAATTAGGACAGGGTTTCCCAAGTGTTGTACCATTATGTTGTGGTGGGCCTTGTGATTCTGTATGTAAGATGCTTTTGTTTTGTGTTGAAGATCTATACCAGAGGTGGGGAACTATGGCCTAAAGGTGGTATTCAGCAGGTTCTGACCAGTTCTGGAGAACCGAAAGTGGAAATTTTGAGTAGTTCGGAGAACCGGTAAATACCACCTTTGACTGGCCCCGCCCCCATCTATTCTCTGCCTCCCAAGTCCTAGCTGATCAGGAGGAAATAGGGATTTTGCAGTAACCTTCCCCTGGAGGGGGGAGGGAATGTAGATTTTACAGTATCCTTCCCTTGCCACACCCACCAAGCCACACCCACAGAACTGTAGTAAAAAAATTTGAATCCCACCACTGCCTTGGCCCCTTTATGACTTTTGGACTTCAACTCCCAGAATTCCTGAGTCAGCTCAAGAATTCTGGGAGCTAAAATCCACAAGTCATGAAAGGACCATCGTTCCCCACCCCTGGTCTACACATTAGGATTTTTCTACTGTTTCAGACTTGGAGTTGTTCCAAACTTGTGGATGCTTTCCTTCATGTGAGAGCAATTCTGTTCTGGCTGTATAAAGCTTTTGAAGATCATCCTTGCTATTAGTACGCAGGATTCTTAATGGCTTACATGAAAAACTCACCTTATTATTACATTGGAAAGAATTGTTGCTTTACACTGACTGCCTAGAGGTAGCAGATGTCCTTCTCAGGGACATGAATGCTTAAGAGGTCCATAAGCACCGGAATGCTCTGTTCCGAGTCCCATAAAAGGAATTGTGGAGATACATGACTCTGAATTGCCATTCTTCTTCGTTGTGATAAAGCGTTAACTGGCAAGGGTGAATTTGGACTTGGTGCTGTTTTTCCTCTAAAACCCATTCTTGCTAAGTGATTCCAAAGAATCATTCAGAGTCTTTTATTTTAATTATGGAACACACAGTACATGTTGAGTAGGGCAAATGGAAATGTATCGTTTTCTACTGCTTACCATCGTATCAATGCAAAAATGTTCAGTAAACGTGTCTTTGTTTCCTTGCAGTCGTACATGTTTCTTGGGCTCATTGTTTTTTTCCCACTTCTCAACCATCTAACCAAATGGTTTAGAAGCAGAATTCTTGGTGAGTGTTGCTTTATAAAGCTTTATTTATTTATTTTGTTATTTTATTAGATTTCTATCTCCCCAAAATGGGACTCAGGGTGGCGCACAGGAATTAAAAATCTAAAAATACAACAATACAAAATTCTACAAAAGTTAAAACTAAAATTAAATAATTTAGCCCGTGCTAAAAGAACAATTTAATTTAAAACCCAACTCTAAGAATAGCATAGCTATAACAGCTATGCCAGGCCGGCCATATGGAAGAAATATGTTTTCAGTGTCCGGCGGAAGAGGCGAAGGTCGGTGATATTACGAAGGTCTGGGGGGAGGTCATTCCAGAGGGCGGGGCCTGCCACAGAGAAGGCTCTTCCCCTGGGCGCTGCCAGCCGGCATTGTTCGGCAGACAGTACCATAAGGAGGCCCTCCCTGTGAGAGCGGACAGGTCGAATGGAGGTATGTGGTAGTAGGCGGTCCTGCAAATAACCCCCCCCCCCCCGTGGTAATTTAAGAACTAGATGATGTATACCAACAATGTCATCATCATCATCATCATCATAGCAATAGCACTTAGACTTATATACCACTTCACAGTGCTTTTACAGCCCTCTCTAAGCAGTTTACAGAGTCAGGATATTGCCCCCAACAATCTGAGTCTTCACTTCATTACGAAGGTCTGGGGGGAGGTCATTCCAGAGGGCGGGGCCTGCCACAGAGAAGGCTCTTCCCCTGGGCGCTGCCAGCCGGCATTGTTCGGCAGACAGTACCATAAGGAGGCCCTCCCTGTGAGAGCGGACAGGTCGAATGGAGGTATGTGGTAGTAGGCGGTCCTGCAAATAACCCCCCCCCCCGTGGTAATTTAAGAACTAGATGATGTATACCAACAATGTCATCATCATCATCATCATCATCATAGCAATAGCACTTAGACTTATATACCACTTCACAGTGCTTTTACAGCCCTCTCTAAGCAGTTTACAGAGTCAGGATATTGCCCCCAACAATCTGAGTCTTCACTTTACCCACCTCAAAAGGATGGAAGGCTAAGTCAACCTTGAGCCTGGTGAGATTTGATCTGCCGAACTGCAGCTAGCAGTCAGCTGAAGTAGCCTGCAATACAGCACTCTAACCACTGTGCCACTTTCACTCTTTGCATCATGATGCAAAATGAGTAAAGACTCACCATAAAAAGCAGCAAATAATTAAATAATAGCTCAAAGAGAAAAAAAGAACAGAAAAGGAGAACATATCACTTTAAGCGTTCGTGATTTGGTTCAGTCATTTCACTGGATAGTTTCCTGTTCCTCTCACTACGGTCCTTTTTACAACCTCATCAACTTTGAAGTGAAATGTTAGTGGAGTCCTTAATGCTCTCTGAACTTAGTTATTTGCTTGCAGACATTTCATTACCCAACTAGGTAACATCTTCAGTGCTATTGAGAGTGGATTTGCTCCCTGTTTATATACAGCAACTTGCCCTGTCTGTTTTAGAGGGGATGTTCTTTTTCTCCTTGTAGTTCCTTGATTAGGATATAGTTTCTCTTTGATTGTTTGCCTGATGTTACTTCCTGCTTATCTGGGTGTTGGCTATTGGAAAGAATGTATGCTGTGTTTTTTTTCCTTCTTAGCTTTTTGTCGACTCTTTGGAATGGTGTGTATTTCTATCTCTCTATTATGGCTGATGCTCTTTCCATTGCTGATGAAGCACACGCAGCTGATATACCTACTGCCTTTTTTTTTGTTTATTCCATTGTTATTATTTTTATAAATATCTCAAGATGGCAAACAAAATATCCCTATCTCCTATTTTCCCCACAACCCACAGTCCTATGAGGTAGGCTGGGCTGAGAGAGAATGACTGGCCCAAAGTCACCTAGCTGATTTTCATGGCTAAGGTGAGATTAGAACTCACAAACGTCTACCTTCTAGCATGATGCCTTAGCCACTAAACCAAACTGGCTCTTGTGTATCTTCCCTGAAGTCTCAGCAGTGAGAGGAAGACAATGGTGAAGGTCAGCTGAGCGGTGTAGGATTAGATGGCAGCAGAAGAGTGCAGGATAGCCAAAAAAGCAAAGATGGCGGGAGACGGGCAGTTGGGAGGAATTGAAGCACACACGGCAATTGTAAATGCAGACAGACTGCCAAGTGCCCAAATTTTGATCACATGACCAAAGGGAACCTGCAACAGCCATAACTTCAAACCATCGCTAAATGAATGGTCATTAAACAAGGACTACCTGTATAAAAATAATGCAGACACGATATCCCCCAAAACAAGCTTGGCTAAACAAGGTACCTATAGAATAAGAATGGTGATAATCCAAATTGATAGTGCTTTGGGGGGAAGGGGTTGTGGGGTTTACGAAGAAGCAAACACATTTTTCATCTTACCACAGAAATCAATTTTATTAAGTGTGCTAATTTTTGTCGGCAGGTCAAGAGGAGGAACTCCCCGTAGAGTATTTTACTTCTTATCTTAAGGAACCCCTGAGTAAGGAACGAGTGGAAACCTTCAGTGATGGAGTTTATGCAATTGTTGCAACTCTGTTAATTCTGGACATATGGTAAGTGTTATTCCAGCATAACTCTGGAACGCCTCGAGCAATTTCAACCAAGCTTGGTACACAGATGACGTACTCTCAGTAAGTCGGGGGGGGGGGGGAAGACACCCCTAAAAGCCCTAAGGGTGTGTGTTCTGTTAAGATACAGCCTGTTGTGCCTTAAATGACTTCACTGTATTGCCATAAAATGGCTTCTACTGTACAGCGCAGTGGAGTTGCCATGGTAATGGCTTCACAGTACTCCACAAGGTAAGGGGGAAATCCAACATTAGAAATTATGTTTGGTCCAGACATTTTCTCCCTAAAAGTAAATACCTGGGGAAGGCCATGTTATCAGCTAGTCCATTATAAAAACAGGACAAGCTTTAACCTATTGTCATCCCACACAATTGGTTTGCTACCATGCCTTAAAAATAGGAGATCTTCACTGCAAATATTTATCTCCATACAGTTTCCTTTAAGTCAGAGGGCATCTCTCTCTCCCTCTTGCGCTCTCTTGCTCTCCCTCTTTCCCACCGGGGGAATAATAATAATAATCATCATCATCATCATCATCTTTATTGTCATTGTAATAATATTGTAATAAAATTACAATGAAATTGGTTTGAGCGCCGTGCCAACACCTGCACCAGGTGGAATACAGACAGCAGTGACAGCCACAACAGGAATCTCTCCAGGCAAACATTATACCGGGGCAATGCCAGGTTATCAGCTTGTTGAGTATATTTATTATCATGGTTGACATGATGATCCATCCTCATCCAGATTAACATGATCCTGGCCACCTAGCAGTTTGAAAGCATGCTAATGCCAAGTAGATAAATAGATACCACTTATATAGGCAGGTAGCAGCATTCTATGCACCTCGTTCTATAGTCATGCTGGTCACATGACCACAGAAATGTCTTCGGACAATGCTGGCTCAATCGGCTAAGAAATGGAGATGAGCACCAGCCTCTAGCGTTGGATATGACTGGACAGGGGAGACCTTTACCTTTATTTTTATTATCATGGATAGACCTCTCATAAATATGCCTGAACTTTGTTATCTCCAGAGTGCCACCTTCGATGAGAATTTTATTTATTTTATTTGTTAAATTTGTATGCCGCTTATCTCTTTGGTAAGTCGACTCTAGCAGGTTTACAGTTAGAACTGTAAAACTATGCCAATTAAAATGTTTTAAAACTATGCAAGAAAACAGGAACCCAGAGACGGACAGTACAAGGATGAGGTCTTATTACCACGTCAACTACACCCAGTGGTGAGCGCTTCCCCTCGGGCCCAAGCCAACCAGAAAAACCAAGTTTTAATTACCTTTCTAGGAAGCCAAAAGGATGGGGTTTGTTCAGTCCTAAGGAAATACATGTGCTGAATATCCCAATTAACTTAACATTCTATGCCAAGCAATCCATGCTGTGTCAACAACAGAAACAATTGTGGGACAATTTTCCCCACTCTTTGTTTTGTTTCTTTCATTGTACAGGATTTGCAGTGGTTATCTGAATTTCAACCATTGGTGTGGTTTCTCACTGATCTCTGTGCAGATACAAGCACTGTGATAACATTTATACATTACACTAACATGGTTTGATTTTGGGTCACCCTGCTATGGCAAGTCACTCCTTGTTTCTTTGGGTTTTTTAAAATGGGCCTTCTTAACAAACTGCATTCTGAATCCCTTGAAAATTGTAAAAGACATAAATCATTGCTTAGGGTTATTATATTCATGATAAAAGCTTCCCAGGTTTATAATCCTTGTTTGTTCATAATGCCTATTATGTAATCAGGACAATGAACAGTTTACATTGGTTCTCCCTCACTTAAATATAATCTTCAAAATATTACTTTGCAACAGAATAGGGATTATGCAGGTAGTCCTTGAGTTATGACCACAGTTGAGCCCACAATTTATGTTGCTAAGTGAAACATTTGTTAATTGAGTTTTACCCCATTTTATGACTTTTTTGGCTCACGTGAATCATTGCAGATGTTAAGTTAGTAACACGATTGTTAACTGGCTTCCCCATTGCTTGTCAGAAGGTCACAAAAGGGGATCAAATGACCCCAGGACATTGCAACTGTTATAAATGTGAGTCAGTTGCCAAGCATCTGAATTTTGATCGTGTGACTGTGGGGGGTGCAGCAGTAGCCATATGTATGAAAAACAGTCATAAGTCACTTTTTTCAGTGCCGTTGTAACTTTGAATGCTGTGAATTGTGATTAGTCGAGGACTACCTGTATATACTGTCAGGGTTCCAAGTAATAACCCTATAGCAAACATAAGGAATGGGTGAGTTTGTATAGGTCTATATTACATACCCAGATTGGCTAATGGTTTCCATGGTAATCAGATATGACTATTCCTAAAGTAGAACTCTATTGCAATTACCAAAAAAAGGGAGTCTGAACTTAAGGAGATAGCTTGATGCATTTACATTTTCTTCTTGGTTATGAAATGTATTCAACAAGCTACTGAGATTATAAACAAATTCAGTAAACCAAAGCGAGATTCATGAAGTAATCACTTTAAAATATTTGTTGTGAATCTGTTCTAAATCCATAGTTTTCTTTACTCAACAGTGAAGATAACGTTCCTGATGATAACATGGTTAAACAGAAATACAGAGGTCATCTTGCTGAAGCACTGAGAGAATTTGGTCCAAGTTTCCTTGCCTACTTTGGATCGTTTGCAACCATCGGTCTTCTCTGGTTTGTCCATCATTCTCTCTTCCTCCATGTGACCAAAGCCACGCGACTGATGACCCTCCTTAATACCCTTTCTTTGGCTTTCATTGGCGGACTGCCTCTCGCTTACCAGCTGACCAGCGAGTTTGCCGAGAAGTCTTACAACGAAATAGAAGCCATTCAGATTAGCTGCGTCACCATTTTTTTTGCAAGCATCTTCCAGTTCAGTATCTGGATTGCTGCGCTCTTCCACGAAGTTGAGACATTGCACCCTTTTGCTCGGTACGGTGGCAAAGAGCACGCCTTCATGTTTGCAAAGCTTTCCCTCTACCCCTGCGTGAGCCTGGCAGTCTTCTGCCTGACTTGTGTGGTCAGTGAGCTAAGTACGACTATTTTTCATCTCACACAAATCATCGTCCCGTTTGCTTTTCTGGTATTACGCATCTTCGTCAGAATTGGTTTGATGATACTAAAGTATATAATGTCACTGGCCAGGTCAAAGAACAGTGTTTTAGAAGAAGAAGAAGAAGCCTGTTTATCCCCAGCCGATACGCTCTCATAATTTTCCCTGCACTTTATGTGGAAAATCAAGTTACTTGTGCGAATGAGAGAATTCGGGACTGAGCTAAAACTGAATTGTTCCTTTCTTTAGGGATGTTCAGCTTTTCCGTTTATTCATGGAGTGGCATCTGGCGCAGTGAGCACATCACCTCAATAGCCTCATTGATCATAGATGACTAGTGAGGAATCATAAGATACTTGGGAGAAAATAATGGCAATAGCAATTTCTTGGGAAGTGCCATAGCCAGTAAAGGTGATAATATGAATGTCCTTATCCTTTCTGTGGCCATTAAGTGACCTGGAGGATGTATTAACCTGCTAAATAATTCCATGTGTGTCTTGAATTGTAATCCTAACAGCTGCTGTCAAATGTGTATAACCTAGCAAATCAGCACAAAGTAACATGATTAGCTGAACAAACGAATTGTGAGTCAACAAATTGCTATCAACAGTTATAGAAAGAAGTAATTCATTCAGCACTGGCAACTTCTTAAAGAAACCTGTATGTTCAGCATGCTAAATGTTCAGAGAATATTTAGAAAGAGTTGGCTGTCAGTATAACCAAAGTTTTCTGGAACTATCACTTGATGAGGAGATACTTGTGGTATAGCTTGTCCCATTATTGCTTCAAGTATCCCTTAGAATCCCATAAGTATTTGGGTTTAATAGCCATAACTTTGTTAATGTATCTTTCAGAAAATAAATTATTATTATTGTGATGCTGTATTATATCCCAGTCATTTGGCATTTATCAGTAGATGAAGAACAATTAATGAAGCAAGGAAAATCATTCTGTTATGGGCGGGAAAATAGAATTTAAACTAGTCCTTGGAATATGATGACAATTGGGCTAGGAACTCTTTTGCTAAACCAATCAGTTATAAAGTGTGACGTCACATGATTATGTCACTTAGCAATGGCAATTCTGGCAGTCCGACTTACTGTTGTTAAATGCGGACCATGTGAGTCATTAAGTGAGGACTTGCATGACTCTGACTTCTAATTTCCTGCCAGCTTCCTCAACTGATCAAGAGACAAAATTTTGCCAGCAATTCGATTCTTAAAGGCTCATGGTTGACTCAGTGTTCCATCCTTCCAAGGTCGGTAAAATGAGGACCCAGGTTATTGGGAGCAATATGCTGACTCTGTAAACTGCTTAGAACAGGGGTGTCAAACTGGATTTCTTCAAGGGCCAGATCAGCATTGTAGTTCTTCTCCTGCAGCACTTTCCTGGGCAAAACAGGGCCCTGTGTCCCATTTTGGATGCCAGAAGCACCTTGGGCCGATCCTTTGTTATTTCCAGGCTTGTACCATGGGCCAGATTTAAACACCCCGTGGGCCAGATTTGGCCCATGGGCCTTGAGTTTGACACCCCTGGCTTAGAGAGATCTGTAAAGCACAATGAAGCGGTATATAAGTCTAAGTGCTAGTGCGCTGTGAACACAGGGACGCTGCAAGGATTGGAATTCTAAGGACCTGTCGTAAGTTTTACTTGTTTAGCACCATCATTGCTGTGAATGATGGCTGAATGAATGGTCGTGACCTGAGATCTTGTATAGTGCTTGATAATATGTGTTTATTCTCTGCTTATGAATTGATTCCCTGTGGGTGTAATGAAAGACTTCATGTTACTCCACATCCTCAAGGTTAAATGATGTGTTTACAAACTGACCTCTTTTCTATACATGTGATCATGTGTTTGTCTTTATGCTTTTTTGGTTTATGTTCATTTCCAGGTTTTTTCCTTAATGCTTTATCATATTAATTGTACTTTTGGTATTTATTTGTATTGTTTTATTCCTTTGCTATTGTTATGGTTACATTTTTATTGGGTTTTTTCCTGTTTTGTTGTAAGCCACCCAGAGTAACCTCAGGGAAATAAATTTAACAATCAATCAATCAATTAAAAATGTGCTTTTAAAAATATAATTATTTGATGCTAGAGCCTTGAAACGCATAATCCTTTGGAAGCCTTATGCTGGTTTTTGAGGATAGTTGGCTTATATCAGGGGTCTCCAACCTTTGCAACTTTGAAGGACTTCAACTCCCAGATTTATTTATTTATTTATTTTTATTTTTTATTTTATTTTATTTTATTCAATTTATATCCCGCCCTTCTCCAAAAGGACCCAGGGCGGCGCACAGGAATTTAAAAACAACATACAAAAATAATACAAAACATATAAATTTAAAAAACTATTAAATAGCAAAACCTGCGCTAAAACCAATTAAAATCCCCCATTTAAAACTATCTAAGATTAGTCACAGCGGAGGCTATGTTAGGCCGGCTTGATGAAATAAGTGTGTTTTTAAACACTGGCGGAAGAGGCGGAGGTCGGTGATAGTGCGGAGTTCAGGGGGTAGGTCGTTCCACAGGGTAGGGCCCGCCACAGAGAAGGCCCTTCCCCTGGGTGTCGCCAGCCGGCATTGTCCGGCCGATGGCACCCGGAGAAGGCCCTCTCTGTGAGAGTGTATCGGTCTAAGGCAGTGTTTCTCAACCTTGGCGACTTGAAGTCCCGTGGACTTCAACTCCCAGAATCCCCCAGCCAGCTATGCTGGCTGGGGGATCCTGGGAGTTGAAGTCCACGGGACTTCAAGTCGCCAAGGTTGAGAAACTGGTCTAAGGGATGTATGGGGCAGAAGACGGTCTCGCATATAACTAGGTCCCGAGCCATGGAGCGCTTTGAAGATGGTCGTCAAGACTTTGAAGCGCACCCGAAAGCTTTGCTGGCTGGAGAATTCTGGAAGCTGAAGTCCTTCAGACTTAAAGTTGCAAAGGTTGGAGACCCCTGGCTTATATCATAAATGTGAAATATTTTCTTAGCTCTGTTTTGTGGGGGGATTGTTTCTTCAGTATTATTCTCTGCACTTAGCAATATTGCTTTCACTATCAAGCTATTGGCATATCTACAAGTTTGATGATTAATCTTTAATATTGGCATTTAAGGTGAGAATTTTTGCACTAAGTATTTCTCAATAGAAACTCATCATTACTCCTCTCAAAAAAAAAAGAATAGTAGTACTTCAAAAGCATTACAGAGACAAGCTGTAAAGTATCTTATTTTCTTTTTTCAGTGCACTATACCATATAAATGCAAAAATGAATTTATGGTACTGCATTAAACTATATTTATGAGATACGGTATATCTGAGATTTGAGGTTGAATAGCAACATAAAATACTAAGATCCAACTATAGTTCCTGATAGCTCTTTGGTCCTTTATTATTCAATCTTTGTGTTCATTGAACGGGATCTTTTTTTTAAATTAAATGTTACATTAAGATTTGGTATCTCATATCATTTTAGTTGTTCCTTCTCAAAATGTTTTTGTAACTATTTCAAATAAAACCTATTGCCCATAGCATGGAGAAAGAGAATATGATTTAGACATTTTCCGTTCCCATTATCTAGATGCATGGGTGTCAAATTGGTGGCCCGCGAGCCGGATGCATTATGCGCAGGCCACGCCCACCCCAGTTCCATGAATGGGAAAATCGTGACAACAACATGACATGGCGAGTTTGACACCCATGATCTAGAGCAGTGATGGCGAACCTATGGCACGTGAGCCATTTGTCAGGGCACGTGAGGCCAGCTGAATTCGCCTTTTGCATGCTTTTTTCACCCTCCCCAGGCTCCAAAGGCTTTATAGGAGCCTGGGGAGGGCGAAAAGAGTCTCCGCCGCCCCGCGCCCCCGTCCCCAGAGGCCCTCCGGAGGCTTCATGAACTTCCCTGAAGCCTCCGGAGCACTCAAAATGACGTGCCACCAAAACCGGAGGTGACCTCTGATTTGCTTGGAGCGTCATTTTGAGTGGTCCGGAGACTTCAGCGACCTTCAGGAGGCTTCCCTTAAGCCTCCAGACCACTCAAAATTGGAGTGGTCCAATGCAAATTGGAGGTCACTTCCGGTTTCAGCAGTGCATCATTTTGAGTGCTCCAGAGGCTTCCCAGGCGCTCCGGATGCTTCAGCGAC
This sequence comes from Rhabdophis nuchalis, assembly GCA_039707465.1. Taxonomy (NCBI): domain Eukaryota; kingdom Metazoa; phylum Chordata; class Lepidosauria; order Squamata; family Natricidae; genus Rhabdophis; species Rhabdophis nuchalis. The sequence goes on along the minus strand of CM077644.1, from coordinate 147,651,651 downwards.
CTTCAGGCTTCCTTAAAGCCTCAGGAGCACTCAAAATGACATGCCACCGAAACAGCAAGTGACGTCCGATTTGCTTGGAGCGTCATTTTGAGTGGTCCAGAGGCTTCAGGGAAGCCTCCTGAAGGTTGCTGAAGCCTCCAGAGGGCCTCCAGGGGGGCGGTGGAGGCTCTTTTCGCCCTCCCCAGGCTCCTATAAAGCCTCTGGAGCCTGGGGAGGGCAAAAAGAGCATGTACAAAATGGGGGGGGGGCATCCGTAGTGTACGCATGCGCATTGGGGGGGGTCGCACATTGCATTATGGGTGTGGCACGCCCGCAGATGACCCCCCCCCCCTGCGCTCTCCCCACTTATGGCATGTGAGCCAAAAAAGGTTCGCCATCGCTGATCTAGAGTAAGCTTGAAAAGTATTTCAAGAACTTCTGGATGGCCATGAAGTCCATCACTAATATAATGGTGGAAACGTCCAAGTATTTTTTCTCTTAATTCAGTAGAGCAAGAAACCATCTGCAGTTTCCTAGTTAAGATATTTGTGAACATTTGACTTAGCCCATTAACCAAATTGCTTTGTTTGAAAAAAAGATAATATGTTTATTGCTGAGTGGAAAGTCCATGATGGGCTTTTTGTATCAAACTAAAAAAAAAATGAACTTACAATTTGTAGTTTTAATGATTGTATAGGACAGATTATAGAAATAAGAGTCACAACATAATTTTAGAGAGAGAGGTAAACTTATAATTATATCTAAAACTGCTGTAAAGAAATTCAGAAATTACTTCTTTGTATCCTTTTTTCTTTTTAATGTTAAACTTTGACTTTTTTCTTTCTTCTGTTACGAGTTTTTTCTTTCTTTTTCATTTTTTATGCCTTACTCTATATTAGTCTCAATTATTTTTATCTTTTAAAAATCCTTTTAATGAAATTATACACACATACCCACACGTGTGTGTGTAATTAGTCTAAAAAGAACTTTCTCTAAAGAACTGTTCAAACAACTTGGTTCTATAAAAATAAAATATGGAAAGTCTCACAGAGTTCCATGTGAAGAAAGACAATGTATAGGTGGTGCACCAGCTTTTGAAAATATTGTGCATATTCTGTTTCGTTGCATACTATATTCTGCAGAAAAGGATATTTACTTAAATCCTTACTTAAAAGCTAAGAAATATCAGGACACTTGGGCTAATCTGTCTTCTTCTATAGAAAAAAAAGCATAATGCCAGAAAGACTACAATGTCAATATCAAAGACCACACATTAGAGAATGGACTACACAATAGGGGTGACTATAGGGGTGACAATTTAGTATGAATATATCTTGCTTTTTTCTGAATTGCTGTTATAGCTTTTTGAGATGATCAGACAACTAATCAGTAAAATTTACTGTATTTTGGCCAAAAAGTGCACTCATGGAAATAGTGTGAGTATAGAGTCCTTTCCATGAATGGAGATGCTGAATTAAGTGAAGACCTGAATCTATGATTTGGAATTCATACTACTTACATGGCTTTGGAACTTAGATTTTTAAGCTCATGCTATTTCCCTGTCTAAATCAGCTATTCCCCCTCTACTATGTGTTTTGTAAAAGCATGATTAGAGTTTTCCTTTGTTCCCTTTAGGAAAACCATGAGCAAAAGTCATAAAACAGAATGGGCGATTCTAATTGTTCATCATGAAATATGTATATGCACACAAAATGCAATTTGTTGAGGAACAAAATAACCCATTGAGAAATAGTCCATGTTAGTATCTCATTGTAGTATCTTTGGGTTTTTTTTAATATGCTCTTCTATCTAAGCATAGTACATTATCTACTTTTCCTCACAATAACAACCCTGTAAAGTAGGGTGGCCAAGGTGAGTATATGCAAAATGCAGGGAGGGTGGCCTTGAAGGACGGGGAAGAGGTGAAGGCTAATGGTCAGATAAAAGAGGATTGAGTGTCAAGCAGGAAGATAACTCTAGTAAACATCTCAGGCAAGACCCTAGTTCTCAGAGATAAAGTGTGTGTGTGTATTCAGGCTTATAAGGTGTTACTATAGCTTTACAATAAAAGCAGAGCTGACGTACATGAGATTGGATTCTTAGTCTGATCAGTCTTGAAGGCCCAACTCCCATTGACATCGATTGGCCCAACTCACTCGAGAGCTTTCGTCCCTGAGGGTAGACTAGACTCCCCTCCCCCTTTTGGCTCAATTACTGTATGTCCAGTTCTTGGAGACTACTTGGATAAGTCCCTGCAATCTTCTTGGGAAGGTTCTTCAGAAGTGCTTTGGCCATTGCCTCTGTGGGGGCTAAGCGAAAGTGACTAGCCCAAGGTCACCCAGATGGTTTTGTGCCTACAGTGGGACTAGAATTCACAATCTGATGGTTTCTAACCTGATTCCTTAATCACCGCACCAAACTGGCTCTCAGACTAGAAGCTAGGTCTCTTTTAATCACAGCAAAACAATGTGTCTCATTGTCTCTCTGTTCAACACACACAAGTAACTGTATAATAGATTGCTTGGAATATTTCAGGGCAAAATTTTTTTTTTTTCATGAACACTAACCCTAATCTATTTTTGGTTGAATTTTAAAGCTCCATTTCATTAACTGGCAGATAGTCAAGTGATGCAGACACTTGCACATTTCCAAGTGGCTGCTATGTTAAATACTGTGTATAAAACTAGAACAAGTATTCTGCTACAACAGCCTACGTGACTTCTACTGTTGCACAGTTTCAAATATTCACCATGAAGGAAGACTGAATGACCATCTGGAATATACAAAGATGCACCAATTGAGTATTTCAGCTGCACAAAAGTATCCCTGCAAAAAATGCTACCATAATTTCAAGGTATATTTAAAATGCAATATACTGCAATATATATATAACACTATAACTGTTCTCTCTTTTTTTAACTGTTCAGTGGCACAAAAACGCAACTGATATAATGGATTTGTGTGTTTCAAGTGACCTTGTTAATAACCAATTCAATACCTGGAAAGATGGCTATTTAAACAAGTGTTTCAAATCACAGAGAAAGCAAGAAATGTTTTGTCATTTTGTTTAATTAATGTGACAGATGTTAACACAGCTTATAAATTTCATTCTTTTTCATCTCCATGTGTGATGGTGTAGCAGAGAGTTTTGTAATCCAGATTTCCTGCCGAGTCAATAGGGGAGCATTGAAACATCTGATCTATCTACAACAATAGAAAAAGGAAGAATTTACCCAAGGCATTTGTGCAGGACAAGGCCAAAGACCACTGCCAAGTGATTCTTCAGCCTTTAAAGTTAGAAACTGTAAAAGATTGTCGACTAAAAATTCCTGCTGGACTCAAAAAAGCATACATTTTGTTTACAGAAATAACAAAATTAGAAGTTGCTATCTCGGAGTTCTCCATAAAGGTTTTCACACAACTAAATTGCCATTTATTAGGACAAAAATAACTTTTAACAAAAGGAACTTGCTCCATTAGCAAGTAGTAAGTAAGTAATGAAAGTAATGATTAACTATTTTTTCTAAAGAACAATAATTTTGTATGCCCACTAAGTACATATTACATTAGCTACTGATTAAAAGTACAAATAGCTTAGAATTCATCTGCAGTTTCTTTAGATTAAACTTGGCAATCTTTTTATTTTCTGTTAGAGCCAGCCCTTTATCAAAGAATTCATAGCTCAGTAACCACATTTGCATGTTGCAGACAGAAGCAAATGAATTTTAATCTGTGGCATTCAGAGTTTAGCACCCCTCAGTGAAACAGCTGTTGTCATTCGATTTTAGCAGGGTGGCAGATGCTTCAGTGATCTGGATTATGTAAGGCAGATTCATGGATCCTTATATTATTACCTACAATGTTTTATTTATTCAAGTGTGTTATAATTGTGAAATTCCAGTTTAAATGAGTTAGGAACAATAGCTATTTGTTTCAAGAAATTCATTTTGAACTTGTTGGCAATTGTTTGGCATAACCCCATAATAAATATCCCAGTTAAAGAATTTGATTTTTAATTGGGATGATCCTGACTGCATTTTTAAAAGTTCCTCTCCACTTTAAAAAAAACATCTTTCTTAAAAATACAGACCTCTTCTGTTGTAAACTTATCGCCTTGGGACATCATTAAGCGTTTTATACTGTTGAAGAAACAAAGAGGAGATTTGTTTTAAAATGTTATAAATGGTTGCATGAAAAAAATACATACATATTTGTCCATTCCTACGTGGGAGAATGTTTTCTGTATAACAAAAGCCCAGTTGTACCTTTCTGTCAATGAGCTAAGTGCCACTGAAATCTTGTACATTACTTGCAACCAGTGGTGGGTTTGCTAATTTTTTTACTACTGGTTTGGGGGTGGACGCGCGATGCTTCTGCACATGTGCAGAAGCATCTGGGCAGGCGGGCGGAGCCTCCCACCGCTGCTACTACCGGTTCACCCGATCCAGGCCGAACCAGGAGCAACCCACCTCTGCTTGCAACATATGTTTTATATGTCTGTGTGGATGTCTTAATTTACTTGATGATTGAATGGCGGCATGGAAGATATCATCTTTCTAGATAAGAGATCTAGAAACATTACATGACAATTTTTACTTTCTATCAGAACATGTATTCAGGTTTGTCATGTTTTTGCCTCAGTTGAACATGGTTATAAACAGGAACTCTAGGACAGTGATGGCTAACCTTTTTTGGCTCACATGCCAAAAGCAGGGGGAGCGCAGGAGGGTTGTGCCACACCCATAATGCTATGTGCACAACCCCCTGCTTTTTTCGCCCTCCCCAGGCTCCAGAGGCTTTCAGGGAACCTGGGGAGGGTGAAAACAGCTCCCCCCCCCCAATTCCAGAGGCTTCAGGAGCTTCCCTGAAGCCTCCAGAGGGTGAAAAATGGCCTCAAAAGAAGGCCTAAATCAGCTGGGCAGCACACAAGCGTGCTGGAGCTGACAGGACAACGCCTCACGTGCCCTAAGAAATGGTTCCGCGTGCCACCTGTGACACCCGTGCCATAGGTTTGCCATCACTGCACTGGGATGATTCTCATCCCCTTCCTCATTCTGAAGATATCTCCAGGCACAGAGGACAATCATGCCTCTTATTTGATAAGAACCAAAGAATTTCTTCTTAGGTTGCCCAGTTTGGACCTGTATATTTTTTAATTGAATATTCTGGTTTTACTTGTAAATAAACTGTCTTCTTTCACAGTGCAAACACATGGACCATATAAAAGACTTCCAAGTTGAGTTGTAGCCACTCAACTTGAAGCTGCTGTGGCCTAGAGGTTGAGCTCTTGCCTCACAAGCAGGAGGTTGTGAGTTTGATCCTAGGTAGAGGCACATGTAGGGTCTCCTGCTTGGGCAGGGGGTTGGACTAGATGGCCTGCAAGGTCCCTTCCAACTCTGTCAATCTGTTAAAGGTTGATTGGCAATCATCTTACCTAATTATTTCATTCAATATTTTATATCCCAATATGCTATATTACCTTGTTTTATTTGACATGGCCATTAGACTAATCAATCAACAATCAACTAAACTACTTATGTGTGTACTGTATGTTATTTTTTCCTATTCTATTCTTATACTTCTTTTGATGTACATCCTTTACTTCATTCATATTCCTTGTTATATGTCTTATATTTAAGATATATATACTTGTCATCTATCTATCTATCTATCTATCTATCTATCTATCTATCTATCTATCTATCTATCTATCTATCTATCTATCTATCTATCTATCTATCTATCTATCTAATCTATCTATTTATCTCTTGGCTTTTATGAAGTGGTTTGATTTGATTTTCTCATTTAGCTCCTTTCCGGAAGGGAACATTTGCGGAAAGAGCGCAAATCAGAAGTAACAATCTGAGCAGAGCAGACATTTTAAAGGGACAAATGCTTCTTCAGGTCAACTGTCTGCTTAAGACTTTCAAAAGTTAATACAAAAGCGTTGAACTGAGAAAGAAGTTGAGAGCAATTTTCATTACTTTGCCATATCTTTTTGCACTTTAAATGATATTAGATTCGATTTCTAACGTAGATGCAATCAGACAGAAACTTGTTGAGGTATCATCCCTGCTATGTTCAAACCAAACTGACAGTATATGGATTGCTTCACAATAAAAGGCTTGCTTCACAATAAAATTTTAATTTATGGCACTTGACTCCCAATGACCTTTTTGCCATCTAATACTTACTAATCCTTGTTAATGTTGCCTTTAGCGTCTGGGTCAAACATTTTAAATGCATTCAGTATAGTCTCTTCAGTATCTGTACCTGCAGAAAATAATGAGGTACAGTTGGATTTGTTGGAACTCTTGTTCTTTGTGAGCCTTAAAATGCTGGACTAGAGGACTCAGCATCAGCTTTAATGGTTCCCAATACTTTGTTGCAGTTCTTAGGGCTAAATGCCTCACAGGGCTAGATGAAAAGAGCTCAGCATTGTCTATGGCCCCTTGATGGGTTGACAAGTTACTAATCTATGAAAAGGGATTGTTTAAAGGGGAAACAATTGGAAAACTAAAATTAGGACAACGGGAATTAGGAGCTCCAAGTGAAGTTCATTTCCAAATAAATCAATTCATGCCTCTCTCAGTTTTCCAGTGTGATACTCATTTTCTAAACCAAATTCGGTATTAAATATAATTTTGAATATATTTTGAGTGAAAATGCCACTACACAATTCAAAAGTGTATGGATCTATGTGGAACAGCTCACATCAAAAGTGGTGAAGGCTGAATTTGGCAATCCCCAAAGTTTTCAACATTTCCTATTTGTTTTTATTTTAATTTTTTTGCCACTATTATTAAAGGACAGCCTCGCCAATTAAGGGCATTTGTAGGATTACTATTAAGCTCTCATTGTCCTAATTCAGGACAAACAGGAAAATTCAGGCTAACTTTTTTGGGGGAAATGGCTTCATAAGATAGTGCTAAACTTACCACTTAACTTTTCCCCAAATAGATTCAAAAACATGGTGAAATTAATAGGTCCTGTAGCTTCTTTAAGCATAGACTCTAATTCATCATCTTTGACATTTGTTTTACCTAAAATCAAAAAAAGATATTAATTGCATCTGTCTTTGGCTATATCAGATTTACATGACTCTTGTTGATGGCAAATTTACCAATTTTTATAAATACCAGCAAAGTAATTTTACCAGTTTCAAAAAATTCCAATTTCTAATTACCCATTCCCCTTCAATTTTTAATCATCTTAAAAGAACATAAAGAGCTCAAGCAATTAATAACAAAAGTAGATTTTAAACTGAACTTATCTGCAATCTCCATGAATCAATAGGATAATATACTTGGAAGTAGATTGAGAAATTATTGTAATTTACATTTAAATTATATTAAGAGCAGAAAATATATTTACCATCTGTTGCTCTACAAAAGTCTGGTTTTAAAGCTACTCTAATTTATTGCAATTTGTTTCTGTTCCTTGTATTCTATTTAAGTGTAATTATTACTGTATCAGATTACAAAACAAAGGAAAAAACTAATTTTAAATTGAGATGAAATAATTTCATAACTTGCCCAATGATGCATAGGTATCTTTTAGGTCTTCTTTATCTATGAAGCCATCTCTGTTCTGATCAATTAGGGTGAAAGCCTATTTAAAAAAATATTATGTATCTGTTAGTTACTAATATGCTCTCAACCCAAATCATACTTACTTTAGTGTAGGTCACATGTGTTTCAGTGGATAGAATATTGACACGAGAGGTTTTTCTATATTCCAACATTTGGAAAAGCAAAAATGTGATAGTTAAGCTGACATTTAGAGCTGTAGACTTCAATTTTTTTCTTATCAAAACATTCAAACATACTTCCAGAATTAAAGTTACAAATTATTCTACATGAAGATGGAATCATTATTGAATAGGCTCCTCCATCTTTTAGCTATGCTCTTAAATTTAGCTATTTGGGCAAACAGAAATGGAACGTTTGCATGTCTAAATAATCATCTTAAATTGAGGGAACAGTAATTCCCTTGATTCCAAGAACCACGGATATTGTAGTTATATGACATATTGTATGGTAGCTATGGAAAAAACACTGACATCATAATTAATAGCCAATGACAGGACAAATTTGGGGGAAACTAATGATTGCTTCAATAATATAGATTAAGGTTTCTCAGCTTAGCTTTAAGATGTGTGGATTTCTACTCCCAAAATTCCCTAGTCAGCAAGTGTGAGGTGAAGTTCACATATCTTAAAGTTGCCAAGTCTGAGAAAACCAGGCTTACAGGAATCAGCTTTTATGGATTTGAGGACTACATTGGGCTTGGCTTGGCACGTTGAGGGCTTCATTTCCAATGTAGGAGGGAGTAGGGTCTGCAAGGTGTAAGGTAAAGGTTTCCCCAGTCCAGTAGTGTCAGACCTTAGAAGGCGGTACTCATCTGCGTTTCCTAGCCAAGGGAGCCAGCATTGTCTGAGGATGCTTCCATGGTCATGTGGCCAGCATGACTATATGCTGAGACACACAGAACACTGTTACTTTCCCACTAAAGTACCATGTTTTCCCACCAAAGTACCATGTTTTCCCCAAAATAAGACCTGATCTTATATTAATTTTTGCTTCAAAAAAAAACATTAGGTCTTATTTTTGGGGAAATATGGTACTAAATCTGTCTGTCTGGCTATCTTAACTAAGGCTTATTTTTGGGTTAGGGTTTATATTGCAAGCATCCTGAAAAATCATTCTAGGACTTATTTTTCAACTGGGTCTTATTTTGGGGGGAACATTTATCTACTCGCATTTGTAAGCTTTTGAATTGCTAGGCCGACATGAGCTAGGGTAAGAAGGTATAGATTGGGATTAAGTAGATGCCCATGTAAAAATGGGGGGAGGTATTTTGTCCCCCAATGAGGTTATGATTTGCAACCTACCACAAAAGAAATGTCATTGGGCCTTGCACTACACATCTGCCACACCTTTTTTCAAATAGCAAAATATTTTCTCAAAACCTAAACATTTTAATCCAACTTTATGAGTCAAGCAGCAAAACGTTTATACCCTTGTTTTTCAAACATGAAAAAACTACATCTATTTATTTTTACTTTCAACAGCTTTTCAATTGTAGAAAAAGGAAATATTTCTTTTCTTCCCATGAGGAATGAAAATTTGAAGTGACATTTCAAATTACATAGGTAGATTTCCACTCGTGTCAATAATTCTTTTGTCTATGTTTCTCACATTTCCCAACTACTCCAAGCAGATCTGTAGGTTTAGAAGAGAGAGAAAAAACCTACCACCAGAAGATTTCATTTCACCATGAATGACATTAATGTATTTCTCACAATCAAATCTCTTTCTGCATACATAACCTATTTCCCAGGTAGATTATGTATATATTATTTATTCTGCTCTACATTTTGGTTAAAGTAAAACAGGAAGTAATCTACAGCAATCTTCTCTGGTTGGTGTCTTCAAGATACATAGATTAAACTCTCAGAATTTCTTAGCTAATATGGCTGTACTGAGTGTTCTGGGAATTGATATCCATGCAGCTACATTGGGTAAAACTGGTCTAGAGATTTCATTTTTGCTAAGAAATTTGTTTATCACATTACTTATCATTAAATGACTTTCCTGTTAAATCCCAAAAGCCTATAGACTGATGACATATGATATACTAACAAGAATGATGTTCTTAAATAAAATACAACATTCCTGAATTGGGGGGTGATTTCCTTACATGGTAGGCAGAGTCAGTCTGCAAACATCTCACTTTTATATCATATTTTTCTACCTTTCTAGTTTCTGTTAACTGTTTTTGCTTGGTGTGATTTAGGCTGCAATCTAATATGCTGTAGGCTTTCTAGTAGTAAATAGCAATAGCAATAGGACTTAGACTTATATACCATTTTATGATGCTCTACAGCCCTCTCTAAGTGGTTTACAGAGTCAGCATATTGCTCCCAACAATCTGGGTCCTCATTTTACCGACCTCAAAAGGATGGAAGACTGAGTCAACCTTGAGCCTGGTGAGATTTGAACTGTTGAACTGCAGGTAGCCGGCAGTCAACAGAAGTAGCCTTCAGTACTGCACTCTAACCACTATGCCACCACAGCTCAAATCCTACTAAACAAAGTAAGACACATCTATGCAAAGGATTTTACTATTTAAAAAGCAAGTTAATGGGTAAATACGACATAAAGATGTTATTACCACATCCTACTCTTCAAAGTTTAATTTGGTTCATTTCTAAGAGGTTACTTCCGAGCCCCATACTGACTAACACCTGTAGGCTACTAATAGTAATGGATACAAAGTGGGACAGAGGGAGAGCAAGAAAACGCAAGAGGGAGAGAGAGAAGCCCTATGACTTAAAAGAAACTATGCAGATAAATATTTGCAGTGAAGATCTCCTATTTTTAAGGCGTGGTAACAAGCCAGTTGTGTGGGATGACAATAAGGTAAATCTTGTCCAGTTTTTATAATGGAGTAACTGAGAACACGGCGTTGCCTGGGTATTTACTTTTAGGAAGACAATGTCTGGACCAAACATAATTTCTAATGTTGGATTTTCCCTCTTACCCAAGGGAGCCCCCTTATGGAGTACTGTTACCATGGCAAACAGAACACACACACCGAGGGGTGTTAGGAGTGTCTTACCCCACACATATTTTTCTCCAGAGAGTAAGTCATCTGTGTATCAAGTTTGGTTGAAATTGCTGGAGTAGTTCCAGAGTTATGCTGGAACACACACACACACACACGCACGCACGCACGCACACACAGCCATATATATACAAGAAAGAAAGCCAAGGCCGAAGCCTGATGATGATGGGGGTGATCCCATCGAAACGTTGCAAAAACACCTTTAATTTTACACGGGAAAAGACCCGAATAAACCAAAATCTACATATATATATATATATATATATATATATATATATATATATATATATATATATATATATATATATATATATATATATATATATATATATATATATATATATATATATATATATATATATATATATATATATATATATATATATATATATATATGTAGATTTTGGTTTATTCGGGTCTTTTCCCGTGTAAAATTAAAGGTGTTTTATATATTTCATATATTTCATATATTTATATATATATATATAAATATATGCTGGAGCATCGCAGAGGCTTGCGGAAGCATCACAGGCAAGTACCCCGAGTCCCTTCGGGGAGAGGGGGCGGTCTAGAAGTCCAATAAATAATAATAATAATAATAATAGATTGGTGCTGATTGGTGCTGGCTGTATGTTCATTGTTTTTTTTGTATTGTAACGGCCTGGGAGGTGGGTGGGGCTCATTTGTTGGCTAGTGCTGGTTTCCAGATGTCTGGCAGGCGGGAGGTATCGTCATGTTTGTTCATGTTGTGGGGGTGTTTCTCTATTTCAATAGCTTCCATAATTATTCTCTTGTTGTTCAGTTTTGGAGATTAATTTGGTTACTTCAAAATCAATTTCATGTCCTGTAGCTTTAAGGTGCTGGTTTAGGGAGGAAGTTATTTCTTTTTGTCTTACTGCATTCTTGCATTCTGCGATGCGTGCATTTATTCTCCTATTAGTTTGTCCTATGTATGTTGCATGGCAGATTTTGCATGGTATTTCGTAGACTCCTTGGTTTTCTAGCTGGATCTTGTCTTTGGGGTTTCTTGTTGGCTATTTTTGGGTCAGCGTTGAAGGAAAATTCTCCACAAGCACAATATCAAGACAGCCTTCAACACTGACCAAAAAATACCCAACATCCTAAGAAATCCCAAAGACAAGATCCAGATAGAAAATCCACTCACAGCAACAAAGCCAGCACTCCACACACACACACCAAGATTTATAGAAAAACAGGAGTTCTGTAGCCAAAAACGCCAGCCTGAAGATGGCAAGTGAGACCTCGCCGAAACGTTGCCAAGGCAATCTCAATCTTACATGGGAAAAGCCCTGAATACAACAAGACCAGCATACACACACACACACACACACACAGAGAGAGAGAGAGAGAGAGAGAGAGAGAGAGAGAGAGAGAGAGAGAGAGAGAGAGAGAGAGAGAGAGAAATAGCGGCCATGTGCAGTTAAAAACACCCTAAAGAGAAATGTTCTTACTTCCTTAAACTCTTGGATCTGTGTCTGTTCAAAGTTGGAGAAAACATTAGAAGAAGCCCTTTGAGCACGTTTGGCACCACCTTCCTTCTTTTTAGTTTTTCGGCTGGCCTGAAATGAAGAGAATCATGAATTCTGTCAGATCATACTTTGTTCTGATCACACAGTTAGAAGAAGATAGGACAGTTGATAACAATTCTCAAGTTATTTTCCTAAATAACAAAATGCAGCCTTGATGCTATCGTGTTTTATACATACCGTCCTGTACAAAAGCAACAGCCAGGGTCATCTTAACAACATTATGGGCCTCAGGCAAAGCAGTGTACTGGGCCCCCTATGACAACTACTCACAGGAATAAAAATGTAAATAGTTGATAAAATTAAACATATATTTATTTTATTGGCACTTCCAACAAAATCGGTGTTGAAACATTAAAAACATGCTATGCAGCAGCAACTAATCAACATGATAAACATTTGAACAATACACGAGGCTTGAAAAACACAATAATACTCAGTAAGCCATACGGTTGCTGTATTTATATAATACAAGGTGCCATTGAAGGGTTAACATACACAGATTAATATGGGCCCCTATGTTCGTGGAGCCTACAGGAAAGTGCCCATCATGAGTTAAGACAGCCCTGGCAACAGGATATACAGATTGTAGTTTGGAGTTAGACTTGAAAAAAGCCGGTTTATCTTTTTAAGAAAAAAATATATTTATCCTCTAAATATTTACCCTTTAAGAGGTTACTCAATCAAGTTTGTGTTATGAAAACCATAGAGACATCATTTCTTATACAGGTTAAACTCACCATCTTTCCTGGAGAGATCCTCTGTTTCTCTGGGAAGCTGTCTGTATCAAACACTTCTTATATGTAGAGGAGGATCTTGTCTTTCCAGATGGCATTCCCAAAGAAGATCTTGACACTGTAAAAGCCTTCAGCTCACAAGATGACTCCATACTTGGTCAGAACTACAAGATACCTTCTATTCCCTTGTGAACAAACAACAGTTAGTTGAAGTTGTCCAGTAAGACATTCCTTCAACTGCTATGAGCTGCAATATCTATGGTGGTGAATTCAACTGTCACTCATGCTATTTTTGTGTACCTTTTGAACTCATATATTATAACATAGTAAGAACAGATTCTCACTCGGTAGGGATTAAGCAAGCATTAACTTTTTATGGAAGACTTCTAAATTCCATCCCTGTATATTCTGGGAAATACATTTGGAAGATGCTACATTGCAGGGGTGGTTCCTGTACCGGTTGGTACCGGTTTGCTTTGCACGCGCATGTGCCGTGCATTGCTCGCCCATGCTCAGTTGACTAAAAAAATTGTTCAGCGCATGCGCAGAAACATGCAGGCAATGGCAAAAGAGACTAGGGACAGTTCGGGGCATGGCCAGCCTGGGTTGCAGTTGGCTCTATGACCTAGGCCAGCGGTCTGCAAAGTCGGCTCTTTTAAGACTGGTGGACTTCAACTCCCAGAGTTCCCCAGACAGCATAGCTGGCAGCATAGCTGACAGCATAGCTGGCTGGGGAATTCTGGGAGTTGAAGTCCACCAGTCTTAAAAGAGCCGACTTTGCAGACCCCTGACCTAGGCCAAATCACCATTACTGGTTCAGCCGAACTGTGCCGAACTGTGAGCAACCCCCCCCCTCTGCTACATTGGGAAGGAGCAATTTTTTGATATAATTCATCATGATTTCTTAGAATTAAACAAGATTTGATTTTGTAGTTTCCTCCATATCTTTTATCATAATAATAATAATAATAATAATAATAATAATAATAATAATAATAATAATAATAATAATAATAATAATAATAATAATAATAATAATAATAATAATAAACCTGAAATACAAAGAATTCTGGAGAACTCATCATGACCTTAAATCAGGAAGAGTAGACCTTGATTTGGTTTAAGACAGGTTAACATATTCAATCCCAGTTGTTCCTATTTACAGAAAGTTAGATATACCTTGAATATCTGGGTTCATATAACATGGTAAATCATAAATCATAATTATACAATCACAGTTGGCAGCATACATAAGCATTTGGGTTTAGTGTGTTTTGGACACCAAATTTACATTTTTAAATTTAAACAATTCACTTAATTTATTAAAATGATTTACGCAGTTAATGAACCACTTTTTGATTTTTTGCAAAATGAAACATGACTTCACTAAATCAAATATTTAAAATGACAGGCCTTGTTTATGGGCTCAAATATTCTTGTGCAATGGTTTCTTGTAGTTCAGATAATTTGCCCACAGCTGCTTGTGCTAATAATATTCACTGATTATATTGTATTGTGATATTCTCCCTGGGACTTTGGCAGGTTGTGTGTGTATCTTTGCTCTCTTCTTTAAGATCCAATTTAAGGAGCTTTTAAAGAAGCTGTGCCTTAAAAGTAGTTGAAAACATTTTCAGCTGGCATCTTTCAAAACATATTGTTCTTTTTAAGTAAATCAATAATAACTAGCTTTTCAAACTATTTGACCATCTAATCATGGTATATAATTTGTTTCATCAAACAATATATAATGTAAAAACCCATTTATTTTCATTTAAAATGATTAAATTCATAAATGCTGTAGAATTCCCGAACCAGTCAGTAAAAATTATTCTTATCGGCTTACACTAACTAGACGGCTGTGTATTTAGTCTGCACATAGGGGAAAGCATTTGGTATTGGAAAAGGATTGATAGAGTAATCCTTAGATTCTAAGACTTGTACATGATATCACCATATAAAAATGTTGATGTTATTATAAAAGTAAACGTTTCCTTTTATTCGATTTTAAATATACTTTGAAACGTTAAAAATAAAAATAGCCGCAGACTATTTGTCTGAATTTGTCGAAGGCATATTATTAACGTCGTAGCTCTATTAAAAAAATGCATTCAAGCTTGATCTTCCGTTTTCTATCTCTACCTCTCTCTCTCTATCTCGTTTTGTAACGTCGACGTTCTTACGTCACGGCGCGCCTGCGTTCTAAACGGCTTTGTGCGTCACATCCGTTTTCCTTCGGCCGGGAGGAGAAGATGATTGCCCCGGTGGAGGTTTCTCCGCTCATCAAGGTGAGCTGTGGCGCCGCGCGTGCAGCTTCGGGCTTCCGTTGGGGCGCCAGTTTGCACGCGCTCCGTCTCGTGGTGGGCGAGGCCTGCAAACGAGGGAGGACAGCCGTCGCCCCCGTTTAGTCGGAAGGTGACCGTGGAGGTCACGGGGAAGGGCTGGCTGGGGAACGGCGGGCCCGTCTCCTGCCCTTTCGGTCCTGCAGATCCGGAGTCTTCCCCGGGTTTTCGTGTGAATTTCCCTCTCGCCCTCGCTCACACGACGTCGTGTTCTCTTTAACTTGCAAAACGTGATAAGATAGATCTATGAATGCATTTTGCATGTATAGATATGCACATATACATGCATGCATGTGTATATTGTATATGTACGTGCATGTATCTATATGTATACATATACATATATGCGTATGTATGCATGTGTGTATACACATACGTACGTGTGTGCATATATATATAAACGTGTGTATATATATTATACACACGTGTGTATATGTGTGTGTATGTATCTGTGTGTATTTGTGTGCATATATATACACACACAGCCATATCCATACATGCATATAAATACACACACACACACAGCGATATCACTTAGACTTCAGTGCTTTATAGCCTACATAAATATATCAATCACAGACCATTTAGCATATATAAAGCATTTATAACCAGTGTCTTAGACTCTTCAGAGTATATAACAGGAAATTCTGAACAAAATCTAGACATGCCCAAAGAATTAAAAAGGTTTTCACCTACAAGCTAACTGTATCAGAAAGGTTCTGATGAAATGTAATAATGACAACTAAATACACCCATCAGGGAGAGTTTTGAGTTGAATGCTGTTTAAAAGCCAGTGTGGCTTTGTCAAAGGATATACGTGTTAGTCCTGTGTGGTTATCTAGACAACAAGAACTACCAGTACTAGCTATGTCTTGTAAGGTTACATTGACAGACTTGCAAGTCTGGAAGTATTTCTCCCCTGCTTTATTTTTACTCTCCAGAAAATTAAGGAGGTGCTTCCTGCAATGTTTTCCTGGTTCTTTCTGCTTCTCTGGGCTGAGATATTGTTTACATCAGGGGTGTCAAACTCGCGGCCTGTGGACTGAATGTGTCACATTCAGTCTCCACCCCATCTGGTTTAGCAAAGGGGAGAAAAGACCTGATATGTAATGTGACGATGCCGTGATGACGCGAGTTTGACACCCCTGGTTTACAAGATGGTTGTGTAGTCTACAGCTTCCTTTTGTCTCCCAAGCACATTCCAACATACCATTACAAAATAAAAATACCTGGGAAACCTTTTGAAAACATGATCAAAGTATTCAAACAAGTCATTCTTTTTTCACTCTCATTTTGGTTACTGCTTTTATGCTGCTAAAAACAAGTACAATATAGAAAATTGTATAGATAGTCCTTGACTTAAGATCACAGTTGGGATCAGAATTTCAGTTGCTAAGCAAGGCATTGTTAAATGAGTCACAAGTTAAGTCAGAGCATTTTACAACCCCCAGGCTACTTCCGACTGTTTGGTTGTTCCTGTACAACCCCATGAGTTCAATCAGAAGTTACAATTCAAATGTAAATAAGTGTACACTATGCATTCAATACAATTGCATTACTTTTATTTTGAAGGTGACTGCTTTTCCCCCCCCATTTACATATGGTGTGCATGCATGCCTATGCTCTTTCACAGCCCAGTTGGTTTGGCCTTCCATAACAATTCCAGTTCCTTGTTTGGATATTTGGGAAAATTAATTGCCCACCCCTGATTTAAGCGAATCACTGCCATTGTTAAACAAATATGCCTTCCCCAATTGAAGGAACAATTGACTTTGCTTGTCGGAAGCCAGCAAATAGCGATCATGTAACTAACTCCAGGACACTAACACTATGATAAATACTATGCTGGTTGTGAAGCATCGGAATTTTAATCATGTGACCATGTGGAAAACATTTTTCCCATTGCTGTTGTAACTTTGAATGGTTGCTAAATAAATCGTATGATGTGTATACCACTTCATAATAATAGTGGGTATACAGAATGGTATTACTGTGGAAATATATATAACACATTGGAATGTCTGAATTCAGTCTTTATGAATTAAGCGTAATATTATTTATGGTTTACATTTCTGTAATTTAAAGTTCTGCAGATACTCAGCACTGCTGTTGGGAATCATTTATGGAGCAAGAAGATATGGTAAGTGGTTTATAAAAATAACCTTTTTATTTATGTTTGGATTGTGAATAGCTGAAGTTTGCTTTTAAAAACTACATCAATTAAACTGTACTGTAATATTTTTGTAATAGATTCATTTACATCCAGCTGTTCCATTTGGCTTAACAGTTATTCACAAGCATCTTCTAAGAAGTCTTAGATCACTTCATATGAAAAAAAATGAGCGCACAAGATTGCTTGTTGTATATTGATACCATTTTATTAATATCACATTGCTCCTGATTGGAGTCTACATTTATATTTTCAAAATTAAGATTTGATCCATATATTTATTGGTGCATGAACATTATGAGCATATTCAATTTTATAAAGAATTTTATAAAAAATGACGGTAAAATGGATGGCATATAAATTTAATCAATTTAAAAGATTTTTTAAAATCTTGTTAAAATCCATTCTGAGTTCAGAGCTTATTAATAAACAAATAGTATACTCTCTATACCTTTTTGTATATTTTATGAAATTGTATCTTAATAATTTAGTTAAATGTTAGCAATGCTAAAAGTGTAGAACAAATAGATCCACTGTGAAGCTAAAATTATTCCAGAGGCCTATGATAAATGAAATTCCACATGCTTTTAATGAATCAAAAGCAAAGAAATGTGAAGAAATAAATTATAATGCATTTATGTTTCCTCTGAATACATATTGTTTTACTTTACAATAGCCTATTTAAAGCCTATTGCTGCAGAGGATAGGAGAATAGAAGCAGAGGAAAAAGCAAAACGGGACGAATTGAAAAGAATTGCAAAAGCATTGGAAGAAGGTATTTTCTCTACATTTGTTTCATTTTGACAATAGTCAGTAATTGAATAATTGTAAGTGGACTACATCTATGCCAACAGAAGGTTGATGTTTTTGATTTCAGTAAAATTCCCTCTCTCCCACATAACATACATAGATACATACCGTATTTTTCGGAAAATACGAAAATGCGAAAAAGAGCCATTTTTGTGTTAAATAAATTGCATGCATAGCTCTATGGAGGCTTATAGAGTGCTGCTGGGGGCTGGGGGAGGGGGAAACGGCCCATTTGAGGCTCTTTTCTTCCCTCCCCAGCCCCCAGGAGCTTTCTGAAAGCCTCCATAAGGCTAGGCACAGGCAGTTTGGTGAAGCGGGTGGGGTTCCAGGAGGCAAAAAAATGCTGTATTCGATGTATAAGACGCACCCAGATTTTTAGCCTCTTTTTAGAGGAAAAAAGGTGCGTCTTATACTCCAAAAAATACGGTACATCCAAACATAGGGAAATCCAATTTGGTCTAATATTTAAGGCACCAGAATAAGAGACTGAATTCTAATTAGCCATGAAAATCTTCTCTCTCACCTTAACCCACCTCACAGAGTTGTTGTTGTGAGGAAAATTGGAGGAGGAAGGTATGTCGGATATCTTCACCACCTTGAGTTGTTTGTAAATTTGTTAGTTATTTATAAAGCAAGATATAAATAAATTATATGCATTTTTAATGTGGTAAGATATAAAGTGAAAAAAGGAAGGAAGTGAATAAACATATAAATTCTGCCTTTCTTTCTATTGAGTAATGATTATAATCTTTTATCCATCTTCTTTGTCTCTTTTTAATCTTTTTTCTTTCAATAGAAAGTCCACAAAAGGTTTCTGGTCTTAAAAACATCTTTCGCCAATTTTTTTCTCGCTAAACTAGCCAGCTTTATCATTTCTGCAAATCCAGTTAACTTTCTAATCCAATCTTCCACTGGAAGTGTCCACTGCTTTTCCAAGTTTGTGCATACAATACTCTTGCTGCACGTGAAAACATCCTCCTGGGAGCTGGGGGAAGTGATGAAACATACATCACAATGCAAATACAATAGATTATATACTTGCATCAAATGTTTCTATGTGTGTCATTTTTCTTTTATTGTGGTTGTCTGTGGAGGCCTCAGGCATCAGTGGAAAGAACCAGTTGTTGATTTCAATGAATGTGCTTCAAGGGTGGCTACATCTGATTGTAGATGATTTTAAATATTGATTTTAATTTGGGGGGAAATTATAGTATAAAGCTAATATGTCATAAATTTCCATATTTGGAAGAGAATGTTATTGTAACTTTGATCATCTGGTAGCTAAAGTATTATCAGTTAAGGAGAATTTCCAAAACAACTGATAAGAATATACTTCATAAAGCTTTCTTCAAAAAAGTGTTTAAAATCTGTGTGCATTTAGGATGTAGCTTGCTGCTGTTTTTGCTAATTGCCTTTTTTTTTTTTTTTCAGCTCAAGAATCAATACTGAAATAAACCTCCTTGGTCCACATCTTTATATCCAATCTTTGAAATGCTGAAGTAGATAATTCTAAATGTCTAAAATACATTTATTTACATCAATAAACAGACATTCACAACAATGTTGACTTTCTTAATGTGCATAGTGCTAATTAAAAAAGAAATGACAAAATGAAATAGCGTGCTGATCTGCGTTTATTCTCGAAGTCTTTGTGTTGATGCTGTTTGTGTATTGACTGATACACACGTGTGCTAGTGATGATGTTAGCACTGATGATACTTGAGTAGCTACAGTCTTCTGTTAGGTAGACTGTATCTAAAGAAGATGCTCCATACTGTTTGGAGATACCTGACTACAGTATATGTTGAAAGCTATATGTTTTGTAAGTAGTGAAAGGGAAAATGTTGGATAAAACTGCTAAAGCAAACTGATGTGATTAAGAATAGAAACGCCTGATCTGATCCAAAGAATATTCCAACTTCTGCTTTTTATAGCATTCTGTTGTATAAAAATTACACGCTTTTGATGACCAACATGAATTCTAATCACTGTAAAGATCAGACCACTGATTCATTCTCAATATTGGATGTAGATTTTTTTTAGCTTTGAGCATGTAGTTTTCATTTTCCTCAGAAAATTACCTACTAGTAACACCTTGCACACTAATAAGTCATCCATTTTCAGTTTTCCTTATACATGGCATATGCTGAGAAAAAACACTATTTGAAAGATTTAAGGCAAGTAGATGAATAAATGTAAGGTTTTTAAATGCTTTATTTTTAAAAATAACTGTTCAAATTAAATTTGTAC
The DNA here is from genome assembly GCA_039707465.1 of Rhabdophis nuchalis. NCBI lineage: Eukaryota > Metazoa > Chordata > Lepidosauria > Squamata > Natricidae > Rhabdophis > Rhabdophis nuchalis. Next base: position 147,631,190 of record CM077644.1, on the reverse strand, counting down.
ACGCTTGTGAGATTTAACTACAATTATACAGTCGGTTACCAGAAACTAGTCTTTAGCATTGCTATCCTATTTGTAATGTGTTAATGCTATCCATTCAATGATGCCTGATTCTTCATAATTCTATGGACCAGCTCTACACGTTTTCTGATCTCGTATGGCTTTTTTCATTTGCTTTATGCTCTGGCAGAGGGTGACATTGATAGTATCCACTCACCCTGTTTTCTGGCAACATCATTTCCTCTTACCGCTGACAGTTCCAAGAATAGCTTCCTTTTCCAATGCGTTTGATCAGATGACATGACTGAAATAAGTACTGTAAGATAAGAGTTTTGTGATTTTGCACAGAAGTGATATGACTGGTGCTGTATACTCCAGTAGTTGCTCGTCACCTTTGCTGACCGAGGAATGCTCAGGAATTTTTAAGACTACAGCTTGAGCAAGTCTAATTTTTTCCTGGTTCAGCCATAGGAAAACATGGTAATGCAGAATAATTTGTATTTAGCTACCAGGCTGATCTCCTTGCTCTTCCATATTTATTTCCATACTTTGTGATGGAAAAGCAATTTGCTTATATACAGTTTCAGTTCTATTTCATTCAGTAGTACTAAATTATAATTCTGGATGGCTCAGTCCCCAACTCTTCACATGTTTTTACAGAATTTATTTTATTTTATTTCAATTGAGTTAGGCAGCCAATAAATTTTTTTTTAAAAAATGTCAAATCACAAATGCTTATATGCTCTGCTTCCCCATTATATCCTTGACATGAAAATAAACTGCATTTGCCAATAATCACCAGCTTTTCTGGACAGTTCTAGCATTTATTTGGTCTATAAGCAAAAAATGCTCACAACAAATAATTGCTTTGCCTCTGAAAGTAAGCTGTGTGTGTGTGTGTGTTAACCTGGGATTTACTTGTCGATACAGGAAGGAAGTATTCTGTAATAATAAGTAAAGGCTAATGTCCAAGACCCAATTTGAATCTTTACACCATGGCTGTCAAACTCCTGGCCCAGAGCCAGATGTGTCATGCACTGGTCATGCCCATGCCCAGTTTAGCAAAGTGGGAAAAAGTCCCGATACATCATGCAACATCGCTGTGATGCCGTGAGTTTGACACCCCTGCTTTAGTCCCTCTAATGAACATTTGAAACGGGGGCTGCAATTTAATGTCTTGCAGAAGCAGGATTTGTGATTATGGTGTGTGTCTTCCCCAGTGATTTGTATGGGAATAGATTTCGTTTTTCTCCCTTTGATGGCTGATTGCGTTCCATCTACAGATTCGTCTTTCCTTCATATGGGCTGTGCTGAAATTCTTCCTGATCAACAAGCTCAGCATCTTAGCCACTGAGCCACCTTTCCTCTTGTACAAGTTATTGATGAGAGCACCTTAGGTCCTCCAAAGCTTTGTTATGAGTCTGCTTAATTTCAAACTACTTCAGCCATGATTGGCCCTTTATTTTACAAAACAATCTTGAGAAGCAGATTATTCTAGATTTCTAATAATATAGCCACAAAATACCACATGAGGCAGAGATTTAGTTTAGTGACACAGAATGTTCATGTAGCTCAAACATATATTCATGTCATGTCCAGGATAACTAGAACATATGGGAGCATCTTCAGCTACTTAGCTATGTATATCTTAAGTTTTTCAAGGAGACGTATAAATGCAGCACATTTGAAACTACACATGTGCTTCTCTAGATCCACATTGCTATGGCTCTTGTTCATCTGTACACCTGGCAAATCTGATGCAATATTTGTGAAACCGCCCTGAAGTACTGCTGACCTATTGTAATCTTATAACATTACTCTAAATAATGCAACAGGTTGAAGACGAGGTAACAGGTCCTCCATTGGCCATTGGTGCTGCACAAAGAAAAAAAGTAATGGTTAGCTGAGGTCTTCAATGGGTGTCAATTTAAGTATTGGCTATGAAGAACCATCTACTTAATGTTTGCATGTTGGGCACTGTTTTAATTGCAAGATAGTCATCAGGTGAAAAAGAAACTACCTGAATTGAGTGGAGAAAGTCAAAATCGGATGGATTTTGGAATTGCTACAAAGGAACAATTTTGTTGACAGAAAAGAGATAAGTTTATAAAATTGGTATCGATGAGGTTGAATGAAATGGCATGGCTAAGCTTGTACTTCCTTTAGAGAAATTGCTAGCTGTGTTTTAAACTTAATTTCTGCTATTGGTTTTGTTCTTATTGCTTTATTCTTTAAATAAAGAAAAAATAAGTGTTAAAAAAGGAACTGCCAAAAGTAATACACAATTAAGTTTTATGTAACAATTTCAATAAAGGATAAAGGCGAAAGATTTATACGATCTGAAGAGAAACCTGAGTAAATGGCTTAAAATGCAATTCTTTCCAGAGGGGCTCTCCCCACTAGTGTTGATTGACAACTTCCCCTCCCCCTGGAATCAGACAATTGAGCACAAGCTGGGCACTTATGGGCTCTCACCGGTACTCTTAATGTCCCTGGACTTTGATCAAGCGAAGCAAGTAGTAACTAATAGAATGAAGGACATGGAGTTCCAAGAAGAATTAAATAGATTACCTTTCCATAATAGGAACAGAATCAAACAGGGTGTGTGGGAATCAGCAAGATATTTAAATGACCTCATCTTCCCAAAACAAAGAATAGCTTTCTTCAGAGCCAGATTTAACATTCTACCTTCAGCACTTCTCCAGGGCAGGTATAAGAGAACACCTATAGCAGAACGGGTTTGTATATGTGGTAAAAGAGAAGTGGAAGATATCTCACACGTTCTACTACACTGTGAGCTATACAGAGCTTGCAGGTCTGCACATATTCTCCCCTTATTAGAGAGATAACCAGGGAGGGCAGGCAATTTTTATCTGGACTTCCTCCTCCAGGACACGAACCCGGCTACTACGCATGCAGTGGCAAAATTCTGTGCTTCCGCAATGTCCATAAGAAAAAAATTGGTTATAGAAGGATAGTTGTGATCCTGTGCCAATCATTTGGACATATCTCTACCAATTTCTGGACCATGGTTTTTACATACATACTTAACGCTTTTGCACCTAGGTAAACCAGCAAATGACCAATAAAGGATAAAAGACATCCAATAAAGGATGACCATGTTTCACTGAAATTTATCCATACTCAATCTATAAGCAACTTGTTTATAAATTGTAAGTCATATCATGTCTTCAATCCATTGGGCAATTGGGACCATAAACTAGTCTTTCCAATGTGGAAGGAACCTTTCCTCTTGACTTAGGTAAAGGTGAAGGTTCCCCTCGCACATATGTGCTAGTCATTCCTGACTCTAGGGGGCGGTGCTCATCCCCATTTCAAAGCTGAAGAGCCAACGCTGTCCAAAGACGTCTCCGTGATCATGGAGCCGGCATGACTAAATGCCAATGGCGCACGGAACGCTGTTACCTTCCCACCAAAGTTGGTTCCTATTTTTCTACTTGCATTTTTACATGCTTTCAAACTGCTAGGTTGGCAGAAGCTGTGACAAGTAATGGGAGCTCACTCCATCATGCACCACTAGGGATTCGAACTGCCAACCTGTCTGATCAACAAGCTCAGCGTCTTAGCCACTGAGCCACCTTTCCTCTTGACTTAACCATAGCAAAATAAACTAACCCTCCTCCTGTGCCTAGGATGCTTTGATATTCTAAAATGTTTTATCAGAACCAGCTTTCTCTCACACTATACAGGTCATATTATATAAAGCCAGTAGCTGAAAGGAGAAAGAATATTAGAGATTCTGAGTTTCTTCTCCCTCCTCCTAACCTTCAGGAGCATCTGTTTTTTGGTCCTTCTTCTGTTCGTCCTGCAAGGCTGCCATCTTTGCTTCAGACATGTCAGCCAGAGCTTTCCACTCTTTGCGGTTGTTGAGCAGCCTTTCATACATTGGCAGAATTTCAGGGTGGAACTGTGAAAATTCCTACATGACCAAACAATAGGAAGAGAGATCCCAAATGAATGGTCTCAACGTCTTTTGGCAAAGACTTGAGCCTCCTGCGGTGTTTGCAGCCTTTGCCACTGACTCTAATATCTCCTTGTTACAGGTAGTCTTCAACTTACGACCACAAGTGAGCCCAAAGTTTCTGTTGCTAATAGTTGTTGAGTGAGTTTTGATCCATTTTATGACTTTTCTTGCCACAGTTGCTAAGGGAAACACTACTGTTATTAAATTAGTAACACAGCTGTTAAGTGAATCTGGTTTTTACGTTGCGTTTGCTGTCCAGAAGGTCGCAAAAGGGGATCACATGACCCAGTAACACTGCAACCATCATAAACACATGCCAGTTGACAAGCATCCAAATTTTGATCACATGGCTGTGGACATGGCTGTGGGGCAACAATTTTAAGTGTGAAAAACGGCTGTAAGTCTCTTTATTTTCAGTCCCGTTTTAATTTTGAGTGGTCACTGAATAAATGTTTTTAAGTTGAACCCTACCTGTATAGCTGTTTTGAACTCAGCTGTTGAGTATGTTGCCTTCCTATAAAGTCTGAACTATATTACCAGCTAGGTCTGTTGCCTTCCTCAGCTAGGAATGCAAATCATTTGCAAGTTCAATTATGTAATATCAAACAGTATAAAATGAAGATGCATGAGGTAGAATTCTTGGTGTTCTCCTAACTTCTCTGCTTCATTGCAGACAGTTTATCACCCATCAACCCTGTTCGCCCAAAAATACGACCTACTCAGAAAGTAACTCCTAGCCTGATTTTTATACGTGCACCCAATATAAACCCTACCCCCCAAATAAGCCCTTATTAAGACCCCACCCAGGGTGTACATGTAAAAATTAAGCTAGGGTTGGGATGGGATGTGTGGTGCTGCCCTATTACTTATCTTCGGATAGTTACAGCTACACCTCGGCCCATTTCTTTTGCTGCAGCCCGCCAGGCTTCCCTGAAGGCCTCTGTACCCGATAACAGAGTTCTGGATCAATCTGGAGCTCTGTTATCAGCTACAGAGGCTTTCAGGAAAGCCTTGTTGGCCTTGTCCAACGAAGTTCCTGAATGCCTTTGATAGTAACAAAGAAGGTTAGGCAGGGGTGGGTTGCTGCCAGCGTTACTGCCAGTTCGCTGCGCGTGTGCCCGCAGTTGCCTATAAATTGTTCTGTGCATGCGCAGAACATTTAAAACGGACTAAAAACCATGCCGGCAATGGCATGGGTGACCATCAGGGGCATCGCCTGCCTGCTGTCCCTACCGGTTCGGTGGCCCAGTCGCAATTTCCACTACTGGTTCGCCTGAACTGGTAAGAACCCACCTACTGGATTTTCTGCATGGAATTTTGCTATAAGGCGATCAGCCTGGATATGTCTACTCTTTACCCAAGATGCCTCTGACAAGAGGTATCCCTTCCACTTGATTAAGTATTGAAGTTGTCTCCTGTGCCACCTCGAATCAAGGGGGGCAACATGCACAAGTGAGGTGAGTCAGTGGACAATATCGCCCCCCCAAAATAAGACCTGGTACCTTTTTTGGTGGCAAAATATATATATAAGACAGGTCTTATTTTCCGGGAAACACAGTAGGTAACATCATCAGTATGAGAGAGTGTGAATTTGTTTCCTGCTTACTCATAATAGCTTCCACTTTTCGTGGGAGTATAGTTTTGGGGGAGTTTTCCTAGTCTCTACTCTGTGGTTGCTTATTTTCAAACTTGATCCTTTCTCCTCATCGCTCAAATGTCCATCAGATACTGTTTGGTTTTGGAGAGCTGTCTTATTGACTGAGAAAGTCCAACCCATTGATAGAATTTCAATTTCAAATAAAGGAAATGGAAATCTGCCACCCAAAGGATTTATACTTAAGGTGCCATAAGCAGAGATATTGTTAGCGATAAAAATATCTGCCTCAACCAGGTATAAGCAACTTAATGCCATCCAGATGGTTTGGATTACAATTCTTATAATCCCTTGCTATTGCTCATGCTTTCTAAAAGCGATGGGAGATGAAATCCAAATCACCTAGAGGGCAAGAGGTTTCGTACAGTGACTAAACTTAGTAAAGGTTCCTGGACCTAATAGATCCCAACACTAATCCGCTTACCTTGTATACAAATGTGCACACAAAGTCAATGAAACCAACTTGAAGTTTCGGGAGCTCAGCAGCTTTTCTTCTGTCCATCATAGGCTAGGAAAAAATAGCAATGGTTGTTTCTAAATGGGCACTTTTATTAAATCCTCTTAAGAAACAGAGTTTCGAAGTCTGAACTCTAGCATTGCCAAGAAACCTTAGGGTTTAAAGCACACTAATAGCATAGGTAAGTCCTTGACTTACAACCAGCCCAAACTTTCTGTTGGTATGTGAGATATTTGTCAAGTGAGTTTTGCTCCATTTTACGACCTTTCCTGCCACGATTGCTAAGTGAATCATTGCAGCTGTTAAGTTAGTAACATGATTGTTAAGCAAATCTGGCTTCCTCATTGACTTTGTTGTCATAAGTTTGCAAAAAATTTCAGAGTAGGTATATTCATGAACTGGAATAGGGCTTAGTAACAAGGTCAGCCAATGGGAGCTGAAACAGTTTGGAGCCGGGGCGTGGCTCAGCTCTGCAGCTCTGAGCCTGTGCTAAGTTCTAAACTAGTCTGCTACGCTGAACAAAAACTGAAACTTTTCTCTCCTCTGCCTGTGTTTGCTTGAATTTACTACCACATTGAAAATCCTGCTTTTTGTATTGTATATTTACTTTATGTGTTATATTACCATATTTTTCAGAGTATAAGACACACTTTTTTTCTGAAAATCTGGGTGCATCTTATACATCGAATACAGCATTTTTTGCCTCCTGAAACCCAGCCCCTTCACCAAAATGGCTGTGCATAGCCTTGTAGAGGCTTCCAGAGAGCTCCTGGGGGCTGGGGAGGGCAGAAATGAGCCTAGAATGGGCGGTTTTCCCCCCCAACCCTCAGAAGCACTCAATAAGCCTCCATAAGGCTATGCAGGCAATTATTTTGACCATAAAACGGCCCGTTTTTGCAAAAAAGGGCCATTTTTTGCTCATTTTGGGGCCCCCACACTGCCCCAGAAGCACTCTGCAAGCGCCCCCAAGGCTAGTCATGTTTTTTATTTTGCGAAAAATGGGCTGTTTTGGGGAGATTTGCAGAGTGCAAACAGGTTTTTTTTCCCCTTTTGGAAAGCTGTTTAGTTAGAGTGGCTGATGAGAATTACGTTGGTCAAGTGCTGTGCCTGCAGAAACAAAGCCTTAGGTGCTACAGCGATTTCCTTCTCCAGCACATGAGTAAATACACCTGGAAACATCTACCTACCTACCTACCTACCTACCTACTTACTTTGTCTCTCCCCCCTCCCTACCTAGTGTATTTCTCTCTCTCTCTCTCTCTATTTCTCTCTCTCTATCCCTCTACCTACCTACCTACCTATCTACTCTCTCTCTCTCTCCCTACCTACCTACTGTATTTCTCTCTCTCTCTTCCCATCTCTATATCTCTATCTACCTACCTACTTTTTAAAAAAAATGTCCTCTTCAAAACCTGGGTGTGTCTTATACTCTGAAAAATACAGTGTATAAAAAAAGAAGTTAATGAATCCTGCTGAATCAGTTACCTGTGTGTGCGTTCTGGATGTGATTGCTGCAACAAACTCTGACAAAGATAATCACATGACCACAGCCATCATAACTATGAATCAATTGGCAAGCAACTGAATTTTGATCACATGACCATGGGGATGCTGCTACGGTCATATGAAAAATGGTCATAAGTCACTTTTCATTAGTGCCGTTTTAACCTTGAATGGGTCACTAAACAAACTATTGTGACTCAAGACCTACCTGTAGTGAGCCTCATACCTTCAGTGGGATAAAGAGAATAATGAATCAGCCAAATGGAAAAGGAAAATAATCAGACTTGGGGGGGGAAATGAGGTTATCTCAATCAAGTTTATTTTCTTCTCACATGAATGGCTGTTATTTACTCCCATGGAGAAAGAGGAAAAAACATTTCTCTCCATATATAAATATGGGTGACTTCCATTCAGTGACTGCCACATTTGCTTTTGAAATTGGGTGAATTTCAAGATGAAATGATCTGCAGAGGGGAGGTCATCTGTCCTTGAACCATTCCTTCTCAGCCCTGTTGCCCATTGTAGTGAGGAACTATTACAGTGAGAACGATAAGTCCTTTTTTCATCTTCATCTCTCTTTGACTACAAAATGAGTTTGAACTATTGTTTCACCTGCAAAGGTCCCCAAATAGCTTCTATTATATATTCTAGCAAGGCTGTTATTTTGCATGTCCTGCAGTGCTGAATCAGAATTGAGCTAACTGGGTCTTCCTCCTGCTGGGAGGACATTTGCAAAGGAGGGCTGCCCATAACATAGGATTTCACCTTCTAGGAATAGAAAGATTACTAGGGGCAAAAAATAGAAGAAAGCAGGAAGCAAATCTATCACTATTTTTTTTAAATGAACTTACAATAGGCTGTTGTTGAAGTACAGAAATTTCCAAATCTCCCTGTTCCCAGAATTCAGCTGCTACAAGTAATGCCACCTGTACACAGGGGGAAAAGTTTATGATGTTGGCATTCACATTTCACAACTCTTGACGGCCTACCCCCCTGAACTTCGGACCATCACAGACCTTCCCCTCTTTCGCCGCTCACTTAAGACTTATCTGTTCCATCAAGCCGGCCTAGCTTAGCCAATGAGTAAATGCATTTTAGAATTTTAATTGGGATTTTTAGCACAGGCTTTTAGTTTAATTTATTCTTTTCTGTATTTATTGTTATTTATTGATTTTAATTTCCTGTGCACCGCCCTGGGTCCATTTCAATGGAGAAGGGCGGTTCTATAAATCTAAATTAAATTAAATTAAATTAAATTGTCCTTGTAGCGGCTATAAAATCATCACTATCACTATGATGAATTTTCTGATTTAACTTGTAAATGAGATGATTTATGAATAACAACTATTCTAGAGATGCACAGAAATTATGACACCCGGTTGGTATGTCTTTTAAGGCAGGGGTCTCCAACCTTTGCAACTTTAAGTCTGAAGGACAAAGTCTGAAGCAAAGCTGGCTGGAGAAGTGTGGGAGCTGAAGTCCTTCAGACTTAAAGTTGCAAAGGTTGGAGACCCCTGTAGAGTGATGACTTTTCCTTTTTAAATGTATTCTTTTTTTCTTTCTTTCCTTGTTTTATTAATAGAATGCCATTAAATAGTTTTACTTTACATATAAAAGGATGTTAAAATAATTAGTAAAATTAAGGATGAGATATGATAATAGCAATAATTGATATGGAAAATAAGTGATGATTATTGAAGAAACCCACAGAAAGTTGTGATTAACTGACACATTCTTCAAAATTTGCAATTTGTAATGGAAGATGGCTTTTTATGTTTTCCTTTGCTATGTTTCTATCCTCCGTGTCTATGTAAAATAAATAAAAAAATTATTTAAAAAAACCCCATCACTATCAATTCTAATGCTTGGAAGCATTCTATGTGTTTAAGTGCTTCTCTTCCCGTTTTTCTTTCCGAGGTTTATGCTTACATAAGGTCATTGCTGTCAGTGAGATTTTAAACCTGTAAAATTTGTACAGCATCACTTAATCATCTTAAACACAACCTGAGATTATTACCTGTAAAAAAAAACCCCCCACAGATTTCTGGAGTACAATACTTTTTCACATCTGACTTGCTAAATAGATGTATCAGAGGTCCCCAACCTTTGCAACTTTAAGTCTGAAGGACTTCAGCTCCCAGACTTCTGGGAGCTGAAGTCCTTCAGACTTAAAGTTGCAAAGGTTGGGGACCTCTGTATTAGACTGCCTGTAAATTGTCTTAGTGAATTTCTAATGTATCTGAGCTCCATCATCTGGAAGACTACAAGTGAAAGTTGGGGAGACCAAAGCGATAAAGAAAACAAACAAACACAATGTAAAGTTTATATTGTCTTATTGGGGCAGGATCCAGTCTTTTCTTCACACTGTAGGGTCAACCCGTGTTATGACCCGCCAGCAGCCAGTGGAGCTAGTGGCAGACTCAGACAGTGAGAAGGTTGGGGAGGAACACGGGCCAATCCTGGTGTCTGGGGAAGGCTCTGAAGAGTGTTCTGCATCGGAGACAGAGATGGGGCCAGAGCCATCCGACAGTTATCAGTTGCCTTTGGAATTGGATGTCAGTGGGGTAGAAGAACAGATGGAGCCTGTTCACAATGTGTGCATGTGCAGAACTGCCAGGAGAAGGGAACAGTTAAGGAACAAAGGCCAACTCGGGAGTAAAGGCACAGGTGGACGGTGAATGGCCCTCCCCTAGGGAATAAAGAGGAGCGAAAGGGGAGGAGAGTTTGCAGGAGATAATTAGTTCAATTCATTAGGGTGAAGATCTGTTCCTGACTTCTTGCCAAGTAATTGCTGCTACAGCGTGGTGTTTGGAAGATATCAGCCTCGCAACTCTCCAAGCCTGATAAAGGTCTGTAGTTGTGAAATCTCACAAAAGACTGTTTGCTGGGACTTTGCTGGAGAGGCATTCCCTTTAAACTAAATGAAAGGGGTTTGAGTGGGACGAGGAGTCTGCTTCATGATCTTGGGAAGCCTAAGTCAGAACAGACCCTTAACGCTTTGTTCCAAAATGATTCAACTCTATGATAAAGAAAATGCACAATCCACAGATTGGTCTTAACGTTTGAAGAAAAGACATTGTGTAAAAGGCACCTGACCTTACTCTGCATTTCCCAGGGTTTTGCAATAGCGGATAAATCGCAGGCGGTCATCATCATAGCCCTGTAGAGAAGAAGCCAGAAGGAAAAACACAATGAGGGAATCTGTGTTTCTCTGTCCATTCACATTCTCCCAAGCAGCAAAACCATTGCACCAAAGCAAATTTCCAAGCGGCTCTCCAAGACAGATCCATGCATATCCTTATGAGGGTACCAGGAAGAACTGACCCAAAAGGAACCCATTGAGAAACAGGGAATGGTGCCTTGGGAGAAAGCTATTCTAGTAGAGAGGAAAGAAAGACAGCTCTAGAAGGCTTAGATATCGCCATCAGGTGAGACTTAGTGTTCTGTATCGAAGTGCTCACAATTGTTTTATTGGAATTATTTTTTTATAATGAGTTGGCATGGCACCTTAGTATGTCAAGGCAATATATTTTCTTTCCATGACTCAGAGTTCATATCATAGTCCTACACATGTATAGGTTTTAGAAAGGACTGGGCGAAACCTGATCTTCCTAAGTATATGCGGATGGACTCCACGCATGCATGTATGTTCAGCCTCAAAATTGTCCAAGTTCTTTAAGGTTTTATGACTATTGTATTTTAATTTACAGTGGTACTAGGAGTGTTAGTTGCAAAAGGCAGCTGTTAGAATTTTCTCATCCAATCCAAGTGGCTTGAATGACCATACAGGTAATCCTCAACTTACGACCATAATTGAGCCCAAAACTGATGTTGCTAAGTGAGACATTTGTGAGTGAACTTTGCCCCATTTTACGAACTTTCCTGCCACGCTTGTTAAGTGAATCACTGCAGTTGTTCAATTAGTGACACGGTTGTTAAGTGAATCCGACTTCCCCATTGACTTGGCTTGTCAGAAGATTGGAAAAGGTGATCACGTGGTCCCCATGACACTGCAACAGTCATAAATATGAATCAGTTGCCAAGCATATGAATGTAAATCATGTGACCATGGGGAGGCTGCAACAGTCATATGTGTGAAAAATGGTCACAAGTCACTTTTTTGGTGCCATTGTAACTTTGAACGGTCACTAAATGAACTGTTGTAAGTCGAGGACTACCTGTAGTATACGCTCTGAACTCAGAGTAATTCCTCCTAGGGAGGACACTGAAGATTTAACATCAAAAATTCTCAACTTTCTATATCTTAAGCTCTACCCACAACTCTCTCAAAGAACTTACCGGTACATCTTAACCAGATAGCCAATTTTTACAAAAAGACTCAACATACATACATACATACATACATACATACATACATACATACATACATACATACCAGGGGTGGGTACCAGCAGTCTGCCGGTTCAGTGGGAGGTGCACCACACACATGCTCAGAGCAATCAAAATTGCTCTGTGCATGCACAGAAGAAAAAACAAGATGGTGGCACCTATGGCGGCATTGGGAGACCTGGTTTGGGGACATGGCAGGCCTGGATTGCTACTGGTTCCAGCAACCTAGGCCACCAAACTACTACCAGTTCAGCCAAACTAGTCCAAAACTGTAGTAACCCACCACTGATGTATGCATACATATATGCATACACATCAGTGGTGGGTTTCAAATTTTTTAGAACCTACTCTGTAGGTGTGGACTATTTTGTGGGTGTGGCTTGGCAGTCATGTGACAGGGTGGGAGTGGCCACCTTTTAAAATGTGGTGAAACTCATTTAACAACGCTCTTGCTTAGCAACCAAAATTTTGGACTCAATTGTGATGATAAATTCTTTCTTTCTTTCTTTCTTTCTTTCTTTCTTTCTTTCTTTCTTTCTTTCTTTCTTTCTTTCTTTCTTTCTTTCTTTCTTCCTTCCTTCCTTCCTTCCTTCCCTTTCCTTTCCTTTCCTTTCCTTCCCGTTGAGTCACTGGCAGCGGCGGGCCAGATTTACTTTCAGGTATGCCGGTGGAACCCCCTCTCACCGGTTCTCTAAATTTCACCAACCGGAGTAGGTGCGAGCCTGCAGAAACCCACCACTGATACACATACATACAGATAGATAGACAGACAGACAGACACACATACATACACACATACCGGTATGTATATGTATATAAGCTATGTGTACATACCCCATATATAGGTAGACCTAGTTTGGTACAAATATTTAATCTGAGATAATGTGCCATTTTGTGTTATTCATTGTTGCCATTTATATGTTTAGCTTTTTAAAAAGGGATCACTTACATGATAATCTCCTTCTTTGTGGTTTCCAGAGACAAATATTCAACCCACTTTTTCTGATCATTGTAGGCCTTTGACTCTTCAACAATTTTCTGAAACATTGTTCTCTTTCTTTAAAAAAAAAGATTGCAGGTGGCAAACAAATTAGAAAAACCAATCCCTTTTTTGTAGCCAGAGCACTATCAAAATCCACAGTAATGTCTTAGTAGCTCATAAGTATAAGCACAAGTCTTAGAAAGAAAAGGAATCCACAGGTCCTCTTGGGCTCACTTCATTCTGATATAGATTCCACACCATCACCCCTACCTAAAATCAAACAAAAACCTACCTTTAATATATAGATTATTCACTGGATTAGCCCTAATAGTAAAAGTGTGAAGCAGAATTTGCTATTGGTGAAATATAAGCAACTTCCTGTTCTTTAATGCTTAAGCTGCATACATGTCTCTTTAACAGATTAACAGAGTTGGAAGGAGCGGCAACGGACGGGTCCTGGACTCGTCCGCCGCTTTGTTCCTTTTTCTGCCCCCCCACGGGGGCGAGACACCCCTTTTTGGGGGTCTCCCGTAGGGCTGGCCTGCCTGGGTCAGTTTACCCCTGCGGCAGCGGGGAAACGGCCCTTATCTTCAGCCTAGGCAAAGAAGGGCATGCTGCGGGGGGTTTCCCCTTCGCCATTGGAGAACGGCAACTCATGGTGAATTTGGAGAGAGCTGGATGTTCGGGTCGGAAGGCTCTCCCGGGGCTTTGGCTGCGAGGTGAAGAGTGAGTGATTTTGACTTTATTTCTGCTGACAGCCTGGATTAAAGAGCTTGGAGGGGGGTGTTTGTTTGTTAAACCCCCCCCTCGGATTTAAAGCAGCGCTTAGAAATGGCTCCTCGTTGCGAGGAAGCGGACGTTTTCTATGTGGATTGCCTGGAAACAAGTGAAAGCAAGTGAAAGTGGTTTTGCGGCTTGTTTTTCCCCCCACAATGTATCGAAGTCCGGTTGGCTTGAAACAATTTCTTTTTTTGTTATTTTCTCCTGCTGGCTCTCAGTCTGGGTGGTGGAAGATGGCTCTGGAAGATGGCTCCCTTTGTTCCTGAATGATTATTTTATTTATGGAAAATTACCAACATCTCTTTGTGATCTGGACTCCCTCTGGCTATTAATGAAGAAATTTCTGGATTAATTGATTCCTTCCCTGGAGTGCCTTCTTTATTATAATTATTGATTTGGAAAAGTGTTTCTCTTCTGGTTCCTGAACTTTTTACAACCCTGATTTGAACTTTCATCTCCTGATTTGCCTCAACGGCCTCACCCAAAAAACGCCATTTTAGTGACACTGACTTTACCATGGCACAAAAATAAGAACTGGCAGGTTTGGAACAAAGAATGTCATCTTTGGAATCTGTGTTACAAACTTTGGTGCAAGAAATTAAGGCCTTGAGAGAAGATAACAGCAACTTTAAGAAGGAACTTCTGGAAACACGGAAGCGAGTGCTGGAGAACACACAGAAGACTGAAGAGTTGGAAGGGGGGTTGGCTGGGGCAAAGGGAGAGCTTAAAAATGTTAACAGTGAGGTTGGAGAACTAACTGGGCATATGGCTAGGATGGATTTTGAAAGGATGTCATATTTTTTAAGATTTCAGAACATTTCTGAGGAACCTGGTGAATGTCTCCCTGAACTCATGAGTACAATTTTAGCAGATTATTTACATAAACCTAAAGATGAGATCAGGGGGGACATTGACCTAGTTTACAGAATAAATTCTGCATATGCCAGGATAAATGAAGTACCCAGAGAGATACATATCAAATTTGTTAGAAGGTCAACCAGAGAGGGAATTTTGAAGGCGCAGAGAGGGGGACCGTTAATTTACCAACAAAAGGAAGTCATCATCTTGAAGCAGATCCCAAAAAAGATTAGAGAGATGAGAAGGAAATTTTCCTTCTTATCCAAAAAATTGTTTGACCACGGGATTTGGTTCAAGTGGGCGATGCCCGAAGGGATGCTGGTGTTCTGGGAAGGAGGAAGAGTAAGGATTAAAACAGTTGTTGAGGCGGAAGCCTTTCTTAAAAAACATTCCTCTGCCCTGGGGGAAGATCCAGGGGGGGCAGGGGGGGCCACGGCCCCGCCCGCTGGGGGCCAGGGGGGAGAAAAAGAAGATACAATTGCCAAGAGACTTAGATCCAAAAAATGACTTTGCTTGCTTTTTTTTTATCATTAACATGTTTTAATCCTTTTGTACCGGGATGTTTATACATGACTGTCAGCAGAGAATTGGGAATTTATGATGTATGCACTTATCTTAGCCTTGTAGTATTTTGGATAAATGTTTTACCAATGTTTTATTATGAAGCCCGGGAAGGGCCAATGATCCCGACGTGAAAGTTCTCAAAATGTTTTCTGTAACCCTTACCCCACCCTTTGAAAAATTGTAAAAACCCAATAAAACTTTTTCAATATAAAAAAAACAGAGTTGGAAGGGACCTTGCAGGTCATCTAGTCCAACTCCCTGGCCAAGCAGGAGACCCTACATGTGCCTCTACCTAGGATCGAACTCACAACCTCCTGCTAGTGAGGCTCTTGATACTCCCTTGTATATTTTACAGACCCAAAGACAACAAAATATTGCCTTCATGTTTAAAAACTCAGGGTCTTCCTTAATATTCACAAGTTAATGCTATTCTATTTTTTTATTTTTTATTTATTTTATTAAATTTATACCCCGCCCTTCTCCTTGTTAGGACCCAGGGCGGCGCACAGGCATTATATAAAACCATAAATACAATATACATCAATTAAAAATATATTAAATTAATTCACCCGTGCTAAAACCCGTTATTAAAACCGTAACCAAATTATAATTTATATTTAAAAGTCAGACGCGGGGGGCTATCCTAGGCCGGCTTGTTGGAATAAGTACGTCTTAAGACGTTGGCGGAAGAGGCGGAGGTCCGAGGTAGTGCGAAGGTCGGGGGGTAGGTCGTTCCAGAGGGCCGGGCCCGCCACAGAGAAGGCTCTTCCCCTGGGTGTCGCCAGCCGGCATTGCCCGGCCGACGGCACCCGGAGTAGGCCCGCTCTGTGGGAGCGGACCGGATGAAGGGATGTATGGGGCAGGAGGCGGTCTCGTATATAGCTAGGAGATAATTGGTTTATTCTAGGAGAATAAACCAATTCAATCCATAGCTTGACTTTACCCAGCACATTGAAGCTATATAGGCTGCACTGTATGAAGAAAACACCACCTTAATGTGATGTACTGATTAAGGTGTTGGATTAAGTCCAGAGAAACATCCTTGGCCATGAAAGCTAACCTTTAGCCAACCACTTTCTCAGTCTTATCCAAAGCCCAGGATACTGAAGGGATAAAATAAAGGACAATCGACATGAAACTTGCACATTTGAGTGTCTAGTGCAGGGGTGTCAAACTGGATTTCTTCGAGGGCCAGTTCATCATTGTAGTTCTCCTCCAGGGGCTGACTGGGGGCTGGGGGCTGGAACAGATACAGGGGTGGATTCCCGCCAGTTCTAACCTCTTCTATAGAAGAGGTTCCACAAATCTACAGTGCCGTTTAGAACCGGTTCCAGCTCCCTCCCCCCACCTGTCTGCACATCATCAAGATGAAGAGTGAGAAGAGGAATTCTGGGAGTTGAAGTCCACAAGTCTTAAAGCTGTCAAGTTTGAACACCCCTGGGGTTTTTTTTTCTAAAGGGTTAGGGGTGCAAGGATCTTGCAACTTGACAACTTTAAGACTTGCGTGCTTCAAATGCCAGAGTTTCTGAGCCAACATTTTGGTTGCTAAGCAAGAACAATGTTAAGTGAGTTCCATCACATTTTACAAGTTGGCCACGCCCACCCAGTCACATGACTACCAAGCTACTCCCACTCAGCCACATGGCTGGCAAGCCACTCCCACCCGGTCACATGGCCGGCAAGCCACTCCCACCCGGTCACATGGCCGGCAAGCCACTCCCACCCGGTCACATGGCCAGCAAGCCACTCCCACAAACCAGGCCGCACCTACAGAAGAGGTTCTAAAATTTTTTGAAACCCACCACTGAATGGATGCCTCCTGCAACATCTTGCCAGCCAAAACGGGGCCCGGGGAGCTGCATGTGCCCTCCGGTGCCTCATTTTGGCTGCCAGACGCACCACAGGCAGGTCCTTCGCTATTACCAGCCAGCCCCATGGGTTGGGCCTTGAGTTTGACACCCCTGGTCTAGTGGAAAGAATGATAGCAAAATTCAACCCTATCTAACTCTTTAGGGCTCATATTCTTCTCCAAATTATATCTCAGACCCTCCTGCCTGTGTTTGATTGAGGAGAGCCTAATTAGAGCAGACCAATTTTTTTAAATACAGGCAGTCCTCGACTTACAACAGTTCATTTAGTGACCGTTCAAAGTTACAACAGCACTGAAAAAAGGGAGTGATGATCATGTTTCACACTTACAACCATTGTAGCATCTCCGTGGTCATGTAATGAAAATCCAGATGTGTGGCAACTGGCTCATATTGATGACCTTTGCTGTGTCCCAGGGTCACGTGATCCCCTTTTATGACCTTCTGACAAGCAAAGTTAATGGGGAAGCCAGATTCACTTAACAACCATGGGGCTAACCTAACAACAGCAGTGATTCACTTAACAAATGTGGTAAGAAAAGTCGCAAAATGGGGCAAAACCTACTTAACAGCTGTCTTGTTTAGCAGCAGAAATGTAGGGCTCAGTTGTGGTCACAAGTCAAGGACTACCTGCACTGAAATTACTACTTTACTATTTCTTTCCTATTTGTGTTGTTTCACTCAAAATGTAGCAATTTCCTGAAGAACTGTCAAACATATGTGTTCCCTTTAGTAATTAACACACGATTCACTTACTTGAAATACAGTGCTAAATCGGTGGCTATAATGGCAATGTCCATTAAGTGATTTACATGTTCATACTGCCTCCTGTTGAGATTCTGGTAGATATTCAGGGACTAAAGGGGAGAAATACATAAATCAGTGTAGAAGGTTGGTCCTGCCAACCAAGCATCATGTTGGGTGGCTCTAACTTTTCCTAATGGTATCGTTCTTCAAAGCCTAGTTGTCAAGTGCAAAAGACCAAGGCCCCACGTTAAGTTCCAAGTAAATAATTTATTGCTCATGTGTTTGCAACAAGAATCCAGTCAACTAATAGCACTGTTTTGGACCTAGATAAGAGTTAACAGAATCCAAAGGGCATTGGACTTAAATCATTTGTGGCTACTAGTGATGCTAGGCTGATTCCTCATTTGACCATCCCCAGGCTGGTCAAAAAAAAAATATTGGTCACCCACCTCTTCTGAGAGCAGAAACTTGCCAAATTCCAAATGGTGTCTCTCTAGAATGGATGAGCCATGAAGTTTTGCCAAGGGATTTTGAGATCTGTTAGCAAACACCAGGGAAGATTAAAGCATGGAATCATTACGAGAATGCCAAATACCTCTTTATTTCTATCCTCAAGCTTGTAAATGATTGCTCTGGGACTGGAAGTGCAAGAACTACAACCAGACGTTGCTCTAATCTTTGACGATGAAAACTTTTATTAAAATGATGATTTCCTTGAGTTGTGCTATATCATTACGATACATTTTGTTATGCTTCATTGCTTCCAAGGCAGTTTACAAAGCTTTCAATAACATGCAAACAACACAGAATGGAAACAATGAGAATATCAGCTGTAAAATTTCTAAGCAGCAAAAATGGCAGACGGATATTTAAATACGAATATACTTTAGAACAGGGGTAGTCAACCTTTTTATACCTACCGACCACTTTTGTATCTCTGTTAGCAGTAAAATTTTCTAAAGTAAACCCACCGGTTCCACAGTAATGGTGATTTATAAAGTAGGGAAGTCAATTAAATTAAAAAAAGGAAAGTGCTTCAATACTGGACAAAACCCCTACGCCCACCATGAAAGCTGGAACGCCCACTAGTGGGCGGTAGGGACCAGGTTGACTACCACTGCTTTAGAAGCATATACTTCATCACAGCACAGCTGAAAATCTACTGTAATATTCTTTTTCTGCATGATTCTTTATGCAAGAAAGGCCTCAGCCTTTAAAAATGGTAGTTTTTGAAGTTTTTAAATATATTTATGGAGGCTATCAGCCATCAGAAATAGGAGCAATGTTACAGCTATCAGACTGAGGTTGCAAAATCTGAAGACCACAAAAAGAAACTCTTTGAGTTGAAATACTAAAAAGTTCAAGAGTTGATGGATAGATACAGAATGCTTCTTAATATGGGATTTCCTATATTAAGGGTTAGAAAATAGAGGTAGAAATTAGAAATTGGGAAAATATTATTATGTATCCTGCTACAAAATATATTATCATTACTATGTATACGTAAATGTTAGAAGTTGAAAGATTATTGCCATGTATACCTAAATGGTATTATTATTGTTATTAGTATTGTGTATAAAGTAAATTGACCCAGACAATATACTATTCACTAAGCACTTAAGTATGTCAAAGAAAAAACTAAAAAAAGAAACTCTTTGATGCCATCTTGTGGTCCTCTGGAGTATTGCATCCCACATCTGGTAGGTGTTGATAAGGTGTGCCCATTGCAGTGGTGGGTTCCGCATCCTATTGCAACCGGTACGCTGCAATGGGGCCAGCCGCCCACCACCTGCACGCACGCAGCACACGCTTGCATACCCACCGCCCGCGATGCTCCAGCTGCTCAGCAGAGCGTTGCGCAGGCGCCGTACACTCCGTGCATGTGCACAAATGCCCCGGTTGGCTCCAATAGAGGTAAGGAGAGCGGGCGGGTGGGCCCTCCAGAGCACCATACAGGAATGGTACCTGGTGCTCCCAGAAGGCACTAGTACACCCATACCGGAGTGTACCCGCCACTGGCCCATGGGGTTTAGGATGTCTAAAATCTAAATCAGAATTTTTCTGCCTCTTTTCACTTTACTTTTACATTGAAAGCCATCATGTCGCTAAACAAATATCATTCACCCCTTCTTTCACCATCTTTGTTTCCCAGAATGCCTCTCAGAAAATAAAAAAATATTCATTGAAGTGCAACCCAGTGTTGTCAGTTGTCTGGTGATCTCAAGAAAAAAAAAGTGAAATGAGAATAATTTCAAATACCTCTTTATTACAAAGCTGAGTCCACTAGGGAAGAGACTGGGCTTCAGCATGGTTGCTTTCACTCGTATGGGAGTGGGGAGGAGCTCTGTGAATGAATGGGTGCCATCACAAAAAGAGTTTTGCTCTTTGAGAATTTGTAATGGTTGGAGATGCCTTTGGAGAAGGTGAAGAGCTAAAATACTCCCTGAAGAGCTGGGTGCTATTTCTGCACAATTGAAAGTCTTGTGGGCATGCAAAAGGAAAATCAAGTGTTTCTGAAGTAGTTAACTAGTTTGGACAAAAGAATGTAGAAATTTATTGTTGGTTTCAGACTGCAATTTCTTAAATTCTATTTGTTGGGAGTCATTGAAACCAACTGATGGAAATGGTAGAACTGTCACTGAGAAGCAGCACATGATTCTCCATCAATGTGTAAGTGGACACAGGTGGCTTTTCCTATGTGCACAGAGAATCATTTGATTTTGGGGGGGAGCAGCCTGTAGAATTTAATATGAAATCTATTCTGAAACAACAGATCCAAATATAAATTGTGTCGATAAGAAAAGAAGAGCACCTACTTCATCTGATAAAGATTGTTAGTTCCTCGGTGGTCAATATCATGACACAAAGCTGCAGTGACCATGGCAAAGGCTTCAAGATCTGTGTAGTACTGCTTCAATTTACCTGTCTATACAAAACAAGGTGTTTTTTGAAAAAAAAAACTTCTCAGATTTTTTAAAAAAATCAGTCAGATTTAGCTTTTATTTTGTTAGAGGGTTTTTTTTTAAAAAAAAAACAACCCATACAGGTGAATTTCCATTGCTATTCATATTGCAAGGTAACTTAGTTTTTTGCATTAAAATTAAATGAAAGTAGAACTTGCATTCAAAAATCTTAAAAGAGCTTGCATATTTACAGCCATCCGTTTGTAACCCACAAAGCCCTTTCCAGAATAAGTGAAACTTAACATTTTGACCTTTATTTTGCTTTATGTGTGTGTGTAATTGAGCATATTTTAAGAATCAGAAGCCTTGAGGATGCTTAAGTAACTCATCTCGACATTCCTAAATCTGCATCCAAATAAAAATAATTTCTACTGAAGTGCTTTAAATATTATGGACTGTGATTTTTGTATACAGCACCTTATCGCCTAATTTCTTGGTAAATGATGGAATATCTGAATCTGAGCTAAAAATTGTTATAGATACTTAGACCAGGGGTCTGCAAAGTTGGCTCTTTTAAGACTGGTGGACTTCAACTCCCAGAATTCTCCAGCCAGTCAGGCTGGCTGGGGAATTCTGGGAGTTGAAGTCCACCAGTCTTAAAAGAGCCAACTTTGCAGACCCCTGACTTAGACAAACTAAGAATTTCAGGGTAGGGTGAGAGTTATGAGTTTTATTGTTTTAAAGGAAAAGACAATTATATCTAATAAATGGTAGACGTAAGAGTTATGTTTGGAAATGACAATGGCTCTAAACCAGGGGTGTCAAACTCAAGGCCTGCAGGCCGGATCCAGCCAGCAAGGTGCTTAGATCTGGCCCATGGGGCCAGCCTAGAAACAGCAAAGGACCGGCCCGCAGTGCCTCTACCATCAAAAATTGAACTTGGGGGCACGGACCCTTGGAGTCTATTTTTGGCCATGACGGCTTCCTGCAGCCCTCTGCCAGTGAAAACAGAGCTTGGCAGGGCAGCACATGCCTATCCCAAGCCCCATTTTCCCTGGCAGATGGCTGCAGGAGGGTGTCGCGGCCAAAAACGGGGCACACTCCATTTTCACTTGCAGAGGGCTATCAAAACAAACTAAAGACAAAACAAAAGGAGAAATGTTTCTCCTTTTGCATTTGAGCATCCAAGAAGGGACAGGAAGGGAGAAAGGGAAAGAGGAAAGACAAAGAAAAAGAAGGAAAGATGGGAAGAGAGCAAGAAAGGAAAAATAAAGAAAGAGGGGAAGGAAGAAGAAAGGAGAAGGAAGAGGGAAGAAAATGGAGAAGGAAGGAAGGAAGGAAGGAAGGAAGGAAGGAAGGAAGGAAGGAAGGAAGGAAGGAAGGAAGATTATAATGAGAGTGAGGAAGGGTCTCAGGGAAGTCTTGCCTTAGCCCTTGGCCATCACAGGTGCCCCCAACATAAATGACGTTGAGTTGGCCATGCCAACCCCCGGCCACACACCACAGCCCTCTTAGTTCAAACACAACCCTAATGTGGCCCTCAATGAAATCGAGTTTGACACCCCTACTCTAAACTGAAACCATTTCTACAGAAAGCCTAGTAAAGACATACCATAAGGAGGGTGAACATAGTCTGCGCAACATTGAAGCCATGACGCCAGTTGTGATAGGTAATCTTTCGGTAACCTTTACTGACTGAAAAAACAAACCTCACCAGGACCTGTGAAAATGAAAAGAGTTAATCAGTGCAAACCAAGTTTTATGTGCCACAATTTTCTCAAAAGGAGGTAAGAAACTCCCCACCCCCCATCAAAAAAAAAGTTTCTTATCCAATTTTTGGTACTTAGATGTCCAGGAGACATATATTGCAGGGAATTCTCATTTTACAACAGTTCAAAGTTACAAAGGCACTGAAAAAAGCGACTTATGACCAATTTTTCACACATATGATCGTTTCAATATCCCCATGGTCATGTGATTTACCTTCAGATGCTTGACAGCTGATTCATATTTATGACATTTGCAGTGTCCCGGGACCATGTGATCATTTTTTATGACGTACCTTCCGATAAGCAAAGTCAATGGGGAAGCCAGATTCACTTAACAAACATGTTACTAATTTAGCAACTGCAGTGATTCACTTAACAACTGTGGCAAGAAAAGTCATAAAATGGGATAAAAGCCACTTAATAAATTTTCACTTAGCAACATTAGCAACACTTAGCAAAATTTTGAGCTCAATTGTGGTCCCACGTCATGGACTACCTGTACCTGTTTTTTCTTAGTGACCCCATAATTTATTTTATTTATTAATTTGGATCACTGATACCTGAACTGTTAACTTAAAATTTTGAAGGAGTTTATAATCTAAATAAAATGCATTAGCTAGGCTGGCTGGGGAATTCTGGGAGTTGAAGTCCACCAGTCTCAAAAGAGCCAACTTTGCAGACCCCTGCATTAGGGCATACAAATTACTAAGGAAGGCTAAAAGCATACACATGTTTTCTCCTGAGCCTTCACTTTCAATGGTCAGTTGGTTTCTAAATGTTGGGAGCCCAGTAAATTTCAAAACTGTAGTTTGTAGTTAGACTGAAATGGCTACCAGGGAAGTCCCATCTTAGATTTAGTAGTTATTTATGCTACTAACTGCCTCTCACAGGTAATTTCCAGATCCAAAAAGGATTATTGTAATCTTGCAGATTAGATGATGCCATGGCTGGAGGCTTACAAAAACAAGTATGCAGTTGATTAGTGACTAACTTCCAAGTATTGATTGATTGGCAGTTCCCTGTCCTCCACAGTTGGTCAATAAGTGCCAGCCAACACTGATTGGCTGATGGATTCTTTGCATATAAACATGCTGTGCTCATCTTGGTTTTCAAAAATGGAAGGAGGAGAACTACCTGAAGCGTTACTGAATAACCTATAAATTGAAATTAGAGATTTTGTAGACAGAAAGTCTGGCCAGCTGGAATCTCCTATGGGTTCTGGTTCTACGGAGAAGTACAATCATCACCCAAGGAGCAGGATATTTCAAATCCACATGCAATTCTAAGATTCTCCTACTATCCCTCAGATAATTTACTTTCAGTAAATATATCTGCTTTCCTGTTCCCTTTCTTTACAGATTTTTGCTTTTGTTTTATTTTGTGCCACCTTGATGGAATGGCTAAGGTGTTGCTTATGACCTGGAAGACCCAGGTTTAATTCTACTCTCAGACAGGGAAGCCCACAGGATGACATTAAGATAAGTAATTGCCTCTCAGCCCAATCTATCCCAGTGGTGGGATTCAACCGGTGTAACAACCGGTTCACTGAGCGGGTGAAACAGGCTCATTTCTGGAGTTCTGGAATTTCTGGTAGGCCTGTTTTTCACCCTCCCACAGCCCCCGTGCAGGCCCTGCACATATCTGGCATCCAAAACAGGCCGCATGGAGACTCCTGGGAGGGGGAGGGGGGAGGGGATGGGGGGGTTCAGCCAGTCCTTTGCAACTACTAGTTCGGCAAACTAGATTAAAATTAACATCCGGTTTGCCCGAACCGGTCCGAATTGGCTGAATCCCACTCCTGATCTATCCCCTAGAGTTGTAGGAAAATTTTGTAGGAGAAAAGCTATGAATTCCGCTTTGAACTACTGAAAGAAATATGGGATCTAATGCAAGCAAACAAATCCCTTTTAAAAAGGCAATTCATTTATAGAAAGTTCAAAATGCCACTGTCCACTTAAAAGTGGATGTGTGTAAAGCCACAGCATGCTCATTATCCTTTTTTTTTTTAAAAAAAAATATTTCTCTAGGTTTGAAGAAGGGTCTGCAAAAACATTACCATTTACCTCCTGTGGAATTTGGAATTTTTTCACCACTCCAAGCTCATAATACATTTGAATGCCACATTTTACAAGATCAAGTTCAGTCCATTCAAAATCCGAAAAGTGAAAGGCGTAAATTTCACATTCTTCAGGGTCTGGAAGCATTTCTTTCTGGGGGAAAAAAAGAATAGCACTTCTAGTTTAGATTCCAGAGTGGAAGCAACAAGTTTTAAATAAATAAAATAAATAAATAATTTAATTTATAACCCGCTCTCTCTCCCCAAAGGGACTCGAGGCGGGGCACAGGGAAATTAAAAATACATATAAAACCACAAACAATACAGTATTAAAAAAGGATTAAACTAAACCCTGCGCTAAAATCCCATGTTAAAACTGAGATAAACCCCTGAAAACCCTAAAAACAGTTAAGTTATCCCAAGCCGGCCAAGCAAAAGAAATGTGTTTTTAATTTTTGACGGAAGGAGCGGAGGTCCGTGGTTGTTCTGATTTCGGGGGAAAGGTCATTCCAGAGGGTCGGGCCCGCCACAGAAAAGGCCCTTCCCCTGGGCGTCGCCCGCTGGCATAGCCTGGTGGACGGCTCCCGGAGAAGTCCCTCTCTGTGGGAGCGGATCGTCCGCAGGGACGTATGGTGCAGGATGCGATCCCGCAGATAGCTAGGTCCCGTGCCATGGAGCGCTTTGAAGATGATAACCAACACCTTGAAGCGCACCCGAAAGACGACAGGCAGCCAATGCAGCTCGCGCATTGCTCTTTGAAATGGCATAAAAATATTGACTATGCTTGCCTCTAATGCTACTTCATGAGTTAGCAAACGATACACTAACTGAAATACACCAAACTAAACTTAGTTTAGATAGACTTCTATTCAATTCCTCTCCCGCATTACAGCTTCGCCAGCATTTTATTTTACTTTTCCAGGATTTTGATTTGCTCGTGTTTGCAAAAATGGAACTGCAGTTTATGTAAGTTCTGGTTAATTAAGCAAACCATTTATAGATCCATTGCGTATCATTAACTTTTTTTGCAATATATCAGAGCTTGTGATCATCTACAACCTCACATTGATATGGTTAGATAGGAAGGCTACTCTTAGCCAGTTTTTCGGTCTGGATTCTTGATGACATTTGTGTTGTATTTAAATAACTGTTACCTATTTCCGGCTGTCTGATTTCCTGCCATTCCACATCTATAGTGCGTCCATAGGTTAGCATATGATTGTGCATTCCTGCAATGAGTCATGACCAATATTTGTGTTCTATGACGACTAGGGACAGACAAGGTCAGTGTTTTCCTCTGTAATGTGTTTGCTTTTGTAAAAATGTGGAATATTTTGTTGTTAGGGATTATTCCATATTGGTGCTAAATCTATATTGGCTGACATGAGATGAGGTTCTTTGTTCGTGTAAAACATGTCAATAAATGAAATTGGAAAGTTCTAGAGCAGTGATGGCGATCCTTTTCAGCACCGGGTGCAAAAAAGGGAGAGCATGTGCTTGTGTGGGGCGCGACCTGGAAGAGGAGCTGCCCAGGGGGCATGGGTATGCTGGAAAATGAACTTCCGGTTTCCGGCATGCGCAGTGGCCAGCTAGTCTTCCAGTTACTAATGCACATGCGACAATCAACTGGCCGGTGTGCATGCTCATGCCAGAAAGCAGAAGAGCAGCTCTTCCAGTTTCCAGCACTGCCACATGCACGAAGGCCAGCTCATCGTCCCACGCACATGCATGCCAGAAACCCAGAAAAGAAACAGGAGACACCATGCCTACTAGGCGACATGGCTCTGCATGCCATGCGTGCCGTAGGTTTGCCATCACAGTTCTAGAAAATTCTCTTAGAGGAAATGCTTTGCTGAAATTAATATTTTTTGCAAACAATTTTCATTATTTCAATAAAACTCATGGGTAAAATAGTGAGTTGAGTGTTCATTAAAGTCTAGAAAAATGTCTGTGATGAATAGAGTCAAACTTTTTTTTTGCCTCGTATGGCCTTTGTTTAATACATTATAACTCAAATAATAACAATTGATATTTCCTTAGCTGAAGCACACTTTATATGTAGTGGAAGAGACGTATCAGGAAAGACATAAAATCATGGGGCTAGAAGCGACCGTAGTGTCTTCTAGTGCAACCCTCTGCCCAAGGTGGGAGCCCTTATTTTATCCTGGATAAATGGTTGTCTAAACGTTTCTCAGAAACCTTCATTGGAACACCCATAACTCCAGGAAGCAAGCTGTTCCACTGAGGAAAGAAATTTCTTCTTAGCTCCAGGATTTTCCTCTATTAGTTTCCACCCATTGTTCCTTGCCCTACCCTTAGGACTATGACCTTAGGACATCATTATCTGTTTATGTAATATTCCCCTGTGTAATGTGCAACAGAATAAAAGGTTTCCCAGTTTAGATCTGTAATCTTTAAAAGAAGGGCATGATGACATAATAAGGCATTCAGAACAATTGACACTCACTATAAGTTCTATCAGTTCATCCTCTTCACATTCGTTCACCTCTTTGCCAAGCCTCTCTCTTGTTGGCTGTGGAAAAACACAGGCATGTTGAAGTTATGAGCATACATAGTTTGGAATCTAAAGCAGCAGAGGGATAAAACCTGCAACCTTCCAGTACCATCAACATATTTTTCTGACAATTAAATGACTTCAAACAACAGACAAACAAAACCCAACTTTGTTATCTAATGATGCTTAATGACAGGTTTTATCTTGTAGCACTCAAGATCCAAATAGTTCTCAATCCCTTAAAGCAGGGGTCTGCAACCTTTGCAACTTTTAAGTCTGAAGGACTTCAGCTCCCAGAATTCTGAAGTCCTTCAGACTTAAAGTTGCAAAGGTTGGAGACCCCTGCCTTAAAGGTTAAAATAGAATTAATCAAGAAATAAGGAATAGAGAGGATTAACAAAGAGCCAAATCTTTAAAAATCATACCAAGAGCTCTTGAAGTTCCTCCTGGTCACATCGTACATGGTAAAGCACCATATCCTGTGCGATATCCTTTCTATTCTCCAGTTTATACATCTTATCGTAAGTATCAGTATTGAGCACGGACCAGCCCAGAAACTGTGTTAAGGACTTGAAAAACAAAACAGAAATATATTATTACTAAACTGGAGCTGATCTCCTTTTTATCCTGATCATTTCTTTTTCTCTGAGCTTTCCATTTTTAATATCCTTGAATATTATTAAACCCCCCACCCCCGGATTTGTATATCACTGCCATCCTTTTCATGTGAAAATGAAGTGCTCAAGGTGGCTTTCTTCATTGATTGAAGCCAGAGAATAGCTATCTGCGGGATCGGATCCTGCCTCATACATCCTCACGGCCGATTCGCTCCCACAGAGAGGGACTTCTCCGGGTGCCGTCCACTAGACTTTGTCAGCGGGCGACGCCCAGGGGAAGGGCTCTCTCTGTGGCGGGCCCAGCCCTCTGGAACGACCTTCCCCCCGACATTAGAACGACCACGGACTTCCGCTCCTTCCGTCTAAAACTAAAAACACATCTTTTCTGCTTGGCCGGCCTAGGGTAGTCTCTCTCTATGGGGTTTTAGTTGTTTTAACTGGGAATTTTAGTCTGTTAATGGGGTATTTTAGCACAGGTATATGTTTAATTTGTTTTTAATGTGTCTGTATATTTATGGTTTTAGTTTTCCCTGTGCACCGCTCCGAGTCCCTATGGGGAGAGGAGCGGTCAACAAATTAAATTATTGATTGATTGATTGAAATTAAAAAACAACAAAAGCCTGGCACTAATATAAAAAAGATTTTTGGATCGCAGGATTGATGATACTGCTCTGTTCAGTCATAATCTGTTAATAATGTTGACTGTGCAAACCCAATAACTCATCCAGGAAATTATGGGACTATTTCTTTGATAAGGAGTCCCAAATAGAATTTGAGCTCAAAATAAAAACAAATTCCACATGAGGCAAAGAAAGAGAAGAATGGGAGTTTAGAAAAGTGAAAGATATCAGAATAATAGAAAAGAAAAGCTTTTTCTGAAACTGGTATCCTGTAAATATGTTTGAGGACATGTAGAGGATTGCAACTTCCAAAATTCCTCAGAATATGGCCAATGGCCGGTTCAATATTAATATAAAGAAAGAAGTGAGATATCAGCTGGCACATGAAAGGATCTACAAAGGAGAGACATATTAGAAATATTAGAAATAATATGAAAACTCCATTTATAATATGAATCTTAATCTTATTCACTAGATGTTCTCAGCCAAATGTTTCTTTATCTGCTATAGGAAGTCAAAACTCAAGGCAACAATGCTCAATGTTTTTATTGATGCCTGTTCACTGCCCTGAGTCCTACAAGGGAGAAGGGCGGTATACAAATTTAAACCATAACCATAACCATAACAGAAATGGAATTGTGCTGAATGGGTTGGTTTATTCTGTTTGCCACACTGGAAGTTAAATTAGCCACGGCAGAATTGTATATGTAATCAACTATTATATGGGAAACACACATTATAATTTCATATTCATTAATTATGCCTACCTCCATTAGGCTTTCATCCTGTTCATCAAAGGGCTTCCCATCTTTTCTGTTGTAAAATGTAGCAACACCTACAATTTCTTCTTTTTTGTTGACGATTGGCATTGAGAGAACATTTCTGATGATCCATCCTGATTCATCAACAGGGCCTTTCTTAAAACACCAGCATGTCAGTATGAAACAGATCTAGCAATAATGAAACTATTTATACAATACAAATGCATTACTAAAACAAATGCTGTATGCAACATTTTCTTCTTAATGTGATTTTCATAGAAATAGAGAAATTGATGTGCTCTAGATGATTTGTTCTTTAATCTGAGGACTTTGACCATGTTAGTAAGGATCACAGTGGGTCACGTGGTTAGGATGCTGGGTTGGAGTTTTGCAAGCCTATGTTGGAGACTCAAGTGCTGTTGTGTGGTGAGGTGAACTCCCATCGTTCACTCCAGCTCTCTGACAGAGACATGAAAGAAGCCCCATGGTGTCCCCCATGCAATGATGATTTCACCAGCTAATCCTTTTGACCTGGACGTGTCTTAAATGGTACTTCCAACATCAATTGGGTGGGTGAGGGAAACCATGTTAGTTTGCCAAAATATGTAAAAACTTTAGCCTGTAGTTCAAAAGATTTCAATAATATTTTGTTGTCTCTTCATATAGACCAGGTGTGTCAAACTCGCATCGTCACAGCATTGTCACGTAACATCATGACTCCCCTCACCTTTGCTAAACCGGACATGGGCGTGGCCAGCGCATGACACATTCAGCTCACAGGCTGCGAGTTTGACAGCCCTGATATAGACAATCCCTTTGCCAGATGTTGGGAAGCACCCAGCCTGGCAGGGATCAGGGATCAAACCCAAAATTAGGCTGGCGTCATAGCACAACTTCAAAAAGGCTAGGATTGACCCTCCCTAGGTTCTTAGTAATTTTATCTAATTGTCCCTAGGGATAGGTTGCCAGAGTGTGTTATAGGCACAGCATGATAAAATAGTTAGTTTGAATTCTGCTCATTGTTCACACCTGGCACCAGCAGAGCAAAATATAAAACTCTTATGAACAGGCTTACAATACCTGAAATGTAAACATTTCATCTGCTGCTACGTTCATTATATTGCAAATCTGAAAAATTGTGGAAAAAATATATGTCAATGTACAGTACATTTTGCTATTTTGAAAATTAAATAAAAATGGAAAGTACGTATGATTGACATATTATGACTGTGATCCAAGAATGTATACATATTTCATTTTTTAAAATTCAGGCCAACCTCATACCATCAGTGGCTATTGAAAGTTCTCTTTGATTCAAATATACCATATTTTTTGGAGTATAAGATGCAGCTTTCCCCCACCCCCCGTAAAAGAGGAAGAAATTTGAATGCATCTTATACACCGAATATAGCCCTGCCCACCCACCAGCCCCCACCCTTTGGCCTCTGCCTCCCAGCAATTTACATCCTTGCAGCAAACAAAGAAAATGGGGCATGGGGAGGCGGCAATTGGGAGGCTGGTGCAGAAATTGAAAGTGAAACTTGCTGTTTGCTGCAATGAGGCAAATTGCTGGGAGGCAGAGGCAGATTCCCCCCCCCCCTTCTAATCAGGCTAAACTGAAACAGGCTGTTTGCTGCAAGGAGGCAAATTGCTGGGAGGCAGAGGCAGATTTCCCCCCCCCCCCTTCTAATCAGGCTAAACTGAAACAGGCTGTTTGCTGCAAGGAGGCAAATTGCTGGGAGGCAGAGGCAGATTCCCCCCCCCCTTCTAATCAGGCTAAACTGAAACAGGCTGTTTGCTGCAAGGAGGCAAATTGCTGGGAGGCAGAGGCAGATTCCCCCCCCCCTTCTAATCAGGCTAAACTGAAACAGGCTGTTTGCTGCAAGGAGGCAAATTGCTGGGAGGCAGAGGCAGATTCCACCCCCCCCTTCTCACCAGGCTAAACTGAAACAGGCTGTTTGCTGTTTGCTCTTTGCTGCAAAGAGGTCAGTCAATAACTATAAATGCCTATAGAATGTTCAAATTATTACACTTATTTTTTAAAAGACTACTTTATTATTGTTCTAGACAACTTAAAATGAAGAAGATTTTTAAAATAAATGCTTGATCTGAAGAGGCCCAGTGCTATTGTATCTTCTTTTAAATTGCAGAGAATAATATATACATCCAGAAAGCCACATCAATTTTACCAGCATCTGTACAAGTATACAGTAATCCCTCGTTTTTCACGGCTAATCGGGACCGGACCCTTCCGCGGAAACTGAAAAACCGCGATTCTGTATATCTATACCGGAAACTTGAGTTGGTGGACATCGTTTAAAGCAAGCACTAGGGGGCGCTTGCCTCCTACCGATGCATTTTTTTGCTATTGAAAAACCCGCGAAGCACTGAAGCCGCGGAAAATGAAGCCGCGGAAAATGAGGGATTACTGTAGTCTGAAATGTAACACCACAAACTGTGTATATTTTCTGTACTGTTTGCTGTTTGGTGCAAGGAGGCAAATTGCTGGGAGGCAGAGGCAGATTTCCCCCCACCCCTTGTTTTCCTCCATAAAAGCTTGGTGCGCCTTTTCTTCAGAGCGTCTTATGCTCCGAAAAATATAGTAGTTCCTATTTGGGAAAATAAGCCCAGATTATTCATGAAGAATTTATTACACTGATCTTTAATTCTTGACCAAAGTACTCTTGAGTTATGCAAAGAAGTCAACATAAATACTTACAAAGCCAGTTTCTGCTACATAAGTAGGGAGGCCACTACTCAGTGCCCAGTGATCTTCCTTGGGATTTCTAAATGGAAGAAAAAACACCACGAAAAATTAGGCTTGGATAGAAAAGGAATGCACTTAACCATGAAATGTACTTTCCTGTTCTTTCTTGACATGCTTTTAAAAGTAATCTAGTATTTTTACAAAAAACTATGAACTTGAACAATTAATCGAGGGAAGAAACAACAACGAATGACTTTCTAATGAAGTATAGATATGGCTGCCTTTTCACCATTTTCAGAAATAAATCAACATGTTTTACAGGTATTAGCTGAAAACATGAAAACATCACAAAAACTGTGGCACAGAAGTTGGCCTTTCAGAGTTTTAAATATGTCAAATATTGAACAGGTTCATTTTAATCCCTAAGAACAATGGATTTTTATTGAAGAAATAAAACCAGGGAGGGAATTACATAAGTTTGTACGAGAGAATGAATTACTTCCTACTTAAATCATTTTAGAGTATATTCTTTGGATATTTTTCTGACATGATATCTAGTAGTTCGTCACAGAGCACATGGAACTATCTAATCCATTTATATATCTTCAATGTCACTGACACATTTACTTATCCAGATAACTTCCAGTTGATCCAGTTATTTAATGCATAGTGCTTGAGAGACTGTGACAGGGCTCTATGCAAAAATGCTATATATTACTTCTTCCCTTCCCTTTACTCTACAGCAGGGGTGTCAAACTCGACTTGAGGGCCACATCAGGGTTGTGTTTGACCTCAGGGAGCCAGGACGGCACCTGTTCGACGTCACTCATGTCAGGGGCTCCTGTGGCAGCTTGAGCACTGTGCCAGCAAAAACAGGCTCCCAAGCTCAGTTTTTGGCTGTGGCGGCCTCCTGCAACCCTCTGCCAGCGAAACGGAGCTCAGTTTTGCTGGCAGAGCCACGGTCCTTCACTGTTTCCAGGATGGCCCTGTGGGCCATATCTAAGCACCCCATGGGCTGAATCCTGCCCACAGGCCTTCAGTTTGACACCACTGGTCTACAGTTACATTGGAGTGTCCCAGCAGTAGATACATTTTCAGCTTAATTTTTCCTTCATTGATACTTTTAGAATATCTATATTTATCTTAACTTACATGGTAGACTTGCTATTAGCTACAGATTCCTTGTAGGACCTGTGCTTTAATTCATACATTTGTATTTTTAAAAAAGAACCTCATTTCCCACCATAATTAGAGAGGCAGGGTATTACTTATTCTCATAAAAAGGTGTAAAATATGTTAGGTTGGGAGTTAATTATCTTCCTAAGTGAGGGAACATCTGAGCTCAGTCACAACACCCCAACTCTTTCTTCTCAGCTTGAGGCTTTCCAGATGGCAAAGACTATACCTCTAGAAATTCCCAAATAATTCTCAATTAATGAGGCTAGTTGGAAATACAGTTTCAGCACATCTGAGGGGCACCACCAAGAGGGCAGTACTCACAACAGCACACTGGTGTTTTTTTTAGTCTTTATTAAAAAATGATCTTGTATTCTGTAGAACGATGGTTAGATAGTATCATTGATGCAATGAACATGAATTTGGACGAACTCCAAGAGACAGAGGAGAACGGGGCAGTGGTGGGATTCAGCCAGTTTGCACCGATTCGGACTAACCGGTTGTTAAATTACCCACTCCCTGCTATCAAAGTGGATACTGGGCACTGCGCTGCAATGGAGAAACAGGCAACAGAGCAGTGGTGAAATCTAATTTTTTTAAACTTCCGGTTCTGTGGGTGTGGCTTAGTGGGTGTGGCTTGGTGGGGTCATGTCACTATGTAGCCATATAACTAGGGGATGAAAAGACAGAAACTCACTTTAAAAATGTCCTACTGGAGCAGGGTTGGACTAGATGACCTCCAGGTCCCTTCCAGCCCTGAATTATCCTCTGAAGCTGCATTTTTGGCTGTGCGACGTGCGATCATCGGAACTTTTTTAAAAACTTTTTTTAGTAGTTTTTACTACCGGTTCTGCAAACCAGTAGCATTTTTTTTACTACCAGTTCGGGCCAACCAGCCTGAACTGGTAGCATTTCACCTCTGCAACAGGGCGGACAGCGTGAGGGAAGGAGAAGTTCACTTTCCCTCTTCCTTCTCCCTGCTCCTCCTCCTCCTCCCCTTGTGTCAGCTGCTCCATTGCTCATTTCTCCATTGCAGCGCAGTGCCCAGGCTCTAGTTTGATAGCAGGGGTGGGGGGAAGGTAAGTTAACAACCAGTCCGCCCAGGGACAGGTTGGCCATCGTGGGAGTATTGTCCAGCATGTGTGGTGGAGCAGGACAGGGATGGGCCACAACTCCCACAACAGCCATCCTGACTGTCCAAACTGGTTGTTAAATTATTTGAATCCCACCACTGCAATGGTGTCATGCTATGGTCTGTGGAGCGGTGAAGAATCAGAATGAATAACAACATTCTGTAGACTGGATTGGAGGAATTGACTGCATACAACTTTGTATCAAAGTTACCCCCCCCATGCAATTATTTTACGTTACTTACGGGATAACTTTAATTTCTTCCTTTCCATGTAAAATATAATCAATGACCTTATAAAAGGCAATTTCCTACAAAAAATAGAAATCAGAATTGACATTCATAATAGGAAAGCCAACAGAGAAAGATATCTTATCTGATTAGTAACTTACCCTGCCATCTGGAGTCCGAGGTCCTGAATAAGGTGGAACTTCACCCATTAGTACTGGCCACAAGTCAAAGAATTCCTAGAAAGTAAAATAAAAGTTGTAAGAGAAATACATTTTAAAAAATAAAACTCTTCCTAATATACTTTTTTTTTAGTTGGGAGAAATATCTTTTCCAAACAGATATTCTTTGTGAGACTATTTTTAGCACTAGATTCTGGTGGATTAGTTTTGCAATTACCATATTTTTCAGAGTATAAGACGCACCTTTTTTCCTCTAAAAAGGGGCTGAAAATCTGGGTGCATCTTATACATTGAATACAGCATTTTTTGCCTCGTGAAAACCTGCCCCTTCACCAAAATGGCTGTGCGCATACCCTTATGGAGGCTTCCAGAGAGCTCCTGGGGGCTGGGGAGGGCAAAAATGAGCAAAAAATAGGGCGTTTTTGCCCCCCCCAGCCCCCAGCAGCACTCTATAAGCCTCCATAAGGCTATGCATTTTTTTGACAAAAAAATGGCTCATTTTCACGAAAAAAACGGGCCATTTTTCCTTGTTTTGGGGGCCCCCAAGGAGCACTCTGCAAGTCCCCCCCCCCAAGGCTATTCATGCCTTTTATTTGAAAAATGGGCCCATTTTCATGAAAAACGGGCCATTTGGGGGAGGTTTGCACAGTGCAAAAAGGGTTTTTTTCCCCTTTCGGAAAGCTGTTTAGTTAGAGTGATTGATGAGAATTATGTTGTCAAGTGCTGTGCCTGCGAAACAAAGATTTGTTCCAAAGGTGATCAGTGATTTCCTTCTCCAGCACATGGGTAAATACACCTGGAAACATCTACCTACCACCTACCTACCTACTCTCTATCTCTCTCCCTACCTATCTACTGTATTTCTCTCTCTCTATTTCTCTATTTTTCTCTCTCTATCCCTCTATCTACCTACCTACCTATCTACACTCTCTCTCCCCCTATCTACCTACTGTATTTCACTTTCTCTCCCCTCTATCTACCTATCTACCTACTCTCGCTCCCCCCTACCTATCTACTGTATTTCTCTCTCTCTCTCTCTCTCCCTATCCCTTTATCTACCTACATAACTACACACTCAGTCTCCCTACCTACCTACCTACCTACTCTGTCTCTCTCCCTACCTACCTACTGTATTTCTCTCTCTTTACTCCAGTGGTGGGTTTCAATTTTTTTTAGAACATACTCTGTAGGTGTGGTCTATTTGTGGGCGTGGCTTGGCAGTCGTGTGACAGAGTGGGAGTGGCCACCTTTTAAAATGTGGTGAAACTCATTTAACAATGCTCTTGCTTAGCAACCAAAATTTTGAACTCAATTGTGATGATAAATTCTTTCTTTCTTTCTTTCTTTCTTTCTTTCTTTCTTTCTTTCTTTCTTTCTTTCTTTCTTTCTCTTTCTTTCCTTCCTTCCTTCCTTCCTTCCTTCCTTTACTTTCCTTTTCTTCCCGTTGGGTCACTGGCAGTGGCGGGCCAGATTTACTTCCAGGTACGCCGGTGGAACCCCCTCTCACCGGTTCTCTAAATTTCACCAACCGGCTCTCGCGAGTAGGTGCGAGCCTGCAGAAACCCACCACTGCTTTACCCTCTATCTACCTACCTACTTTTAAAAAAATTGCTTCTTCAAAACCTGGGTGCGTCTTATACTCCGGTGCATTTTATACTCCGAAAAATACGGGACACATCTGTGTAATAATGGAGTCTGTTTTGAATATTTGCATCATTTTTCCCTTGCTGAAATCCAAGTAACTCAAGTAAATCCTGAAGTTTAAGTACATGAACTTTGCATATGAAAAACTCCAAATTTCATCACTATCATCTCCAATGGGAAAGATGAGCTTTTGCCACTGGCATGGAAATACTAAATGAATTTAACCAATAAACTGATACGAAATTGGGAAAATGTTCCCCAAAAAAGTGTTCGACTTGCACAATTCTGTAGGAAACTGTGACAGGCAAATGCTGTACTTCAATGACTGAGCACAAAGTTTGTATGCAGGAAGATCAATTTATGAAACTAAATATGGGGTCCTTGATACTCTCTGTACTTGGTTGCTCTTGCATGGATGATGTTACCTAGTTTGGTAATGAAACATCAGCAAAAAAACCAACAAGCTAAGAGAGTACCAAGGACCCCACAGTTCAACCCGGGGCTACAAATATTCTCTCTATCAAAACTAAACATGTTAGGGGAATATTTTGAAAAATAGCAGATAATAGCAATGTCAATGTTGCACTATTTTGTTTGTTTCATTCTGATTTTGCTGCACAAACATTTTGATGTAAATGGAAGAGGACATGAAAACTTGTGGAACTGAAATAGACAAGTTTATATTGAGCCACACTTAGGAACAATTTACCTTTTGCTTACTCATATCCAGAAGACCCACGGAATACCTGTCACAGTTCAAATATGCTCTCACTGTGTAAAAAGATTTGTGAAATTGTCTTTCGATGTCAGTCAGTTCCTCAAATACTTTATTGGCTGACCACAGTAAAACCTGCAGAAGAGCAAAGCCAGTAAGATAAATTGCCTAGACAACCTACTGAATTAAGAAGCATGATTTCTGATTTCGTTCTCTTTTTGTCTTCATAAAAATTAGATCTCATGGACAAAATCAAGCCAGGCTTCATACACAATTTATTATATAGAAATCACATTAAATATTAAAATTCATTGTCATTTTCTTTTAAACCCTTACTTGTTTGATGTATGATATTTAAGCATTCCTAAGGACAATATTTTGTTAATAGGAAAAAATAGTGATTGCACTATGATATGTGTGTGTGTTTACACACAAACACACATACATACTGTACTTGTCTGTGTGTGTAAGAAAGAGAATGTGTTCTGAGTATGTGTTTAATGATTGCATATGGATACTTGTGAGGTGGGGTGTTTGGGAGGAGCTGTATGAATATGATTTAGGTACACAACCAATCAAATTGGAAGAATCCATTGGGCACACAATAGGAGTAGTAGAGGAATTAACAGTACAGTGGTACCTTGGTACTCAACTGCTTTGAAACTCATCAAATTTGGTACTCAAAGCATTTTGATCCATAAATGTTGTCCTGGTACTCATCATTTGTTTAGTACTCAGTGCCCAAGCTAGAACTTGTTGATATCAGCTGTCTTGTGATTCATTATATTATTCCTATGGGAAATATTTGTTTGGTACTCACAGTACCTCTCAGAATCAAATAACGATGAAAACCAAAATACCACTATATATGGATGAAAATAAAAAAAGAAAACAGAAAAGGAGAGGTAATCAGCAAGATCTGAGAGTTTATGAGTAAACCCTCCTGCCCCATACATCCCTTCGACCGATCCGCTCCCACAGAGAGGGCCTTCTCCGGGTACCATCGGCCAGGCAATGCCGGTTGGCGGCACCCAGAGGAAGGGCCTTCTCTGTGGCGGGCCCAGGCCTCTGGAACGACCTACCCCCCGATCTACGCACCACCTCGGACCTCCGCCTCTTCCACCAGCGTCTTAAAACGTATTTATTCCAACAAGCCGGCCTAGCATAGCCCCCCGTTTCTGACTTTTATTTGTATAAATTTTAAATTCTTAAGGTTTTGTAAGGGTTTTAGCACGGGATATAATTTAATAGTTTTTTAATAATGTATTTTTGTAAATTTGTATGGTTTTTTAATATTGCCTGTGCGCCGCCCTGTGTCCTTGCATTGAGAAGGGCAGGGTATAAATTTGAAAATAATAATTTTAATAATAATTTTAATATTTCTAAACCGCGCCCTCTCCCCACAGGGACTCGGGGCGGTGCACAGGCACAGTAAAACAATAAATACATATAAACATTTCATTAAAAATAAATTAAATCCAAACCTGCGCTAAAATTCCCATTAAAACTAAGCAATATTACAAAACCCCAATAAAACCCCAAAGACAGAGAGACTATCCTAGGCCGGCCAGGCAGAAGAAATGAGTTTTTAATTTGAGACGGAAGGAGCGGAGGTCCGTGGTCGTCCTAATATCGGGGGGAAGGTCGTTCCAGAGGGCCGGGCCCGCCACAGAGAGAGCCCTTCCCCTGGGCGTCGCCCGCTGACAGAGTCTAGTGGACGGCACCCGGAGAAGTCCCTCTCTGTGGGAGCGAATCGGTCGTGAGGATGTATGAGGTAGGATCCGATCCCGCAGATAGCTAGGTCCCGAGCCATGGAGCGCTTTAAAGATGATAATCGACACCTTGAAGCGCACCCGGAAGACGACAGGCAGCCAGTGCAGCTCGCGCAAGAGCGGTGTTACATGGGTAAACCTAGTGGTTCCCATAATTGCTCGCGCGGCTGCATTCTGGACTAGCTGAAGTCTCCGGGTGCACCTCAAGGGGAGCCCCATGTAGAGAGAGTTGCAATAGTCCAGTCGGGATGTCACGAGCGCATGAGTGACTGTGCGAAGGGCGTCCCGATCCAATAGGGGGCGCAATTGGCGAACCAGGCGAACCTGGTAAAACGCCCTCCTGGCCACGGCTGTCACTTGATCTTCCATGGACAGCCGGGCATCCAGGAGGACACCCAAATTGCGCACCCCATCCACAGGGGCAAGATGTTCGCCCCCTATGGCCAGCGATGGAGTGAGCTGGTTGAATCGGGCAGCCGGAAACCACAGCCACTCGGTCTTGGTCGGGTTGAGCCTGAGTCCGTTACTTCCCATCCAGACCCGCACGGCTTCCAGGCACTGGCACATCACCGCTACGGCATCGTTGGGGTGGTTTGGGGTAGAAATATACAGCTGGGTGTCGTCAGCGTATAGATGGTACTCTACCCCAAAACCACGGATGATCTCACCCAGCGGCTTCATGTATGTGTTAAACAGGAGAGGCGAGAGGACCGACCCCTGAGGCACCCCACATGTGAGGGGTCTCGAGGTCGACCTCTGCTCCCCTGCCAACACAAATTGCGATCGGCCAGAGAGGTAGGAGGAGAACCACCGTAAAACGGTGCCTCCCACTCCCAACCCCCCCAGCCGATGCAATAGGATACCATGGTCGATGGTATCAAAAGCCGCCGAGAGGTCTAATAGGACCAGGATGGAGGAACAACCCCCATCTCTGGCCCTCCAGAGATCATCAACCAACGCGACCAATGCCGTCTCAGTGCTATGCCCGGGCCGAAAGCCGGACTGGCGCGGGTCTAGATAATCAACTTCCTCCAGGTGACGGGGAAACTGTTGTGCCACCACACTCTCAACAACCTTCGCCAAGAAGGGAAGGTTGGAGACTGGACGATAGTTGGTTAATAAAGCTGGATCCAAAGAGGGCTTCTTAAGGAGGGGCCTCACCATAGCCTCTTTTAGGGAAGCAGGCAAGGAACCCTCACTTAAGGAAGCGTTGACAACCTCTTGGAGCCAGCCTCGTGTCACCTCCCAGGATGCCAGTACAAGCCAGGAGGGACACGGGTCCAATAAACATGTGGTGGCTCGCAGTCGCCCACGTAACCTGTCCATATCCTCGGAAGCAACGGAGTCAAACTCCTCCCAAACAAGATCTGCCTCGTGGCATCCCACTGGGCCATCAAAAAAATAAAAAATAAAATAAATAAATAAATTATGAGTAGAAGTGAGAAGAACCTAGGACATGTATAGAAAGTCATTTACATTTTTGAATCATGACCAAGCATTGAAGACTCTGAATTGTCAAGCACTAGTATGAAACTGTTTCCTTCTCAGCATATACCATATAACGCACAGAAAAAACATGAACAACTAAGCTCTCTTTATCCCTCTTGCTGGAATTTCCAGAACTGGATTAGGCAAAGAATATGAACAATATCCTTTATGCTACAAAACTGATTCAGTTGCTTCAAGCAGTATATATTTTCTATTCAGCATCTGTCTAAAATGGTAAATGAGGGCTGTGGTAGCTCAGTGGCTAAGATGCTGAGCTTGTTGATCAGAAGGTCAGCAGTTCAGCAGTTCGAATCCCTAGCACTGCGTAACAGGGTGAGCTCCCATTATTTGTCCCAGCTTCTGCCAACCTAGCAGTTTGAAAGCATGTACAAATGTAAGTAGAAAAATAGGGACCACTTTGGTGGGAAGGTAACAGTGTTCCATGCACCTTTGGCATTGAGGCATGCCGGTGATATGACCATGGAGACGTCTTCGGACAGTACTGGCTCTTTGGCTTTGAAACGGAAATGAGCATCACCCCCTAAAGCCAGAAATGATTAGCACACATGTGCGGGGAAACCTTTACCTTACCAAAATGGTAAATACTTCGAGTAAATACTGAATACTGTAGGTATTTTTAAAATGTTCCAAAGATCATATTTAAAAACAAAGAAACAAACAAATGAATATCAAAAATGGTCCAGCAGAGTAAAACATCATTTAAATACTTGTCTTTGGAATTCTGATCATAGACTGAAATAAATTATGTCTGACATTTGTTTTCTACAATGTGAAAGAATATGGACCTGAACTTAGGAAGGGACAAAATATAAGCAGATTGTTAAGGGAGCGTTAGAAAGTGTTACTTAGTCCAGAGAAAACAGAAGGGACAAGAAAAAGATCAATATAAACCTGACTTGATTTTAATTTCTTTACCTGTAGGATACAACAGTTTTTAAACTTTTGGGTTTTTAATAGTCATACAAATGCTGAGAATACCAAATGGTATATTGCCTGGTGGTGGGTCATTTTTTCATTGAGTTTCTGAAAATACTCAGATCCCACATTGATGCTTATTTTTTATTGCAATTGACCTTTGTCTACTGTTCTACTGTTATAATTCATTCTCATATTTAAAAGGCTCCTATGAAGAGGAGTGGGTCAAACTATTTTCCAAAGCGCCAAAAGGCAAGACAGGAAACAATGGATGGAAACTAATAAAGGAGAGAAGCAACTTAGAACTAAAGAGAAATTTCCTAATGGTGAGAACAATCAACAGCTTGCCTTCAGAAGGTGTGGGTGCTCCATCACTGGAGGCTTTCAAAAAGGGACTGAACAACCATTTGTCTGAAATGGTATAGGGTCTCCTGCTTGAGGAGGAGGTTGGACTAGAAAACCTCCAAGGTCGCTTCATACTCTATTATTCTATATCCTATGTCAGCGGTATGAAACTGGCATCCTACGGGCTGGATCAGTGGTGGGTTTCTGCAGGCTCGCACCTACTCGCGAGAGCCGGTTGGTGAAATTTAGAGAACCGGTAAGAGGGGGTTCCACCAGCGTACCTGGAAGTAAATCTGGCCCGCTGCTGCCAGTGACTCAACGGAAAGGAAAGGAAAGGAAGGAAGGAAGGAAAGAAAGAAAGAAAGAAAGAAAGAAAGAAAGAAAGAAAGAAAGAAAGAAAGAAAGAAAGAAATTATCATCACAATTGAGTCCAAAATTTTGGTTGCTAAGCAAGAGCGTTGTTAAATGAGTTTCACTAACTTTTTAAAGGTGGCCACTCCCACCCTGTCACATGACTGCCAAGCCACGCCCACAAAATAGGCCACACCTACAGAGTAGGTTCTAAAAAATTTGAAACCCACCACTGGGCTGGATGCATTACGCATAGGCCACGCCCACCCCAGTTTGGCGAAGGAGACAAATATTGCAATATGTCACGTGACGGTAACGTGATGCCGTGAGTTTGATACCCGTGTCCTATGTTCATTCCTTGATTCTGACCACAAATTAAGGGGTACCTGTGCATAGAACTGAACCATTCCAGATTTTGAAATTAAGCAGAGAGAGAAGGCAAAGAGTTAAGAAATATAAGAAGGCACAAAAGGTTTGACCTGTTTTGGTTTCAATAAGGTTGGTTCAGCCCCATTCTGGTTTTGACACCTTTCTATGATCCTCAAGACATATAGTCAGTAATTTCTGACAGCCCTTTGATAGAAGATGTTCTTGGCAAAATAAAACAGTCCTGGGTCACAGGCACCTTTTGAGAATTTGTTTAAAATTTGGCGCCTTCTACGTACATACAGTGCACACCCACCCACCCACCCACAAATAGATAGGTTTAAAGATAGCAGATAAGTTTAGAGAAGTTTCCTCACCTGACCTTTTCGTGTTTCGCAATTATGAAGGTAGCTCAGATGATAAATTTTCAGGTTCAAGGAGGCAAAATTGAGATACTTCAGGAACAGCTGTGACATAAAAAAAAAGACTTTGCTCAATTGCACAACGTGTGGCGATGCAGTTACATTTGAATGTAGATATTGGGAACTACAGAAGGTCTCAGAAGATACTTTCCCAGGACTTACATTTTCATCTGCACTGGTGAAAAAAGGACCTCCGATCTTATTCACTGCCATGATCACAGCAACCACGTCTTTGCCATTCATTATTGGTGTGGCAAGAATGTTCTTTGTAGTAGACTCAGTGAGTTCATCAACAAATGTACTAAACTGTTGGCACTGTTTTAAAAGAAGAAAAAAGAAAAAGAAATAAGAACACTTAACATCTAACCTAACAGTCTAATCCCCTTTTAAACTCTTCTAATACAGCATATGAGGGATACGGTGGCTCAGTAGCTAGGATGCTGAGTTTGTCCATCATAAAGGTTGTCAGTTCGGCAGGTTTGAATCCCTAGTGCTGCGTAACAGAGTGAGCTCCCATTACTTGTCCCAGCTTCTGCCAACCTAGCAGTTCGAAAGCATGTAAAAATGCAAGTAGAAAAAATAGGAACCACCTTTGGTGGGAAGATAACAGTGTTCCGTGTGCCTTCAGCATTCAGTCATGCCAACCACATGACCAAGGAGATGTCTTCGGACAGCGCTGGCTCTTCGACTTTGAAACGGAGATGAGCACTGCCCCCTAGAGTCAGGAACGACTAGTGCATATGTGTGAGGGGAACCTTTACATTTATCTTTATGTAATACAACATATACAATAATATCGAAATCATATTTTATTTTATTTTGTTCCAAAAGTATCTTGTTATGACTTCAAAAAGCCTGTTAAAAACAGTGTTGTCATGTTAGGTAGTTTGTCCTTCAGAGGCTCAATGACAGGGAGAACCCAACGTGCAGGTCACATTGAATGGGAGGAGTTTTGACCCAAATTTGGAACTGATCTGCAGCAA
Organism: Rhabdophis nuchalis; assembly: GCA_039707465.1. Classification (NCBI taxonomy): domain Eukaryota; kingdom Metazoa; phylum Chordata; class Lepidosauria; order Squamata; family Natricidae; genus Rhabdophis; species Rhabdophis nuchalis. The sequence continues at coordinate 147,587,760 of CM077644.1, read as the reverse complement.
AGTTAATATTCATCCTGGGGAAAAAACATATTTGAGATTTTTAAGTATCTGAGTCCAGCACTGCCTCTCCTGCCTCTCCATGGACTCACAATCTATCTCCTTTTGTTTGCAAATTATATATTGGCCAGTAAGGTTCTACTTGCCCTGTCCTTCAAAGTAAAAATTCACCACTTGAGGAAGCTGCTGTCTTAACATATCTAGAGGGCAGAGGTGGTATTGAGCCAGTTCTGACAGGTTTTGGAAAACCAGTAGCAGAAATTTTGATTAGTGCGGAGAACCGGCAAATAGGCTGGCCCTGCCCCCGCTACCTCCCAGCCTCCCAGCTGATCTTCTTTGGTTGCCCTGAAATAGGAGAATGGAGCTGGAAAGCAGGTTAGTGGGATGGGGAGGGAATAGGGATTTTGTAGTTTCCTTCCCCTGTCACGCCAACAAAGCCACGTCCACAGAACTGGTAGTAAAAAAAATTGAATCTCACCACTGCTAGAGGGCATTCAACTGGGGAAGGATAAATTACACAATAAAGCCTATTTAAAATGTCACACCTCAGCGAAAGGGGAATCAAACTAGTTTTAATTCCACGTGGAAGGAACTATTTGTTTACCTTGCCTACTGTATCCTACCTACAGGTCTGTGATGAGTAAATGACGCAGTTATGAAAGCGTACTTAACAATGAAGTAATCCCAGCAGAAAGCATTTACAGGCTGCAGGGATTTGAAATTAATAATACTGACTTGTGTGTGTGCAGATATGATAGGACACAATCTGGATTTTAAGCCATGTGGCGCAAACATTTGTCATGTGGGAGGGAAGTAGTAGTCCTCTTCACCTTATGACCACAACTGAGCCCTAAATTTCATCTGGGACAGTGGTTAAGTGAATTTTGCTCTTTTTTCCAAGCTTTCTTGTCACAATTGTTCAGTGAATCCCTGCAGTTGTTAAGTTACTAACACAGTTGTTAAGTCAATCTGGCTTCCCCATTGACTTTGCTTGTCAGAAGGTCGCCAAAGGGGATCATATGACCCTGGGACACTGCAACTGTCATAAATACGAGTCATTTGCCATTTTGGTCACCTGCCGATGGAGATGCTGCCATGGTCATGTGTGAAAATTGTCATAATTCACTTTTTTCGCTGCCATTATAACTTTGAATAGTCATTAAATAAACTGTTGTAAGTTGAGGACTCCCTGTACTTTTGTTTTTGTCAGGCTCTAACAATCAGACCCACATGTGTGAAATTCAAAGAAGCTACTTCATTGTTGTATGTCTATTCTGCAGGAATCTCCCCAGACTGGTAGCTTTCCCCTGGGAAAAACTGGATAAAGCTCAGTAGCATTCAGGATAAAGGGGGGGGGGGGATCAGACCTTGCCTCTTGTGTTTACCCAAGGATTCCATGCTAATTTCCCCCTTGGGTCCTTCTCCCAACTGGGATGGTTGCTCTCCAACAGTTTTCCACTCAGGTACTTCCCCAAAGGCGCTATTCCTAGACTGCCAACAGCACTTTTCTTGATTCCACTCTTGTCCTTGGTTAACCAAGTTAATTTACTTCCAGATCAGCTGCAAGACAGCACATGGAAATGTTCTCATTTCTAACTTGAGAGGTTGATGCTCTGAGGAGCTTAAATGCAGGTGAGTCATTTTCCATTGTCAGGAATTTCCATTTCTCTCTCTTAGGATTTCTCCCTCCCACCCTAATTTAAGAGTATCTATTTCTTTTCTTAGCAGGCAGATGGGCCCTGACAGCTTGTTGGCTTCCCCCTCTTAGCAACAGTAGTGTTTACCCAATGAATGGCAACAGTAGGGACACAGTGTTCTCCAGATGGTTAGCTAGAAGGACCATTGATTGGTTCTCAACACTTCAAGGTCAACTGTAGTGTGAGCAAACCCGGTGAGCTTCAACCTGTTTTTTGGAGAGTGAAGCCAGTAGCAGTGGGGAAGTGCTTTTGAAATGAAAATGGTAACTATCTTGTGATGTAGTCACACCCTTCTCACTTGAGCACCAATCATAATTCACTAATTCAAAACCCCATAATTCTTCAAAATTATCTGATGATACAACTTTCAGTTTGGCTGCTTGAAACAAGATAGTCCTAGTGATGTTTCAATGACCCAGAAAAGGAGATATTCACCCATAGGAGCTCGGTTAACCTACTTCCCCTTATACTTGAGGGATGGAAGTAAGGTAGGACATTTGTACCCTGTTTCCCCGAAAATAAGCCCTCCCCAAAAATATTGCAACACAGCAGCAGCCATGAGATGATCACCTTTGGCCCCTTCTGCACCTCAAATATATAAGACCTCCCTGAAAATAAGTCCAAATGCTTATTTCGGGGGGGTCAAAAGAAAATAAGACCCTGTCTTATTTTCGGGAAAACACAGTATATGCATTTGCAGCAAAAAATCATTTTGGGCTGGAATTAAGAAGGTAGATATAGAACTGATACCTTGCAAGAAACTCTAAACTGCTACGGGGTCTCCTGAAGATCCCATGTGGTCTGAAAATTTAATGGGTAGCCAATCCTGTGAATCACTCTTCTTAGGTTCAACCTAAGAGTCATTATGTGAGATGGGCAGCTATATAAATGTGATAAATACATTTTTAAAATAACTTTATGTAAGTCTATTATGTGAATGTCATCATTGTCCCAAAAAATCATCATCATCATCATCCATTGTGCAAGAGAAGCTCAGAAGATACTAAACCTCCCATCAATGGATATACCAGTTCAGAGTCAACATTGATAGCTTTAACCTCCATATATTTAACCTCCTATAGAAATATCCATATATTCTCCAATTTGTTCCATATAACCCACTCACTCCAAGCCAGTATGGCAGAGATAATCAACTGAATTCACATGGCATCGGAAAGGAAGGTATGGGAAGGGAAAGATGGCGGGGGGAGATCAGCAATGCACCATTTGGCAGTCAAGAAGAATCCACAAGGAAAATACTAAAATGCAAACTGGTAGAAAGAAGGAGCAAACCAGTGGTTTGGAAGCACATTCCACATGTACAGAATAACAAAATGTCAATAGTAGTCTAGCCAGAAACATGCAGACCAGAGAAGGCAATTTAAAATGAATGAATAGATCAAAAGGAAAACAAAAAGAACCCCCCCCCAAAAAAATAACATTACAAAGAGAATAAATAAGAGAACTTAATCTCTAGAGAAAAGAGAGCCAACAAAGAGACTTTTGCTGTGCTAAACCACAACAAGAGAATGGAAAAATAGATGAACACACGAGGAATGCAAACACAGTTATTCTGTTTTTCTTCTTGTTTCTAGATGTGTAAAAGGCTTCTGATGCTACAACTCATGGTGTGCGACAGATCTTTGATTTAAAGAGCTGCTGCTCTTGTTGTATCTAGGAACATCAAATAGAGAAATAGATACACAGCCAAACCTCCCTCCCCACAATAAATAAGCCTCTACACTGGTACCTTGGTACTCATCATGAATTGGTTCTGGGAGGCACGATGAGTTCCAAAAACAAAGAGTACCAAACAAATTTTCCCCATAGGGAATAATGAAGTGAGTCCCAAGGAGCCAACACCGACAAGTCTAGCCTGTGCATTGAGTACCAAACAAATGATGAGTACCGGGTCAAAATTTTCATATCAAAATGCATTGAGTACCAAATTCGATCAGTTTCAAAGCAGTTAAGCACTAAAGTACCATTGTATTATATTTATTGTTTCATTCTATTAAGAACATGAGCAGACAGTGCTGGATCAGACCAAAGGTCTATCCAGCATTTTGAGTTGGCCAGGCAGCTGAATCCAAGAAACTAATTTCATGACATAAGGACAAGTCTCCTCTCTACTGTTGCTTATAACCAATGGAAGTTAGGCTATGTTGCCTTCAATTCTGGGGGATGATAGCCAGTCAACAAGTTTTGTCCTTTGAATATGCAATCCCATATGACTGTCTACTCTTCTTTGAAACTTACATTTATGGCTACCAGGGCATTTTGAAGAAGCAATTTCTTTAATTTAACAAAGAGCTGTCTGATGTTCTTAATTACTTCTAAATCTCTTACATTTTAAGTTATTGAAACAAGGTGTCTCCAGAGGTTGCAAATGCTCCATCACTGGAAGTTTTTAAGAAGAGATTGGATAACCACTTTCTGAAATGGTATATGGTTTCCTGCCTAAGTAGGGGGTTAGGCTAGAAGACCTCCAAGGTCATTTCCAACTTTGTTATTCTATTCTATTCTATTTTATTCTATTCTATTCTATGCTATTCTATGCTATGCTATGCTATGCTATGCTATGCTATGCCATGCCATGCCATTGGAGAAAAACATTTTCTATTTTTAACTAACAATAAATTATTTTTAACTCTCTATAGAGATATTTTCTTAGGCCAAAGATAGGCAACCTGATGATCTCCATAATAATTCCCACAGTCCTTTGCTTAGGGCATGCCAGTTGGGTATAAGGAGAGGTAAAGTTGGTATTCGGTTGTCTATTTTGATCTAAAAAGGCTATATTTTTTTCATCAAGGGTAGCTCTATCTCAAGGGCTTCCTGAAAGTCCACAAGGAACTGCCAGATAAAGATAAAACTTCCTACTAAACAGCTTCACCTCCCTGTAACTTAATGGACACATCCATGAAATTTTCTTGCAGGCAATAGGAAAGCAATTTGCTAACTGTCTTTTTCGGGGGTATTTCTGCAACTTTCCAATCTAGCCTACATCCTTGGTCTCCCAAACATATATAGCGGCCAGGACTGATCCTGCTTACTGTTTGAGATCAGCCAAGGGGCTCTAGGTGCTGTTGCTAGTCCCTAAATCATAATGAAAAAATCCCCCGTCTTCTTAAAACCCTTCTGAAATATGAACGCTAGTTAATTTTTATTCTTTGGCATTTATCAATAACCTGTTTTCCCAAAAATAAGACCTCCCCAGATAATAAGCCCAATCGAGCTTTTGAGCACATGTGCTAAAATAAGCCCTCCCCGAAAATATTGCAACACAGCAGCAGCCATGAGGTGACACACTCGCTGCCTCCTGCACCTCAAAAATAATAAGACCTCCCTGAAAATAAGACCAAGCGCTTATTTTAGGGGTCAAAAGAAAATAAGACCCCGTCTTGTGTTCAGGGAAACATGGTAACAAAGTAACCTCAAGCCTTACCTCAAGAGCATTCTGGATGTTTATGGTCTTCTTGGTCTGAGCAACATGGCCCAATACACCTGTGTCCAGTGGGAAAACAATTTCACAGTCAGAGGTCACCAGGCATTCTTCCAAGATGCTGTCTTTATGGACATTGAACAGCCGGCTAGCCAGCTCTGGGGTGCCATTTCGCTGCCTGTACATAAACAGACTGCACCACGCAGCATTGATGAGAGCGCTGATTCTTTTGAGGGTCTTGAAGACCACCTTCTCCATGTTGATGCTGTCCTGCATGTCTTGTATCAGCTCGAAAAAAGTTTCTGTTTCTACCGGGTCCATCCCCTCAACCCCTATGCTATCTTCTGAGGACTGTTCACCGTTCATCTTGGGACAGAAGACTCTGTCCTCCAGTTTCTTCTCGAAATACTGCTTTGCAAAATCTGGATTGTTATCCAAGAAAGTTTCAACATCCTCTTTGTTGATGCTCATGATGGGAAATTCTGATTCTGGAGCCTTCAGGCAACGGCTGTGCAGAATAACGTGGTCCCACAAGTACAGTGTTTGTGTAGAGTGTGGAGATTGTAATCAACAAGGCAATTATCCAACAACAAGCTATTGTTTTGACCAGGGTGTGGGAGAGCAGATCTTCTTAACCAAGCAGCTTAAATGACTGGTTTCAAATAAGGGCGTATGTATATGTGATTATGATTTTCCCTCTCCCCTAATGGTGATAGTAGAACTGAAATAAGCTTCTTGGAGTCTAATTAAATACACACAGCTCAATTGTAATCCTTAGCCAGTCAGTTTCCTATCTAATTACACCTGTTCTCAGCAGGAGTGTATCTAGTCAGAAAAAAAACTAATTGTAAACGGACTGACATAGAAATGGTCAGAAGAGGTTGTATTTTCTCTATTTTCTCTATAATCTTTTTTTTTTAATGGAGGAGCTGGCTCATTGTAGGCTGGCCATGGGTTGGATTTCTGCTTAAGGCATTCAATTATTTTATATCTTCTCCTGCTTGGATAATCAGCAAAGAGAGAAGCACACATATCAGTTATATTACTTGAAATTAAAAGATCTTGAGTCAGGTGCAAAAGAAGACCTTGTTCCTTTAAATTCTGAATTAGCCAGAGCTCTCCGAAAATATGAGCTTTAGTTCTGGACCAGTGGTGGGATTCAATTTTTTTTTACTACTGGTTCTGTGGGCGTGGCTTGGTGGGCATGGCAGGGGAAGGTTACTGCAAAATCCCCATTCCCTCCCGATCAGCTGGGACTCGGGAGGCAGATAATAGATGGGGGCGTGGCCAGTCAGAGGTGGTATTTACTGGTTCTCCGAACTACTCAAAATTTCTACTATTGGTTCTCCAGAACTGGTCAGTACCTGCTGAATACCACCTCTGTTCTGGACGCTGCCTTCTTGGAAAAATATTGAGAATTTTGAATGTCTCCAGAGGAAAGCATATTAGATGGCCAAGGGAGAAAACTCTCACAAATAATAGAAGGCTTGGATATGTCTAGCTTGGAAAACCAAAGTCTTGATAAAAGGCAATGAGGCATACAGGTGTCTGCAAGGTGTCAAAAAAGCCTAGATGGGGGTAATGGCCCTGCCCACTTTTCCTATGTGACCAAAACATTTCCTTGTTTCAGAGTGTATTTCATTTCTTCCTCAGTCCGTTAGATGGCACTACAACTCAACAATTGCAATTTCAAAGGCTATTTTACGCAGCGAAATCTCTCCTTCCAGCATAGGTTGAAAATCCTGAATTAAATTACGATGTACAAATCACTGAAGACCAAGGCATGTTAATCCTCAGCTTTGCTCAAGATTATTAAATTGGGGTATGCGCATCCTGTTCAGAAAATTGAATCCCAAGAAACAGCAGAGATTCAATTTGGGCCAGTTCTGCAGTAGCAATAGCAATAGCACTTAGACTTATATACTACCCCAGAATGCTTTATAGCACTTTCCAGGTGGTTTACAATGTCAGCAAGTTTGTTGTTGTTGTTGTTAGTTGCAAAGTCATGTCTGACACATCGCGACCACATGGTCAATGTTCCTTCAGGCCTTCCTGTCCTCTGGAGCCCATTTAAGCTCACGTGGACTGCTTCAGTGACTCCATCCAGCCACCTCATTTGCTGCCGTCCCCTTCTTCTTTTGCCCTCTATCTTTCCCAGCATTAAGCTCTTCTCCGGTGAGTCCTTCCTTCCTTTGGTCAGCATGTTACCCCCAACAATCTGGGTCCTCATTTTACCAACCCCAGAAGGATGGAAGACTGAGTCCAGTAGTTTGAATCAAACTAGGACTGAATGCGAATAGAATAGAATAGAATAGAATAGAGGTGTTGGTTATCATCTTTAAGGTGTTGGTTATCATCTTTAAAGCGCTCCATGGCACGGGACCTAGTTATCTGTGGGATTGCATCCTGCCCCATACATCCCTGCGGCCGATTGGCTCCCACAGAGAGGGACTTCTCCGGGTACCGTCCACTAGGCTGTGCCAGCGGGTGACGCCCAGGGGAAGGGCCTTCTCTGTGGCGGGCCCGACCCTCTGGAACGACCTTCCCCCTGATATTAGAACAACTACGGACTTCCGCTCCTTCCGTCAAAAATTAAAAACACATTTCTTTTGCTTGGCCGGCCTGGGATAACTTAACTGTTTTTAGGGGTTTTTAGGGGTTTGTTTTAGTTTTAACATGGGATTTTAGCGCAGGGTTTAGTTTAATCCTTTTTTAATACTGTATTGTTTGTGGTTTTATATGCATTTTTAATTTCCCTGTGCCCCGCCTCGAGTCCCTTCGGGGAGAGAGAGCGGGTTATAAATTAAATTATTTATTTATTTATTTATTTTAGAATAGAATAGAAGCTGGAAGGGAGCTTGGAGGACTTCTAGTCCAGCCCCCTGCTCAAGCAGGAGATCCTATACTATTTCAGGCAAGTGACTATCTAGTCTCTTCTTCAAAACCTCCAGTGATGGAGCACCCACAATTTCTGAAGGAAAGCTGTTCCACCAATTAATTGTCCTCACTGTTAGGAAGTTCCTTCTTAATCCCAGGTTGCTTCTCTCTTTGATTAGTTTCTAACCATTGTTTCTTGTCCTTTGGTGTTTTGAAAAATAATTTGACCCCCTGTTCTTTATGGCAGCCCCTCAAATACTGGAACTAGTTTGATCTGAATCTGGATTTCAAGAAGCTCAATGCAATTCATAACACTAAGCTGCTAAACAGCTTCTGTAAAAAAAGGTCTTAACTTCTTTAGCCTAATGCCAAATAATGGAGACAAATGATAGAAACAATTGGATTCAGTAATTGTCAAGGCTTACTTCATATCAAAGGGATCATATTACTAATGAGACCGAGGTCAACCAAATCATAGTGGAATGTTAATTAAGTCTATTATGATTTGTTTCATGCATATCTTTATAATTTCTCAGCACTGCACACCATGAATAGTGTTGGTTATCATATGGTCCACAATTATTTACTTATTATTTATTTATTATTATACTTATATTATTATATTATTATAATCTTTAGATAATTATTTATCTAAAGATCACTATCCCTTAAATGACTCCTTTTTTCCCCCTTACTTTATTCTTTGATGACGTGAGTGTCAAATCTTGTTAATCAAGTCACTTTTGGAAATGTTTACTTGCTAATAATTAAGTAAAAGACTTTATATATTGCCTACTTTCTCCCTATCTCCAAAATCAACTCCTTATCAAGGAATATTGCTATCTGGAATGTTATTTCCTTGAGCACATGTTACATAAAACTCCTGTTCGTCTTTCTGAAAATTTTGAACTGTTGTTTCACAGTGAATGAATATCTACAGTAAACATCATTATATCTATCCCCAATTGACCAAAAGTATATACAGCTGGTCAGAGGTGGTATTCAGCAGGTTCTGACCAATTCTGGAGAACCGGTAGAGGAAATTTTGAGTAGTTTAGAGAATCAGTAAATGTAACCTCTGATTGGCCCCACCCCCATCTATTCTCTGCCTCCCGAGTCCCAGCTGATCAGGAGGGAATAGGGATTTTACAGCAGGGGTCCCCAACCTTTTTTCCACCAGGGACCGGTTTCATTTTAAAGAAAATTATGTGGACCGGCTGGTGTAGAGGAGGAGCGGGGGGGAGGAGGGGGAACAGGCGGCGCATGCGCACACGGCTGGGAGTCAGCTCACTCGGCCCTCTAGGGCCTCCAATGGTGCGAATGGCCGCGCCTGCACTCTCCCGCATCTGGCGCGCGCTCTGCCCAGGGGGCTGCCCCCTCCTCCCTCCTCCTCCTCTCCAGCCCTGTGGCCCGGTTCCTATCAAGCCACGGACCGGCACCGGTCCACGGCCCAGGGGTTGGGGACCCCTGTTTTACAGTATCCTTTCCTTGTCATGCCCACAAAGCCATACCACACCCACAAAGCCACGCCCACAGAACTGGCAGTAAAAAAATGTTGAACCCCACCACTGCAGCAGGTCCTTGATTTACAGCCATTCATTTAGTGACCATTTGAAGTTAGTGGTACTGAAAAAAGTGACTTATGACCATTTTTCATACTTATGACCATTGCAGCATCCCTAAGATCATGTGATCAAAACTTGTATTTATGACGGTTGGACTGTCCTGGGTCATACAATCAGCTTTTGCAACCTTCTGACAAATAAAGTCAATGGGGAAGCAAGGTTCGCTTAACAACTCTGCTACTCAAATCAAATCAAGTTTATTACAGTGAAAGACCAGAGAGCAGAACAAATAAAAACATTCAAGAAAGATCCCGTTAAACATTCTAGAATAAGGTAAAAAAATACCCAGATAAAATCTATATTAAAATCACAAATTGGCATCCAACCTGTCAGTTACACATGATCTAACTATACTATAATATCAATCCTATAGCTATGGTGGATTATCTTATCGTGCTCTCGATGACTTTCCAGTGTTGCTACACAGAGTCCAGCTACCCACGCTGCAATCACAGTCTAAATCAGGGGTCTCCAACCTTTGCAACTTTAAGTCTGAAGGACTTCAGCTCCCAGACTTCTCCAGCCAGCTTTGCTGGCTGGAGAATTCTGGCAGCTGAAGTCCTTCAGACTTAAAGTTGCAAAGGTTGGAGACCCCTGGTCTAAATAACTACTAACAGCTGTAATTACTTAACCACTGTGGCAAAGAAAGCCACGAATGGGACAAAACTCACTTAAGAAATGCCTCCCTTATCAAGAGACATTTTGGGTTTAATTGTGGTCGTACGTCAAGGACTATCTGTCCTTTTCTCTTCTTCTTTTACGTGAAAGATAGAATTGGATTCTTCCTATACTAGATCAGGGGAAGCAGGCAGCTTCAAATTGCACTTTAATTCTGGAAGTTGAGCACTAAGTCCCAATTGAGTGGGGACAATTCCCAAATTCTGAAACTGGTTTCCAAACCATACCCTATGATCTGCACATGACCCTAATATTATTGATTGATCAAATAACAATATTAAGACTTATCTTGGTAATCCATCCAACAAACATGGCCAATAAATCATTTTAAGTTCCCATTTGATACATCGGTGGATTCTCACAGATGAATGGAAACAATTGCTGTCATCCTGAGATCAAGTCCAGTCATATCTGCAAACATATATTTTTCTAGCGAGATGAGATCTTGAGATCTTGCCCAAGAGCACCTAACCTAACTGCTGGCATTTCCTTAATGCAGTTGGATGTTCTAAAAAGGATCTGCAAGGGGCCAGTCTTGATCTGAATGGAGAAAAGAAAACACAGGAGCATTGCCAAATCATCTTCAGTCATCCTGTGTTCTGCACCTGATCAGTTAGTTGGGTCCCTGACACCTCCTTCCGGGCCATGTCCCTATGGCTCTCCAAAGGGCAATGAAATGCCAGCCTACTCGCTTATGGATAAGCTAAGCTGAATATGATAACTCTCTCGAAGCTGGATTTAAATAGCTAAAGAAGTTCACATCCCAGGCAGCCAGTCCTTCAGTCAGGATCAAATACTGCTTCAACTGTGGAAAAAAGGCACATGTCAACAAAAGGTTTTAAGGAGGCCAGTGGAGGCCAGATATTGGAGTGGGGAAACATGTGATTTGCTAAATTCCTGTACCTTAAAAATGGACAGAGACATTGTCAAAACTGCCTTTTCTGTTTCAATTGGGTTATATGTTATCTTATGAGACACATGATAGCGCCATTTCTTTATAAATGATAGTTAGGTTATAAGTCTCTCTCTCTACAGCAGGGATATCCCACTGTGACAGCTTTAAGACTTGTGGACTTCAACTCCCAGAATTCCCCAGCCAGCATTTTCTCCCCAAGAAGGGGCTTACACCACCAATCCGTAGCAAAACGGCAATATCCATCTATTTTAGGAAAGGTAAACTATGTGCTAGTTGTTCCCGATTCTAGGGGGCGGTGCTCATCTCCGTTTCAAAGCTGAAGAGCCAGCACTGTCTGAAGACGTCTCCATGGTCATGTGGCTGGCATGACTAAATGCCTATTTTATCCAACCTTTAATGGTTCACTGAATTAATATACTCCTTTCCTTAGATTCATTTTAACTTGGTCTTGGTTTCATTGCATCCTTTTAATGTTTTAAATGTTCATTGCTATGTTTCATGACTTTCATTTTAAATGATTGTAAGCTGATAGAACCACAGGTTAGAAATTTAATAAATATATGCAGAATAATGACTTGCTGTCTCGAAGAGATGATCTAGGTTGTTAGCTTGAACCATTGAAATATTTCCTGTTTCCAATTCTTCTCTGAACGTTATTTCTTTCTTGCTAGCCTTTATTTAGCCATATCAGCACAGGAAGGGCAAGAGAGGTTGGGAAAAGAATAGGAGAGAGAGCAGGCAATCAAAAGACAATGATCATCATCATTAAAATAATCCAAACAGAAATAAATACAGTGATCCCTCGTTTTTCGCGGCTTCATGTTTCGCGGCTTCAGTGCTTCGTGGGTTTTTCAAAAATACAGGGAAAAAAATGCATCCTAGTGCTTGCTTTAAACGATGTCCACCAACTCAAGTTTCCGGTGCGAATCCTACTTCACGGTTTTTCAGTTTTCACGGAAGGTTCCGGTCCCCATTAACCGTGAAAAACGAGGGATCACTGTACAGGGCATTATTAAAATATCCAAGTAGTAACTATGGTTTGTTGTGTAAAAAAGAAAGAAAAGGAAGGCTACCAGAATATGCTGCCTCTTGGCCACTGGCAAAAGGAAACCTGCTTTTCTTAGCAAATAAAGCATGAACTGCTGTCTGTGAATGATAGATGGGATCAGTGAGATAGGATGGAGGAGGTATGAAGGTCCAGAGATGGATGGGGAGTATGACAACTAGACTTTGGCTTTCTAAGCTTACTGCTGTTCCTCAGGCCCAAGAAGATGCACCATAAGAGTAGATAGCATTTGGACTGGGCACTTGAATGGACACTTGAATAATAATAGCACTTAGACTTAATATATAATATACTGCTCCAAAATGTTTTTAAAGCACTCTCTAGGCAGTTTACAATGTAAGCGTATTGCCCCCAACAATCTGGGTCGTCATTTTACCAACTTAGGGAGGATGGAAGTTTGAGTCAACCTTGAGACCCATCAGGATCAAACTCCAGTCTGTGGGTAGAGTTAGCCTGCAGTACAGCATTCCAACCACACCAGGACTTTTTAAACCAAGGCATCATAACAAAACTCACTCTTTTCCAAATGTGAGCAAATAGAGTATAAGGCATTTGGAATTAATATTTTAATAGAGAGACAAAAATCAAACATTTGACATTAAGCTAAATAGTGGATTGGAAAATGATTGAGAACATCGACGTAGAGGATCATCGTCAATCACAAATATAAACTATCTATCTAAATGTGTGTGTGTGTGTGTGTGTGTGTGTGTGTGTGTGTGACAACACACTGTTAAGCCCCAATTAAGGGAGGAAGCATACTGCTTTCCTTTTCTGCCTTTCGGCTCATCACCAGAGACCATCTAGACAGAAAGCTATTAGTGTGTTAGGTTTTTAAGCTGATAAATAAATAAATAAGGGAGACTAGGATAGATCTATTTCGAGCTTTTTAGCTCTCATCAGTTAGCCATACCCTTACTGGGATTTGAACACACATGTAAAAAAAAGACACAACAAAACTAATAGCTTTCTGTCTAGATGGTCTCTGGTGATGAGCCGAAAGGCAGAAAATGAAAGCAGTATGCTTCCTCCCTTAATTGGGGCTTAACAGGGTGTTGTGACACAAGCATATAATTTCCCCTGTCTCAGCTGATCAGAAGAACCTGGCGGCTTAGTGGCTAAAACATCTGCCTAACATGTAATACAGCCTCGGTTCAAATCCCAGTAAGGGTATGGCTAGCTGATGAAAGCTAAAAAGCTCGAAATAGATCTATCCTAGTCTCCCTTATTTATTTATTTATCAGCTCAAAAACCTAACATGTGTGTGTGTGTGTGTGTGTGTGTGTGTGTGTGTGTGTGTGTGTTCCAGCATAACTGTGGAATACCTCAAGCAATTTCAACCAAACTTGGTACACAGATTCACATACTCTTTGAAAACAAATACTGTGGGAGTAAGCCTGTTGTGCCTTTAAATGGCTTCTACTATACTGCCATAAAATGACTTCTACTGTACAGTGCAGCGGAGTTGCCATGGTAACAGCTTTACAGTACTCCACAAGGGGGCTCCCTCTGGTAAGGGGGAAAATCCAACATTAGAAATTACATTTGGTCTGGAGATTTTCCCCCTATCAATAAATACCCGGGAAATGCCGGGTTATTGGCTAGTTAAAAAAAAAAGCTTGTATGACTCTCCTTTCTTCAACAGCTTTGGAGAATAGAATAAGGAGATGTCTATTACATTTCTATATTTAACTAAAGATAATCAGTTATAAAGAAGTATCATTGAAGTGAATGCTCATTGATAAACCTGTTTTTGTATGTGTCTATGGTTCCTGTTAGATTTGGGCTGCAGTAACAATAAATCTCAGCAACAGCTATAAATGTAGGATAATCTATTCTCAGAGATAAATGGATTCTAATGAATTTCTTATACATATATAATTTCTCAACTTACAACTAGTAACTGTTTGACGTTACAACAGCACTGAAAAAAGTGACTTATGACAATTTTTCACCCTTACAAACATGGCAGCATCCCCATGGTCATGTGATTTACATTTGGATGCTTGACAACTGACTCACATTGATGAAGGTTGCAGTGTCCCAGGCAGACGTGGGTTTCACATAAGTTTAGCACCAGTTCGCCCTGCGCACACTTATTTATTTATTTATTTATTTATTTATTTATTTATTTATTTCATTTTTATACCACTCCTATCTCCCAGAAGGGACTCAGGGGGTTAAAATGCAGACATACAGACATCCGAATAAATACAATTACATACGAATAAATACAACTACAAATGTTAAAATATGATTAAATTTGAAAATAGCCTGTGCTAAAAATACCGCTAAAATAATAAAAATTACCAAAGATTAAAAATCATTAAAACTCAGTCTGTAAGAATGGCCTCGGGGTCTAGGCTAGGCCGGCTAGATGAAAGAAGTGGGTCTTCAGAAGTTGGTGGAAGAGGTGGAGGTCCGTAGTGGTTCGAAGTTCAGGGGGTAGGTCGTTCCAGAGGGCTGGGCCCGCCACAGAGAAGGCCCTTCCCCTGGGGGTTGCCAACTGGCACTGCCCGGCAGACGGCACCCGGAGAAGGCCCTCCCTGTGGGAGCAGATCGACCTAAGGGATGTTTGTGGTAGGAGGCTGTCCCGCAAATAACTAGGCCCCGTGCCATGGAGCGTTTTAAAGATGGTTACCAGCACCTTGAAGCGCACCCAGAAAGCTACAGGTAGCCAGTGCAGCTCGCGCAGGAGAGGTGTTACATGGGAATGCCGTGAGGCTCCCAAGATCCCCCGCGTGGCTGCATTCTGTACCAACTGCAGTCTCTGGGTGCACCTCAAGGGGAGCCCCATGTAGAGAGCATTACAATAGTCTAGGCGGGGCGTAACGAGTACATGAGTGACAGTGCGGAGGGCGTCCCGGTCGAGAAAGGGGCGCAGCTGGCGTACCAGGTAGACCTGGTAAAAAGCCCCCCTGGCCATGGCCGTCACATGGTCATCCATGGACAGCCGAGAGTCCAGGACGACGCCTAAGTTGCAGGCCCTTTCCATGGGGGCTAGTAACTCGCCCCCGATGGCCAGTGATGGAATCAACTGGCTGTACCGGGACGTCGGAAACCACAGCCACCCGGTCTTGGACGGGTTGAGTCGAAGTTTGTTACTCCCCATCCAGACCCACACGGCCTCCAGGCACCAGGACATCACTTCAACGGCATCGTTGGGGTGGTTTGGGGTAGATATGTACAGCTGCGGGATCGGATCCTGCCTCACACATCCTCATGGCTGATTCGCTCCCACAGAGAGGGACTTCTCCGGGTACCGTCCACTAGACTTTGTCAGCGGGCGACGCCCAGGGGAAGAGCTCTCTCTGTGGCGGGCCCGGCCCTCTGGAACAACCTTCCCCCCGATATTAGAACGACCACGGACCTCCGCTCCTTCCGCCTGAAATTGAAGACTCATCTTTTCCGCCTGGCCGGCCTAGGGTAGTCTCTCTCTCTATGGGTTTTTTAATGTTTATTTATATTTAGTGGGGATTTTTAGTTAATGGGATTTTAGCACAGGAATTAGTTTAATCTGTTTTAAATTGTATGTATTTTGTATATTTATTGTTTTTATTCTCCCTGTGCACCGCCCCGAGTCCCTGTGGGGAGAGGGAGCGGTTAATAAATTCAACTTTATTATATATAGCTGCGTGTCATCAGCGTACTGATGGTACTCTACCCCAAAACCACGGATGATCTCACCCAGCGGCTTCATATATGTGTTGAACAGGAGTGGTGAGAGGACTGACCCCTGAGGTACCCCACACGTCAGGGGCCTCACGTTTGACCTCTGCCAACACGAATTGCAACTGCGAATTGCGACTTGCTTCGGGAGTGTGCGCATCTTCCCTGCATGTGTGCGGCCTTCCTCGCATACGATATGCTCACGCACGTGGCTTGCACACATGCACGTGGCTTAGAAAACGTGGCTAAATAGGACAGCATAGAGCTGGGGGAGCAGGTCGCCACTACCGGTTCGGCCGAACCAGTCTGAACCGGCTGAATACCACCTCTGGCCACAGGGTCATGTGATCTCCTTTTACAACCTTCTGACAAGCAAAGTCTATGAGGAAACCAGGTTTACTTAACTATATTACTAACTTAACAACTGCAGTGAATCAATGTGCAGTGCACATTAACAAAAGTGACAAGAAAAGCCTTAAAATGGGGCAAAACTCACTCAACAAAATTTTCATTTAGCAACATAAATGTTGGGCTCAGTTGTTATTGTACGTTGAGGACTACCTGTATTCATTATAATAGAAAACATAACATTTATTTATAGGGTAGTAAAATCTAATGCAAATTAAAAGAAAAAAGAGTAGAACGGCAAAGGCTCAAAAGAGAAGCAAAAAATGTGGAAGATAGAAAATAAAAGTATAATGAAGAGACAAGACAAGACCCTCTTGATTTATTAGTCCTTGGCTAGTAAGATACGTGTGAGCAAAGAGCTTTTGTATTGCTTTTGGCAAGAAGGGATTAAAATGTTATAAAAGCCTCATTGGTACTAAATGTTTTGCAAAAGCCAACTGGACATGGGCTTAGCTGGAAAAATATGTTTAACCTAGCACAGATCTTTTGGTGCAGTTTTAAAAATTGACTTCTGCACATTTAACTGGCTGTATGTTTCACAAGGCTGAAACGACAAAGGTTTTTTGGTTCTAGACCTTTCGGGGTTGGTTTGGTTTCTTCTGTTATGTAAAAGATGTGTGGATTGATAATTGAAGATGGACAGTCTGAGTACAAAGATTACAGATGATGGTTTTTACATAATGGATTATCCACAGTTAAGCACCTTATTCAGATTCAAAAGATAAAGAGCCAATTAGGGTCTTTTCAAGCTACCTTATTTAAAGGCAAGAACAAGTAGGAGTCACCTATAGTCCAACAAGAGCAAGAATTATTTGCAATGAATTCCAGAAGCTCCAACAAGATATCAAGGTAGGTTTTTCAGAAATTTTGTTTAGACAGCCTGTTTTCTTTTGCTTATTTGAAAGAAATGTCATGTTCCTTGTTAGCAGATACTAATGTGATCTTAAAGAGCTATCCGTTTATTGCTTTCATGAGACAGAGATCAGATAGCTGGATTCGTGGAAAAATGCCTAAAAGAGATTTGTTCTCTGTTTCATGAGTTGGGTCTAGAACATGAAGGTTTTCAGCCGTTTCGCGGATAACAAAGGTGCCAAACCTTATTAGGAAAGATCTTGCCAGCTTACATCAGTTCACTCTAAAAGCAGAGAAATATTGCAGATAAAGTCAGGACTTCTGGTGCGCAACAGGAGGAAGTCTAATTTTGGGAGAACTGTGTTTGAATTATCCCCCATTTGGACAATAGATTTAAGAATGTTGTCTTAGCAAAATATTAAAGGAGCTGAACTATTATGGGGAAAAAATCATGATGAGTTGAGCTCATTTTCTGAGCTCAACTCATGATGATTTATGAACACATCCAGGGGAGTTTCTTAGCCACATTATAAAAGTGGTTTTCTGTTACTTTCTTCAAAGTTATCTTTTTTTCATTTTCTTAACCTACAGGCCTCAAATTTCCTAGCAGACTCCCATCCAGCTATTAATTAGCTCTGAGCCTGCTTAGCTTTTTCAAGATTAGCTAAGGTCAGGTAGGAGTTATTCTCTGCTGTTAATAAATGGTTAGGTAAGAAGCTACCATCTGTGGTATCATCAGCTTGACCCTTGCTGAATGGGCTTGTTAGACCAGTGTTTCTCAACCTTGGCAATTTTAAGTTGTATAGGCAAACTTCCAGAATTCCCCAGCCAGTATGCTGGCTAAGGAATGCTGGGAGTTGAAGTTTAGACATCTCAAGGTTGAGAAACATTGGTCCGGAGGAGTTCAAATTATTTTGCAGTCTTAAATGTTGGAAAGACTGGCTAGATGGAAATTCTGCTGAGAGTTTTTGTAATACAACAGCTGGTGGTAACATCTAAAGAATGAGATCACATGTTGTAGTTTAGATCAGGGCTCTCCAACTTTAGCAACTTTAAGACTTGTGGACTTCAAACCAGAATTCCTCAGCCAGCAAAGAGGAATTCTAGGAGTTGAAGCCCACAAGTCTTTAGGTTGCGAAGGTTGGAAACCCCTGACTTAGATAACAACTGAACAGAAACTTCACATTTTGCTTTCTGTAAAATTTCAGTTGTTGGAGAACTAAAATATATTTAAAAAAAACCTTTATCATTTGAAGCAACAGATTGTGTAAAGTAGGCTTTCAGCAGGGCAGGCTGTTTGAATTGTTACTTCACAACATCACATAACACAAGAAAACAAACACATTTGTCTTTGCAAACAGGAGGACCAGAAACCAGACCTTGCTTAGAGATCAAGGACAACCAAAGGGTACTGCTATTCTAATTTTCAATAAACCATTCCCAAAAGTCAGAGGCAACCCAAGAAAAGTTACTTGATATCTAGCTTAAGGGAGCCCTCTGAGAATCACTTATAAGAGAGCATCCAAAATGTTGCTTGCAATATGGCACACTTCCTGATCTAGATTCAAAATACACTAACTTGGAGATGGAAAGCACAGTGCTGGTAATTTTGCAAGACGGCGCATTTGATCAAGTGATCCCTCTCCATCAGATTGAAGTGATGTGGCCAGAGGTTCAACAGGTCTTTTTAGAAACAGGCCTTTTCTCACTGTTTTGTTTTAACTCGTGAGACGACGAATATTGATTAACAGTGAGTTTTAAAATCTCGGAGTTGTCTTTTGAGTGAATAGGCTGCGAAGGTGTTGAAAACAACTGCTTTGGAGAAAGGAACAGGTGACTTGGAAGCAGGTGTAAATTAATCAGATCCAGTGAAGACTTTAGAAAGCCCAAGAGATAAATGACATCTGTGATCATAAGCAGATATTAATCGGGGAGATAATAACCTGCTGGCTTTTGCATTCAAGCAATTCCTTCTGCTGGTGTTTCAGCAACCATCAATCTCAACAATTGCCATTCTGGGATGGTAGATGGTGGCAGGCCGCTTTAGGAAAGCCAGGTTAGAAAAACCCTCAATGGATACAGACGAAAGAATAAGATTGCAGCCATAAAATTATTTAAGGGGGGAGCTGTGTGGGAGAGGCAATGGACAATGGCAAAAGGATTTATCCTATTGGTGCATATTTAATGCATGTATGGAAAGTTTGGTGGTGAATGGTCCAAGTGAAGGATTCCACCACAAGGGGAAATAATGAATGCCTGAGGTATGTTTAGGACAACCTATGATCTACAGGGTCTCACATTTCTTTGCTCTCTCATTTTATAGCCCTCTCATTATAGCCCCTCAATCATTTTCACCCTAGTTCTTGCAATCTAGTTGAGCTAAATAACCGGAGGTACATATTGTGTAACCTCTGAAAGTTGCTGCCAAGTCTGAACATTCAGTGTGGCCCAAGGGGGACATTATTACATACATAGAGCATTATTAATTAATTAATCATATTAATTGAGCTAATATAGTTTTTTTCTAATCACACTTTAATTTCCCTTTACATTAAATGTTGCCTTTCTCCTTCTCACAGCCACAATATTGTGCTGATTTTGCCTTTTGCTTTTTATTTTGTTTTTATTGTGGTTATCATAATATGCCTTTCAAAACTAAGGGCAATCCTCCCAAAATGTTTTGAAAGTCTGAGCTAGGGAGATTTTTTGGGGGGGAGGAGACAGCAACAGGCAGGATGTAAGAAAACAAGAAGGAAAGCCTGAGGGTAGAGTCAAGCAAGGAATCAGCCTGGAGTCAGCGGTCCAAATCCAACCCCTCTTGAATTCCACTTATCTCCTATCTAGTGCTAATTAAATGCTGACCATTAGGTGACTCCATTCTTTTGTATAGACATGAGCAATAAATCAGCTTAACTGGAACTCAGCCTGGGTGGTGCTAATTCTTTGCGTCTGTCCAGCTTCCTGCGACTGACATGAACATGCAGTGATCTCTAGGGCTGATGCTGCTTTCCACAGCATTTTTCTCTTCCTATTGTTTAATTAAAAATAATATTGTTCAGAGGGAGTCATCTACACATATATACTTTCCCCCCTTGCTTATTCTTTATTACAACAAAATTATCCTTAAGCTTAAAGAATAGGCTTTGTCTGCAAAAGAAGCCTTCTCCCTAGCATCTAACTGCAAAATGCAAAGGTCTAAAATTACATAATGGTATCGCAGCCAGAGACTGATGTAGTTCATTTCCACATTTTGATTGAAGGAAAAAAAGCTCAGCTTCTGCTCCCTGACATAGATAGTTTAAGAGGGGCACTTTCTTCCACACATAATCATCTACCACCTTGCAAATATTTCATAATAGACAAGTCAGATTTTGGCCCTGTAAAATCTAGGACAATTCTGCACATGGTGTTCCCACTGCTCTGGCTCCACCTGCTTTTGCTTTTGTGCGTCCATGGTGGTGTTGCCGTTGTGGTGCATGCTAAAATGCGGAGGGCGTAGTTTTCCATTGTAAGTTTGAAGTTTGTGAGCAAACCATTCCTACCGGCAGAAACTTCAACCTCTTAACTCAGGGGTGTCAAACTCAAGGCCCAGGGGCCAGATCTGGCCCACGGGGTGCTTAGATCTGGCCTGCAGGGCTATTTTGGAAACAGCAAAGGACCGGCCTGCAGTGCCTCTGCCAGTGAAAACAGAGTTTGGGTGGGCCGCAGTCAGCCCTCCTAAGCTCAATTTCCACTGGCAGAGCACTTGGGTCTCCACAGGCGCCCCCGACATGAGTGACATTGAGCTGGCCCCCTACCCACACCCACCCCAAAGATCAAGCACAACCTTGATGTGGCCCTCAATGAAATTGAGTTTGATACCCTTATTTTAACTCTTCCCATTCCACATAGAGTAGCATTTCTTAATCTCCCGAGTTTAAGATATGTGGACTTCAACTCCCAGATTTCCTCAGCCAGCGTAACTAGCTGGGGAATTCTGGGAGTTGAAGTGCACATGTCTTAATGATGCTAAGATTGAGAAACACCGCCAAAGAGATTTCACTGACTTCTTGTTCCTGTCTCATCACTTGTCACTTTTTAAAAATTGTGAAGAGCAAGATGGTTCTTTGACAACTCTCCCGCATTTTATCAATTGAGGTGACTTTTGTTTTTACAAAATACCGAACAAGCCAACAAAAGTGTGGTGTACATGAAGTTAGGAACAAGCCATCTAATTATTTGGCCTTTTGAGTTGCTTAGTGCCCACCTTATTCTGTGACTTTGACCTCAAGTTCAACTCCAGTTTATCCGCTTGTGACAGTATCTCGCAGAACTTACCTGTAGGAATATATGCCCTGACTTTGAACTCAAAGCGAGGGAAGAATCTTTGTAGTTAAGTTCTAGAAGACGAATGCCGGTAACCAAGTAAATAAAAGCAAGACATTATGGTAGATATAGCTGTCTTTTTCATCTGGGCTGAATTGTGTTGCTTTACAGAATGAAATACAACCACTGCACCCTCCTGATGACCCTGATCTTCATGATTAATGAATGCATGGGACAGACTTCATGTGTGGTGGACTCATTCACAGTGAAGGAAGACTTTGACCCCAAACGGGTAACTATGAACTAATATCAAGAGCAAAGAGCATGTGGCTTAAAGTAAAATCATTAGTTGAAGTCCACATAACTTTGTGCACATTTTAGAAACTTGGTTTCTAAAATGTGTTAGTCTTACCAGAGTCAGTCTTATTCCTCTTTGTTTTATAGTTTTGGCTTAGAAGATATGTATGCTGTACAGTGTATGGGATGGGGGGAATGGCCTGCTGTATCTGTTTCATTCCCCTGCTGTAGCTTAGTTAGGAAGGAGTTATCACCAAGGTAGGTAAAGCAAGCTAAAAAACCCTTCAAATCCAGCTCTACTCTTGCTGATTTCATAGCAGTCAGGTTCATGTTGGTTTTTTGACAATAATATGAGAGCAATATCACATTGCTTTCTCTTGATGGTTTGGTTGTATTGTTTTTTTTAACACTTTTCATTCATTCATTCATTCATTCATTCATTCATTCATTCATTCATTCACTCACTCACTCACTCACTCATTCATCACCTTCCTTCCATTCCATTCCATTTCCCTCCCCTCCATTCCACTCCCCTCCCCTTCCCTCCATTCTATTCCATTCCATTCCATTCCACTCCCCTTCCCTCCATTCCATTCTACTCCACTCCACTCCATTCTATCATGATTTTTGTGCTGCCCATCTCGCCTGGAGGCAACTCTGGAGGGCTTACAAACACTGCACAATAAATAGCAATAATAATTTACAATTAAAGGTTGGGGAGGAAGGGAGTGTGATGCACATAAGGAGAGATGGGGGGGGTCTTTCTCTTAACCTGTCAAGTGTAATGTGTCCCTGTTGGGGCCCCAGGCCGACTGGCGGGTCTTCAGGCCCTTACAGAAGGTCAGAAGGGTGGGTATGGATCTCGCCTTGGGGCGTGTGGTGTGGTGTAGTATACAATGTTACAAAGGGCAGGAACCATGGTCCAAAAGGCTCTTCTTCTGGATACTATCAGTCAAAATTCCTGATGAGGTCCACAGCATGATTTTTCTGCAGGCTTGTCCTATTGGGGGGGGGGGGGGAGATGGTTCCTCAGTTAGCCTGGACCCAGATGAGCTTCCCAGTCTATTCCACACTCTTTATATTTCTTGTTGGTTCCTATTTAAGTGTTAAGTATGCCTGACTCACTTTAATTTCCTAGCCCAAAGTAGTGGCTGTGGGGGCGTGGCTTGGTGGGCATGGCAGGGGAAGGATACTGCAAAATCCCCATTCCCACCCCACTCTGGGGCCAGCCAGAGGTGGTATTTGCCGGTTCTCTGAACTACTCAAAAATTCCGCTATCGGTCCTCCAGAACCTGTCAGAAACTGCTGGATTTCACCCCTGCTGTTAACTCAGAGGCTCTTCCAGGCAGAACCAGAGAGGTGGAGAGGGGATTGAATCCAAAACACTGGGACAGAGTTTCTCACATAGATAAATGACAGATTGATTAACCTATGCCTGTTCTTGCTGAATTATACTCTCAGCAGCCCCAACCCATATGCCAATAGTGAGGGATGATGGGAGACATAATTCAATAAATCTACAGTATAAGGGCACAGATTTCCCAATTCAACCTATGCTGGATGGTCTCCCATGACGAAAACAAGAACTGTATTTCTTCAACAGTTTGGTTCCATTATTAATTGATCCTTTACATCAAGGATTTTCTTAATGTGCAACTGAATGGGTCGTCTTGCAAATAGCTACCTAGTATTGCTCTCACAAGCTATTCAACAATAAAAAGTGGTTATTTTCACTGTTAATGACCACTTTTTAACTAAGAAATAGAGTATTACTTCATTCTTCTGTTTGAATAGCTTTCCGCATTCATTAATCTCTATTTATTTACTTATATCATGCCTTTATATATGTTTTTATACGTATAGTATAGTATAATATAGGCTTTATTGTCATTGTACATCATGTATGCCACAAAATTGGTTTACTTTACTTTACTTTACTTTAATCGGATTTTTATACCGCCCTATCTCCCAAAAGGGACTCAGGGCGGTGCACAGAAAGAATAAAAAGTAATAAATACAATGATAATATAAAAGTTAAAAATACATTAAATACAATAGGTCTGTGCTAAAACTTACATTTAAAAACAATAAAAATTATTTATAAATTGGGACTATCATAAAAGCTATGCTAGGCCAGCAACATGGAATAGGTGTGTTTTTAAAGTTCGACGGAAGAGGAGAAGGTCGGTGATGGTGCGAAGGTCGGGGGGCAGGTCGTTCCAGAGGACAGGGCCTACCACAGAGAAGGCCCTCCCCCTGGGGGTTTTAGCCTCATTGGCACAATCCATGACAAAAAATACAAGCAACATAAATAGTATAAAGAAGTAATTAGGAAAAGAAAAAAGAAAGAAAAAGAAAAACTAGTCATACATTTCCGCGTGTGCGTGGAGTGATTGTGGTTGTGTTTAAAAGTCTTGGCAGCCCAAGGATAGAAACTATTTTTAAACTTATTTGTTTGGCTGGCTACACTTTGATGTCTTCAAAGTGATGGTAGAAGTGCAAAGAGACACTGACCAGGGTGTGAATCATCTCTGAGTATCTTCCTTACTCCACCAAAGCAGTGAGATCCAATGGTGTTAGAGCAGTGGTTCTCAACCTATGGGTTGGGACCCCTTTGGGGGTCGAACGATCCTTTCACAGGGGTTGCCTAAGACAGGGGTCTCCAACCTTTGCAACTTTAAGTCTGAAGGACTTCAGCTCCCAGAATTCTCCAGCCAGCAAAGCTTCTACCATCACCACTTCTACCATCACTGGCCTAAGAGCATCGGAAAACACATATTTTCTAAGGTCTTAGGAACCGAGACACCAATTTTATGGTTGGCGGTCACCACAACATGAGGAACTGTATTAAAGGGTTGTGTGGCATTGGGAAGGTTGAGATCCAATGGTGTTAGAAGGTAACCCATGGTTTCTTTTGCCAGATAACTCGGCAGTGAACAAACCTAATATCCTTCCCTCCTCCTATTGTCCCCACAACAACAATCCTGGGAGGTGACTTGGGCTGAGAGAAGAACTGGCCCACCGTCACCCAACTGGCTTCTATGCTGAGGTGGGAGTGGAATTCAGTCTCCTGGTTTCTAGCCTGGCACCTTAATCACTAGGCCAGGGGTAGGGAACTATGGCTCTTTTATGACTCATGGACTTCACTACCCAGAATTCCTGAGCCAGGATGGCTGGCTCAGGAATTCTGGGTATTGCAGTCCATGAGTCATAAAAGAGCCATAGTTCCCTACCCCTGCACTAGACCAAGCTTCCAACTATTTAAACAGATTCAGGAGGTGGTTTCACTGTATCCAAATTAGGCAATGGTTTAAGACCTGTATTTAAATCGACACGTAGGGAATCAGTTTGCAAGAGTTTCTCCATCTCTCCATCAGATCCAGTTACTTTAACTTATAGTCATCTCTTCTGCAGTGTTCATTGTGAATATGTATTCACTGTCCTTGTAACCTTAACTACGTATTATTTTTTTGTATTTTAGTATGCAGGTAAATGGTATGCACTGGCCAAGAAAGACCCAGAAGGATTGTTTCTACAGGATAATATCTCAGCTGAATACACCATTGAGGAGGATGGGACTATGACTGCGTCTTCCAAAGGCAGAATGAAGCTTTTTGGGTAAGCTGCAGCTGCATATGAGTAACTAGCATTTTTGTGTGTCATTAGGCACTTGTTCATTTTATGCAGGACTACATTTTTGTGATCAAGTTGCCCAGCGACTCTAAGGTGGAAGTCACAAAGTGGAAGCCCTGGCTTATATTGCCACGGTTCATTGAGTAAAACTGAGTTTTTACAAATGTAACCCACGACTCACAAATCACAATCACCTGCTTCACCCAGCAAGATCGGGCCAAACAATAGCAATGGCCATAGTGCTTAGATTTATATGCACCACTTTGCAGTGCTTTACAGACTTCTCTGAGTGGTTTACAGAGTCAGCCTATTGCCCCCAACAATCTAGGTCCTCATTTTACTGACCTCGGAAGGATGGAAAGCTGAGTCAACCTTGAGCTGTGAGACTCAAACTGCCAAACTACTGGCAGCCGGCAGTCAGCAGACGTAGCCTGCAATATTGCATTCTAACCACTGTGCCACCACAGTTCTTGGGTTAAGTAACCTATGTTATTTATTTATTTATTTATTTATTTATTTATTTATTTATTTATTTATTTATTTATTTATTTATTTATTTATTTAT
The DNA here is from genome assembly GCA_039707465.1 of Rhabdophis nuchalis. Taxonomy (NCBI): domain Eukaryota; kingdom Metazoa; phylum Chordata; class Lepidosauria; order Squamata; family Natricidae; genus Rhabdophis; species Rhabdophis nuchalis. Next base: position 147,561,730 of record CM077644.1, on the reverse strand, counting down.
TTATTTATTTATTTATTCATTCATTCATTCATTCATTCATTCATTCATTCATTGGATTCTTAGCCTGCATTTACTATTTTTTATAAATAACTCAAGGTGACAAATATGCCTATTTATTTATTTATTTAATTAGATTTCTAGACCGCCCCCTCTCCCCGAAGGGATTCCCTCCTTCTATTTTTCCCACAATAAGAACCCTGCAAGGTGAATTGGGTGGAGAGAGAGAGTGACTGGCTCAAAGTCACCCAACAGGCTTTTTACACTTCTGAGGCAGTGGTGGGTTTCAATTTTTTTTAGAACCTACTCTGTAGGTGTGGCCTATTTTGTGGGCGTGGCTTGGCAGTCATGTGACAGGGTGGGAATGGCCACCTTTTAAAATGTGAAACTCATTTAACAACGCTCTTGCTTAGCAACCAAAATTTTGGACTCAATTGTGATGATAATTTCTTTCTTTCTTTCTTTCTTTCTTTCTTTCTTTCTTTCTTTCTTTCTTTCTTTCTTTCTTTCTTTCTTTCTTTCTTTCTTTCTTTCCTTTTTTCTTTCCTTTCCTTTCCTTCCTGTTGGGTCACTGGCAGCGGCGGGCCAGATTTACTTCCAGGTATGCCGGTGGAACCCCCTCTCACTGGTTCTCTAAATTTCACCAACCGGCTCTCGCGAGTAGGTGCGAGCTTGCAGAAACCCACCACTGCTCTGAGGGGAATGGGTTTTCTGTGTTGGTGCCTTAACCACATGATATGTGAATTCAGGCATTTGAAGACTGCAAACAAGTAAAATGAGGTCTGACAGACGATTTAGTTATCAAAGTCTGAAACTGCAGAGTTAATCATCAACAATGTTGGGAATTGTAATTCAAATGATACAGAGGGTACCAAGTTGCCGTTGCTGAAAATTACAATATGTGTTTAGATCGTCCAGCAGTGATTAGTGTGTATCAATTCAGTTGTCTGTTGTCACTAATGCAGGTAATACTCGACTTACAACAGTTCATTTCGTGATCATTCAAAGTTAAAATGCCCCTCAAAAAAGTGACTTATGAACCATTTTTCACATGGTTGCAGCATCCCCCTGGTCACGTGATCAGAATTAAGATGCTTGGCAACTGACTCATATTTATGATGGTTCCAGTGCCCTGGGATCATGTGATCGCCTTTTGCAATTTTCTGGCAAGCAAAGTCAACGGGGAAGCCAGGTTCATTTAACAACCATGTAACTAATTTGACAACTGCAACGATTCATTATAGCGGTTTCTGAATTTACACAATATAACAAACCAGAAAATCACAGAATGACTTAGGTTTATGCATCATGCTAACTAAGCCACAAAAATCCCAACCAACTTTTAAAAAATACAAAATTTAGCATTTTTGTGGGAATGCAGACCCTACGTTTGTTGTCCGTGTTGCATGAACAAAAAGGAGGAATTAATGCAGAGCAGATGCAAGACAAGCAGATTGCACTTGGCATGGCACTGTATGGCTTTGAGCTATCATCGTAATAGCCGGTCTAGCTTAGAGTTTTAGAACTCTGGCAACTCTAGAACAGCTCTAGCCAATTAGTAAATGGATGTTGGTATTTTAAATGGGAATTTTAGCACAGGTTTCTTATTTAATTTATTTTAATTAGTGTTATTGTATTTGTTGTTATTTATTTGTGATTTTTAACTTCTTGTGCACCACCCTGAGTCCATCTTGATGGAGATAGGTGCGGTATATAAATTGAAATAAATTGAAAATTGAAATAAACCAATGTTTTGAAATCTCAGCAAGTTTAAGATACATGGACTTCAACTCCCAGAATTCCCCAGCCAGTAGGTATATAATGTAATAAACAGTATAGTACTGAAACCAGAACAGAATGCAAGCACAATACATTCCGGGCAAAAGAGCAAAATGTTAGTTACATAGGAAAAAATTAAAATTAATGTCAATATCTTTCTGTTTTAGATTCTGGATGGTCTGTGCTGACATGGCTGCTCAATATTCGGTACCTGACGCCACCACCCCAGCCAAGATGTTCATGAATTATCAAGGGCTGGCAAGCTATTTGTCTAGTGGAGGTCAGTTTTTCCCACCCAGTTTTTAAGCAGAGCATGAGCTCATCATTTTTCCATCTATACTTTTAAAAATATTATTAAATTTTTTTAAAGCAAAGTTAGAAGCAAATTGATGGCCAAATATGGCTTTTCTAGGCTCGTGCCTCGGTGTGCATATTTTCCAATAAGACAAACTGAGACAGGAAGATCATTTTATTACAATTTATCAGAATATTCAGACAAAAGGGATTCCTCATTCAAAGAGGGAACCCCGATCTTTAGCTAACATCCCCTTTTATAGTTAACATAGCAAAGAAACCTGAAAGAGGAAAGTTGATTGGACAGGATAACAGCATACATGTTTATTAAAATGAGGTCTGAAAGGGAATAAATTCTAAGGAAAAAGGTTGCTTAGGGTTCACAAGAGATAAGCCAGACCCCAAATTGTACTAACAAATTTTTCTTATCTGGAGCTAGTCTCCAACTTGTTTATCAGTTTAGGAATGTTAAAAGCTAATAAATCTTGAACATCAGTTTAAAAGAAATAATATAAATCAGGATTAAAATACAAATTAACTATGTTAGTTAACAAATAACAAAGCCCATGTTATTTGCCCCTCATAGTACAAATTAATATAAAGTGGCCTAGAGCAAGGGTCCCCAACCCCCGGGCCGCGGACCGGTGCTGGTCCGTGGCTTGATAGTAACCTGGCTGGAGTGAGCCTTGGGTTCCATGTGACCGCTGAACGCACGTGCGGCCCACGTGACTCGACTCATCCGCTGGAGGCTCCCACCGATCCGCGGATTTTTTTTTACATGAAACCAGTCCCTGGTGCCAAAAAGGTTGGGGACCCCTGGCCTAGAGGACCTGCTACTGTGGTCTAGAGGTGGAGCTCTCGCCTCACCATCAGGAGATTGTGAGTTCGATCCTAAGTAGAGGCAGATGTAGGGTCTGCTGCTTGGGCAGGGGGTTGGACTAGATGACCTGCAAGGTTAATCTGTTAAAGGAAGATAAAGGGGAAATGAAAGAGAAAGCTAAGAAAGAAAGGAAAAGAAAAATAGAATAGAAAAGAAAAAGAAAAAGGTACCAAGGAATTGTCTCCAATTTTCTTTACAATAGTTATTGGTACAATTTACTTCTTTTTCTTCTTTCGACAATCTGTCCTGCCTAATCATCATCTTATTTATATCATTTCTCACTGTATGATACATTGATTGCATTGTATGCCATTGATATATCATATCTATAATGGCTATTATTTTATCTTCTGGTAGAGAATTCCATAGTTCAATTAGGTGTTGCATAGAAGAAAATGAGAAGTTCTGAATCTCTCACAAGATTCATTAGATCAGGGGTCCCCAACCTTTGCAACTTTAAGTCTGAAGGACTTCAGCTCCCAGAATTCTCCAGCCAGCAAAGCTTAAAGTTGCAAAGGTTGGGGACCCCTGCATTAGATGACTCCAGAATGAGAGAGGAAGAGACATTTCTATTTACTTTCACTATGTTGTGCATAATTTTAGGCACCTCTACTCTACTTGTTTCCAGCCATTTGTTTTGCTTTTCCTGTAAATTTATGGACAAGAATGTATAGGAAATATTATGTGTCCTATGTCCATGTAACCCTAGGTATATCAGAATATTGTGAAATGATGCTTAAAATCCAAAATTAGATCCATTTGAGACTCCAAAGTGCTTTTTAAAAGGCAACTGGATTATTTTTTCCTTGAGGAAGAACATTTTTTTCCTTGAGGTTCTAGTTATCTTTTGAAGAAGCACTTTTGAGACAGCTATGACCTGAATGACTGAGAATCTCCACAGATGTATTTCCATTTGAGTATTTGCAGTATTTCTGGCATTAACTTAGTCCTTTGTATGGATAAGGGGCACAGTGGCTCAGTGGCTAAGATGCTGAGCTTGTCGATCAGAAAGGTCAGCAGTTCAGTGGTTCGAATCCCTAGCACTGCGTAATGGAGTAATCTCCTGTTACCTGTCACAGCTTCTGCCAACCTAGCAGTTCGAAAGCATGTAAAAATGCAAGTAGAAAAATAGGGACCACCTTTGGTGGGAAGGTAACAGCATTCCGTGTGTTTTCGGCATTTAGTCATGCCGGCCACATGACCACGGGAGACATCTTTTGCATGCGCTGGCTCTTCAGCTTTGAAAGGGAGATGAGCATCGCTCCCTAGAGTCAGAAACAATTAGCACATATGTGCGAGGGGAACCTTTACCTTTAATGGATATCCCTCTATTTATTGTTGATTGTATGACTCACTGTTTTATTCAAAAAAATATTCAAGATGGCTTTAGTGAGAATGAAAATTATGTCCTAATTCTAAAAAACGTCCAATTCCTTCCTGTGATGCCAGAAGAACATTCTAAAATAAATAAGTTTAAATTCTAAGCAAAGTCACATAATCCACTAAGAATGAAATTTGGTGCTGAGGCAGATCAAATTAAGAGGTTTCCAAACATTTTAAGACATGTGAACTTTAATTCCCAAAATTCCCCAGCTAGATGGGGAATTCTGGAAGTTGAAATCCATACATCTTAAAGTTGCCAAGGTTAGGAAACCCCGCTTTAGAGTGTATTTCAAATGGCGGCCATCATGACTTGAGGTGAAAAAACCTACATTGTTATATTTTCTGGCAGGAAAAATTATGTCACTCTACTTCTTTTTCTCTCTCTTTTGTGCTGCTTTCTAGCTTTATTAAAAAAAAGATGAGCAACAATTTGAAGATGTTAAAATATTAATCCCTCAAATGTAAAATCCGGCTGGTCAGTTGTGCTCTTTGTCTTTTCAAGGTCTACATCCTAACCAGGGGTGTTCAAACTCAAGACCCACGGGCTGGATCTGACCCATGGGGATGCTTAGATCTGGCCTGCGGGGCTGACCCGGAAACAGCAAAGGACTGGACCACAGTGCCTCTGACAGCAAAAATGGAGCTCAGGAGGCCTAGTGTGTGACCCACCTGAGCTCTGTTTTCAGCTGCGACGGCCTCCTGCAGCCCTCTGCCAGTGAAAACGGAGCTTGGGAGGGCCACATCTGGCCTCCTGGGCTCCGTTTTTGCACGGGATGCAGGACGTCGAGTTGGCCATGCCCACCCGGTCCCCCAAGGTCAAACACAACCCTGATGCATCCCTCAATGAAATCAAGTTTGACAACCCTGCCCTACACTCTCAGGAAGGTTTTTCTAAGTTCTGAATTTTGTGTGTGTGTGTGAACAAAAAACATGCAGAAAGGACACGGGGTCCATGAATTAATACTGATCCTTTCGTTTCTGACATGATCAATAGTTATCAGAACTCATTATGTACACTGGGTTTTGTATTCCAGGTGATAATTATTGGGTGATTGACACAGATTACGATAACTATGCCATCACTTATGCCTGTCGCACTCTGAAGGAGGATGGGTCCTGTGATGATGGCTATGCCATTATTTTCTCCCGCAACCCTCGGGGACTTCCCCCTGCCATTCAGAAAATTGTGCAGCAGAAGCAGGAGGAAATCTGCATGACTGGCCTGTTCCAGCCTGTGCTACAGTCAGGTATGTGGAAAGGCCCAATGGCTCCAGTCATGAATTTGACTTCTTTGGGGCAACAGGAGGCACTGATCTATCAGAAGATTGAATTTGATATTGTCTATGAAAAGGAAGAATGTGGGAAGAATGTTTCAGTCTAGGCAATTCTAGTCCTGACCTCAGATTCTAAGATCATGAGAATTCCTGGTGCATGATCAATACAATTCAGGATAGTGATCTGGTTCATACATTGCACCAAATGATAATGTTAACACTGATAATGTTACCTAGTTGGGTAATGAAACATCTGAAAGACAACAGCCTAGCTCAGAGAGCAACAAGGACCCCTCATAATATAGTTTAATTGGTTTGGCATGTTGTGTGAACCTTAATAAACCATCAGATCTAAGAAATTGTGGTTTAATAAATCATGGTTAAATAAAACCACAACACAGCATGATGATTTAGCCAAGGTGTCCAACAACAGATGATCAAAATGCTTCTGTGAAGACTATATATATGGAAAGCCTTTCATATTTATTTCTACCACAATTATGATTTTTTTAAAAAGCTGTCTCAAGCTTTCAATTTTTTCTAGCAATGAAGCCCTTAAACCAGGAGTTTCCAACTTTTGCAACTTTAAGTCTGAAGGACTTCAGCTCCCAGAATTCTCCAGCCAGCAAAGCAAAGCTGGCTGGGGAATTCTGGGAGTTGAAGTCCTTCAGACTTAAAGTTGCAAAGGTTGGAGACCCCTGCCTTAAACAAACTAAATCTGCCTCAGAATTAAAGTTGTACTATTGCCAGTTAATTTTATGGCCTAAACCCCAGCTGTAGTATTTATTGATCCTCCTATAGATAAAAGTAAGGAATGTAAAAAAAAAAATGCCTTGTGGAATTGCCATGTATAGAAATAAGTAAATAAATGAGTTGAGCAACTTTTTGTTACATTACAGGAACTAAAGGGTGTTTATTTTGTTTGTCTCCACAGGGGCTTGTTAAACGAAAACTCCTCCAGTCCAGAGATGGAGTCAAAGGCCTAATGTTGGCATCTCAAACATGTTCCACACAAATTCTTTGCATCACGTTTTTTCAAAGCACATTTAAGTTTCGATTTGTAGTATTTACATTTTTGAAAGAAAACTGGCTCAAGGATACAGCACGTTACGTCTCAAACTCTTGCATAAACTTGATGCATCAATTTAAAAACTAGACCTTTTTCAATTACCTTTTAATTTTAATGTAACCTTTCTTGGGAAATATTCATCTGGTGTGGCACTGAATCCTTCAGCAAAAGATACAGGCCTTATGAATGTAATTTTCCTACTGCAAACTTTCTCAAAATCCTATGCCAAGTTTTCCCTCTCCTGCATTCATTCCATCTCTTGACTTATTAAGTGAAATAGAGAAGCACCAGTTATACACAATATATTGATGGAGGTTGTCAGTTGTCTAAATCAGGGGTCTCCAACCTTTGCAACTTTAAGTCTGAAGGACTTCAACTCCCAGAATTCCCCAGCCAGCTTTGCTTTGCTGGCTGGAGAATTCTGGGAGCTGAAGTCCTTCAGACTTAAAGTTGCAAAGGTTGGAGACCCCTGATCTAAATCATGGTTGTCCAAAAGGTGCTTTCATTCAAAAGGCAACTGGACTTTTCTTTTTTTGAGCAAAACAAGAAAGCCCAGTTGCCTTTTGAAAACACCTTTGGGTTATACCAAAGTTATGTAAGGAAGGGCAATGTATGATTACATTGTCAGAGTCATGTATGGAAGGACAAACTATCTGAAAATTGTAGTTCACGTGAACCTAGATATTGCAAAGGGGGCCTTTATATGGGGCCTCTGCTATTCTTTGTGTTGTTCGATCCAAAATGGAGAATCTCCAATATGCTGTTGCCAGCATCTGCTAGAAATATAGAATTGAGGAAGTTCCTCAATAAAGATCCTGCAGACTATCCATTGTATCTGCTTACAAAGGAAAGAGAACAGCATAGCTTTCTTGTTTGAGTGTTTTATTCAAGAGATAACCTTTCCCTGAGCAATTGGTGGTTCTTTGATCCTGGCTTCAGCTTTACTCCTTATTACGCTTGTCTAATTATTTAGCAAATTATCTGGTACGGTGGCTCATCCCAAATTTCTCAGTAGGATTCGGAAATTTTGCTCCACGAAGGAGACATTTTATAAGTTTGAACTATGGAGGTTTTTGTTTTGGGATGTTGGTCAAAAGGGCATTGCATTCATTCATTAGCTCATGCTTAAAGATCCTTAAAAGTATATTTTCCCTATTACCATTTCCAAATCCCTCAGTTGATGACTGATTAACCATTTAACCTTCTACATGTGCAGGGCATAGTTTATGGATGATGTCAAAGCACAGCTTATTTATATTAGGCAGTTCCCCTCTTCTCTTTATACCTTGGAACATTTTCTTTAATTCCTATTGGTATGGACAGTCATAAGAAATGGTCTTTCTAATGCTGCAATGTAATTTATAACTATGTGAGAATACATACATGAAATGAAATGAATGAATAAACCTCATTATGAACCTTTCTTGTAGATTTTTGTTGTTGTTCAGTCGCTAAATCATATCCGGCTCTTCGCAACCCCATGGACCATAGCACGCCAACCTCTGCCCCCCATCCTCCAGTGACTCCCCAAGTCTGCCCAAATTCACGCCCATTACGTCCGTCACACTATCTAACCATTTCTGTTAACCAAAATGTCTTCTTTTCCCTTTTGCCTAAATGTAGCTTCGGGAAACATTTTAAGACAATGTTTAATAATCATAAACTAGCTTGCTTAGCACAGGTAGGCAAAATGAGAAAAACACTGAATCTTCTGTATCAAAGAAGGGGAAGACTCCGATATTCAGTTCATTGGGGTAGGTTTTCATAATGTTCAGCTTGTAGCACCCTTATGGAATTGTTAATTATTTAATGACTATCCCCTAAACCAGGGGTGTCAAACTCACGGTCCATGTGCCAGATGTGTCACGCACTGGCCACACCCATGCCCAGTTTAGCTTTAAAAAAGTGCAATACGTCATGTGACAACTCCGTGCTGACACCAGGTTTGACACCCCTGACCTAAACATATGAACTGTTCTCCAATGAAAACTACCAGCTTGTACTCATACAGTACATGAGGATGTGAAGCGGATGGGTTGGCTTATTTAACCAGTGATGACAGTTTCAGATATGCAAATTGTTATTATTTTGTATTCATCAAATTCAGAGGCTGCCTGAGAAGCAATGGAAAGTACTGCACTCCTACGAACAAACAACTTGTAGTCGTTTGTTGTTGTACAGAAACCTCCACTTTCCTGGTGGATACTTCCTTAAACATTTCATGCTTGCTTGCAATGATGCTGATATAAAATATAAGATTTGTGTACTTGTCACTGCAGGAACGGGGTTGAAGCTTTGTGTATAACAAGCATGCCTGAAGTAGAATTAGATGATATAACTTCCACAACTAAAACGTGCCTAGGCCAAGCAAATCCCCAATTACTCCCATATAGGTAGCTATGCAACTTTGTATTGTTGTTTTTTACAGGAAATCTTTATTTAAGTAAAATTTACATTTAGTATCAAAGCTGAACATTTGAATTCCTACAATAAAAATGAAAGACCTTTTTGCTAATGAAGGTAAAGGTTATTTGTGAACTTTCAAACCTTGTATGCTTGGGCATGTGCAAACAAATTTAGCACCATCGTTTCCTCTTAATGTATTCAAATATAAGTTTCTATCTAAACCTCTGTTGGACTCTGATGCCTTTAATTCTGGTCTCTTTCTTTTGTCCCGTCCCCCCCCAAATAGTAATTTTTTCTCATTTTTCTAAAGAACTGGCAATTTTTACAATCCCATTGGGCCACTTAAGAAAACCTAATAGGATTTTAACTGGGATGATATTTGCATTGAGATTGCCTAATTCAAACCTCTCACCTTGCTTATGTCTCAACACAGTGCTACTCATAGTTTTAGCCCTAGTTGAAGATCCCTAAGCCATAAAGCTGACAGTGCTGAGTACAATTCAAGGACATTCACAGGTGTGGTCAAAAACCCAAGATGACAGCCATTACTGTGCCAGGGCATGATTAAAAAAAAATCAAGTTAATGATAATTACAGTGCCATCAAAGCTCTGCAATGTATGTGCAAAGGAGGTGCTTTGATTGCATTATTGTAATCACCATCTTGACTTTTTCTGAACATGCCTTATATATTGGAAAGGCATACATTTTCTAGGAAGGCATTCTTAAATATTCTGATAGGAAAATCGGAATGTGTTACCTCACCCATCTCTAAGTAAACGCTTTTTCAGGTAAATAAATATTTATTGAAAATACAATCCTTGTGCTAAAATTATCCTTGTTTAAAACAAGCTTCACATGGACGTTTCTCCTTAACACAAGTATTCAAGCTCGACTGTTCATAGCTTCTGCTGCCTGCCACTCTTTGGAAGAAGGCTTCTTTCTACTTCTTTCCTGACGCTGTAAAAAAAAAGCGAGGGTGTGATGTTTTGGAATAACACCAAGTTTGAAGAAAAGAATGAAGTGGATTGAGGTGGAGGAAGCTAACTTATTCCAAGGCTTGGGTAGAAGCTCAAGAAGGGGGAATCTTCTTTGAGCTGAACTGGATTATGGGAATGACTGCTCATGTTCTCTATGAACCCTCCATGATCCCAACTTTTCCAGTTCTGTGGACTGGCAGTGGTGGCGGTAGTGGGGGAGGGGAAACGGATGGTTTCTCACACATACCGCTTGCATGAATGTAGCTTTGTGCATTCGCCTGATGCTTGCATGGCCCAGTTCCCAACATGCCTTGGCCCAGCACAGGGCCACAGACCAGAGATTTGGGATCCCTGGATCATGATATTGTCAGTGGTGGGATTCAGCCAATTCGCACCACTTCGGGTGGACCGGTTGTTAACTTTCTGAGCAGTATTGTGAATTGGTTGTTGGAAGAAATCATTGGGCAGAGAACTAGTTGTTAAATTATTTGAATCCAACTACTGGATATTGTGGCTGGAAATCTAAATGGCACACCCTTATGTGGTAGCTTTAAGGAAAGGTTGACAAATCCATCTTGTTTTCATGCCACCAGATTCTGCAGCTTGAAATTATTATTTCACTCCAGGTAATAACTGGGAGTTCTTGCAGCCAATTATGACAATATAGGGATGAAAATGTAGTTGAGCAGTGTTCTACTTTGTTCTCATAATTTCTGGGATGTAATTCCAGGAGAATGCTTAAAAATGATCTGGGAGAGAAGAGCCTCTCCATATTATTGGTGGAAGAACAACAGAAAACTGAGCCAAAAAAAGAGAAGAATTTTGTTAAGAACAAGAAAACCATCCTTTTAAAGGTTACGGTTTGCCTGTAATAAAAAGCTACCTGCAACCTGCAGTTTTAACCATCCATATATAACTTCTGACATACCAGCCTATATAACTTCTGATGAACATTTTTTGCTTCTTTTTAAGATGGTTCTCTGTAGAACATAGGCACAGAAAATGGGCCTGGCCTGTCCCAGTAATCCACAGCACGGATTTTGTAGAAGCCCACGAGTGTTGTTCCTGTAAAGAAAACCCAACAAATAGGGAAATTGTCAAATTTTAATTCCTTTACGAGTTACTCCTAGATGGACTGATCAGTCTGAAATATTTCTATAAATACTATTGTGACTGATCATTTAATTTTAATCCTCATTAATAATAATAATAATAATCTTTATTGTCATTGTAAAAATTACAATGAAATTGGTTGTTAAGAACATTCTGTTATAAATGGAATTGCAAATCTTCTTATCTTGGGTTGACAATTCCTGAAATCAATGTCCCAATCCATTTATATTTTAAATATGATTTTCTGCATTAAAATATAATGAAGGACACTTGTTACCAGTGGAACAGAATATCTGAACAATATCTGGATTTGCATTCCAATACAATTGAAGAAACTTTCAAAGTGGAGTAGGGAAATTTGTTGGGGCTACATATTGATAGTAGGTGGGGCTACATTTCTTCTGTAGGATCCCTTTTTTTCATGAAACAGGCAGGCCCCTTTCATCAAAGATCTAAATGACTATCAAGCTGAGGTGGTGCAGTGCTTAGAGCGCAGTACTTCAGGCTACTTCAGCCGACTGCTAGCTGCAGGTCAGCAGTTCAAATCTCACCGGCTCAAGGTTGATTCAGCCTTCCATCCTTCCAAGATGGGTAAAGTGAGGACCCAGATTGTTGGGGGCAATAGGCTGACTCTATAAACTGCTTAGAGAGGGCTGTAAAAGCACCATAAAGCAGTATATAAGTCTAAGTGCTATTGCTATGAACACAGGATATCTGAGATTTGAAAATTGTGGATGGCAAGGACTGCAGGCTCCCCTCTTTAAATTCAAGAAAATGTCCTCTAGAAGATACTATGCGCAAATGTTTATTAATCTTTCCTTTAGTTCAAAAATCAATTTAAGATTTGATATGGCACCTAAAGAAGATGCATACTTTATGCATCATTTTTCTTGAATTTCCCCTTTTAAAAATATTCCCTTCCATAAGCTGCCTCTGGAAGCTTTAAAACATTATGGATGGAAATGAAGTTTGTCATTACATATTTCACTAAATAAGGATCTAAGGAATGCTTAAATCAGCAATCCTGAAACAGAATTTTAGGGAAGATCTTAAAGACACTGTTCGAAAAGAAATCTACGTTCGTCTATTTACAGAAAGGCTTAAAACAAAAGCTTTCCTTCCCAAACCAACAAATTTATATTAATGGTTATAGTTTTAATTTGAAATACAATGGTAATAATAAATAACATTGTAAATAGTTTTAGTAAGAACTGTAGTTTCCTATTAAATTCCAAAAGCATGCTTGAGGTTTTTAAACTGAAATTACATTTGTAGTTTGGGTTTTGATTTTTTTTTTTACCTGGGCTGTAGATTAACATTGTAAATATACTGTCCTTGGCACTGATTTGGTGATATTTTTTCCCATCCACTGAAAACATCACTTCAAATTTTTTCAGACACCTGTGTGAAAATACACATGCATATTGATCACAAGGTTACAGGGTTATATATATATTTTTTTCAGAGTAAAGGGGTTTCTAGGAAAAGACTATACAGAATTTAAAAATAGTTTCTCAAACACCTTTTTTTAAAAAGCAACAAGAGGAGAATTCAAAAGGCGAGTATGTCTCTGCATGATACAGTGCCAATTGCAAAATATATATATTTTTAAAAAGAAGATCTATTCTCATGTGTTAGACAAAGACCTGCCTTTGAGATTGATAAATACATGTTAGATATTAAAGCTGCTATTACTGCTATTACTACAGTTGTGTCGGGCACACCAAATTGTTTCTAGTTTGAAAGGATTGAATGGTGACATCAATGTTGTCCAGGGGACACCTACTTGGGGACTCCTTTCATATCCCTGTTAACTTGCCCACCAAAGTGGTACCCATTGATCTACTCATGGTTGCCTGCTTTTGAACTGCTGGGTTGACAGGAGATGGAGGGTGTGATGGAGCTTGTCCCATCCTGCAGCAGCATCCGAGTCTTCAACCTGAGTCTACCAATCATCAGCCTAGTGTCTTAACCTTGTGAGCTACCACTCTATTAAAACTACTGATAAATTTTGCTGGTAGATGGGAGAAGATTAAACTATCCTGATTAAACTAAAGACATTTCTTTAGGACATTGGGGTAGCTGGGGAATTCTGGGAGTTGACGTCCGCACACCTTAAAGTTGTCAACATAGGTGTCCTCACTTACAACCACAAATGATCCCAAAATTTTTGTTATTACGCGAGGCTGGTTAAGTGAGTTGATCCTCATTTCACCACCTTTTTCACCACAGTTGTTAAGCGAATCACTGCAACTGTTAAGTGATTCATGCGGTTGTTAAGCAAATCTGGCTCCTGTCATTGACTTTACTTGTCAGAACAAGTCTGAGAAGGTTACAAATAATAATCACATAACTCTGGGACAATGCAGTCATCATAAGTACATGCCAGTTGCCAAGTGCCAAAATTTTGATCACATGACCTTGGGATGCTGCAAGTGTGAAAATCGATCATAAATCACATTTTTCAGTGCTGTTGTAACTTCGAATGGTCACTAAATGGTTTAGGACTTCTTATGAGAGTTTCTGTTCTTACCTTTAAAAAAAAATCTATGCCTCTGTTTATACAACAAAGGATTGTATTAGTTTTTTCGACAGCAGTTAAAAAAGCTAATACAATCCCTGGTTGCATAAACAGAGGCATAGAATCAAAATCATATGAAGTATTAGTATTGTTTTATAAAGCCTTAATAAGACCACACCTGGAATACTGCATCCACTTTTGGTCACCATATTACAAAAAAGATTTTGAAACTTTGGAAAAAGTACAAAAAAGAGCAGCTAAGATGATTAAAGGCCTGGAAACTAAAACATATGAAAAATAGTTGCAGGATTTGAGTTTGGCCAGTCTACAGAAAAGGAGGACTAGGGTTGACATGATAGTAGTATTCTAATATTTGAGAGGTTGCCACAAAGAAGAATGGGCCAATTTATTTTCCAAAGCAAGAGGGCAGGACAAGAAATAATGGACAGAAACTAATCAAGGAGGGAAGCAACCTGGAATTAAGGAGAAATTTCCTAACAGTGAGGACAATTGACCAGTAGAACAACTTGCTATCAGAAGTTGTGGGTGCTTCATCACTGGAGATTTTAAAGAAGAGATTGGACAGTCACTTGTCTGAAATGGTATAGTACCGTGATGGCGAACCTATGGTACACGTGCCACAGGTGGCATGCGGAGCCATTTTTCAGGGCACGTGAGGCGTTGCCCTGTCAGCTGGCCAGTGCAAATGTACGCGCTGACCAGCTAACTTCGGCCTTCTTTTGAGGCTGTTTTTCGCCCTGCGGAGGTTCAAGGAAGTCTCCGCAACACAAAAAACCAGCTGTACAGGCAAACTGGAAATTCAGGAAGACATCCGATTTGTCCGTAGGGCCGGTTTTCACCCTCCAGAGCCTTCAGGGACTTTCAGGAGGCTTCCCTGAAGGCTCTGGAGGGCAAAAAATGGACCTATGGACAAACCGGAAGTCACTTTAGGTTAGCATGTAGGGCCAGACTTTCAGGAGGCTTCCCTGAAGGCTCTGGAGGGCGAAAATTGGCCCTACAGACAAACCAGAAGTCACCATTCCTGAACCTCTGGCTTCCCCTTAGGTCCATTTTTTGCCCTCCGGAGGCTTCAGAAAGCCTCTGGAGGGCAAAGAAACCATGCCAAAAGAGGGTGGTAGGGATGGTGGTGGTGTTGCTGGTTGTGCGTGCATGCACATGCTGGGTGTGTGTGTGTGTTTGCGTGCATAGCATTATGGATGTGGCATGCCTGCACACGACCCCCCTGCGCTCCCCCCGCTTTTGGCAGGGGAGCCAGAAAAGATTCGCCATCACTGTTATAGTATCTCCTGCCTGAACAGGGGGTTGGACTAGAAGACCTCTAAAGTCCCTTCCAGCTCTATTCTAATTCTGATTTTTTCACTTGTGGAAGGTAGCTTTACCTCTAATAAAAAGGATTATTGGGTAAAATATGATAGAGGCAAAGTTTTTAAGTCTTTCCTGAAAATGTCCCACACAGCACAAGCCATTTCCTATATTATATGATTCAAACTTCTTTTATGCCAAAGATGCAAGTCAAGGTGAGCTGAGAAGTATTCAGCAGCCTCGGGTTTCTGTAGCCTTATGTAACTATACAGGAGGTTAGAAGTCTGACTGGGAAGAAATTTTCCAGCTAGTTGCTTGCTAACAAAGAAGCATTACAGTTACAGTGTGCAAAATTAAAGGTAGCTTTTAAATTAATAGTATTTTATCTGGAAAATGAATGGAAGGAAATCAATGATGGATTTCTTGAAAATGACCTACTTTGAATTCACACAGCTGTCATCCCATGTTATCAGAACTTGTCCTTTCATGAGACCAATGAAACGAACACCATTCACCTGCCAAGACAGAATTGTTTAGACTAAATACTGCATGCGTGGAAAATAAGAGCCGAGGTTCAGTTCAGGTTATTTAATCTGTGTGGATTGATTCATTTTAGGCTTGGGAGAAACGAAAGCACATCAGTTCACACAAATAACAAAGCCTTGAAGGATGGCTGACTAACCAGGATTAGTCAGCCATCCTTCTTTGGATTTGGATTTTACTAAAATAGTTTCAAAGTAGCATTTAGAGTTAATTAAGTGGGATGTTAGACTGACTGTGTTCACTCACCATGCATTTAATTTGTATGCAATAAAGGAACACAGCGTTGGAGTATCATCTCACACCTTTGGAGAATGCAAGCTGTTTCTTGATGCTTTCTCCTTCACAACTCTTCCTAATATCTTTTAATAGAATAGAATTCTTTATTGGCAAGTGTGATTGGACACACAAGAAATTTGTCTTTGGTGTATATGCTCTTAGTGTACAAAAGGAGAATAAAATATATTCATCAAGAATTTAAAGATACAACAGTGATAGTCAAGGTTACTAATGAGCTATCAAATCATACTAGGAAACAAATAAAAACAACGTAAATTGAAAGATACAAGCAACATGGTTATAGTCATAAGTGGAAAGCAATAGATACTAGGAAGAGAAGAATAGTAATACATTCTTATTATTGACAGTGTTGTGGGAATTAGTTGTTAAGCAGAGTGATGGCATTCGGGAAAAAACTGTCCTTGTGTCTAGTTCAAGGTGACCAGACGTCCCACTTTTGGCGGGACAGTCCCGATTTTTAACAATTTGTCCCGTGTCCGCGGACGTTTTAAAAAAGTCCCGATTTTTGGAAAGAATGCACAACAAGCTAGGGAACGGCGGGAGAACGGGAAGGGAATATATGGTTTTCGGCGGCCATGTGGATATGAGTTTTATATTATTTTTGTTAATTTTATGTTAAACTTTAATAATAACAAATAATTGTTGAGAACTGATTATCAAAGTTCACATTGTTGATCAGTTGTTAGAATTCGACCACCATTGTTTGGACTTAATCCAGCCAATGGTGCAATCTCACTGGAACAAGGCCCTCTGGCTCTTCGCCACCAGTGGCAGTTCCCTCCAGCCTTCCCTCCAAAGCCCCGCACCAGCAGGCTGAAGCAGACCCCAAGTTGGAATTTCTGCCCTCCTCTGACCTGCACAAAAAGACCCCGAAGGGGGAGACTCTCTGCAGCAACACAAGCATACATTGCACGTATCCAGCCCAGGAACTGTAGTTTGAGGACCCTGATTTAGTGCAATATAAAAAATGTAAATAATTTTCTGCGGGCCACCAAAATTTTCTCACAGGCCACCAGTGGTCCATGGACCACAAGTTGGTGACTGCTGCTCTAGGCCTACAAAAGTCCATCCTGTGCACATTTTAGGAGTAGCCAGATGTCCCTAAGACATATATTTACTACCTCAATGATAGCTATGTCTTGGAGCAAGGACTGAAAACCTGTAATCCTTCATATATTGTTGGAGTATAACAGCAAGCACTGCCAGCAGGGAGAGAACCAGAGATCTGTAGTTCAACAGCCAGATGGGCCAAAGTTCTTCACAGATGCTTCATAGGCTATGCTTTCCCTTTGGCTGGAAAGCTGCCTCTTTCCTTTCTAACCTTGACAGGTATACTTTGCCAGAGAAAAAAACAGCATCTGGTGCACAGCAGTATAAAAACCTTCTTTGGATCAAATAGTGCTGATCAAGGATAATAAAAGAACTGTGGGAGTCATTGAAAGAATGCCAAGAATCCTCCAGAGTGAAGTCAGGCTAAGAAACAAACAAAGTCATTTAGTTTCCACCTTACTAAAGTTTCTGTGTTTGCAAGCAAAAGTGGCATAAGAGAGCACCCACCTGGTTGGGAGCAGAGAGGGGCTTTGCACAAATATGAAGGAGCAAAACAGCTGGAATTGGAAATTCTTGCTTCAGCACTAAATGGTCTTTTGCAGGTAGTGGAAATGGTCCTTTCATCACAGGGTCCTAAGAAACAGATTTAATTTTTTAAAAGGCAGAGATGTTGGAGAACATTATCTAGAACTGCATTGACACATACGAGTTGCACTGCATCATGTTAAGCAGGGGGTATCCAAACTTGGCAACTTTAAGACTCATGGACTTCAATCCTCAGCTATGCTTGCTGGGGAATTCTGGGAGTTGAAGTCCACAAGTCTTAAAGTTGCCATTTTTGGAGACTCCTGACCTCAAAAAAAAGCCACTTTGATTCTTGTATTCACACCTTTCATTGTAATTGGGGTGGTTTCTGCATTTTTACATAAGATATTTTATGTTTAAGCCTTCGTTTAAAAATATGGCTGTTGGGAAGTCCAATTGGCTTCTTAAGTTGAACTCTGGGAATCTATCAGGATCATCTGGAGGAGAAATCTTTACCTCTTTTCTTAACTTGTTGCAGAATGTGTGCTCACCAGGCCCAAAACCTGCTTCAGGGTATGCAATCCCAGGATAAGGGGCAGCTGACTTAAAGAACTACCTAAGAGTATTACATTTACACCCCTGTGAATTCAGATATTAGACTAGGACAAGCCAGCATCAAATCTCTCTTCGCCCACGGAAGCTCATTGGCTGACTTTGGGTCCTTCGTTCTTTTTCAGCCCAATCTCCCTTGTCAGGATTGTGATGGTGAAGAAAAACGCGAGGGAGAATTTTATATACACCACCTACAAGAAAGATGAGGTATAATTCTAGCAAGCAAATAATGGCCTCCAAATTTTATTTATTTGTTTAAGAAATGTATATGGCTTCTCAACTGGAATAACTGTGGCTCTGGTTGGTGTATAATCCAGCAGCAACATCTCGTTATATCAGGGACTCCAAATTTATATTACATCCTTTCAGGCAAGTACTCCAAAGGTGAAATCTAATCCCCCCACCCCCTGGCCTGGTTCGGTGGGTGTGGCTTGGTGGTGCTGGTGTCATGTGATTGGGTGGGCATGGCCAACTTTTTTTCTCCACTTTCAGCTTTTTAAAGCAGTTCCCCCCCTGCCAGTTGAGGCAAACCAGCAGGGGAAAATGCTTTTAAAAGCTTTTTAAAAAACTTTTGACGATCATGCGGCTCAGCTGTGAGCTTTTTTTTAACTACCAGTTTGCAGAACCAAGGACAATCATCCCTACCTATAATGGCTCCTCTTCTAACGTAAGAAAGTAAAGACTCTTGAAACAGGTTATTTCAAAAGGAACCTTTAATTAAGCAGAATGGAAACCATTAGAGGCATAGCAGCATCTGAGTCCCCTTTAGGCAATGCAAGTGGGATTAAACTGATAATGACCCCTCCCCTTTGTCAGAATGCAGATTCTAGCCAATACACAAGTGTGAAAATGTTTCCATTCTCATTTGCCCTGAGAGCCGAATAAACATACATTTCCATGGCTATCTCTGGTTTGACATTAAAGTAAGATATCCCACATGGCCATCATAAACACCCCTCCAGAGGTGTTGGGATCTCCAGCCTTCCGGCAACAGGAAACCAGTTGTAAATCTCAAGGCCCCCAGACCCCACTCCTCCCAATAGAGTGGCAGTATCACAAATAGGGATCTGACATTGCCGGTTTGGCTAAACTGGGAGGATTTCACCCCTGAAGTACTCCAATCAATTCAGCTGGGATGGGGGGATGGGGGCAACTATATATAATCACATATGGATATGGGGAAGGTCATTCCAAAGGGCAGGCACTACAAAGGAAAAAGCACATTAAAAAAAAAGCAGAGAGGAGGCCAAGCCAATTGATCCTGCATCCTGCCATTTATGTGAATAGTTAGTGGAGAGAACATGGGAGACATAAGACATCAAAAGAAGAGAAATATGGAGAAATAAGAGATGGGAGCATCTATTTCTTGCTTAGACCTGTTTGTTTCAAATTCGTCCCCTAGTTGGCACGTGAACCCAAAAAAACAAATATTGTTCCCAATTGGTGAGGGAAGCCGAGGCCAACATTTCTGATTTCCAAGTCTCCTCAGAAATTCTCTCTGTGTTTTGCTACAATCGTCTGCAATGCCTTCCTTGGTATTTTAAAAAAAGCCCAATTTGCATTGAACCACTGAGCAGGTTCAAGGGGACACGGGTGGTGCTTAGACTCCCTAGTGCCAAGCAAGTCCGAAAAAGAGACCATGGGGAAAAGATCAAAAATAAAATCCGAGGGGAAGCATTCCTTCTGGTTTTGTTTATCAAGATATCTATTACCATAAACATTTACATAACCCCTTCCATAGTGTCAGATCCATGGAAAAAGCTGGCCCACAAGGAGAAAACATCTGGTGAGCATAAAAGGAATGAATCAGATTGGGATTTATTTCAGAACCTGATTTATTTCTACAGGACAAGACAGAAGATACATACAGAGGATAGGTGAGTAGACTGGGGACAATGTGTGTGTGCGTGTGCGTGTGCCCTCATTTAGAGATCATTCCATGGTGCTAGTTGTGTTACAGATATATATTAGCTTAATGCTGTTTTGACTCTCCCCACAAAGCATCCTGGAAAATGTAACTTGGAAAAAATAATGACAATTCTTCTATTCGAAGGACTGTGGCACTGCCTCCCTTCAGAACTAGAGTTCCATTAATTGCCTGGGGAGAAGGAATAACAACATATCTGTTACATCTGGAGAATAAAGAAACTATCATAATGCCAGATATAGACACGGGGGTCAAAACATCAAAAGGCAAGATGAGAAACAATAGATGGAAACTAACCAAAGAGAGAAGCAACCTAGAACTAAGGAGAAATGTCCTAATGGATGAGAAACAATAGATGGAAACTAACCAAAGAGAGAAGCAACCTAGAACTAAGGAGAAATGTCCTAATGGAGCAATCAACCAATGAAATAACTTGCCTTCAAAAAGTTGTGGGGCTCCATCACTGGAGGCTTAAAAAAAAAAAGACTGGACAATTGTTTTATCTGAAACGGTATAATAGGGTCTTCTGCTCGATCAGGTAGTTGGGCTGAAAGACCTCCAAGGTCCCTTCCAACTCTATTATGCTACAGTATGTTCTAAGGCAGTGGTTCTCAACCTGTGGGTCGGGACCCCTTTGGGGGTCGAACATCCGTTTCACAGGGGTCGCCTAAGACCACTGGAAAACACATATTTTCAAAAAGGTACTGAAAACATAAAATAATTTTATGGTTGGGGGTCACCACAACATGAGGAACTGTATTAAAGGGTCGCGGCATTGGGAAGGTTGAGACCCACTGTTCTAATGTAAGGGTCAAGTTCGTACAAATATTAAAATAAATTCAGGTTTTGAAGTTTTACTACAGAAGGATTTTTCAAAGGAGAGTATTTCTTGTAGTAGTTCAAATGAGAGCAGAGCTGACGATGGAGCCAAGAGATTGACAGCCAAATATGAATTTTCTTTCAGAATTTTTCTCAAGGGAACTCTTTATGGCTATGAAAAGCAGAATGTTCAAAAGAGCTGCTAAATGAAAAGATCCGGAGGTTTAGACGTTTTATTTTTCTACTAGAGAAATTGTAGAATTTGAAGTATTGTATTTTTTAAATAAACAAATGAGAGCGACCCTAAATGTATTCAGAAGTAAATATGTCTGCATCCAATGGGGCTTATTCTTTAATGCTTAGGACTCATTGAAAAACTGTGATAGAAGCATACATTGTTATGAAGGCTATGGAGAGAACAGACACTTTTGTTTACGTTCTACCTTACAAAAACATGAAATGAACCTAACGAAAGTAAATGGAACTTCTTTTGACCGGAGCAGTCTGCCTCTGAATATGCAATCCAGCCACTTTGCCAGGCTCTGCTTATGAATTCTCAGACATCTTCAAGAGGCTGTAATTAAAAAGGGAATGCTGGAGTGGGACTAATTCAGCAGCAGGGTACCAACATTCAGCAAACGAAGAGGACAAGCTGTTTGAAATAAGGGACCAGTATAAGGCAGCTCAAAAGAGTACAGGAAATATGCAAGGTGGTAGTCAGAGCCTTGTTGCAGAGTTTAAACTTACAATCAATGGAAAGAAGTAAAAATGCCTCTTCCCCCTCAGCTGTTAGATGGGAGATGGGAGGGACCTTCTTGTTGCAAGATTGAGCTAAAATCTTAAGGAATTCATCCTATCAGTTGTTCAGTTATATCACTCAAATAGAAAAACTTTATTAATGCTTATTATACCTGGATATTTTAATACCTTCCTTCCCTGCCTTCCCCCCTCCCTGGCTCCCTTCCCTAATACGTAAGCTTTCCCCAACCATGGCTGGGAGTTGAAATCCAACACATCTGAATGAATTTAGGGAAAATTAGCTTAAACAATGGTTCCTAACATGGTCTGTACATCAATGAAAAAAGTTTATTGTTTGTTTTCTGGTTTGTACCATAAACATGTATACAATGTCATGGTGATTATTTTGAAGTAAATTTTCATGCGACAGAGATATAGGGCGACAAAACATACTTAGGAAGAAACTCCCTGAATTCAGAAACATTTGCTCTCCAATAAGTAGGGCCTGGGTCTGATCTCACAAAGAGCCATTTCTCAAGGGCACGATACTGTACCTCAGCATCTCTTATTTGCTTCAATTGCATCTGAGAAGGAAAATCCGGCATTCCCGTTTTCTTCCATTGCAAATATGGATTTGTTAGGCTGTTATCCATGTAGTATGTGACGTATACAAGTTCTTTGGGAAGACAAAGAAAGTGTAATAGTTTTTAAGGTTTGACTTTAGTTGAACATCAAATCAAACGAAAGTGTTCTGGTTCACAGTTGTTTATTTAATGATTTCAAGTGATGAGTTTCAGGCCTCAACTCTTAAACAAAGTAGCTTTAGAAAGAAACAGAGAGGTAGATCATCAGGAGCCAGAGAAACCCAAGCTGGCGTTGTTTCATCCTGTAGGCTGGGGGTCTCCAACCTTGGCAACTTTAAGCCTGGCGGTCTTCAACTTCCAGCAAAGCTGGCTAGGGAATTCTGGGAGTTGAAGTCCTCCAGGCTTAAAGTTGCCAAGGTTGGAAATGCCTGCTGTAGGTCACTGAAAAGGTTTTATACCCTGAAATATGAAAGGGAATGGGGAAAAAATCCAACTGAGCTTGACTAAGATACAATCTTCATAGACTGTTTCAGAGGTAGTATTCAGCAGGTTCTGACCAGTTCTGGAGAACCGGTAGTGGAAAGTGTGAGTAGTTCAGAGAACCGGTAAATACCACCTCTGACTGGCCCCGTCCCCATCTATTCTCTGCCTCCTGAGTCCCAGCTGATCAGGAAGAAATGGGGATTTAGCAGGAACCTTCCCCTGGAGTGGGGAGGGAAGGGGGATTTTACAGTATCCTTCCCCTGCCACTCCTACCAAGCCACTCCCACAGAACCGGTAGTAAAAAAATTTGAATCCCACCACTGGACTGTTCTGATGGGAGGTGATGTAAGAGCTAAATCTCTAAATTCATTCATCAGCCCCTGAGTTGATAGCTATGGCTCCAACAGCTGCTCAACATTTCTCACTCTGCTGCAAATGCCCAGTTAAAAAGTTGGTGGCCTACTTCAAAGGTCACTTGATGAGTGAGGGAGAACAATCCAGAAACCGTTATTGCAGAACTCAGAAACCTGGGGCTGTTTGTTGAAGTGAAACCTGGGAAACCCTTTCACTGTTTTCTGACTCTTTCTGAACCCTTCTTGGGAGCAACTCTTTCTATGGCAGGGATGTCCAAACTTGGGAACTTTAAGACTTGTGGACTTCAACTCCCAGAATTCCCCAGCCAGCATAGCTGGCTGGGGAATTCTGGGAGTTGAAGTCCACAAGTCTTAAAGTTCCCAAGTTTGGACATCCCTGTTCTATGGGAATGAAAGCAACATTTTTGCTCAAGAGCAGGGGTGTCAAATTCAATTTTATTGAGGGCCACATCAGGGTTGTATTTGGCTAACTCTCCTGAGACCCGTTTTTGCTGGCAGAGGTACCACGGGCTGGTCCTTTGCTGTTTCCAGGGTTGCCCCAAGGTCCAGATCCAAGCACCCTGCGGGCAGGTTTGACACCCCTGCTCAAGAGAAAGAGCCAAAGGGTGACGAGTTTTTCACCAAGTGAATTTTTCTCACAATCAGAATTTTTTCACCATGAAGTTATCTCGGTTTCACCCCAGAACCAAAACAAAAATCTCAAACAATGAAGATACAATTGTTTCACAAGACACAATTCTGCATGCTTAACCTGTCCTAATTAGATTGTGTGAATTTTTTATTCAAGTTAAGACATCAGAGATTATCTGCTCGCCAAACACCATCTGAGTTCAAATCCCAAAACCTCTTCCCATGTTACTTAAAGAATGACTCTTCTGTGCCACTATTCAAACTAAATATTAATTTAAAAATACATATTTTGTGATTGCTTTAGGATGAAGCGGTGTGTGTAGCACAGGGGTCCTCAAACTTTTTAAACAGGGGACCAATTCACAGTTCCTCAGACTGTTGGTGGACCGGACTGGCTGGGTGGCTGTGGCTAGATGGTCATGTGACTGAGTGGGTCAGCTAGGTGGTCATGTGACTAGGTGGGTGTGCTAGGTGAACATGTGACTGGGTGGGTGTGGCCAATTTAGCAGTCCATTAAACAAGACACACAAATTAAATTTTAATGTGTTATGCTCCTGGGAGGTGGAAAGCAGGTTAGTGAAGGGATGCTGCTGCCTTGGTGTGTGCGTGCGTCTCTCTTCCTCCTCCTTTCTCTCTCTCCCTCTCCCTCCTTCCTTCCTCCCTCTCTGGAGGCTGGGGAGGCCAAAAATGGGCTCATTTTTGAACTCCTCAGGCTCCAGAACCACCAAAAACAGGCCCATTTTTTGGCCTCCTCGGCTCCCAGAAGGTGGGTGGGGTCAGGGTTACAGCCTTGTGATCCGTTGTGGGCTGGATTAATGGCTTTGGTGGACCTATCTGGTCCTCGGGCCATAGTTTGAGGACCCCTGCTCTAGCAGTAAGGAACTGCCCACCGCCCTGTGAGACCTCAGAAAAGGCCTCTCTTGCATTTGTTTAGCAGTGCATGAAGCTATTTCCTTCAAATTGAATGTAAACCTCATGTTTCTGGAGGGTATCAGGTGACTAGCCCTTCAAAAAGTCATAGCTAAATTTTACCTCTGTGTTTAGGATAATTGGCTATCTTTAGAATCACAGTACTAGTGTTTGAGGAGGTCTTGTTATCATTGCTTGAATAGATCAGTATGGATGCTTGCCAGCTGTCCGACAATTGTAGTCCTGAAGGTTTATGCAAACTGGCTAATATTCCCAAAGCGTTACAGTCTTCTGATTTGTGACTGGAAATGTTGGCAGAAACGTGCTCTTCTCCTGCATAAGAAGGAGAAAACCTTGAATCAAAAAAAAGGGCTTGAAATGAGAAACTTACAGAGGAGCATTTAAAGCTCGTTATTATAGTTCCAGAAGTCAGCCAAATGAACTGTAACTGTGCGAGAACATTTCATCAAAAGATTAAAATTCCATGAGGGCATAAGAAGAGCTAAAGTTTGAAGTAACAGACAAACCTTTAGTTGAAGATACTTAGGTTCCTAAATTGGTTCTTCTTTTGCTGGTTAAAAGCTGTCCTTCTAAGACTGTGCCATTTTTTTTATTTTTTAGATTATTATTTTTTGCAAATTGTTTTTTTTTATTTTTTCCATTTCAAAATCATTCATAGATATACATTCTTATAAGTGCTATTTAACATTTATCTATTCATCATTAATATCTATACACATTCTTACATATATACTGTATGATACAGTTTGGATCGCTTTCTTGCCACCCCGTGTCTCCATCTTATTTTGCAACAGCCTCACTCCTACCTTCTCCAGCTCCCTTCTCTGCCATATTTCCTCTTCTCATTTCTCCTCTCTTCTCCCTTTTTCCCCTCTCTTTCCTCTTGCCTTCTCTCCTCTCTTCTTTTTTATCCTCTCTCCTACTCTTAATTCCCCACCCTTACTTTCTCTACTTTACCCTTTCTTCCTTTCCCTCCTCCTCTCTCCCCTTTCCGTTGTTGCCTGTGCTTATTTATTTTCTCTGATGGGTTCTGGGGGTGGCGTTTCAACGATCCAAACTTAATATATATTTTCCCCTTGAAATAAATTTCTATTGAACAATAATTCACATAAACATTGAACAAAAACGGAGGAGTTTAATGCCTCCTCTAATTTTAGTCTAATTCATCCCAAGCTGATAGATCTTATGCACATTTTTAGTAACAGACAAACTTTTAGTTGAAGATACTTAAATTCCTATATTGGTTCTTCCTTTGCTGGTTAAAAGCTGTCCTTCTAAGACTGTGCCATTTTTTTTAATTTTTAGATTTTTTAAAAATCCCCTCTTTATTATTTTTATAAATATCTCAGTGTGGCAAACATACCTACTACTCCTTCCTCCTCCTATTTTCACCACAACAACCCTGTGAATTGAGCTGGGTTGAGAAAGAGTGACTGGCCGAAGTTCACTCAGCTGGCTTTTGTGCCAAAGAGAAGACTAGAACTCAGAGTCTCCTGGTTTCTAGCCTGGTGTTTTCATCATTAATTATTTGCTATTAGAAGGCAAACTCCTATTACTTACTACCATACACTATTTTTTTCTCCCAGTATGTTATGGGTGGCAATAGGTATCATAAGGAGTTACCTGGCTACCTGCGGGACCGCCTCCTACCACATACCTCCCTTAGACTTGTCCGCTCCCAGAGTGGGCCTCCTCAGGGTACCATCTGCCGGACAATGCCGGCGGGTGGCCCCCAGGGGGAGAGCCTTCTCTGTGGCAGGGCCTGCCCTCTGGAATGACCTACCCCCCGACCTTCGTACTATCATGGACTTACGCCTCTTCCGCCGGCCACTAAAAACACATCTATTTCATGTGGTCGGCCTGGTATAGTTTTAACTGGTATAGTTTTAATTGGTATAGTGATTTTAATGGTCTTAACTAAATTTCAGCACAGACTCTAAATTTAATTTATTTTAACTGTTTTTGTATGTACTGTTTTTATCATTTCTGTGCACCGCCCTGAGTCCCTTCGGGGAGATAGGGCGGTATACAAATATGATAAATAAATAAATAAATTTGACTTATTTCCCTGTTCATTTGAATTAACACCAGCTAGTCAACATAATATACTTCTTCCTTCTTTATCAAATACAAGATGCTTCATTTCCGGGAATAGTTAAACGTGTTTAGGAGATGACCAGGCTGAGCCTGAGGAAGGAGTCAAATGCATCATCAGTCTCCTTCGTGCCAACAAAGGATCTCAGTCCAGCCCACTTTGAATTCCATTGACTCTTATCCGCCACCAATTTGCCTTAACCATTAGTAATTCCTCGAACTGCTTGGATTCTTGATTTGACAGTGTGATTAGCAATTGTTAAAATGAATGGGGGGGGGGGGAGAGGAAGGAGTGTTATACCTAGCAAAGCCAGCAAGCCCATTACTGTCAGCACCGGCTTCCTCACCATCTGGATGTGGGGGGGCTTTGTGTTATTCATTTGAAAGCGTGCTGTAAGGGTCCTCTGGGTGAAGTAATAGGGATGGTAACTCAGAAATGCGTTGTCGTTGCTTAGCAAAGTGTAGTTGATGGTGTTGTTGGGTTTAGCAATCAGAAGATTTTGATGCTGAGCAATTACCTGCAAAGTAAAGGAACACGGTTTGAAAATACGTGAGCTATTATGTTAGTTCAATAAAACAAGTGATATTCTTCTTTTACTTTAGCTTACACTTTTTTTATCTTTCCTACTGTACTTTATTCTATTTTATCATCTCACTATAGCTATTTTATCTCACTTCACTGTACCTTTATTTTATTTTGCTGTGGCTGATGCTCACGTTTTGATATGGTCAATCGACTAATCAATAAAGTATATCATACTGTAACAAGTAATAGAAGTAATCTTCACAGCAGGTTTTTCTGGATTTTTGATGGCAAATCCACTGCAGGACAAGATCATTATTTTAAACCAATTCTATCTAACTTGTTGCCCTTCAAATGTATTTAGACTAACAATTCTCATCATTCACACCCAAGTTAAGAACGCTTGAAGACGCTAGGTTGGGGAAAGGGTGATTTGCCTTTCCCTTATGAAATTATATAGGATCATGGCTGTGGGTATTCTGCATACAGTAACATTTTGCATCAAAGCAGCTCAGAGTATGAAATGCATATACATTAAAACAGGTCTGCAAATTTCCTCTTAATCTGGATGCTTTATTAGTACTTAGTGTACACTTAGCAAAAGTTGGTTTGCAACATGGAGAAATACAGCACTGTGCAAAGCACTGAAACTCCAAAATTAATTATTGGTATAAGATACCATATACAGTATAAACTGATTAAATAATAATAACTGATTATTATTGTTGACTACTAGGAATTCAGCAGGTATTTGTCGTATATTTCCAAGTATAATACTACAACAAAGGGGAAAGCATAGAAGTTGTTTCAGCCAGTTAAAAGAAAAGCTAAGATTTTCAGCTGTGTGCTGGGTCAAATATCGTATCTGATTCCTTTGCAGTCTTCCTAAAGAAGCTTACATAGCTGAACACAAATATTTCATGTTGGGATCACTGTACAGCTTTCCTTTTTTTCCCTGCCTCATTTCTAATTGCAAACAGATGACTGCGCTGCAATTTACGGAAGAAATTAAACCCAGTTGCAGGATCACTGTGACAACTTGAAAACAAGAAAAGCACTGTAACATCTTAGCATCAGGGTCCACCAAGAAAAAAGCTTTTCCAATAGCTTAAATTGACCTAATTCCCTAGCCAGCTAAAATTAGGAATTTAAGAGGAGGATTGCGACAGCATAACTAATCAGATGTAGGAGGATTAATGTTCCATGCCAAAATACGCACCAAAAAAAAGCAGATTAGCTCTTAAGAACACTGAGTTCTGCAGAAAGGAGTTGTATTAAACTGCATATAAAATCACAAAAAGTTGTTCACGTTAAATTGAATGAGGCCCCAGAAAGACATTATCACTACTTCTAACTCTATTAATTTATGGAAGGTGGATATATGAGTGAAATAAACTTAACATTCCTTGGTCATCACTAAAAAACCTAAGAGTAGGCAACTCACATCACTAGCGCATATACGAGACTTAGATACCGCTTTATAATGCTTTATAGCACTCTTTGAGCAATTTACAGAGTTAGCATATTACCCCTAACAATCTGGCTCCTCATTTCACCGACCTTTGAAGGATGGAAGACTTTGCCAACCTTGAGCTGGTCAGGATTGAACCTGGCTGTGGGCAGAGTCAGCCTGCAATACTGCACTTTAACCACTGTACCATTGAGGGCTTCTAGCAAAAGTAAATGGTGGGTTCACTTAACAACAACACTAACATGATGGGAGTTTTGAGCATACCATATTTGAACCATTTTGGAATCTTTCAGCTACAATTTCTATTTCATTTGCTGCATGGCATTAAACTAAAGTTCAGTGAATACAAATTTGGGACTGTCTGTCAGATAATTCCATCACTTCCAGTCGTGGGTTCTGAATCCCGTTGCAACCTGTACGCTGCAACATGCATACCCACCACCCGCGACACTCCAGCTGCTTAGCGGAGCATCACGCAGGTGCCATACGCTCCATGCGCAAATGACCCAATCGGCTCAAATAGCGGTAAGGACAGCGGGCGGGCGGGCGGGCCCTCCGGAGCACCATACTGGAAGGGTACCTAGTGCTCCCAGCAAGCACTGGCACGCCTGTGTCGGTCGTATCCCACCACTGATCCTTTCCCAACATTCAAAAGTTGATGTCGATTGCTTGAAATCCATACTGAAAAGTTAATTTTGAAAAAGATGTCAATTATGTTTGACTTTTTCTCCTTTCTGTCATTCCTTGATCTTTTAAAATGTGAAGATAAATTGATCAAATATAAGGAGAGGAAGTAGAGGATTTAATAGAACTGGTGACTTAATTGTTGAAGAAAATCCTGTTATACCTGAATATATTTTGAAAAATTATTAGTTGCAACTTGGTTTCCAACAAGTCAATCATATTTCCATAAACTGCCTCCACCTAATACTGTACATTCAGAACTAGCACTAAAATCTGAATAATGGCATATCTCTGTTTTACTTTGTGGGAAGTGCATTTCAGCAGTACTTGTACTGTGTAAACCTCTTGTGTAAATAATGACAGGCTTGTTTGAAAGTTTTACAGCTTAGCTCTCTTCCCTGCTGTGTAACCATGGCTAAGAAGTGTGGAGTGCCAAAATCAGCAACAATGCCAGGCACATCTCCTGTTGAAGATATGGATGCCAACTGGCTCCAAGAACTAGGATATGCACTAAAAACTACTTCTGCCCTAATCTAGCCATGGTACCTAGAGTAGCAGGGAATATAAGAAGGGTGAAGAACATACCTGATGCCCTAAACCAGGGGTCTGCAAAGTTGGCTCTTTTAAGACTGGTGGACTTCAACTCCCAGAATTCCCCAGCCAGCTGGGGAACTCTGGGAGTTGAAGTCCACCAGTCTTAAAAGAGCCAACTTTGCAGACCCGTGCCCTAAACATTCAGCGTAATTATTTAAGGAAAACAGATATTGCTTTTCATTATATAACACAACAATACAGATCATAAACCTACAGGAAATGTATTTTTTGGAAACCCACATCTCTTCTTTCCTCAGAGAAAGATGAAGAAAATACCTCTAGGGGAGTGTGGACTTAAATTTCCAACCATTTATTGGCTGAGGAAGTCTGGGAGTTGAAGTCCAAACGTCTTAAAGTAGAGACAAGGTAAAGAAATACTGCTCCAAGCAGAGGTGGTATTCTACCGCAGGGGTCCCCAACCTTTTTTTCACCAGGGACCGGTTTCATTTTAAAGAAAATTCTGCGGACCGGCTGAGGGGCTCAGCAGTCATGTGACTGGGTGGGCGTGGCCAACTTTGAAAATGTGAAACTCATTTAACAATGATCTTGGTTAGCAACCAAACTTTTGGCCTCAACTGTGGTCATAAGTTCTTTCTTTCTCTCTCTCTCTCTTTCTTTCTCTTACTTTGTCTCTGTCTCTCTTTTTCTCTCTCGCTATTTCTTTCTTTCTCTCTTTCCCTTTCTCTCTATTTCTTTCTCTTTCTCTCTTTCTGTATCTTTTCCTGTCTCTTTCTTTCCTTTCTGTCTCTTTCTCTCTGTCTGTCTTTCTCTCACCCACTTTTTTCTTTCTTTCTCTCTTTGTGTCTCTCCTTCATCCGCCCATTTCTGTCACTCTGTGTGTGTGTGTGTGTGCGTGTGTCTGTCTGTCTTGCATTCATTCAATCACTTCTTCTGTGTCTCTGTCTATCTTTCTCTCCCTCCCTCCCTCTGTCTCTCTATGTGTGTCTGTCGTCGTCATCGTCGTCCCGTCCCCCCGCCCCCAGCCTCCTCATCCTGCCTGCCACGCTTGGTCGCTCGTTCGCTCGTTCAGGCTCCGTGGCTGGATAGGTGCCGGGCTGGAGAGGAGGAGGAGGGAGGGGGACAGCCCATTGGGCAGAGCGCACGGGAGAACGCAGGAGGATGGTGGGGGCTCTTCCTCCACCCTCGTCGACGGAGGGACTCCTGTGCGCCGCCGGAGCAACCCGCCAGTTCCCTCCCCAGCCCGCAGAGCCTCCGCAGTCCCTGGAAGAAAATGAGTGGCTGGCATGCCAGCAGGGGAGGGAATCGGTGGCCGGTCCGGCGGCGTCCAGGAATCCTTCCGTCGACGAGGGTGGAGGAAGAGGCACACTCCAACGGCGCGAACAGCCGCGCCTGCGTTCTCCCGCGCGCTGTGCTCAGGGGGCTGCCTCCTCCTCCCTCCTCCTCCTCTCTAGCCCTGCGGCCCGGCTCCCATCCAGCCACGGACCGGCACCGGTCCGCGGCCCGGGGGTTGGGGACCCCTGTTCTACCGGTTTGGATCGAATTGCCTGAACCGATAGCGGAAATCGCTGGTGGCTCTTCCCACCAGCGCCCAGCTCTATGGCATCCCATGTAGGTCATTTTTTCACCAAAGGGATGTGCACGGAAGGATCCATGCATGCAAGGAGATGGTGCATGCGCTCATATTTGCGAACCGGTAGGGAAGGTAAGTGTATACCACCCCTGGCTCCAAGGTATTGCTTAGTAGAACAGATACATCTTCTGGGCAATTGAACTTGAATTTGGCATCATAAGATGATCCTTCAATAGCTAATTAAGGAGGAATGTGTCAACCACTCATTCTTCAATGAAAAAAGTAGCCTTCAGTCAATAAAACCGACAAGTAGGGACAGAGGCGCTCTATCAAATGAACATTTTATGCTTGATTCTCAATAGCGCAAGAGATCTATAATTGTTTTTAATTGAAAAAAGGGGTGGAGAGGATCAACCCCCCCCCCTTAGAGGGATGACCTTCATTTGTTTTAAAATCCTATGATAATCTTCTTGCTGAACGCTGTCCTCCAACTTCTACTTCTTATCAGAATATAGGTAGTCCTCAACTTACAACCATCCATTTAGTGGCCATACAAAGTTACAGTGGCACTGAAAAAAGTGACTTGGGTTCATTTTTCACACTTATGACGTTTATGATGGTAACAATGTTCTGGGGTCATGTGATCACTGTTTGTAATCTTCTGGCAATAGCAATAGCACTTAGGCTTATATAACTTCCCCACAGTGATTTACAGCACTCTCTGGGCAGTTTATAGTATCTGCAAATTGCTCCCAACAATCTGAGGGTCAGAAAGATGGAAGGCTGATTCGACCTTGAGCCCCATCAGGATCAAACTCCAGACTGTGGGCAGAGTTAGCCTGCAATATTGCATTCTAACCACTGCACCACCAGGGCTCTTAACAAAGTAAATGGGGAAGCAAAATTCACTTAACAACTGTGACAAGAAAGGTCATAAAATGAGGCAAAACACACTTAACAACTGCCTTAAGAACAGAAATTTTGGGCTCAA
Source organism: Rhabdophis nuchalis (assembly GCA_039707465.1). Lineage (NCBI taxonomy): Eukaryota > Metazoa > Chordata > Lepidosauria > Squamata > Natricidae > Rhabdophis > Rhabdophis nuchalis. The sequence goes on along the minus strand of CM077644.1, from coordinate 147,529,313 downwards.
CAGTAATCGTAAGTCAAGAACTACCTATATATGAAATAAAGAAGACCTGAGCTATGGCCAAACCTTGATCAAATTGAGCTAGCTTCTTGCACCATCCTCTTTTAAGACAGCTTTTGAAATTTTCTATGAAAATAATGAAGTGAAATTTTTGAGGTGTTTCATTTGAAGATAATTATCATCATCATTAGCTCTGAAAAGATAAAAGGCAAACAAAAAAAAATAGTATTCCAGAGGAATGGCTGATTAATTATATCCTCCAAAATCAATGTCAGTAGATTTATCTTGTATTGAAAAAGTAACATTTGCATAGCAGTGTTTCAACATATGTAATGTGTGTATTTGTGTGTGTGTAAACTCTCTTCCACCATTTCTTTTTACAGGTAGTCCTTAACCACAACTGATCCCAAAATTTCTGTTGTTAAATGAGATACTTGTTAAGTGAGTTTTGCCCCATTGTACAACTTTTCTTGCCACAGTTGTCAAATGAATTCCTGTAATACAAGTTGTTAAGTGACTTTGGCTTCCCCATTGACATTGCTTGTCAGAAGTTCACAAAAGGTGATCACATGATCCCAGGAAACTGCAACCCTTATAAATATGAGTCAGTTACAAAATATCTGAATTTTGATCACATGGCCACAGGGATGCTGCAATGGTCATAAGTGTGAAAAACGATCTTAAGTCACTTCTTTCAGTGCTGTGTGGTAACTTTGAACAGCCACTAAATGAACTGTTGTAAATCAAGGACTACCTGTATTAACAGTTTTTCTCAAAATGCTGCTTAATATTCACCTAATGGTGAGCTATATATGTATATTTTGGGGGGTAATATACTGACTCTGTAAACCGCTTAGAGGGGGCAATAAAGCATTGTGAAACAGTGTATTGAAACAGAACCAATTTCATTGTAATTTTAGTACAATGACAATAAAGATTATTATTATATAAGTCTAAGTGCTATTGCTATATGTCACTTGATTTATCTTTACTAATTTATGTAAACGCAGGTAACCCCCAAATGAACAAATTCACCTGGTTGTTTTGAGGTCATCGAGTATATTAACCAGAAAACAATAGCCAATAGGCAATTCCCATCCCATAATTGCACACGGATGGCTGTCTAATTGTTAAAATACCTTATTTGAGATACTGTAAATTTGTGATATGATATATCTTGGGACACTGTTTGAGTGTTCTTATGGTGTTTATGATACTACTAACTGTAAGTTGCTTTGAGTCTTGGATGGGAAGTGCTTGCAAATGACTGAAAAGAAATAAATAAATTCTCGAAACAACTAACTCCTGCAAGGAATTAATGGTCTCCTCTAATCTTGTCACAAAATCTATAGTGATAATTCTCCGATTATTGACCAAGCTATAAGCTACGATGGATGGATTTACTAATTATTTAGTAAAATAAAGCAATATTCACTGATTACATGGGAAAAGGGGATGTAGATCTACGACTAAGCCAAGATCATATGCTGAACGTAACACCCCCTTTCCCCCCAAAGTGTATTATAAATTGTAATTTGTTATCTAAACATGGTAGGCAGACACTATTATTATTATTATTATAACATGCTTATGGATTACCAAAATTGCAAGATGCAGATACAGTTTTTCCCCATTAGGTGGTGCACAAGGCTTGACTTTGCAACATTGGGAAGCCTACAAAACTAAGCTACAGCATTCATCAGGCCAGTTCCACTTTAGCAGCTCAGTTGTGGTCATAAGTCGAGGACTATTTGTATCAATTAGTGGGGAAGGCAGCTGTGAGTACAGGGGCTCTGAAAACTACCTCTAGTGCCTGTTGTATTCCCATAGGCCAGAGGGATGTTGCAAATAGGTACTTTGGATGGAGCAATTATCTGCAATCTACTTTATCTTCTTCTGAACTCTTCTGTACCTAACCTGGCTCATTATCTATGTTATTGCATTACGCTGGTAGAAACAGAGCAAAGAGACATTTTCTACAAGCTTCCTGCTTCCTGTTATCCCAATATAATGTGGAAAATTATTATAACGAACATTGGTTTTTTTGCCAAGAGTGAAATGCTACCGGTTCAAACTGGTTTGCCTGAACTGGTAGTAAAAAATACCAAGCTGGTATTTCCAACAATCAGCTGTGATGCGTGATTTATATAAGCAGAAAGCAGGATTTCCTGCTTTCTAGCTAATCTAAATTGCATGGCACAGTGGATTCCCCCAACTCTGTTCTTCTTATTAAATTCTTATTACATTTATATCCCGCCCTTCTCCGCAGAGGACCCAGGGCGGCGCACAGGAGATTTAAAAGATATACAAAATAGAAAATAGATAAATAATTTAAAATATATATTAAATAATCCCGATCCTATGCTAAAACCAATTATTAAAAACCCAATTTAAAACTTTTCTAAAAGTCCCCATGGGAGGTTAGGCTAGGCCGGCTTGATGAAAAAAGTATGTCTTTAGACATTGGCGGAAGAGGCGGAGGTCGGTGATGGTCCGGAGTTCAGGGGGTAGGTCGTTCCAAAGGGCCGGGCCCACCACAGAGAAGGCTCTTCCCCTGGGTGTCGCCAGTCGGCATTGTCCGGCCGACGGCACCCTGAGAAGGCCCTCTCTGTGGGAGCGTATCGGTCTAAGGGATGTATGGGGCAGGAGACGGTCTCGCATATAACTAGGCCCCGAGCCATGAAGCGCTTTAAAGATGGTCGTCAGAACCTTGAAGCGCACCCGAAAGACCACAGGAAGCCAATGCAGCTCGCGCAGGATTGGTGTTATATGGGAGCTTCTGGTGGCTCCCGTAATTACCCGCGCGGCTGCGTTTTGGACTAGCTGTAGCTTTCGAGTGCACCTCAAGGGAAGCCCCATGTAGAGAGCATTACAGTAGTCGAGATGGGACGTCACGAGAGCTTGAGTGACTGTGCGAAGGGCAGCCCGGTCCAGTATGGGGCGCAATTGGCGCATCAGGCGTACCTGATGAAACGCCCCCCTGGCCACGGCCGCCACATGGTCCTCCAAGGACAGCCGGGAATCCAGGAGAACACCCAAATTGTGCGCCCTCTCCACGGGGGCCAGTGTTTCGCCCCCAATGGCCAGAGTTGGAGTAATCTGGCTGAACCGGGGTGCCGGAAACCACAGCCACTCAGTCTTGGCAGGGTTGAGCTTGAGTTTGTTGCCACCCATCCAGATCCGTACGGCTTCCAAACACCGGGACAGCACTTCGGCGGCATCGTTGGGGTGGTCTGGGGTGGATATGTACAGCTGAGTGTCGTCAGCGTACAGATGGTACTCCACCCCAAAACCACGGATGATCTCACCCAGCGGCTTCATATATGTGTTAAACAGGAGGGGCAAGAGGACCGACCCCTGAGGAACCCCACATAAGAGGGGTCTCGAGGTCGAGCTCTGCCCTCCCATCAACACATATTGCGACCGACCAGAGAGGTAGGACGAGAACCACCGCAGAACGGTGCCTCCCAGCCCCAACCCCCCCAGTCGGTGCAATAGGATATCATGGTCGATGGTATCAAAAGCCGCCGAGAGGTCTAACAGGACTAGGATAGAGGAATAACCTCTATCCCGCGCCCTCCAGAGATCATCAACCAACGCGACCAATGCCGTCTCGGTACTGTGACCGTGTCGGAAGCCGGACTGGCGCGGGTCTAGATAATCAACTTCCTCCAGGTGTCGCGGAAACTGTTGGGCTACCACACTCTCAACAACCTTCACCTGAAAGTGAAGGTTGGAGACCGGACGATAGTTCTCTAATAAAGCTGGGTCCAGGGATGGCTTCTTGAGGAGGGGCCTCACTACCGCCTCTTTCAAGACGGCAGGTAAGGACCCCTCACTCAAAGATGCGTTGACAATGCCCTGGAGCCAGCCTCGTGTCATCTCCCAGGATGCCAGTACAAGCCAGGAGGGACACGGGTCCAATAAACATGTGGTCGCCCTAAGTTTCCTTGACAAGCCTGTCCATATCCTCGGTGGTAACAAAGTCAAACTCCTCCCAAGATGGAACCTCAAGACTAGTCTCGGACAGTCCCACAGAACCACTATCGATGGAGGGTAGCTCATTCCGAATCCGAGTGATTTTCTCCTGCAGATAAATCCCAAATTCCTCTGCTCGCCCTTGTAGAGGGGCTTCCCGCGGCCTCTGGTGAAGGAGGGAGCGGGTCACCCCAAACAGGGCGGCAGGGCGGTTATCTGCGGATGCAATTAGGGTGGCACAATACTCACGTTTGGCCACCCTTATCGCCACTAAGTAAGCCCTAATATGGGTTCTCACTAGTGTTCGGTCGGCTTCGGAGCGAGAGGATCTCCATCTGCTCTCTAGGCGTCTCTTGTGGCGTTTCATCCCCCGAAGCTCCTCAGTAAACCAGGGAGCCTGGGTGATTCGTTGCCGCAAGAGAGGCCGCAAGGGCGCGACTCGGTCCAAGGCCCCCGCGGCCGCACTTAACCATGTGGCCACTAGGTCCTCAGTCGAGTCGCGGGGCAGGGTCACAGGAATTGGCCCAAGCTCCCTCTGGAACCTTTCCGGGTCCATTAGAAGCCTGGGGCGGAACCATCTAGGAGTATCCGGTTCCGCCTCCCCGCGGTGAGGTGAAGCGATTGGAAAGTCCAGCCGGAGGAGAGCGTGATCTGTCCATGATAAGGGAGTGATGGCTAAATCCCCTATTCCCAGATCACAACTCCACTGTCCCGAGATAAAGATCAGATCCAGCGTGTTTCCCCCCTCGTGAGTGGGGCCCAAAACTACCTGGGTCAGGTCCATGGCCGTCATGGAGGCCATGAACTCCCGAGCTGCTCCAGAGGCTTCGCCCGCCGACGGCAAGTTAAAGTCTGTTCTACTTACCTTTGCAAGCACACTTGATAGCAGGCTCCGCCTACCCACCCAGACATCATCACCCCCGTTTTTGATGCTCTACGCATGAACAGAAGATCCTATGCATGCGTGGATATAGTGCCAGTGCTCACATTTGCAAACCGGTAGTGAAGGTAAGTAGATTTCACACCTGATCTTTGCTCATTGTGATCTTTGTAACACTGGAATGCTGTTTTTTTAAGTTTCCATCAAAGCCAGTGGCTCACTGGTAGACTAGGATGGGATTGGGCAATACATTTGCCAAGGGAGCATCTATCTTGGGTTTTTGGTCTATCAAGAGTAACCACTGAGAAGGCATTGAATCTAGATAAGGACCTAGGCAGTTAGGAAGCAGGCGAGTTGAGTTCACTCTTCCTGTTGAGAATCATCTTTTTCCATAATGTTCTAATGGTGCTACAGTGGAGGGAGCAAGGAAGGACAAGATTGATAGGAAAACAGCCAGGAAGAAAGATCAGACCATCTTTCCCATTTGTCACTGCTCTCATATAGATTCATTCTCAGGTTTAAAGTAACATATCCACAGCAAGCAAAACTCCGAGGCACGTAGATTCCTCAAAGAATAATATGTCATTATTGGCACAGGCTGATGAAAACTGACTCTGAAGTGTCCTGCAGTTTCACCTAATTAAAAGTAAAAGTGTTTCCCCCTCCCCAAACAATAAGTCACATGGTCCAATCAAGGCACTGTCTGGTTGCCTGGTGACAACTCCTTCATCTGACCAGTTGTGAGAAGGTTAGATAGATAGATAGGTAGGTAGGTAGGTAGGTAGGTAGGTAGGTAGGTAGGTAGGTAGATAGACAGACAGAGTTGGACGGGACCTTGCAGGTCATCTAGTCCAACCCCCTGCCCAAGCAGGAAACCCTACATCTGTCTCTATCTAGGATCAAACTCACAACCTCCTGTTTGTGAGGCAAGAGCTCTACCTCTGGCTCTTGGTTCCCAAGAGAAAGTATTTTATTTTGGCTACAAAACCCCAGATATCTCTAATCCCCCCCTTCCTATCTCTCAGCTCCAGTGTGGCTACACTGAAGCTCCAAGATGGCTTCGGTCAGGTCAGCTTCAGGGTTGACCTTTGTCCTTTTACCTCTGGTTGCTATTTCTAACAGAAGAACAAGCCCAAGCAGATACACGGAAAAGCTACTATTTACTTTCAGTTCTTCTGAGCTGAAGTGCTTAGCCACAGAGTTGGCTTGAAACCCAGAGGTAACAGGAATATATTAAATTGGCTCCTGCAATTGGCAAGCAGTACTAGTCAATTGGCAGGCTATATTGGTTAAGTCTAAGAAGGGCTTGGTTTATGATTTGAGATCATAAGGATATTATCAGTTTCCTCATGTTTCAAAGACTTCAAACTAGAGAATGTCCCTTCCAGGTCTAGATTCGAGTCTAAATTCTTAACAGCCCTGGCCTGGTCCTGACAGCCTGAATGTTTGTCAGAACAAGCAGAGTGTCAGGTCTTCAGCCATCTTTTCTTTTGGATCTTTGGCCTACCGCACTTTCTATTATTCTACTATGCATTTTCTATTGTGGGAAAATAGGAGGGGGGATTGTACGAAGTTAGATGCAATGTAGCCATAACAAAATTCTTTCTAGAAAGCCAAGGTCATCCTTTGTCTTTGCATCTCTCCATCTGACTGGAACTAGATGGGTGGAACTGCCAGCATGGCAGTGGAAGATCTGACCATGTGATGGACTTGTGGGTGTGGGGGCAAGATCTTGAAATTTCAACTGAATGAGGAAAACCGGGAAGCTTTCATATTTTCCCAGATGTGCCAGCATGGCTCTCTTAATAAATTGCAACTTAGAGGAATGCTTTGCCTCGGACTCTGATTTAATTTTGGATGCTATTTGGAACCCTGACAGAGAGCAAAGTGGGCAAGAGAGTCTAGACACACTTCTGTTTATTCTGATATTCCAATGATCCAATAAAAATCTCAAAACAAAAACTTCTACTTTTACCAGCATCAACTTTACCTTTACCACCATAGCGGCGTAGGTCACATCCGCTCTCCACTGCTGTGGGATCGACCATCCTACTAGAGGATCAGCCTCATCGTTGTATATGGGGACCGAGGCAAAATTGGGAAACATCTTCTGGATCTGTCCCATGGCCTCTGTTTCCTGTTCCAAGATATGAAGCGAACTCCCAGCTCCCTGGTGATAAGTATTGTGATGACTGTTAGAATCTATTAAGCGTACACCTGCTCTCCTACTCTTATACTATTGTGTCAAATTGAGTCCAGGGAATCTCTCTTTTTTAAAATCATCTATAGTGTTATAGGGCAGTGGTTCTCAACCTGTGGGTCGGGACCCCTTTGGGGGGTCGAACGACCCTTTCACAGGGGTTGCCTAAGACCATCGGAAAACACATATTTTGGATGATCTTAGGAACCGAGACACCAATTTTATGGTTGGGGGCCACCACAACATGAGGAACTGTCTTAAAGGGTCACGGCATTGGGAAGGTTGAGAACCACTGTTATAGGAGATCCACAGAAGTGCCAAAATTTATGACCAAATTAAGATTTTTAAATGTGCAAGAAGAGGAATACTATTAATGATAGGAGAGTAATAAATTCAACTACATTTCTATAGATATAAATTATATTAAACTTATAATATTAAATAATTAATATTATATATTAAATACAGTACAATACAGTACACTTCAATGCAATACAATATGGTCTCTGAGAACTAGTTTGGCATAATAGTTTAGGCTTTAGACTAGAATGCTAGAGACTGAGTTCATGTTCATAACCAATTTCATTGTAATTTTAGTACAATGACAATAAAGATCATTATTATTATGTTCCACTTTAGCCATGAAACTTTAGGCTAGTCACTCTTTCTCAGCTACTGCACAAGGTGGTTGTTGTAGGAAAAAACAGGAGGAGAAAGTTGCATTAGGCATATTTGCCTCCAAGATATTTGTAAAAATAATAAAGGTAGAATTAAACAAATGGCTTCTATTCTATTCTTGCTCTACCAGAGGGATTCTGCGGTTCATTAAACCATCCAGATCTTGGGGGAGGGAGGGGGCTATCATTCCCACAAGTCCCACAACAGAGGTGGTATTCAGCAGGTTCTGACCGGTTCTGGAGAACCGGTAGTGGAAATTTTGAATAGTTCAGAGAACTGGTAAATATCACCTCTGACTGGCCCCACCCCCATCTATTCTCCGCCTCCCGAGTCCCAGCTGATCAAGAGAGAATGGGGATTCTTCAGTAACCTTCCCCATCAGAAAATTCATTGGTAACCTGAATATATCATGGAGCAATGGGGGGGGTCACACAGGCCTAATGAGGCATATCCAACATGGCCCACCCTGCTGCATCTGGGACTACCTGTAGCTGCCACATGGGGTAGAAGAAACTAAAGCTTCAGATATAAATAAGACAACAAAGTAATATACGTAGTGGCACTTTGAACACGCCATATAATTATCTGCAAGAGGTAATAGCCACTTTTCATTCAATCTAACTTGTATTTTTTTAATCCAATGAAAATAAATAAATGAAAACATTTAACCTGGATGAGGAACTTTTTTAAGTTCTAGGCCATTAAAAAAAATAAGCTGACCTTTTTATGCATGGCAATGTAGTCTAGCCGGACTCCTGTCTCTCCAGTGAAAACATTTGTGCCGTTGTAGCAATGACTGAGGAGGTTCCAGCAAATGGGAGACTTTGGAAATGGATGAAAGGAATCTCCAGGGCCTCCCAATTTTAGCTGACCACTAGCTTCCCTTAATCCTTCCGAACAAGCATCATAGTAGTTGAGAAATCCTAAATGTAAAATTAAAGAGTTGTGAAAGATTTGGCATTTGATATCAATATGTCAATGGAAAAGGGAAGTATTGTACTCTTCAAAACAGCTACATTATGGATTCTGTTATGAATGCTAATAAACTCCATGTTGCTATACCTGCCTGCATATGTAATTTGGAAACAATTACTGTGTTTCCCTGAAAATAAGACCTGGTCTTATTTTATTTATAAAAGGTATCAGGGTGATCAGCCTGGCCAAGTAATATATACATTGTTAAAACTGTTATAAAAGACTAAATAACATTCCTGTTTGCTAACCTGGGCATAATAACCTAGTTTTGGAAGAGCCTGGATGGCAAAACCAATATCTATTTGATATTAAGTCCGGATTTTACAAGATCCAAAATGAGCAACATTTTCCTTGCTTGCATCTAACGTCTCCTTGCAATTCTTTCTATGTTATTCACAATTTTTAAAAAGGGGAATTTAAATCAGCTTACCATTTACAGTCATTGATACATTGTCAAAGTCATGGTGATCTGGTTCATTCCAGGTCTCAAAATTCCACTTAGAAACATGTTTCACTCCATACCTCTCTGGAAACCAAACTTAAAATTAGTGTACCAAAACTCACTCATTAGGCTATGAGCAAAATCTTAAGTGAACTCTTAGGCCAAATAATTCCACACTAGCAGACTTTGCCTTTAAGAATGAACATGGATGATCAATCTGGGATATGAAAGATTTACAGACAATTTACTTCACAAAGAGGGGGAGGGGAGAGTCCCTGCGGATTTTACTCCTCTATTCGTTGCTGACTTCAGGGGGTGGTCTCATCTCCGTTTCAAGGCCCTTGAGCCAGCACTGTCCGCAGACATCTCCGCAGTCATGTGACCAGCATGACGCCACAGAGCACTGTTACCTTCCCACTGAAGTGGTACCTATTTATCTACTTGTATTTGCACGCTGTCAACCTGTTAGGTTGGCAAGAGCTGGGACGAGAATGAGAGCTCATCCCGTCATGAGGAGCTCAGGTCTCAAACCTGGGCTGCTGGCTTTCCAGCTGACAAATTCAGGGTTTTAACCCCTGAGCCACCTCACTGTCCATTTATTCCACAATAGGGTCCCAAATTTGTCTACATAGGAGAACACAACCAGGAACCTCAGAAGTGAATACGATTTTCCCAAAGAAATGCACATAATTGTTGTAGCCCTTCCTGGATCTGTTGCTGAATTGTAATGTAAAACAAAAAGAAATAACCATACTAATTGTGTTGAATTAATATAGAGTTCTAACATGTATTATATGTTCCTGAGTATAGCTCTCAAAGGCCTTGTGTGATGCTCAGCCCAAAAGCTGATATATCCCTGTGGCAGATCCATTTAAAGTGTCAATAAAGTTTAGTTCAGTTCAGTTCAGTTCAGTTCTGTTCTGTTCTGAAATGTTTGCACCAACTATGAGTTTGGTTAACTCACCTATATATCTTTTGGCCAATTGTACAATCAGGTTCTTCCACTCTACCACTTGCTTTTTATCATCAAAGTCAGTGAAGTATCCTGAAGGACTTCCCATCAATTCAAAACCTTCATTTAAGATAAAAGCAAAGGCAAGATAATTCAACCAATCAAGTATTGATAGCAGTTTTGAATTTTTCAGTATAAGTCTACTTTAGTCCTCACTTGTGAACTAAAGTTAATATCCAAGGAATCAGGGGATCAATTCCATTTAGAGTAAGCGTAAAGCAGGAAAGCCAATAATTTATGATAACACAGACAAATAAGTCAATTAAATTCTTAAAAATGCAAATCCTCTACTGGATACATTTGAAGATTTCAAACCATAATTATAACCATGGGCAGATTTCAAACCATAATTATAACCACGGGCAGATTTCAAACCATAATTATAACCATGGGCAGATTTCAAACCATAATTATAACCATGGGCACTCTTACCAATACTTTAAACACTATCAGTTTAATTATTGATGTTCAGGCAAACAAGACAGGCCAGTGAGATTATACTTTAAGTATTGATTTACAGTAATACAATATTTGGTGTTTTATACAGCACTTTTTTTGTGGCTTTCCACGCATTCTCCAAATCTTTATATAGGTTCTATGGGATGAATACATTCTAGTTCTATTACCCTCTTAGAGAGTTGGAACAAGAAATGGGTTAAGGTGTATTTAATGTTCATGGCTCAACTGAGAATTTACCAAGAACTTGCCCTCTTATATTACTCAGTACACACTAATTTTCTCCTGATGGGCATTCTTAAAATGCCACTGAGAAACTGAGGTTCAAAACAACTTGGGAACTCTTTTTGTAAAATTCTACTTGGGAGGTTAAGCAGGCATGTCTGCTCAAGCATACCTTTACCTCAGATATAATTCTCCATCATTGCACAGCCTGGGTCTTTGGGGAATAGAGATAGTCCTCGACTTACAACCATTTGTTTAGTGACTATTGAAAGTTACAATGGCATTGGAAAAAAGTGACTTATAACTAGACCTCACCTTTACTACCATTGCAACATCCCCAGTTATGTGATCAAAATTTGGAGGCTTGGTAACCAGCATGCATTTACAATAGTTGCAGCATCCAGAGGTCCTATGATTGACATTTGCCAGCTGGATTCAAACAAACTAAGTCAATGAGAGAAGCTGGATTTGTTTAACAACCACGGCATGATTCACTTAATAAACATCTTGCTTAGCAATGGAAATTCTACTCCCAATTTGATCGTTAGTTGAGGACTACCTATATCTATACTACTCAGATTGCAAGTGGAGGCTCTTATGATAGTATCAATTTCTACTCAACCCCCCCCACCCCCGCCATTTCATTTCAAATAAACTCCATACTGAAGGTGCATGGTCCAGGTAACAGTTTTATTTTTCCAATGAAAACTAGACCTCAAACTTGCTTTAAGGAAGGCAAAAATTGCAACTATTTCCTCACTACTTTTTAATATTGTTCTTTTTTTTTTTTTTTTTACGAATAGCATAAAAATTGTAACAGCTCTGCAAGGAAGTACATTCTTTGCCAGCAAGTTCATATAAGTTGCTAACCTACAATACGGTTTGTTTCTTTTTGGTGTAGCCTGCTGCGTGAACTCAGCCCAATTATTTTTTTTTAAAAAAATAGCTATAGCTAAAGAAGCCATCTTCTTCACCTTTTTTCATTTCAAGTAAAGGGACTTTGTTAGAGGTGCTAAGAAGAACTGAGAAGAATAGCTCACACTTGGAATTGACAAAATTAGGCTTTAAGTAAGAGCTCTGCACCTTTATTGGCTGATAGGCATGTGTGGAATTTTGAGAATAGAAGGGCATTCTCACAAGGGGATGTATGTTGCCCATTCACAAAGTGATAACATAACCAGACTGCTAAATAGTCTCTCCCTCCACAATAAATGCTCCAGTGTTCTTGATTTATCTATCTATCTTTTTTCTTTCTTTCCCTTTCTCTCTTTCTTTTCCGTCCTTCCTTCCTTAACATTAGCTGCTTTAAGTTAAGTGAGAAATGGTGAGAAAAGGCTGAAACTGATTTGTATGCATTTCTCCAAAATATCATTTTCTTCCACTAATTAATTGTTTTACTGAGTATTTAATTATAAACCACCTTGACTCTCTCTGACTTGGTGGCCTTATAAGATATCATCATAATCACCTAAGGCAGGTGCAGTCCAGACATTTTTAGAAATAACAATGAGCCATACGTGATCACCCCATGGCTGCAATATTTTTGGGAAGGGTTTATTTTCAGGAAAGGTCTTATTTTAGCGCATGCACTTAAAAGCTCGATTGGGCTTATTATCCAGAGAGGTCTTATTTGGGGAGAAACGGTATGTGTATACATGTGTAAGTAAAAAAAATCTGGGAGAGTGGCAAAGTTATAAGCCAACAAATAGTCTAATTATAGATGGACCAATAGACTGATATGAAGTAAGGACTGTATTATATTCAGCTAAAACGAGGCTAGAGTTTTTTATTCATTCAGTAATCTGAGAATAGAATTCTACATCTATTGAAAGATTAGATGGATCCCATACTGATCTCCAAAAAACAATGGTATAATAACAAGAGCATTGCATTTTTCTTTTAATAACAACAGATAGGTGCAGAGCCTCTGCTGTCTCTGACATCATTGGCTAAATACGAAATGAGCACATATCCACTGGCATTAGATAAGGTACTCATTACAGTATACGTCTATCTAGTGCTAGCTATGGATTTTCCTGGAATCAGATATTAAACAATAATTGTTCAGCTGTGTGGAGTATAAGCACTTTAATGCTAACATTATTTGCAAAGGCTGTGTAACTTCCAACTGCCCTTTGTCCTTAAGGAAATGTAAAAATATCCATCAGATATAGTGGAAGTTTAACTTCTTGAATTGCAACATTTGCTTGTTAATTTTTTGTAGTGGTCAAGATAAGCAAATGATTGCACATAACTCCAAATACCTTCACTTAAACATTGTAAAACAGAGCTAAGAATTGGCTGGTTTTATATTTACCAGGACGTAGCTTGTTTTCCCAAAGAAGATTCATAAAGTTATCCAGGTTTGTGAAATTGTAATGAATTGTCTCATTTATCACCCTGGAAAAAAAAAATGCAAGCTTTTGACAGCTGCTTGAGCTGTAAGTTATTCCCCCCCCCCAAGTATAATTTCCCAAATTTTCATCAATATGATAAAGGAGCAGCACACTAATTTACAATAGAGTTTATGCTACTGTATATACCAGAAGAATGTTCCATATAAATACATCAGCCAGCTGAATTGACTTCAGCAGAAAAAGATGAACTGGAGACTTTAAAAAAACAAAACCCATATGGTGCATCCATTCAATTATAACTCTAGAATTTGAAGGAAGCATGCAGAAGGCTGAGCTTTCTACGTGCTGACTGCAAACAAAATGAGAAGTTACCGTGTGTTCATACACGTACATATATTATTTTGGAAATTTAACTTCTGATCTGAATCTATTAACTTTTTTCCTACCATTTAGATTCAGTCTCTAAAAGGAAGAAGGCGGAGTAAATACCCATACTTTGGATTCTCACGTCAACACATCAGAGAATGAGAAGTTACTGTATGTACATGCATGTACATATATTATTTTGGAAATTTAACTTCTGATATTGTTTGCCTTCTATACAAAAAACCTCATTACTGAATTGCCTTTTATGATATAAGGATGTAAGGTATTTTTTTCTTATTTAAGAAAAACAAAGTTTTTGGAATTATACAGAAGATTTCATGAAAGTATTCAAACTTCGATGACTTGTATGCTGGAATCACTTTTGGTTACTCCATTAAGCAAATCTGTTTGGTTCACATTCTATGGTAAAATACATCTTTACAATAGATAGTTTAGGTTGGTAACTGAATGCCAGCCATGTGCTGTGTTAAACAGCATTATACATCTTATATGTAAACAAATATTGCAATTTGTATCAGTTGAATTCATCTCTGTGACATGCAGACCACAAAGTGAATGTACTATATTGCAGAAACGTTAAAACATACTTTCAGTCTACATAATAACACAGGTAATATACTGTGAAAAAATTGTCATTACCATCTTTATCCCAAAAAATAACCAACCAAATATTTAAAATCTGTATATGTACATTGTTCTCTAGATATGTGAGCAGTAATGAACTGGACCCACACTCAATCATGATTGAAATAAACCACCGAAATCAGTAATGTGAGTTAATCATGATTATCAGATTATCAGTTTGAATCAGATTAAATTATTATCATACAGTATATTTGAAATATAGATATGGAACTGGCTCACACATGACACCGATTGTTTATAATAGAACTCAAGCTGTTCTGGATAGATGACAATTCCTTTGTATATTAAAGAAACCTCCAAGTTATATAACAGTGATATATACATGGGAGGAAGAGGAGGACGTGGTGGTGGTCTTGAGCTTCTAAGGAGACTCTTATCTTGTATTTGGTTGGGCCAAGCTCTCCAGGACCAAGGACAGCTCCATAAAGAAAGATAAACTGTCCAACCAACCTGAAGCTGGCTGCTGGCTGAATATGTAAGCCCCGCAAACATTATTACAGTAAGCAACAGCAAGACTTTAATGTTTCCAGCCAGCTTTTATCAGTCTAATTAGAAAACTGTGTACTGTGTACTGAAAAACATAAATTCCAGATGCTGGTAGGCTAAACTTTGGTTCTTCAAAATCACTCCTCTGGTTTTGCTCTATGCTTTCTGTCATTCCTGCTTAATCTTTTGTGGAATCAGAAGGTGCCTTAGGTAAAATCAAGTCTCAGGCTTTGGAAAAGGTGGAAGAGGAAGAAGTCTGATGAGTAAGGAGTAAACAGTACAGGGATATTTTGTTTGCTCCAACCGTATTGCTATCCTAAACAGCCTAGAATTTTAATCCAATCCCACTCCAACATCAAGTCTGATATTTAATTTGAAAGCAAAAGGAGCAGGAGACACTTCAAAAGCTAGTCCCTAAGGAAACAACTTCCAACTGTTCAGCAATGCTTAGGAAAAGCGAGTCTGACCTCCACATTTCATTTCAAGCAGTAGAAGGAAGCTCTGTGTATCTTGGCTGTTCTCTCTCCTTCCTCCAACAAAATCCCTCCAACGGGTTTCTCAGCTCTGAAAGCCAAAATAATTCTGCAAACGGCCTCTGCAAAATGCCTATGAATAAACAAGGCACACATAAGGACTCAGAACTGAGAGTGGACAAAGAGAGCTTTCTATCTGATCAAAAAAGACGCGGCCTGCCATTTCCTGTTTCTCAGCCAGCCTAGCTCGGCTAGTTAATTCTCCATGCTTCCCTCGGCAACGAGGACAGAGCGAGAGGGAGGGAAAAGAAGAGACATGAAAACCAAGAGCCGTACAGCTGCTTGCCTGATGGAGGTATGTTTCTAAATTAACCTTCGGTATTTTTACTGTCACTGAATATTATTCATTCTGGCATTCTAGGGAGGAAAAACAACAGCAGCAGCAGCAGAACGGAAGCAAAACAGAACTGTCTCAAAAAGGTTTTTAATCAGTAAACAAGCTTGAAATGAATATATCCATGCTGTCATTTTGTTGATACCTTTCTGAATTCAACCTCAGGCTATGAAAGCTGAAACGTGGCAGCAGAGTTATCTTTTGATGATTATTTTTGTTGTTTGGACTAATGCTTTAATTACAGTTTTATTGCATCTCTCTTTCTTACTGGACTGTAAACCACAGTGAGTCAATTTGAATACGGCATTCTGTAAAGATAACACATAAACAAACCTAGTAAATTCTGCTTTAAATATGAAATACAAATAAGTATTTGAGAGCTCTGCTTTTTAAAATATTTCTTTCTAGGACGGGAATGAATACTCAAATGCTTATGCTATTCAGTTATAATACAACAGGTATTAGGCAGCCAACTTCCACCAGAAATGGAAGTGTTAAATTTTTCTTTGCAATTAAATCCAGTGGTCTAAGAAAAGAAAGACACTAGGTAGGGAGAAAAAAATGCAAGAATTAATCTTTAATGATTAGCCTACAGTGGAAAAACAACATTATTTTGTTCTTAGTTAGGAAGGTATTATATTATTACATTATTAAAGTCTGAACCAGTGACTCAACTCTATTCTTGGTTAAAAATCAATGATGAAATAATGGTTTCACAAATTAAAAACTAACCGCTGTCAGGTTAAATGTTATTTGGATGCAATACAATGTTGGAAATGGCACCAAAGTTCTAAATTCCAGCAACAAGAGGTCATATGGTACATAAGAGTAACTTTTTAAGGGATAAAGCAATATAAATTCATTAATCAACAAACTGACTCAAAAACTACAGCCAGAAGTAGTTCTGGATATTTTGCTACAAAATATTTTTATGGTAATGAAAGGAACCAATCCTATGAATAGATGTGTTTTCTATCATGGAAATGGAAAAAGCAAAGTAAATTTCTTGATTATTATTTGCTTCAAAAATGGCCTTATTATAAAAGATTCCATTGCAGTTTCACCCAAACTGTAATTTCTGACTATCTTTTGCAAAATGTAAGTTATGAGAAATTGCTTAATATGACATTATGATGAGTAGAAGAATTTCAACTGTGGACTTTTAATTATTTAGAATGCAAAGTGTGTTGCCCCCTTTTAATGTATACAATTATTTGTATTGATCCAGGTGTACATTTGCTGTCTCACTATAGCACTATTTGTAAAGCAAACTAAGCCCATCCCATGCCTCCTTTATTTAGTAAGATTCTGCAGTAGCAGTGGGAAAATGGGAGATCTGGGTTTTATATAGCTACAATTTACATTAGCTGTGGCGGAACAAACTATTTGGCGTAGTTTACATAACACAGCCAAGAAATAGCAATCCACAGAGTGCATCTTGCCAGAAATGTTTCATAGGGTTGTTTTATTCCTAGAAGAATTGTTCTTTTTTTTCTGGTTAAGGAACAATGGAAGAGATTGATCCTTAACCCCCAAGAATGTCTTACAAGTGGCATGTTTTTAAGTTCCTAATTTTGCTGCTGTGCATAGAACAGAGGGTAAAGTGGATCTGTTTACTACAAGAAAAAAAAAATCTCCAGGTCTATACTCAAAAATTTATTTTGTTTGTGATGGACATTTTAATATTTAACACATTCAAACTGATCTCCCTCTATGGATCCACAGAAGGTATCTTGAGATGTTCTAGACTTCCCAAATGACCTTCCGTCATCCTCCTCCTTGATCATATTCTGGAGTTCTGATGCCAGCTGGAGATCATCCAAGTGGTCTTCCTATCCTTTTCATCTCATATGCAGGTGATTTGATAGCATGGTCCACTCTATCAACACCACAGGCTGATTACATTTCTCATAGCCTTCTTTGAGGGCTCCAGTGTTTGAGATTACTTGGCAAGACACCTCTTAAGTGCTCTACCCTTAGCAAAGGGCCGGGGGAGGCATCATCAATTTCTTGCTCTGAAGAAGCAGCTATACAGGCTTACAAAAGATAATTGGTGCTTACAGCTGATAACTGGGAACTTGTGACTTTGATCAAGCTTTCTGGGAGGAAACACAGTATATAGGAAGTAGCAAGATATACGCTGTTGGATACCAGACTCCTTAACAGCTAGCAAGTTTTTATCTATGAGAGTTTAACCATGAGAATTGTAGGTGGCTCTTGAAAGTCAAAGCAATAATGCTTTTGCTTGAGAAGAAGGATTATGGGTGATATGAAAACAGTGTTCCAATATCTCAAGCCATTCTCCAAAGCACCTGAAGGCAGGACAAGAAGCAATGCAACCTAGAACTAAGGAGAATTTTCCTGACAGTTAGAACAATTAATCAGTGGAACGGGTTGCCTCCAGAAGTTGTAAATGCTCCAACACAGGATGTTTTAAAGAAGAGATTGGACAACCATTTGTCTGAAGTGGTGTAGGGTATCCTGCTTGTGCAGGGGATTGGACTAGAAGATGTCCAAGGTTCCTTCCAACTCAGTTATTCTGAGATTAGAGCAAAGGAATGTACCATTGGCATGTAGGAAGGAAGTCAAACCTGCCCTGCCATTCAATCTTCCCTCCTTCCTCACATTTTCACAGTTATTTCCGGGGCAAAAAGTGAGAAATTACACTGAAACAAAAGATCACAAAATCGACAAAGAGGCAGACACTGGCCAAAGGTGGTAGCCCATTCACATAAGCATTCCTTTCAGGATAAACACACAAAAAACCCCTTCCTCTATGTGATTGCAACTACTTAAGTAGTATTGCAATTGCAATACTACATAAGCAGGAAGCCGTCTGATATGGTAAATCAACAGAGAAATACCAGAAGCTCAACTGGGAGCCTAAATACCTCGCACCGCCTTTTGGCCATGCAGCTAACTATAGTTTCCAATATAGGTAGGCCTCGATTTACAACCACAGTTGAGCCCCACATTTCTGTGGCTAAGCAAGGCAGTTCTTGAGAGAGTTTTTGCCCCATTTTACAACCTTTCTTGCCATAGTTGTTAAGTGAATTACTGCAGTTGTTGAGTTAGTAAGCCAGTTGTTAAGTGATTTGGCTTCTCCACCGACTTGGCTTGTCAGAAGGTCGTAAAAGGAGATCACATGACTCCAGGAAATTGCAACCGTCATAAATATGAGTCAGTTGCCATGCAGGTCTGAATTTTGATTAGGAGACCAGGGGGATGCTGCAGCCGTCGTGTGAAAAACAGTCATAAGTCACATTTTTCAGTGCCATTCTATCTTTGAATGGTCACTAAGTGAGCTGCTGTAAGTCAAAGACTGCCTGCAATTCCTAGTGGACGGGCTTTGTTTCTGAAGGAAAAAGTATAAAAGTAATCACTTGACAGCTGTAATGCTACTGCAATCTTCAATTGCTGTTCCTTCGCATCAGGCTGTCGAATAAACTCCATCTCTGCCTCAAGCATAGATTTAATCTGTTTTTATATTATGTATTTATATTTGTATATTTATTGTTTTTACTTTCCCTGTGCACCGCCCCGAGTCCCTGTGGGGAGAGGGAGCGGTTCTACAAATTAAATTTGAATTTTGAATTTGAATTTGAAAGCAACTTGCTTGTTCTATGGAACTGTATTTGGTAGGGGATTTTTAAAGTTTTTAGTTATATTTTAGCACAGGCTAGTTAATTTAATTTCATTTTAACACTGTATTGTATTTATTATATTGTTTTATATTTGCCTGTGAGCCGCCCTCAGTCCCTTCGGGGAGATAGGGCGGGATATAAATCCAAATAAACTGAAACTGAAAACTGAAGACCGGGGCCTAAATTCGAACCCAGAACTATCTTCTAGCAAACAGTTCTCTCTAAAATTGATGCCGCCCTCATGTTTTAGAGTGGAACTTGCATTCTCTTATTGGCCATGGCAGTGGAAGTCACTGGAAGCTATAATCCTAATGCCCCTTTGGAAAAGATATAGTTCTCTTTCTGAAGTTCATACACCCATATTTTCTGAGCTAATATGTAAATCAGCATTGAAAATGGAATAGACCTGGTCAGGAACTGGAGAGGAAAACATACCAGGATATATCCCTATAGGACAGTGATGGCTAACTTTTTTGTCATTCATGTGTCGGAAGCGTGTGTGTGCACCCATAATGCAATGCCCATGTGACTCCCCGTGCATGAGTGCACAATCCCGCGCATGCATGGCCCCTCGCATGTGATCCACACCATTCCCGCATGCACCCTGCCTCCGTGCATGTGTGAGAGAGACCTGAAAATCAGGTGGCTGGCTGGAGGTGCGGTGTGTGCGTGCATGCGCAGTGAAGCTGGGGCAACAGCTCGCGTGCCCGCACAGAGGGCTCTGCGTGCCACCTGTGGCATGCGTGCCATAGGTTCGCCAACACGGCTATAGGAGAAATGTTTGGGCATCAGATCAGAAGGTTGTCGACTGTTCTGTTCTAAGCCTTCTCCCCTTCCTCCTGGTCATGTGACTCAGAACAGAGTACGCAGACATAAACACACATAGATGTAATATGAGAGAAGAGAAGCAACATATGTGCACAGATCCAATACGTTCCACAGAAGAAAATACAAACATTTTCTATGATCACTGGTAGTAAAGGGGTTATTAACCATTCTAGAAGTCATGATTTGCATACTTTCACAAGAAGACGATTATACAGAAGAAACATCAACTAGGAAATCAACTAGTACATTAAACATTTATTTAAATAGCAGATGTGTTTAGTTGGGTTGTCACCTATCTGCAGTGATAGGGCACAAAATTAACAAAAGGTATATAAATATTTATTACTGTATTTAATCAGTGCGCAACTTTGTTTTCCTTCAACTATTCCAATAGACCAAAATACTGCCATTTTTGTCTTACCTAAATATATTTGCATTGGTGTGGCTTTCACAATATCTTTTCATTTCAGCTTGTCTCATCTTAGTACTACCATTTTGTGTGCAAAATTTTACAAAGCTCTTTAAATTAAAACATTACTATAAAACAGTACAATACTAAATTTTAAAGAATCTTACTTTATCAGTAGGAATTCTTAACCCAACTAAATCTGTTATTTGCCAAGTCCGACAACTAACAAGTGCTTTCTCTAAACTGGTGCCCTTCAGAATACAATTACAACTCACATAAATTCCCATACTTGCTAGTAACTTGAAAGTAAATATGACAACACAGCTACGCAAAGGATAAGTAGCTGTGTTGTCATGTTTGTTGTCATACTTGTTGTCAAGTAGCTGTGTTGTCATATTCACTCACATTCTAGTTGTTATTTATGTACTAAAATGGCATCCACAAAAGGTAATGATTCAGTAAAGGTAATATTAAAATAAGCCAAAATTTCCAGACATATATTTAGCCAATTTAACAGAAATATAAGGTATAAGAATCTAGATTAATAATATATTCAAACGATGGGTATAACTAATTGCTTGAAAACAGCTAATATTTCACTGTTTATTTAGTTTTTGAGAGTAATCAAAATAACAAATACAAGGCTGATTAACCCCAATGTTTGACTGATTCTGGCATCAAGAAAAGTATCAGATATCCTCAGATCAATGTAATTACACATTCCCTCACCTCATTAGTTCTGATTGCTGCCTGAAATTATTGCCTAGGATACGTAGTTTAAATTTCTGTAATTTTCTTACATATTCTGTCATAAGGCAAATATCAGTTTTATCTATCAAGTAGAATTCTGTGGCACATTAAAGGCATACATGTTGCGAACTTTGGATTGGACTACTATTTTTATGATTTATCAAATTAATCAGCTGCCCATCACACTGGAGGGTAACACTGGATGGCTTACAACAGGGGTGCCAAACTCAAGCCCCGGGGGGCTGGATCTGGCCTGCAGGGTGCTTAGATCTGCGAGCCAGTCCTTTGCTGGAAACATAGTGACTCTGCCAGTGACAAGGGAGCTTGGGAGGGCTCCATTTTCACTGGCAGAGGGTTGCAAGAGCTCAGAAAATGGAGCTTGGGAGCCTGTTTTCTTTGGCAGAGAGCTCGGGCCACCACAGGCGCCCCCAACATGAATGACATCGACCTGGCCATGCCCATCGCGGTCCTCCAAGGTCAAAAAGCCCTCAATGAAATCCCTCAATGAAATGCAGTTTGACGTCCCTGACTTACAATGTTAAAACATAAAACTACATAAATAGAATACTACAAAACTATAAAAACACAAAATACATAAGTAACATATATTACTATTATGGATGTTTGAATTTTCTATTTAAAATAACTGAAGCAGAATCTTAGAAGGTAACCTTGTTTCACTTATTGGTGTTAAAACGAATTTAATCCTTGCAATCTAAATACTTGAGATTTTTTTTTTTGCTGATTCTCCAATAGATTAAGCCACCTACGTGCATCATATAAAAATAAGCACAAGTGGTTTTTTGTTTTTTTTAAAGAGAACCAAATTACTGGGTTTTCTTTAACTTTTTCCAGTTAAAAAAACTATTGGGGGTGAAGGGGACTGGATCAATTATTACACAGTCTAAAGGGATATTGCTTGTTTAATATTTACCATTAAACCTGAACAATTTCGAAGATTTGGAAAAAAGACAAGATGAAACATGAGGAAGCTTCAGACTGCACTTTGTAATCCTTCGTTCATGCTCTTCAATCTTTACTTAGCTCTGACTATTGCTTGTTTGCGTTACCGCCTACATGTATTAAAAGGTATCTTCTACAGTCTTTAGTGCTGACTTGCTCCGATGCAGTTGACCAGAAAGGCAATGAGATTCAAGCGGGCGCATCATTATCATACCTACACTGCAGAACAAGACAAGTAAGAATAAGGCTTTCCCCCCCCCTCCTCCCCCCATTTCACAGATGAAGGGGCCACGTGCAAATGCAGCAGCAGATTCATTAGAACAAGCAATAGTTGTTTTTTAATCAGAAGAATAAGTTTTTTTAACGCAGTATAAGAATGTATACACCTATGACTATTTACATTTGGTGTCTTGCAGAGCGTGCAGCTCAGTTCTCTTTGAATAAACTTCAAGAGAATCCTTAAAAATAAGTGATATTTTCTCAGGACAATTGCTGTTGAAAATTTACTACATGCATTATTATATATATTGCATGTAGTAAATTTAGATAGATAAGATAGATAAGATAGATAGATAGATAGATAGATAGATAGATAGATGACAGATAGATATAGATTGTGTGTGTGTGTGTGTGTGTGTGTATAAATAAATTTTAAATGCAGTTTTCTGTACAATAAAGACTTTCTTCCATTTATGCCCAGCAAGAATTTTAGATACTCTCTCTTTATGGTGGGCCATATAAAGTTAGGAGACTTGCATAGCATTTCTGTTAATTTACAAATATGTACTGTTTATAGTGTAAGCCAGAGGTTCTCAACCTGTGGTCCATGGGGAGGGGGGGTGTTTGTCATCACAGGGGAGGTCCACGAAGACTTGAAAAAATTGATTTAAATCTTGAGTTAAATCTTAGGTTAGGTGTCCATGGACATGGCCCATGGCCACAAAAGAAGAAAAAGTTGAGAACCACTGGTGTAAGCAATCTTTATCATAATTTAATCCAGCCTTAAATTTCAATAAACTTGCTACTAAGGATGTGGTTTCATGGTTCTTTCAAAGTGGAAGAGGAATTCATGCATGTTATTGATCTTTATCAGCTTAAGAGTTAATGTTATCAATTATGGCATTGTATACTGCAAAATGCTCTTCCTTACTATTTTCCTCAAGTATTGGTGTTCAACTCACTTAAACCTGGGGAATATTAAGAGCAGCTAATTGGTTGTCTTCTCGGGAGCTTACAAAACTATGCCAATCTGTTCCCCCCCCCCCCCATCTGTGCCTCCATTCTGCTTTTAACATAGAATTATTAAATACCCTGGGGCTCTGATAAGACTGAGCAAAAATATCTGGAATAAATATTATCCCTGTATGGAGATGTGTATATTAAATGTTGACCTAAAAACTAGTTATTTGGTGCACTAATCTTCCAGTGGATGCAATGAGATTTTTAATTAGCCATGCCCATGCTGTGAGCCAGTTGCCAAGTGCCCAAATAGAGATCATGTAAGTATGGAGGACGTTGTTGCAGTCACAGCTTTAAGGATATGTTGTAGATACTTTTTGGGGCTCCGTGTAACGTTAATCCGTCATTAAGCAACTGGTCACTAAGCAATTTATTGTCTCTTAGCAGATACACATCCTGTCTTCCACTGAGTATTACTTTTTTATAATGAAACTGGCAATCATTGACAAAAATCACCATTTGCAGCCTTCTCAGGTGGCTTTCAAAAAGAAATGGAGGAATTGTGATTTGCTTAACAACCATGTGATTCACTTAACAGCTGCATCACTTAATAGAGGAAGATCCAGTCCCAATTGTGGTCCAGTCCTAATTTGAGGACTGCCTATATTGCTTCAAAGCTGTGCAACTAATTTCTTGTCTGAGTTTCTATTGTGCATAATGGTTTTTTAAAATCAGACAATGTAATATGTATTTGTGACCAGCATAAAAAAACAAAACATATTTTTTCTTGCCTCCACTATTATAGTAAACTTAATATTTTAAAAAGTTGGTTCGACCGACCCAGAATCAGTTTGATTAGGAAACATGTTGAATAAAAATAATAATGAATATTCAAATAATGCATTGGTGTGCTTGAGTCCCATTAATAAGAAAGTTGCAAGTGTCTTTAATGATTTTCAAGCAGTAATCTTTTTAAATCACAGGAACTGATTAAACCTGGTCCAGAATGAAACAAGAAATGGAAACAGCCACGACAGAAAATGGATCTCTTCTCCAGTTTTACATGGAGAGAAAGATTCCCGAAAAAGTGAGCAAAACAGCAATTATCAAAAACCAGCTAAGAAAAAAATGTTCCTGCAGCATAAAAACAACAAAAAAGGCCATTCTGGATTTCTTCCCCGTGTTGCAATGGCTTCCCAAATACAACTGCAAAGAATACATCTGGGGAGATATTATGTCGGGATTGATCATTGGGATCATTTTAGTTCCTCAAGCAATCGCCTATTCTCTGTTGGCTGGCTTGAAGCCAATTTATAGCCTTTACACCTCGTTCTTTGCCAACGTCATCTATTTTCTCATGGGCACCTCCAGACACGTGTCTGTGGGCATTTTCAGTTTATTAAGCTTAATGGTTGGACAGGTTGTGGATCGGGAATTGCTGCTGGCAGGATTCAACCTTAATGATGACCCACAAGAAAGTGTTGGTGACCAGGCCCATTCGAACTTCACGGTCTACAATGTTACCCTTGGGGTGACAAACAACGAATGTGGGAAAGATTGCTATGCTATTGGGGTAGCTACAGCGCTGACCTTCATGGCTGGAGTTTATCAGGTATGGTCTTTCCCTACCATTACTCAACCCATATAGATTTGCAAATGTAAATTTAAAAGTGTGGTCCATCTTAGGAGGCAAATATTTCTTATTTAGAAGTAAAATCTGTTCCGGGTCTTATTCCAAGCTGGGTGAAAGATGCAGGAGAAATGAATTGGAAGCAGGCTGCAGTTGGAAAGGAGGTCTCCATTTATTTGGTAGCCAGAAACAACAGTGACAATAGCACCATGGTGGGTTCCAGATCCTGTTGCAACCGGTATAGTGCAATGGGACCCAGTGTCCACCACATGAACGTGCACAGCATATGCGCATGCGTCCTTACCTCCTGAGACGCTCCATGACGCTTCTCCGATGCTCCAGCTGCTTAGCAGAGCATCGCACAGGTGCCGTATACTCCGTGTGCAGAAGCGCCGAACAGCTCAAATACCGGTAAGGAGTGCAGGCGGGTGGGCCCTCCCGAGCACTGTACCGGAACGGTATCCGGTGCTCCCAGCAGGCACCAGTATGCCCATACCGGGGTGTACCAGTCGTAACCCATCACTGCAACAACATGTTTCTCAAGCGGCTGACAAATTGGGGTTGAGAATGGATGAGCTTTTGTACAATTTGGGGGGCTTTGTGATTGACACACCTGTTCCTGCTCTTTAATATTTTAATGGCTGTTACCAGATTCCTATGGGGTCATGACTGGCTCTATAGGCAAAAGAGGAAATGCAAATCCTAGGTGTTTTCTCTGTCTGAGCTTATCCTGTCAGTTTCGGATCCTTGCCTATTGTGCTGCTTATTCAGAACTGCTGACTTGCCCTTTATTTATGAGTAGAGTGGCCTGGCTTTATGAATGGATACAAAATATCCATTCACAAAGCCTAACCCCATGATGGCAAACCTATGGCACGTGTGCCACAGGTGGCACACGGAGCCATTTGTCAGGGCGTTGCCCTATTAGCTGGCCAGCATGCATGTGCGCTGGCCAGCTGGCTTCGGCCTTCTTTTGAGGCCATTTTTCGCCCTCTGGAGGCTTCAGGAGCTTCCCTGAAGCCTCCAGAGCGCAAAAAAACAGCGCTACGGGCAAACTGGAGGTTCCAGAGCCTTCAGGAGGTTTCCTGAAGACCTCAGAGGGCAAAAAAACCCAGCAAACGGGCAAACCAGAAGTCACAAAAATGGGGGGGGGGGGGGAGCGCTGATGGTGCACACATGTGCACTGGGGTCATGCGCATAGCATTATGAGTGTGGCACACCTGCACACGGCCCCTCTGCACTTCCCCCGCTTTTGGCACACGAGCCACAAAAGGTTCGCCATCACTGGCCTAACCTCTTCAGGTCTACTGCTTGAGGCTGTTTTCTTATAGTAGAAAGACTAGGGCAGATTTTTCTCCTTTAGGGGAAATATTTTATTCTGCCTCTTTTAATATTCTGTAGAGTATTTTATTTGGGGGAGGGGAGACCTCACCACAGAAGCAAGGGGAACCCCATAAGAACAATTAAAAACAATCAAATATCAAACAGAAGTAAGTTAAGACAATTTGGTATATCTTTTATTTGCTGCAAAGAAAATTAGGGGAGCTTCTTTCTATTTTTTGCTATTCTTTCTTTCTGCATTTTGGCTTTCTTTCTTTTTTTTCTTTGCTCCCTCTTTACTCTTTTTTTAGTTTATGTTAGTTTTTAATGGGTTTTGAACAGTGGTGGGATTCAAATAATTTAACAACCAGTTCTCTGCCCTAATGATTTCTTCCAACAACCAGTTCACCAAATTGTTCAGAAACTTAACAACGGGTTCTCCCGAAGTGGCGTGAACTGGCTGAATCCCACCACTGGTTTTGTATAACTTTTAATACATTTTAAAAGAGAGATATAAGCCTGGCGAGACAAATAAATAGTAAATAAACAGAGTAACAGAGTGAATGCTTGTAATTAAAAATGATTTTAAAAGAAGGCTTGGCAGATTCAAATTAAATTACTTGGACTATTCAATACAATACAATAGCAGAGTTGGAAGGGACCTTGGAGGTCTTCTAGTCCAACCCCCTGCCTAGGCAGGAAGCCCTATACCATTTCAGATAAATGGCTATCCATCATCTTCTTAAAGACTTGCAGTGTTGGGGCCTTCACAACTTCTGGAGGCAAGCTGTTCCACTGATTTTTTGTTCTGTCAGGAAATTTCTCCTCAGTTCTAACTTGCTTCTCTCCTTGATTAGTTTCCACCCATTGCTTCTTGTTCTGCCCTCAGGTGTCTTGGAGAATAGCTTGACTCCCTCTTCTTTGTGGCAACCCCTGAGATCATTAAACTAGACATACCCAGTTCCTGCAACCGTTCCTCATGTTTTAGCCTCCAGTCGCCTAATCATCATTGTTGCTCTTCTCTGTACTCTTTCTAGAGTCTCCACATCTTTTCTACAATTCGTTTCATTTATTTATGTAATTCAATTCTCAGCCATCAACAACTCAGACTGGTTTATATATGTACCAACAACCCAACCTAAAACATCCAATTAATAGACTAAGTCCACATCACACATATATATATATATATATATATATATATATATATATATAAATCTGCTACTTTTTCTGCTTTATGTTATTGTCATGCAATGATTTTGTCTGTCTGTTTTTATCTTATCTGACACCTGGAGAATATTAAGTTATCCTTCAAAGAAATAAAAGCAATGTATTTAAATAAAATTTTTGAAAGCTAAAGAGAAAAAGTATCAAGGCTGTTTCCTTCATTACTTTACTTATCTAAAACCCACACTTGGAAATGTAAAGCTTCTCTCAGCTGCTAGGCAAGAAACAGATAAGAAGGCACTCAAAGATAAAGGAATTTCTGATAAGTAAGATTTTTTTAAAGCAGAAAAAAAGGAATCAGGGTAAATATGAAACAATACCATATCAAACGTAGATCTATTTGTAGTGAAATCAAAATTGAATTTCTTGTAGCTCTTTCTCCTACATGCACTGTTTGAAATGTCTTTCTTAAAGTCTTTCTCTTTTGAATGGGAAGACACCTATCTCTTGTTTTGCAAATAGACTAATCTGTTTTTAAGCTATTTGTTTGTGACCTTCTGAAAGCTAGGTTTCACGTTTCTCACTTTGGCCCCCCCGGGGGCAAACTCTGAGGTTTGCTTAATGCAGCGTTTCTCAAATAGTGGGGCGCGCCCCCCTAGGGGGGCGCGAGGCTCCATAAGGGGGGGCGCGGAGCCGCACACCCGGAAAGACCGATACCACTGTTGCATTCTCCGCATGGCCCGAGCGCCTGTTCCTTAGCAGCTCCCAGCGCGCCCGCGCCCGGCTCAGCAGCTCCCAGCGCGCCGCCCGACTTGCCCGCTCACGGCTCTTGCCCGCTGCCCACCTGGACGCGGCCAGTCGAAAGCCGGGAGGAAGGCGACCCCATTCCACAGCGTGGAAAAGCGGCCTCCCTCCCGGCTTTCGACTGGCTGCGTTGGGAGCGCTGGGAGCTGCTGAGACCATCGCAGTAAGGAACAGGCGCTCGGGCCATGCGGAGAAGGCAACGGCGGCACGAAGGAGAATAAATATCCTTGGCTCAGAAGGAGGCGAGGGAAAGAAGGGAGGGGGCAGCCCCGGGGCTGGGGGGGGCGCTTTCCGGGGCTGGGGGGGCGCTTTCCGAGGCTGGGGGGGGGGCGCTTTCCGGGGCTGGGGGGGCGCGAAATGTTTTCTTCTTCCTAGGGGGGGCCTGACAGAAAATAACTGAGAACCACTGGCTTAATGTGATCTTAGCAAAATACCCTACAACTGGACTTAGGGATAGTTCTGTGTAATTTCCTACATACATATAACTGTTTTCCAGTGACGCATCAAGCCAAGTCATAAAGAGACTACAAGGGGTAGGGTTGAAGAAACATGGGATGAAAAAGGGTTAGGCACAGTAATAACTACTTACATAATTTACCAAAAGAGTAAAGACAGATATTTGGGGAGTGGGCTTACTTCAAAAATGTCAAATGTGTTGTTGGGAGAAATGTCCTTCTGGGTTCAATTCCAAGTGGGAAAAGACACTGGAACCATGGAGACTGCTTGGAAAGATGGTTTAATGGTGGACAAGACCACATGGCTTGAGCTCCTGAACAGAAAAGTGGGATCACATGCTTCAAGATGTTGGGTGAAGAAGAAAAGAGAGTGAGATGCTGAAAGCTCCTGGTTTTATGCCTTCTCTGGCCTTTGATCTTGATCTTGTATTCTGATTGGTTGCCCAACTCCCATAGGGCCATGCAGAGACAACTCTGTAGACTGTGCTTTGATTCCAAGTTTGGTTGTCTTGCTGGCTGATGTAATTTTCCCAGATGCCTTGTGCCGAGTTTTTGTAGAAGGCTAATCCTGTCTTTGTTATGTAGAGTAGACAAGCTCAGGCTTTAATGGCTCATTGACAAAAGGGAGGGGCAGGAAGCTACTTTGTCTTCAAAAACAAGTTTCTCCCTTTTCACATCCAGGAAAATATAATATTCCGCCTTCTTAATATTTCCCAGGATATTTCAGTTTTCTAGCAGAGACGTGGGTTTTAACTTCCTACAGTGTGATGCACAGATAAAACACTTCTGCATTTGCATACTCTTATTGTACTAATAATTGTCTAGATAATTCTATTATTATTTTTCTGTAAAATTGTGTTCTTCTTTGGTCCAAGATAAACTGGGGGGGAAATAAGACATTCTAAAATGCCTCAAAGGTAGAAACCAGTGTTGGGATTCAAATTTTTTTACTACCGGTTCTGTGGGCCTAACTTAGTGGGCGTGGCATGGCTTGGTGGGTGTGGCGGGGAAGGATACTATAAAATCTCTATTTCCTCCCGATCAGCTGGGACTCGGGAGGCAGAGAATAGATGTGCGTGGAGCCAGTCAGAGGTGGTATTTACCGGTTCTCCGAACTAATCGGAATTTCCGCTGCCGGTTCTCCAGAACTGGTCAGAACCTGCTGAATACCACCTCTGGTAGACACATCAGCCGAATATCCTAAGCAGTGTTAATCTGATCTGGTTTTTCTTGCAGGTCCTGATGGGAATTTTTCACCTTGGGTTTGTATCCGTGTATCTTTCTGAACCGGTGCTGGATGGATTTGCCACTGGTGCTTCGTTGACTATTTTAACAGCTCAAGTTAAATACCTCATTGGAATAAAAATTCCACGTGCCCAGGGATATGGGCTCTTGATTACCACTTGGGCTAATGTTTTTCAGAACGTTTCTCAAGCAAATCTATGCGATGTGATCACCAGCGCTATCTGCATTGCCGTACTCGTCACTGCAAAGGAACTGGGAGATAAGTATAAACACAAGCTCAGGATCCCTTTTCCCACAGAATTGGTGGTAATTGTGATTGCCACCCTGGTGTCCCATTATGGGAAACTGAAAGAAGTTTATGCATCCAGCGTATCGGGTGAAATTCCGACTGGATTTATACCACCTAAAGTGCCCAACTTCCACCTTATGCAAAGAGTTGCTGTCGATGCTCTTCCACTCGCCATCGTTGGCTTTGCTTTCACCGTTTCGCTCTCCGAAATGTTTGCCAAGAAGTATGCCTATACTGTCAAGGCCAATCAGGAAATGTTTGCCATTGGCTTCTGTAATATCGTTCCAGCTTTCTTCCACTGCTTCGCTACCAGCGCAGCTCTAGCTAAGACCCTGGTCAAAACGTCCACCGGGTGTCAGACTCAGGTGTCCAGCGTCGTGAGTGCTGTGGTTGTATTGCTTGTGCTGCTATTCTTCGCTCCCCTCTTCTACAACCTCCAGAAATGTGTTTTGGCTTGCATCATAATAGTGAGCCTAAGAGGAGCCCTTAGAAAATTCAAAGATATTCCTCAACGGTACCGCCTGGACAAAGTCGATGCCTTGGTCTGGTGTGTTACCATGCTCTCATCTGCTCTGATCAGCACAGAAATGGGGTTGTTGGTGGGAGTCATTTTCTCAGTCTTCAGCATTATCGGCCGCACTCAGTGCCCACATGCCACCTTGTTAGGGCAAATCGGGAACAGTGTCTTCTATGAAGATGACGAAGAATATAAAGACCTTCTCCCAGTTCCGAAGATCAAAATCTTCCGTTTTGAAGCGCCACTTTATTATGCCAACAAAGACTTCTTCCTAAAGTGCCTCCACAACAGGACAGGGCTGAATCCTGCACTTGAAGTTGCTAAAAGGAAAAAGTCCAGGAGGAAAGGGCAACAACATCTGGATAATAAATTAGGACAGAAAGAAATGTCACCATGCTTGGTTCCGGAAGATGGTGACTTTCATACAATCATCATCGACTGCTCTGCTATTCCATTTTTGGACACAGCTGGGGTGAGCGCATTAAAAGAAACATTCAAAGACTATCAGGAGCTGGAAATCAGCATACGTTTGGCTTGCTGTAATCCTTCGGTGATATCTTCCTTGGAAAAAGGAGGCTATTTTAAGGGTGCAGACAAAGACATGCACGAATTGCTGTTTCATAGTATATCTAGTGCTGTCCAGTTTGTAAGAGAGAGGGAAATTGCAACAGATGATTCTAATCCAGTAATTGGCAGTTTAGAGATTTTGTGTTCATCATAGACAGATTGTGGTTTCAACATGCTTGGACCCGAGTGCTTCCTTGAGACCCATTTGGTAATATGGAACATATCCCTAAAGCCTTTATCTAAGTACTGTAACCCCCAAATGAAATCTTAATCAAATAAAGTTAGGTTAGACATTGTCTATTGTTCAGTTTAGCTATAAACAAAATCTGTTTTGTTCTAACTCTGGTCATTGGATAGTGTTTTGACTCCTGCCATGGGCTCTTGTGTTCCTCATCCTGTTCTTCATTTAAAGGAAGGAGACCAAAAGCTTCCATCCTCAGCGTTGAAAAAAGGAATGTTTGCCATTATGTTCAATCTCAAGGAAATGTGACTTATATCAAGTATTTCTGTAAACAAATAAGGTTCAAGGTGTTGTTTCCCACCGTAATTTGTTAACTTGCTGCAACTCATTTTTGTAACAATAAGCCATTATTTAGCAATATATCTGCCTCAAGAGATACTGTTCACTTATGTCTTCTTTAATGAAGATTAGGTATTTCTTTTATGGAGTCTTGTACTCCCCCCCCCCCCCAAGTTTCTTTTTAAGGTTTCATCCCGTGTTGGATGAATGAAGGCTCTATTTCTTGATTTATCTTAATGGTATTTAAAACAAAAACCAAGAAACATTAGAAGTTATGTCCAGAAAGGACAAATCACAGAGACAATAGCTTCATTTACTTATGTCGGAGGTTCTTTGCTGGCTAAACTGCAGAGCATCTTCTCCTCAAACAATATTTTAAATGTGTATCTTATCAACCAGAAACAGCTCATGGCATTTTGTGATTAAAGACAAAATTAATACCTTTCATTGTAGTAGAAATAGCCTTGCTCTCTAGGGCAATTTAGTCAGTAACAGAGAAGACATACATTTATTTTTCTAAACCATAATTACAGGTAGTCCTTGATTTACTACCACAATTGAGCCCAAATTTTATGTTGCTAAGTGAGGTAAGTTGTTAAGTGAATTTTGCTCCATTTTATGACCTTTCTTGACACAATTGTTAAAGGAACCACTGCGGTTGTTAAGTTAGTAACATAGTTGTTAAATGAATGACTCTTCCCCATTATCAGAAGGTCGCAAAAGATGATTGCATGACTCCAGGACACTGAAAATGTCATAAATAGGAGTCCATTGCCAAGTGTCTGAATTTTGATCACATGATCACGGAGATGCTGAAATGTGTGAAAAACGATCACAAGTCACCTTTTTCAATGCCATTATAACTTTGAATGGTCACTGAACAAATGGTTGCAGTCAAGAACTACATGGATTTTATTTTGGGGAGCTAGGAGAAGACATGATAGCAGTGTTCCAAAGCCCCTGAAGGCAGGACAAGCAGCAGTGGATGGAAAATAATCAAGGAGAGAAACAACCTAGAATTAAGGAGAAACAAAAGGAAAAAAAAGATTGTATGATTTCAACTCCAGGACCTCTTTGTAGAAATTAATCTCTGATCAGAAGAAGCTAACTATACAATTCTCCTTCCATACAGTTGTAAAGTTCCTCTTTCCTACATTTTGTCCACTGTGCTTTATTTATTGGTCTCAATTTTCTTCTTCACATAATTCATTACAAATTAGTTACTAACGTCCTTTGTGTACTTTTACAAAATACATCATATGCAATATCCTTCAATAGTACAAAAGGAAAATCTCTGAATCACACACCACAAACTTTCTGTCCAGTATTTCTATTTTTCCCAATGGATATCCCCAACTGCTTTATAAAAAAAATCAGTCCTTCATCTTCAAAGGGGCTTCAACTGACAGCCAAAAAAGTTGAAAGTAAGTTGAAAGTATCCACTTGTAATAGATGAATTGGTATCTCCTTCGAAAAACACTGTGCATATCACGTACAATTTAAGGAAACCTTTTCTATTGTTTCTTCAGGGGTTCATAATACACACGCCTCAAATTGGAATGTTTAATTTTTTTAAATTATTGCTATCTTTTAAAGAAAACTGTTGATTCAGGGCCCCTCAGAAGACAGTGTAGACCACAAAGTTCTTCACTACCTCTTGAAGCAAGTACCGTAGTTTTTGGAGTATAAGAAGCACCAGAGTATAAGACACACCAAGATTTTGAAGAGGCAAATTAAAAAAAAAAGTTTTTGCACTCTGCAAACCTCCCAAAAATGGGTATAAATACCCCTTTGGAGACTTGTAGAGTGCTCCGGTGTGTGTGTGTGTGTGTGTGTGTGTGTGTGTGTGTGTGTGTGTGTCAAAACAGGCCATTTCCCCCTCATTTCTGCCCTCCCCTCCAAGCTCTCTGAAAGCCTCCTACAAGCTATGTATGGCCATTTTGGTGAAGGGAGCGGGGTTTCGGGAGGCAAAAAATACTGTATTCAGTGTATAAGATGCACCCAGATTTTCAGCCTCTTTTTTGAGGGAAAAAGGAATGTCTTATACTCCGAAAAATATGGTATATATATAAATTCTACTGAAAACTGTCAGTGTTCACAAATCTGGCAGATAGATGGATGGATGGAGGGGGGGGGGGGAGGGAGAGGGGGAGGGAGAGGGGACAGACAATCTTTTACTAGTGAGTACATTTAAGTTCCTCCAACTGAACTTTCTGTTGAAGCAGGGGCAATTCAAAGTACCCTACAGAATCATATATAATTAAAGAAGCCACATGGACCACTGAGTCCAACTCCCTTGTGCCACTCAGTACAAAAATCCAAATAAAACTATATTCATTAGTGGGCTCTTTGAACTCTGCTTGAATACATCTAGCATTTTGCTGGTAATCATCTCACATTACTCACATTTCTCCACATACAAACCTTGTTCACCCACCTTCTGAGGTTGGAAATTGGAAGGTTAGACAAGAAGGATGGACTCCTATGTTCATTAACATGTTTTATCTGTCTGCCTTGCACTATTTCTTGCTTTGTCATCAAAGCCAAACCACAGTGTGACCACAGAGCAGCCATATCAGTCTGGTTTTCCTGAGAAACAACAGAAGTATCTCTTTCTAACTACTGCATATGCTGAGAGGTTCCATAGACATCTTTCGGATAACTTCTGACTTTATAACCACAAGAAAATACATGCCCATGTATA
The DNA here is from genome assembly GCA_039707465.1 of Rhabdophis nuchalis. NCBI lineage: Eukaryota > Metazoa > Chordata > Lepidosauria > Squamata > Natricidae > Rhabdophis > Rhabdophis nuchalis. The sequence continues at coordinate 147,494,737 of CM077644.1, read as the reverse complement.
ATCAAGGGATTTCACATGCAAAGGACACCCTTTAATTATTCAGCCAAAAAATCACCTTTAAAGCAAAGTTGCCATCCAAAGCATTTTCTAGGTAGCCCTTGTAGTAACCAACCAGACCAATGCAAAATGAGGTGTAATGTTTTAGAATATGTTAAATGATCCCTTATGCATGGTGGGAATTCTTACAAACACATTTCAAAAAACATTGTCTGGTATCATAAATCCTTATTTTGAAAAGCTAGTGTTTTGCCCAAACTAGCAGATGGTTCCCAAGGAACAAAAATTGACCACCTAGACCGAAAAATTTGGATAAATTCTTGGTCTTACATAGAGAAAATATCATGGGTGTTTATGTATTTTATAGTAGTAATGTATTTTCTAAAGACAATTGAGAATAATGCTACAAGATAGGAATATATGGAGAATTTTTTCTTTACTTTTTACTTATTCAATAATTACAGAAAAAGATGGACTTTTAAAAGACCGATGCACAAAAACTCATGACTGAATGACATGTTGTACAAAGCCGAAAATGATTGAATGTTTTTACTTATTTTTTACTAGCCTTCCTGGCCACACGTTGCTGTGGCCCAGTCAGGAGGGACACAACCCTCATCAACTGGAGGGTGGAGTTTTCCCCTCTCTCTATCCCTCTACCTATCTACCTATCTACCTACCTACCTACCTACTATATGTCTCCCTCTCTATCCCTCTACCTACCTACCTACTGTTTTTCTCCCTCCCTCTCTATCCTTATAGCTGCCTGCCTACCTACCTACTGTATTTCTCCCTCTCTATCCCTCTACCTACCTACCTACTGCATTTCTCCCTCCCTCTCTCTATCCCCATAGCTGCCTGCCTACCTACCTACTGTATTTCTCCCTCCCTCTCTCTATCCCTATAGCTGCCTGCCTACCTACCTACCTACGGTATTTCTCCTTGAATCTTATGGACAAAGTATTTTATGTCATAAAGGATGACATAATACCTGTGGCCCATTGTTCTCTCTGTATCCATCTACCTACATTTTTTACATTTCCGTTGTGTGTACCTTGCACAGGTGTGACATCTACACAATCTATATATATATCATTGGTGTCGTACTTGAAAGGAGCGTTGTGTGAAAATTTGGAAGCGATCGGTGCAGTACTTTCAGAGGTTAGTGGTTTTGAACAAATTCTTGTTACATTTTTATTTATATGTTGAAAATAAAAATTTATATACCCCCCCCCACCCCAAAAAATTGACCACCTAGACCAGGGCTGTCAAACTCAAGGCCCAGGGGCTGGATCCTTGCCCATGGGATGCTTAGATCTGGCCCATGGGGCCACCCTGGAAACAGTGAAGGACTGGCCTGCAGTGCCTCTGCTGGTGAAAACAGAGCTCGGGAGAGCCGCAGGCAGCCATCCAAACTTCATTTTCACTTGCAGAGGGTTGCAGGAGGCCACCACAGCTGAAAACGGAGCTTAGGAGCCTGTTTTCACTGGCAGAGTACTCAGACCACCACAGGTGCCCCCAACACGACTGATGTCGAGCTGGCCACGCCCACCCTGGCCACACACACACCGGCCCCTTGAGGTAAAACACAACCCTGAGGTGACCCGCAATGAAATGGAGACCCTTGATCTAGATAAACCTAAAAAACTACAAATGAGAGAGAGAGTAAAGAATTTAACTTACTCAGCTTGAATAAGTTCCAGCAGCCAATGGATTCGAATTTGTTCAATACCATTTTGTGGCACAGATGAAATATAAGCCAAATTAATTATTTGGTCTTTACTGAGATTAAACAAATCTGCTCGCCTGTGTGGTAGAGGAGGACTGGAAAAAAATGAGAAAAATATATTACTTAATGTAGTTAGCACTTTTGGTAGCTCAAAGTTCCTCATATCAGATATCTTAGCAATCTATACAACAGCCTTGTACAGTAAATGGAGTTTCCTTACCAGCCCGTAGAACTTAAGACATAGGTAGTTCTTACTTACCAACTGCAATTGGGACTGGCAACTGCTAAGCAACATTGTCGTTAAATAAATAATGTAACTATACACAACTTGTTAAGAAAATCACCCATGGTTGCTCAGCGCAACATCCTATGACAGCAACTTGCAATTTTCTGCCAGCTTCCCCACTGACTTTGCTTGTTGGAATCTGGTTATGAAATTCGCAAATGGTGATCATGTAACCCCAGGGCACTGTGACAATTGCAGCTTTGAGAACTGGTCATAGGGTCTTTTTCGAAAGAGTTCTAATTTCAAATGGTCACCGATATCCCTAATAGACATCCTTTCAATCCACATCTGCACAAGTGACGATTTGACACCCTGAGTAATATACAACTGCAGACTTTTTAGAGAGAGGAAGTTTGGAAAACTCAGGTAGAAAAGGGAAGGATTTTTTTTTGCTGAATTAGGAATGGGAATCTCTCCATTAAACTCTTGATTAAAAGGGGGGGAAATTAAAAGAAGTTAGGATAAAGAACAAAACAAAAAGCATACAAAAGACTTTACCTTCAGTCAGCAAGAACAGACAACATGTTTAGTTAGAAACAAGGCATAAAAGTATTTTTATTTTAAAGATTTTTATGTTTATTTTCTCTGGTGAATAGTGAGTGCAAACTCACTGTCAGCCTTTACTTTGCTTGCTATCAGTTATCTAACAATTCTCCCCCAAATACCATGACCTCCCCCCCCCCGCCCCATGAGGATGGGGGCTCATGGTATTTGGGGGAGAATTGCTAGGTGCCAGAGGAGTTATCATGAAGGCAGGTTTGTTCTCATCATCTTCTGCACATGCTGATGGCTGGTGTTTGGGCTTGGTCAAGGTCAACCATCTCCATATACCAGCTGAATGAGGCCACTTGAAGATGCACCCCACATGACACCTTTTGGAGTTGCAGATTGACATTGGGTTGGGTAACGGGGGAGAGTGTCCTGGATAAACGTTAGATATGTACATGTTCACACTTTTTTGCTTCAGATCTTACTTCACTTTTACTGGACATGAAATGAAAACAGCGAAAGTACTTTTATCTCTACTCAAATGGAGTTGGGGAGTTTCTTTCTTGGATGCTAAATGAAGCATGCCTGACACTCACTTTGTCTTTTTCTTGTACAAACTGGTAGGTTTTTTTGCATCTGAATTGCTTTTAGATTACTAGCAGTTCAATCTTACTATTTGCTCAGAAATGTATATTATCCTAAATGTGCTTTCCTGTTGCAAGTTCTTTTCAGATGCTTTTGTGTTTTGATTTGCTGTACATTTTTATTAACTTTTCCAATTAATATTTTACTGGTAGCTACTTTGAAAGATATTTATATTTTCATTAAATTTCATTCATTCCTTTCTTCTTCTTCGGTGAGATCAGTCCATCGCTTCACACAGAAGGGAATGGTTTTCCTAGAACAGCCTTTTTCAACCTTTTTATATCGCAATGCAATTCACTTCTAACTTACTCAATTCACATTTTTGTAACATTGACAGCAACAGCAAACTAGCAGATGGGCAACTGAATTGCAGTTTATAAAAATAACCACACTGTGATCCAGCATTGCACAGCAGGTGAAAGTATTCCCCCTCGCATCTCCTATGGAACCCCTACGTGACCTTTTCGGGAACCCTAAAGTGCTGCAGAAAACCAGTTTAAAAAGGCTGCTCTAGACATTGTGCCCTAAACTCCACAGGGACATGAGATGGAGCTATAGAATTTCCCTTCTTGTTTTGTTCCCCCTTTTATTTATTTTATTTATTTATTTTAAATAAATAAATATTTTAAATATTTTTTTGTTTTGTTCCCCCTTTTATTTATTTTATTTATTTATGTTATTTATTGGATTTCTAGACCGCCTCCTCTCGCCGAAGGGACGGGGGGGGGGGGGGGGGATGATGTACAGGTAAAATTAAAAATTATCACAATCAACAATACATATAAACTAAAACCGAATTAAATAACCCTCTGTACAAATTTATAAAAATTAAAAACTTAACCTTAAAACCAAATAAAATAATTTAAAATTACAAACTGAGGCGGGAAGCATGGAATTAGGCCAGGCCGGCTAGATGAAACAGGTGGGTTTTGAGTTTCTGGCGGAAGGAGCGGAGGTCCGTGGTCGTTCTAATGTCAGGGGGAAGGTCATTCCAAAGGGTCGGGCCCATCACAGAGAAGGCCCTTCCCCTGGGCGCCGCCCGCTGGCATTGCCTAGTGGACGGCACCCGGAGAAGTCCCTCTCTGTGAGAGCGAATCGGCCGAAGGGATGGGATTTGCCAGCAGCATGCAAAGATTGTGGAACTCTACTCTCATACCATTTGCCCTATGATGGTTCTCATAAGAAGCACAAATAGCATTACTACTGGTAGCTCTATTTTTCTTGTAAGTTTCCAGTAACAGAATCCTGCAAGACTGAAATTATTTCTCCTCTCCCTTTCCTTTTCATCTCCAGAAAACTATGGAAGGTCCCTTCTGAAACTTTCCCCATGCCCTTCTCCTTCTTCTATGGCAGAGGTGGGGAACCATGGCCCTTTTATGACTTGTATACTTTGATTGTTGAGCATTTCCCTGTTAGCCAAATTCCTAAATATTTTAACTTTTTTGATATCTGCATACCCATATTTTCTTCCAATTCTCTCGTTTTTTAGTAAGACTTTTTGGCATGATCTTTGTTTCTTATTAATTTTAAGTCCTGCTACTTTGCCGAGTTCCTCTATTTTTTGAATTAATTCAGGCCCCGTTTCTAATGGTTCTCTGAAATGAATACTATATCGTCTGCGAATGCCTGGACTTTATATTCTTCTTTTTAAATTTTTAGTCCCTTTATTACGTGTTCCCTTCTAATTTCTATTAATAATACCTCTAATGTTAAGATGAATAATAAGGGTTAGTGGACATCCTTGTCTTACTCCCTTTAAAATATTAAATTTCTCTGCAACACCTCCATTTATTAGTACTTTTGCAGTTTGGGTCAAGGATATTGTCTCAATCATCTTCACAAATTTCTCTCCAAATTTCATGTTTTTTAGTTGTGTAATGATGAATTGCCAATTCAGATTGTCAAAAGCCTTTTAGGTGTCTAAAAAGATCAGTGCAACTTGTTTTCCTGGATGTTCTTCGTAATATTCTAATGTATTCATAATTATTCTCATGTTATTTTTCAGTTGTTGTTTAGGTAAAAAGCTATTTTGGTCTGAGTGGATAATTTCGTTTAGCATTTTTTAAAAATAGTTCTGCCATTATGGATATAAATGTTTTGTAATCTGTATTCAGTAGTGAAATGGATCCGTAATTTTTTATTTGTTAGTAATCCGAATCGTCTTTGGGTATGAGTGTTACTGTATATATGCTTCTGTCCATGTTTTTGGTAATTTGGCTTCTGTAAGTGCTTCATTGCACAGATCTAACATTACTGTTTCTATTGGTCCTTGTATGTTTTTCAACTCTCAGAATTCCAGAGCCAATCCACAAGTCACAAAAGGGATATGGTTTCCCACCCCTGTTCTATGGGCTAAGATCTTTTTTACAAGCTGATGATCTAGTCTCCAGCTCTCCCTCCTATCTCGCAAGATCATTTCCACATATCATATCACAGATACACTCACTGCTATTGGGGAAGGACAAAACACAGATAAGGGCATCTCTTTAAAAATTAGGTAATGTCAACATTAACCTACCAAACTGCACACCAAAGCTGAAGGGAGCTACAGTGAGTAGTCCCCAAGGATTCTGAGAGAGGAATTGAAAACCTCCAACTTTTCACCCTCTGCTCAAGTTTTCCACTACCATGAGGTAGGCCAATATTTTTATTTTTTCACATTTCTGAATCACCCATCTTTCTTAAGGATATATTATTTACATATTGCAAAAAGAGGAAGGGTTGCATTAGATCATAGCTTGCCTATGGGTTCATGGTGTGAGATGTTGAAGAAGAGATTTCTGAATTCCTAGCTCATTTTTCCACAATGCAATTATGCTTTCTTAAAGAAATAACTCTTGCTCCTTTAGAATTGCAACCTAACTTGAGGGCTAAAGGAAATCGTATTAAATATCAGTTTAGTGGATTGTATTTACAAATAATGAAGGCATTCGCATAAAAAACACCTATCACAAACCAATCTTGAAAAATCATTAGTATGTATCCGAAAGAGGAATGCATATTTTTATTGCCTTTGCTTTATCTTACTTTTGTAATGTAAAAAAGGAAGCAAGAGAAAACCTTGACTTTGCAAAGTTAACTGCAAATATTTAAACAAACTGTCTTCAATTTGCTGATTTCAAACTGCAAACCTCATGACTTCACTGCACAAACAACCGTCATTTCTTACCAATATCCCGCGCTCTTCCAAAAATGCCTCAACTCGCCTGTAGGGCGCGAGAGATCCACGTTTATATGGACAGACCCCACAGTCGCTTTCATTAGGATCAGGCTCAATAACTCCGCAAAACTCCATGTTTTATCCGACTTCATAGCACAACGGATCTGAAATCCTCCCCCCAACCACCACCTCCAGCTACGCTTGACGCCACACTCCGGCACACTCTATTCTTCAAAAGGGGGAGCAAGTTGATATCCAAACTACCATTAGCTATTTTATCAAGCTTTACCACCCGATTTCTTTGCTAATATAGGGAGTACATTTAATGAGAAAATGGGACATTAGAGATATTACTGCCTCCTGTGTTATTCCATAGTTGCTATCACATATTTTTGCTATTAATCCCCCCCCCTTTACAAAATATGGTCGTTTCCTCTATTTTACTTCCTGCTTTTCCTCCCAGCCAGATCGCCTTTTGCCCAAAAAGCCAACGAATAGTTTCCATCCGATACCAAGTTAGGTGGGGCTGCCTCGCATAAATAAACAAATTTTAAAAAATCTTTACTGGAGTAAGAAACCCCAGTCAGAACTAGGGGTATGTTTCCGAGGAAACTGCGCTGGAAGAGGAAACGGCTGTAACACTGCAACTCGTTTACTGTGGATAATGATCCATTTTGCTTAGGGCTTGCCAAATATTGGACCTTATATTACCTAGGAGCGAGCAAGTTCCGTGCATAGCTCATTCAACTTCTGAGATAACGTGAGAGTGAGCAACAAGCGGCTACCGTTAATTTATGCTAAAATAAGTAGTGCGTTTAATTGATGCCATGCACGCATATTTATGCATCATTTATATAGTGTAGTTGTATTGTAGCATCACTCATATATTGTAGCTAAAGGGTAAGAAAAGTTGACTGCGTGTTTTTTCTCTGCTATGTAACATATTTTTTATATTTAATGGCCCCCATGAGTTTTTTAATTTTTGTTTTGTTTACAAATTAAGAAACCCCACATACTAATACAAGCTTAATTTAGTCTCCACTGAATCCTTTTAACACCAGGCGGGTACACACATCCTTTCTAAACTGCGATCAGTTAATCCTATATGCAATGGGATTTAGTATTTATAACTGCCGTTAAGAGCGATTCTGGCCAAACAGGATTCATTTTCGAGGAAACCATTCTAGAGCTGTAAATGACGCTAAACTCATTTACTAGCGAGCAGGTTCCATTGGAGTCAATGGGATTGATTTCCGAAGCAGCCTTCCTGAGTAGAGGCACTGGGCTAGTCGCAGCTATTCCATACAGCTGAATGAAGTTGAAATGAGATCGGATCGGTCTTTTATAAACTTTCCTCAATTTCCCCATCTGCCCAACTTTTTAACTAGACTTTCCTTTCTCCTCTGCCTCCTTTTTTTTAATTGGCCAAAGATGTCGCTTCCCTTCTAGCCTGGCGACCAATCATCTCATACGAAACGCCAACGGTGGAAGTTTCTTTTAAAGGCGAGCGAGCTCCACCCCTCATTTTCTTCACTCCCGTGGATTGGCTGCTTCGGCAGTGCCGGAAACAACGCGCCAATGCGATGGACCAATCATAGGGCGCGCTGGCGCAGCCTGGCGTTGGATCGAACTTTTCTCTGCAGTTTGAATTTTGGCGGCCGCTCGTTTGGGTCTTTGGAATTCCGTTCGGATTTTACTTGCAGCGGGAATGGCGACGCCAACAACGGCCGTCTCTAGGCTCCACATGGGGAAACGTCTGCGGGAAAGGTAAAAGGATGAGGGGGTTTTCTGAAGCCAAGATTATGTCGTGGTGGGAAGAGAACGGGGTCTGCCTCTGGAGCGCTGAGCGGTTAGACGGACTTCTCGGCTCCTTTGGGAGTGAGCGAGCGGGGGTGGGGCATCACCCCTTTGATGCCGTTTCCCCTCGTAAAAAAGCAGCCTCGGAAGGTTTCAAGGAGGCTCAATATGTCTCAATATGGTTTGACATCTTTTGACAGCTGAGCAGTGAAGCTTTATATTGACTGGACTTGGTTACAATTCACACCCAAAGACCAGGGATATTCAGAGAAATGAGTGGTACAATGAAATTTGGAGTATGGCAACAAATGATAAATTAACAACAGAAATTAAACTTAAAAAAGGGATGATTAAAGTAAATTAAAATAATTATAATGAAATGGGGGAGGGGAATTTTATAAAATCAGTGTTGGTGGAATAAACCTACACAAGAATATATGTTGCTTTGGAGGGGATAAGGGCACAATTGGAATATATTGTGTAAGAAAAATAAGGGGGGTCTCCAGAGGCTGGGGGGATGCACTGTAATATGTGGTTTTTTCCTTTTCCTTTTGTCTTTCTTTTTTTGTATTCAGTCATATATGTACTGTTTGTATTACTTGTGTTTACATAAAAATAGAAAAGACTAGGCCTACGGACTGGGAAATTTAGAAAAAAAGAAAAAATGGACAGGGATATTTTTTTTTTAAAAGGAGGCAGTGGTTAACCACTTACATTTGGCTGGGGGGGGGGGTGGAACCCAAAACAAAACAGCATGGGTGTGTCCATGAAGTCCCACGAGTCAAACTGGATTCCAAGATGTCTTTATCCTGATACATCGATTGTGGGTCTTTCATCTACATAAAGTCATCAGGTAGCTTTGGGAAAGATGTCCTGTCGCTTCTCCATCCATCTCCCCTTGCATATTATGAGGATGATAATATTGGCTTCTTTTGCATCTTTGTTTCAAAACAAGGGGGGGAGGGCTTCTGAACACCTAAAAGCATTACTGTAAGTAATTTAGCTTTTGTTATTAAGCATTTTCCACTGAGATTTATAGTTGCGTGGAAATATGGGAAATTTTTGTATTTATTTTTGTATTCAATGAAATGACTAGCCTTCTCAATCACTGAAGGACTTGTATCCTTTTAAACCTATTTTTTGATTAGCTATTATTGTGCTTTTGTACCTCTAATAACAGAAGTTTTAAAGAGCCAGTTTGGTATAATAAGTTCCAGTCCCAACTTAGGCATTGAGCCAGCTGCATGACTTTGGGCTACAGTAATTACTTTCTCTAAGCAAACAGTACAGAAAGCCTTGCCAAGAAAACTGCAGGGACTTGTCCAAGCACTTATCAGAAATCAACAGTACAAGGCACAACAAGAACCCAAAGTCTGGGGGCATATTATATATTTTTAGAAAAAGAGGGTGCACATGTATACTGTCGGGACTATTCTCTCAAGACCCTGAGATACATGAACAGGATTAAATTCCTTCTACAGATTAGGTACCCTCTTTTAGTCATCTCTAAACAAGTTAGAAGCCAAGTTTGTCCATGGCTTCTTGTTCTTTCCAAGGCACTCAGATCATTTCATGGCCACCAGATCAGAGATGAAGTTCAATCTGACATTTTATGTTTTTAAAAAGTATAAATGTATTACATTGATATACAATATTAATATTAAGTTGATGGAAATGAGAATTCTGGTGTAGGGAGCAGAACTGAAGAAGCTTATTGGATGAGAAGCGAAATGTCTTCAAGCAAAAACAAAGTCCAGTTGCCTTTTCACAAAGCACCTTTGGAAGCAAGGGCAATGCTTGCATTAAGTGTCATCATGGCATTGAAATTACTCTTTTCTTTTTCAGTGAAATTTTGGCTTCTTCCCTGGTTAGTAGTGTTAATCAAGCACTGGGAAAACTATTAGATTTGTGGAATGCAATGGGAATTAGCAAAGAGCTGCAACTTGAACGCATGGAGGCTGCAAAGTCCCACATTGAGGTATGGAAAAGTGTCTCATGTGACATTGGATTGCATGACACATCTAGTACCAGTTCCCAGTACCCATTTTATGGGGAAATTGCATTTTGTTGTGTGATGTGATATTGGGCAGCAAAGCTACCAGAGGGCTGGACAAGAAACAATGGTTGGAAACTAATCAGAGACAGAACCAATCTAGAATTAAGGAGAAACTTCTTAACAGTAAAGGCAATTAACAAGTGGAACAGCTTTCCTTCAGAAATCATAGGCGCTCCATCACTGGAGGTTTTTAAGAAGAGACTAGACCAGTGATGGCGAACAGCAGCTGATGACAGGGCACATACCAACAGAGAGGGCTCTGCATGCAACTTCTGGCACCCGTGCCATAGGTTCACCATTGCGAGATGGTGAACCTATGTTTGAATTTTACTTGTTTGAAATGGTATAGGTTCTCTTACTTGAGCAGGGAGCAGAACTAGAAGAACTTCAAGGCCCCTTCCAGATTCTACTCTACTCTACTCTATTCTTTATTCTTCTCTATTCTATTCTATTCTTCTCTATTCTCTCTTCTTTATTCTATTTCTATGTATTTGTTGCTGTATTAGAAATTATGGTTTCATTGATGTAAAATAGGGGGTTAGGATACAGGCAGTCTGCCTGTGATCATGATAACTTATGATTATCCCCAAATAACCATTTTTAGCACAATACGTTTTAAATACAGTACTTCTGCAAATTTAAGATTCATTTTCCTCCTCCCAAAATCCAATATGATTCCACCCCACATACCTGGAAATGTCATGACATCAGTACAACATGGCAATTGCATTACTTTGAGGCCTCAAAAGTGTAAAGTTTCTGACTCAGACAAACAACTCATAACAGCTGTGAAACACGTGGACAGTGCCACATAAAGTTTCTGAAATGTATAACATGCTTGGAGAGCAGACTTTTCTGCATGATTCTATCCTAATGATAAAAATTCAGGCTTTTCAGAGATTTTGAAACTAGAAAAGAAAAGCTACTTGATAGGAAGATAATAGGGGGGGGGGAGAAATAGAATAGTGCCTGAATGCTTTGAAATAGAGCAAATTGGAGTAGGGGCATCTTATCAAATTCTCTACTTTTTCCTATTCATTTTTTTTGTATGTTTGTTGATAATTTCTGTTCAAAGAAGCTCTTTGCAATTGTTGTAGAAAATATGTTTGTAAAGGTTTGATGCTATATTCAAATAAATATAGCATTTCTTTTTGTAAAACCTTGCCGTTTTCAGAAAGGTGGGGTTGTGACTCTAAGGTATATTGTGTTTCAAGTAAAATTCACTTGTTTGATTATATTATCCCCTTTGGAAATGTGTGAAAAACATTGATGTGCTTAGGACAGCTGCTTAAAAGCTCTTTAACCATACAAGTGTAAAAGCATCTGGAACAGTACAGTACTTTTTTCTCCTGCAAAATAAATTGCTCAGGAGAAGAGGTGTTTATCTTTAAAGTCAGTCAGTTACTGCAAGTATCAACCTGTGTCTGAGCCACTTTCATATAATTTAGATCAAAGTATTTTAAACTAAAAGCTTACTAATCAATTACAGGTACTCGGTTTTTCACTTTTTAGTAAGCAGTCATCTTATTTTCCAGATGTATGCCTCTGATTGCAACGTTTGGTTTGTAGCAGGAAGATAGGGAGGATCAGTTTTGACTATTCTCTGTTTTGTTCTATGCATCACATTTGTTTTCATTGAAACCATGTGGGAAATGACATGAGGGATACAGAGGAAAACGAGTCAGAAAAACTCTTCATTTCATTCATGAATGAAAGCCTTGATTGACAACAATCTGATACCTTTTTTGACTGCCCCTGCTCACATCAAATCCTGGGCTAATGGATATAGGCTTTATTTTAGCTATGGATTCTGATCAAATAAGCAGTTCAACAGTTAGATCAGTTACAAACCTATGCTGAAATGTTTTTTTGGTGTGTGTGTGTGTTTCTGAACAGGCGCTATTGAACGATATGATTGATGAAGAAAGCAGTTTGAAGAGCAAAATTGAAAATGACATTGAAATTCAGAAAAATCAATTGAATGTAGTCAGATATCAACTTGGTCTGGACCCTTACAAGGTAAGTTCTTTTTAGCTATTAATTGTTCCCAAGAACAGAAAACTGAAGTAATATTAAGCTGGCATAGATTACTTTTATTTATAACTAGCTGATGACCCGGCGTTGCCGGTGTATTTATAGATATCAAAGTGTTTCTCTGACAGGGAGTCATTGAGAGGAGCCTTTCTTCCCATGCCCATAATCCCTGCCCTCTCCCTTCCCCCTACGATGTGCTCCTCTTTCCCACCCTGTCTACGATCCTGGCATGTTGCCCCAAATCCATCAGGCACTTCCCCATTTGTCCACTGGAGGGTGAATGTCGTGGCTGGCTTTCCAGAGGAAGCTGCGAAGGAACTAACATCACAGACAATTGGTGCTCTAGGACGCCGCACTCGCTCTCCTTAACGGCCAGGCATTCCAGAGTTATGCTAAAGTACACACACAGCAGGGGTGTCTCCTCTCTTTTCTAAATGCTAAATTGCTTTTATTTTTTAATGAGCATTTAAAAACAAATAATAAATAGAATGCAGTTTGTTGACTGACAGCGACTGAACATTGAAATGGGGACAGGAATTATCTGAGGGATTTCTTACTTTTTAAAGCAAGCTGGGAAAAATGGTGCATTTCTCAGTAAGGGGGAAAATAATAAGCTTATTTCAGGTGACTGCCCAATTGTTCATTGGCTAAAAAGCTTATAAACGGTTTCCTATTGTTTTTTACTTCTATAAATCAGAGATCCATGCTAGCAATGGTAAGCATGAGGCCTCTTGCATCTCCCAGCACCTGTTTAGCACCAGAATTTCTTGCTCTGAAACTCATCAGAGATCTTCTGAATAATTTGAGTGGGGCTTTTTTTTAGTCTGCGCCCAGGTTTTATAAACAAGGTTCAGCAGCCAACATAAAGCAAATTACTCTTGTAGAAAGATGGTTAGAAAAAATACTTAATAATCATTGTAGCTTCACCTCACATCTAGCCACCTATATTGTAGAAAATACCAAGAACCATGTGGTAAAGTGCCAACATTAGTACAGGGTTATGAATCATCCATCGGTCTGCTGAAAGAACCATGTTATAAGGTTTTTCCTTACAACCACAGGATCAGGGCCATGTGGACTTTGTGGGTGGGCTGATATTATTTCACAGCTTGGAGGTACCCATAAAGAAGGTGTATTTCTAAAGTCTAATTGTAACGATGGAACACAGAGCCTGCTGTACTAGATGTATTAAAATAAACAGACAACTTGATGGAGGCCACTTATAGAAGTGCTAAATATATCTATTTGCTGTATAACTTTACAGGTTGATGATGGCTTAACTATCCTTCAGTTAGAGAAGGAATATCGTCTGGCATTAGACAGTGCTCTTAAAGAAAAACAGGAGAGGCTGGAGAAGTTGACTCAGCTACAGCGAGAAGATCAGGCATTATGTACAGAGCTTTGTGTAACCCCTTACTACATCCCTACTGGCAGTATTCCAAGTAGCACAGAGCTGGAAGAAATAAAAGAACATGTAACAAATCTTCTGAAAGTAAAGGTATGGCACTGATTTATATCCCTTCATTAGTAAGTCAGACTTTGCAGTCAAAAATAAGCTAAATGAACATTCTGCTTTCTGGAGCGAAAAAGAATTAGCATTGTGAGGTCTCTGATTTGCATTCCATCTGCAACGGAAATCCCAGAAAGTTTGCTGCCGGAAGAAACACTTTGACTTTCATCCAGACTTTATGCAAAGAATTTGTAATCAAGTTAAGCATGAAATGGAGGAATAGGTAGAGATTCTATTTTTGACTGAAGGAAAGTCAACTAAATACCCTCTTGTTAGGTTTTTTGTGGGGACAGTAGCTCCCTAGCTGGACCATAAGTGATTTATTTATCAAATTTATATGGCTGCCCATCCCACACACCTGGGCAGCTTACAATAAAACCATTTAGAGAGGACTGGAAAGCAGTGTATAAGTCTAAGGGCTATTGCTATTTGTTATTATATATTTTTCTTATTAATACTGTATTTCTCCTGTGATATAGGAAGTTGGGCAGATTCCAAATTGTATAAAAATGAATAAAATAAGCTATTTAATTTGATACATTTAAACTATTTGAGTTATTTATTTGAACAGGAACAAAGATTAGAAGAGTTTCATAAACTGAAAAGAGAAATCAGACTATGTAGTAAAGAAATTGGGCACACACCTGATGGAACCCTGGAAAATAATATGTTATGTGACGATGAAGAAGAAGGATATATTTGTCTTACAAAAAAGTATCTAGAAGATCTTCAACAGTTTATCCATCAGGTTGGGCTTCTTGTGTAAAAGATTATATTCCTATGAATGAATGAATCAATTACTTGAACTATTAACTTGCAATATTGTTTAAAGTTATACTGCATAAAAAACAAGGCTCCAAAATGAAAGCATCTCAACTTTTCTTGCTTCAGATTCATAGCATTTATAGCAGTGTTTCTCAACCTTGGCAACTTGAAGATATCTGGGCTTCAACTCCCAGAATTCCCCAGCCATTGAATGCTGGCTGGGGAATTCTGGGAGTTGAAGCCCAGATATCTTCAAGTTGCCAAGGTTGAGAAACACTGATTTATAGCATATGGGCTATCTGTCTGCTGTACTTTGTAACATTACAAAATTAAGGACTGATGGTAAGGGTGATAATAAATCAAGTTTTAATTAATTAGTGTTTTCTTTAGTTCAGGCTCATCTTTTGGGTCTTAATATCAGCAGCCTTTGCAAATGATTGACAAGGTTAAGATTATGCTTATTAAAAGCCATTTAATAGCATTTTAGTTACTATGTTGTGCAATCTTTTACAACTTTTGAACAGGCATGCATGTGTGTATACATACAGAGAAAGAGATTATGTTCCAGTATCAGCCATTATCCTTCACTGGGCAAATGGACACAGAAACTGTGCTTTCTTTTTTCCTATTGACTCCCATCTAGTAAACCTGGGTTCTATTTGGATCTGACCTTTAGGCTACTATTTACAGAGAAACACAGTTCACTTGCCTTAGTTTGTATTTATTTATTTGTATCCCATCTTTATTATTTTTACAAATAACTCAAGGCTGTGAACATACCCCACCCATCTTCCTCCTCATATTTTCCCCACAACAACTCTGCAAAGTGAGTTGGGCTGAGAGAGACCAAAGTCACCCAGTTGACTTTTATGACTATGGTGATATTAGAATTCACACTCTCTAGTGTCTTTAACCACTAGACCAAACTCTTAGTTCTCCATTCTTTAGATAACCCTTTTTGCATATACTAATTTGAGTGTGGCTCTTTAGTTGCAGAAGAAGAAGGAATCTCTGATGGCCACCAAGGATGTCCTGATGAAACAAGTTCAACTTTTATGGGACAGACTTCAGTGGCCACAAGAAAAGCAAGAACAGTTCACGAAAATGACCAGCCAGTGTTCCATCTGTGAAGCCACGAATATGGTAATAGAAGGAGAATTTTAACGTCTCTCTCTACTGCTAACATGAATGTAGTAGGTGAAGTGTATTTTGTAACCATCACAATTAATGGTTTCATTTTGTTTTCATTAGTGGGAAGAAGAATTACAAACACTGGAAGAGGTGAAGAAGGAGAAAGTTAAAGAAATTATTTTGAAAGTCAGGCAAGATCTTGAGAGCTATTGGCAGAAATGCTTTTATTCCGATGAACAAAAAGCTGCGTTTCAGCCCTTTTATGATGGTAATTCATTGTAGTATATGTTTATAAATTCAAAATGTAATCATTATTTGCCTCCTATGCTTGAAAGCAAATAAGTGCTTTTTAAAGAGATGAGAAAGAGAAAGCATATGGGAGGCTTGCGGTGGGCAGGAGCTACAAAGCTGGGTGAAAAAGTAGCAGGAGCAACTTTAAACTTCCTGCTGGCTTCTCCATTGACTTGTGAAAAGTTGACAGGAAAAATACGAAATCATTATGACTGCAATAAGCTGCGATGGCATAAAGTTCCCAGATCACAAACATGTAACTGGGAATGCTACAACATCCAGAACTCTTGAGAACTGGTTTTAAGTCTTCCTATTTCAGAAGCGTCATAACTTTGAACGCAACCCAAGAACTATCTCTATTGTTGATTGGAATAGTGGGATAAATATTTAAAGGTTTTCTGGGTTCAATCACAATAAATGTGTTTTGTGTCTGTTACTCTGGGTTTTCTTTGCTTTTTAATAAACGTTTTCTGAATTATATAGACAATTTCTCAGAAGAATTGTTGTATCATCACGATGAAGAATTGATCAAAATAAAAGAAATTTATGAGGAAGCCAAGTGTCTTTATGACAGTGTTCATAAATGGGAGGGCTCTCTGGATCGCTTCATTGAATTGGAGGTAGATGCTCTTTCAATGCTTACCTTGTTTTTAGTTGCCAGGGATAGTTTATTATTTTTTAAAATTTTACAACAAATACTATTTTCTGATATGAGTTAGAACACCATATTTGCCTAGTATTGGTATTTTCCAGAAGGGTTATAAAAGCTCCCCATTGTCCCCAGAAAAACAAGTTTGGAGAATGCCAACGCAGTAAGCTGAATGAGAAGAAAGTTATTTGATTGATAAAACGTAAATGCTACAAAAAGGATATTGCAACTGTGATAAAATTCATGATACAAATAATAAGCTTTTTGCCATGAGATTAGTAAAGCTGATTTCAGTATCCAATTATTGATTTTATTCTTTATAAGGGCAAGTTTTAATGGACTGAGAGAAAAAACCCAACTCTAACTTTCAATCAGAAACCCTATTTATTTGAGAAATTATCTTACTGTTAAAATCTGGAAACCTACAGTTTTTTTCTAGCATTCCTAAACCTGATTCAGGTACTATAAGAGAAGAGCAGATAGCTGGGTGGTGGTGGTAGTTAAGCACATCATCAGCTTAGAGCAGGGGTGGGCAAACTTTGCAACTTTAAGTCTGAAGGACTTCAGCTCCCAGAGTTCTCCAGCCAGCAAAGCTGGCTGGAGAAGTCTGGGAGCTGAAGTCCTTCAGACTTAAAGTTGCAAAGTTTGCCCACCCCTGGCTTAGAGTCATTACATTCCTATAACGATTAATGTCAAGTGCAAAGAGTCAGGACCATCTGTTAGGCTATAGAATAGAAGACTTGTTCAAATGTATACGCAAGAATCTAGTCAAAGTTCAACACTAAATTGGTGCTAGAGTCAGCAGAATTCAGGTGGGGTTGGACATGGACTGATTTTGGGAATGTAACAACTCTAAGCTAAGATGCTTTTTTCAAGACACAACTGGACATTCTGGTTTTTCTTTGAAGACATTTTCCTTCTCAGCCAAGAAGCTTCTTCAGCTCTGACTGGATGGTGGGGAATGAAAGTATTCATATTCCTTGCAGACAGTTGGTCATTTGTGTTCTTTTAGAGAGTCGTTGAGACCACTTAGAGGTTTATCTGTGTCCTCAGAGTCACCTGAGTAGTGCAAATGAGTAAGAGCCTTTTTGCAACTGCTGAAAGGATTGATTTGAAGGCTCCAGACCAAATGGGTGTGATGGACGGGCATGGGACAATTTGTCACAGCCAACTTGCCACGGCCAACTCCCCACAGCCAACTTGCAGAGGCCAAACTCGCTATGGCCAACTCGCCATAACACAACTTGTTACAGGACAATTTAACGATTTAAATGATTTTAAATAAATAAAAAATATTTTAATTTTTGCCATTCAAATTTCACCCTATCCTTCGTTTTGCAGCCTTTCTTTAAATTCTATTCTACCATATCTTTGATATTAATGTAACTCTTGTTCTGCAGCAAGTTCTCCTGTGGTGAGATGGCCATGGCAAGTTGTCCTGCAGCGAGTTGGCTGTGGCTCATGGCGAGCTGCCTGTGGTGAATCGTCATAGACTCCAGATGGATTGCTTATTACTAAAAGTTGCAGAAGGCACTCTCCTTTCTGCAGCCAATGAAGCGCTAATTCCACTCAATGCTTTCAGGAACTGCTGAAAATAGGATATATTAAAACATGCAGCTTCAGCTGGTCCTCAAAAGTATTGTGTGCTTTGTCTGGTTGAGAAAAGAGATATTTTTTTTTACCAATAGACAGCCTCTTCATATCTAGGGGTTGTCTTTAAGTCAGATATTCTCAACTAGGGGGTCTACCTGTATCTAAATTGGGAAAGTTTATTCATCTAGAAATATTATATAATTTTTTGTTATGCTAGTATTTACTTCAGCCATTTGATTTTACTTTGGTGTACATTTTCAATTTTTGCTGGTCGCTGACTGAATAAACCATATTTCATTTCATTACTTTGATGTTGTTCTTGGAATTCTTAGACTTGTCTGATTTGTTTTCTTGTTAAATTCATCACTAAAATAAACGCTACTCTAGCATAAGTTGATGAAAACAGAAAATTACATCCAATACATACGCAGTAACCGTTATGCTTTGGCCTGAAGGACGATCCCTCTGAAAAGGATTGTTAGTGATACTGAAGTTGCTACTGGTAAAATACATGTTTGATTATTCAGTATATTAATCTATTCAGTGTTTGTGTTTTAGAAAAAATCAACAGATCCAAGCAGGCTCCTAAACAGAGGGGGTAACTTGCTCAAAGATGAACGCGAAAGATCGAAAACTCAAAAGCAGTTGTCAAAGGTAAAATGCCAGGACAATGTTTTCATAGCTTCTCGCGTTTTGAGAGGAGGATAACAGTGGAAGATCTTAGCGATAGTGAACCTTGAGTATTTGAGACAAACATAAAATACTGTTAACAGTGCAAGTTAAAAGAGCTGCTATGTAACATGAAGTTAAGATAATCATTCTGGTTCTTTTATTGCAACTTCATTTTATAAGGGTCTTTGGTTGATTAAAAAAACTTTTGCTTATGTAATTCTGTCTCTAAAGTACTCAAGTGGGAAATTATGTTTCTACTGACATACATCTTAGAATCATTGATGATTTGCTGGACTTGCATGTTTTAATACAATATAGTTGAGGCGTCAAAGGTTTTAATTCTGAAGTATTAATGAACTGATTTTGGAGTAAGCCTTTTTTATACTTCAAACTGTAATTACTTGGGCACTTGGCTGAGTTGGAATAAAAATAGTTAATGGAATAAATAGTTAAAATTCAGAATAATTAATATAGACATTTCTTTTGCAAATTTAGTTAGGAGAAGAACTGAAGAAAAACATTGAAAATTGGGAGAAGGAGCATAATTCAGATTTTCTTATTAGAAGCCAGAGGTTTCTTGATTATATGACTCAACAGCTGCAGCATTATAAACTTAAAAAAGATCAGCCCAAAACAGTAAGTTGTTATTCATGATTTCGGTGCTTTTATTGTGGAATAAAGTGACTTTCATGCTTGAAGACAGGTCTTTTACATTTTTTTTTTAGCTGTAAACGTCATACTATGGAACAAATAATTCTGAAATTTAGGAAAATGTTTTTTTTAAAAAAACTAATTATACTTTTGCTATTTTTTTATCCCCTTTCTACGTGTTTTGAAGTTGCTCAATAAGTGAATTCAAAGCATGGTTGGCATCTGTTTGCAAATACATTAGGGGTGAATTTTGGCTAGATTAATAAATAATGGTGGTTTAAATGTAATTAATGTTTGAAGGAGAGTATGAAAACACAAAATGGTCAACACGCTTGTCCATCTTTTAACAATAATGAAAAGGTGGAGGTGACCCATACCTTTCTGTGATGGTCATGGTTGTCTGTATGGATTGGATGTAGATTGGTGTAAAATGTATCAATATTTACTACCTTAAAATGACTTTCAGTTTCAGTCAGTGAAGCGGGAGGAATCTGCAACTCCAAAAGGAGCTATGAAAAGATCTGCCCATGTGAATACTCCAACTACAAGCAAGATACGCAAAGTAAAATATTTTCTGAATGCTTATTGGTAACAAATGTTCATCCTGTTTGTCTTGTGTATATATATGAGATATGATATAAAATGTCAGGAATATAATATAATATTGCAGGTTCTACTGTGTAGGTCTGATCTTGAAACTTCTATATCCCAGGAAAAAATTGTTGAGTTTTCTCTCCAGACCTCCAAACTACTCCTTATCTTTTTATTTTTCTCTTTTTTTCTGGGCAGGTGAGGTTCAAGTCAAATGCTAGGCCAAAACAGCCCTCTATTTTTAGTTTGTAAAGCTGTATGGGACTCAAAAGTACTCTTGGAAATAAAGATTATGTTTGAAGCTGGCCCTTTTGTTATCAGCTTTCAATTATAAAATAAAATAAAACAATCTTAAAATCAGTGGGAACCTGGAACCTGACAGATATCTTGGGAAGTTTAGCAGGTCCACTATTCCCAGGAATGTTTTAAACATTTCTGCCAAAGTTTCAGAAT
This sequence comes from Rhabdophis nuchalis, assembly GCA_039707465.1. Taxonomy (NCBI): domain Eukaryota; kingdom Metazoa; phylum Chordata; class Lepidosauria; order Squamata; family Natricidae; genus Rhabdophis; species Rhabdophis nuchalis. The sequence goes on along the minus strand of CM077644.1, from coordinate 147,474,238 downwards.
GGGCATGTCACTATTCTGCACAAAAAATGAATAAATATATTAGGGTTGTATTTTGAAAGCTATTTCTGGACTATTAAATACTTTTAAAAAAAGAGTCAAAATCTATTAGAATCTTACCTTGATTGTCTGTAGTATAGGCCACCCTAAAACATTATTTCTGCTCAGTAGCTCTAACATCATGGGTGTCAAACTCGATCAGGTCACGTGATATATTATGGTTTTTGCCTTAACAGAGCCAGGGTGGGCGTGGCCTGTGCGGGATGCATCAAGCCTGCGGGCAACCAATTTGACATCCCTGTTCTAACATAAAAATAAGCTAAGCACCAAGGACTCTACAATCCAGATACAGTTGTTGTCTGTTAAATGGCAGGAAGAGGTTTTTGTTTTTCTTTTGTCTGATTTTGTTGTTTTCTTGAGCTAGTACAGTAGTCCAGAAAAAGAAGACTCTTAAAGGTATTTTTTAAGTTTGAAATAACTTAAGAATATGTTCTTGGAGATTAGTATTGGGTTTTAAATATGCTGTTTATTGAAATGTCCACAAGTTTCTTATTCCTGATTAGAAATATTCTTTTTTTCAGGTAGCCTCAAACCTAACTGTACTTAAAGCATCCAGTTGCAATAACATAGCAACCGATTTTGCTGTTCCTGGTAAACAGTTATTTCAAAGCAAAGTGAGTAAAGCTGATCACATTTCTTGTTAACACTTGGACTGGTTGTTGAAGGTAATACAATAATGAGTAGCTGTATCTTTGAGTTTGAAGACACAGTGCAAATCTACTTCTTGATCAGCATTGGTTGGGTTTCTGTCATTGAGGGCAAGGCATTTGTGGATCACATGACGCATGAGCCGGCCTGATTTATACTCCTCCCTGATTGCTCTACTTTTGGCCAATCTGTTTGGTGGTTGACATCCAGGGAAGTTTCCCCGCTCCCCCCCTTCCCCCCCCCCCCCCCGGATTAGAGAAAGGATAACAATACATTTGAGAGATCACATATGATACACTGGGTTTCATTTGCAAGTTTCAACCTAAGCTCCTGAATCAGTACAGCTTTGAACAAAAAAAGCAAAAAAACTGCACTTCACTTGAATTGACGAGTGTTAATAATCTTTTCATAAGTGCTTATTCAAAACTAACTTAAGTTCCACTAATATCTTGTTTGTTTTGGATATTAATGGTATGCAAGCTTTGCTTTCTATGTATGTATAATTAACATCTCTAATTGGTTCTGGTAACATAATTTTTATTGTACAAATATATCAGGAAAAATTATTTAGTTTTCCGCTGTGTATAAGAGGTTAGATCAGTGATGGCTAACCTTTTTTGGCTTGTGTGCCAAAAGCGAGGGGAGCGCAGGGAGGGTTGTGCATTGGCATGCCACAACCATAATGCTGTGTGCATGACCTCCTGCTTTGGGTGTGTGTTTTTCACCCTCCCCAGGCTCCAGAGGCCTTCTAGGAACCTGGGGAGGGTGAAAACAGCCTTCCCTCCCCACCTCCAGAGGTTTCAGGAGCTTCCCTGAAGCCTCCAGAGGGCAAAAAACAGCTTCAAAAGAAGGCCTAAATCAGCTGGACAGCACACACATGCACTGGAGCTGACAGGGCAATGCCTCGCGTGCCCTAAGAAATGGTTCTGTGTGCCACCTGTGGCACCCGTGCCATAGGTTCGCCATCACAGGGTTAGATATTTGGGGTTTTTTGAAAAAGAATTTAGTCTTACTTTACCTTAGTAAGAAAATGATTGTGCTGCCTCTTGTAATATTACTTTTCAAAGTTTATTCATATATACATATAATCCATATTTATCAATCTCAGAATGGAATAGATTGGTGGTGCAGGGGTTAGAATGCAGTATTGCAGTATTAATTTTTAATTAGGTGCAATTTTTCCTCCTATTCTATAACAGCTTATTTACTTGGCTATATTTTATATTTGATGTAACTTGAGACTAGGTGTGTATTACATTTTGCAGACTCCTTCCAAAAGCACACTTCTATATTCCCTGCACCAACCATCATTAGAAGAGTGCAAGAAAAGCAAATCTGCCAGCCAACCTAGTTATTCAGATTTTCTGGTATGTCTAACTTGTGTTTTCTTACTGCATAGATTCATAGGAAATAAGTAGAACATCTGGAGCAATGTTATGCTAAATATTGGTTTATTACAGTTTAGTAATGGTAGTGATAGGGGTCAGAGGTTTTCTTAAATTACTGTCATATTAGGACAGGAAATCACCATTGTCTGTGTGAATGTTTTGTATGAAGGGAATGTTAATCCTTATCCTGTCTGGGATTACAGGTAGTCCTTGATTTAGCAACACAGTTCAAAGTTAGAATGGCACTAAAAAAAGGGACTTATGACCATTTTTCACATTTACAACCATTTCAGCATCCCCATGGTCATGTGATCAAAATTCAGATGCTTGGCAACTCATATTTATGATAGTTGCAGTGTCCCATGGTTAAGGGAGGGGAGGGGACGCAGCGGAGGTGGGGCTCACACCTGGCTGCTGTCAGCGCTTTGCGGCTGCTCCGCAAAGTTCAGGGCTGTCGTGCGCAGCTATCCTCTTCCCCCTCCTCCACCTGCTGGCTTCTCGCTCGCTCCTCCCTCGCCGGCCCTCGGCTGCCCGCTCTGGCCGTCGCTTCCGGCCCGCACCGCTGAGCACGTGCAGAGCAGCCACCGGGCGCCCGGCCCCGCTCCGCCGTCCCCCCAGCCTCTATGGGAATAGTGCAACCTCAGGTACGGCCAGTGAGGGAAGCGGCGGCTACAGGGCTGGGAAAGACCGCTCAGACCCCCACCCGCACCCCGGTCAATGGTGTCCCGCTTGACAATTTTTGAAATCTGGTCACTTTACCCATGGTCATGTGATCACCTTTTATGATCTTCTGACAAGCAAAGTCAATGGGGAAGCCAGATTTACTTAACAACCAGGTGACTAACTTAACAACTGCAATTAATCACTTAACAACCATGGCAAGAAAAGTTGTAAAATGGGCCAAAACTCACTTAACAAATGTCTTATTTAGCAACATATATTTTGGGATCAGTTGTGGTTGTAAGTTGATGACTACCTGTATTTGAACATTGCTTCATGAATGCTGAGTAACTCGACAGAACAAGGGCATCTGTTGGTGGGATTAATTTGTCCAACTCTCACAATAAACATTCTTTTAATTGCACTTGCTCTTCAGCTACTTTTTCTTTCTTAAATTCAGGCTTGTGTTAATCCTATATAAATGGCCCCATTTTGTTTATTCTCAACTTAGTTAAAAATAATACTGTATTTTTCGGAGTATAAGATGCACCAAGATGTTGAAGATGCAAATTTAAAAAAAAAGGTTTTTGCACTCTGCAAATTTTCTTCAAAAAAAGGGCATGAATAGCCCTTAAGAGGCTTGTAGAGTGTTCGGAGGGGGCAAAAAACAACCCGTTTTTCATGAAAATGGGCTCAGTTTTTTGTCAAAAAAATGGGCATTAGGAAGCTTATAGAGTGCTCCTGGGGGCTGGGGGGGCACAATTGAACAAAAAACGGGCTGTTTTTTGCTCACTTCTGCCCTCCCTAGCCCCCAGGTGCTCTCTGAAAGCTTCCTAGAAGCTATGCACGGCCATTTTGGTAAAGGGGCGGGGTTTCAGGAGGCAGAAAATGATGTATTCAGTGTATAAGACGCACCCAGATTTTTACCCTCTTTTTTGAGGAAAAACAGTGCATCTTATGCTCTGAAAAATATGGTAGTCTCTGCACAAAATATACTCTGACCATAGAAAACATTGATAGTGCATTTCTGCTACTAATACTTTTTTCCCCTCAACTCATAATGTTCATTGTTCCCACCTGTAATTTAACAAACTATAATTCTATGAAGCCAAATTTAATTTTTTAATCAACTAAGTTTGATTTGACGTTTTTTTATCAAGGAGACTTCATTAGCAACTATGGGCTAATAAATCATTACATTTTACATCAGTCTTCTTCTAGCTTGGGTTATAATCCTCTTTCTTTGGTCCCTTTTCCAAAATAGCAGTTTTGATTAAATCCTATTTCTAACTGCACCTAAAAACAAATATGGAAAAAGAGGGCTTATTTAACACTTGTGTGCAATATTCTCAATTTCATATATCCCAGTTGGCAATCAAGCTATTATATGGAGAATTTCTTGGCACACCATAAATTTCAAATGGTTTCTCCATTCCAGTTTATTTTTAAACATGCCCATGCATCTGAGGCAAGGTTAGGTGCTTTTCTTTCTTTCTTTCCTTCCTTCCTTCCTTCCTTCCTTCCTTCCTTCCTTCCTTCCTTCTTTCTTTCTTTCTTTCTTTCTTTCTTTCTTTCTTCTGAGATTTATTTTATTCCTAGGAGGATTTCAGCTAATGTGACTGTCAAAATATCCACCTATCTGCTCGTTAAAAATCATGCTTTGCTCTCCCTGGAAAAATAATCCATTTTGACTAGCTCCAGATGAAAGTTTTGCTCCACTTTTTCCCTGATACTTCCCCCCCCCCCCCCCCCCCGTCTTTTCTTGTGGTAAAACTCAATTATCTACATTCTTTTTACAACATTTTTCATGCCAATTTCTTTTGAAATGATTGGTTTACTCGCTTCACCAGAAGCCAATGCATATATTGCCACCAAGCTGTGCCACAAATTAAAAGGAAAAGACAATATATGATCATATTAAAATAAACTAAAAAACCCATCTGAAAACTGATGACTTCAATCTTGCATTGAAGATCCATATGTACTCTGCATTTGTATGACCTCATTATTGACCAGATGCAAAAGCATGTGGTTAGTTCAGTTTCAATTTTACTAAAAGTTAGTAACTTCTCTTTTAAAAAAATACTGTTGTAATACATATTTTATGCAAATGTTTACATTATACATTATAGCATGAATATAATGTAAAATATGTATACATGGACACATATACACCATTTTTGAATTTTACACCAATATAAACAGAGCCCAAAAGATGTCCATTGTGGGATGGGTGTTAAGCTTATCTAACCAAAACATGGATAACTGTATTTTGATATCGCTGCCTATCAAAACTGAGGCAAATAACACACTGAAGATCTAAGGATTGTTTAGGATTGATTAAAATTGCAGACTATGCTCTTTTGATTCAATTCTATGTTTATATTTTTAACTATTTTTCTTCTCTTTTCCCTTTTTATAGCTTTTTTTCACATATATTCTGTTTACCACTAAAAAAAGTCCAAAACTTTCAACCAACCCATTTCCAATTGATCATTTTTTTGCTTTTTTGTCAGATTATACTATCGTATCATAATCTTTTCCCCATTTTCTAAAATCATATAACATTCAAAATACTGAGGCAACATGATACGTGTTCACATTTCATTCACTAATTTTCTAATTTCTACAAGTAGTCCTCGACTTATGACTGTAATTGACACCACAATTATGGTCATAAGTCATTGTGGTCCTAAGTTGAGGCACCCTCATTACCAGAAGTAATTTTTCAGGACATTTTGTAGCAGTCTTTAAATGAACATGGCAGTTATTAAATGAACCCATTCATTTCAAAGGGCTTTTTTTTGCCAGAAATATCACAAATTATCATATGATTCATGGAACGCCAGAACTGGTCATAAAGGTAGCCTACCCAACATGCGGTCATGTGATTATGAGTTATACTCTGGCCATTTCTGACAGCCAGAAGTGCTTAACAAGCTGTAAAGCACCCATTTCATGGCCACTAATAACTTTTAATCCTCGGAAAACTGCCAGAATTTAAGCGATCCCTTTTCTATCCGAATCTAAGATTTTTATTCACCCCAGTGAGTGTAGCCAGTGGTTCCCTGTTTCATCAAACCTGCAGATTTTCCTAGTTTATTCTACTTAATGATTCAGTTATGTCTTTATTGGTTTATGATTTTTGCTCTTCGCGCTCACGATTCTCTGCAGTCTTCATTTTGAACCACTTCTATGAATTACCGTATTTTTTGGACTATAAGACACACCGGTGTATAAGACACATTAAGATTTCGAAGAGGTAAGTAAGAAAAAAAAACTTTGTCCTCCCCAGCCCCCAGGAAGTGGGCTTCGGGAGGCTGCAAAATGGTTGTATTCAGTTTATAAAACGCACCAACATTTCTACGCTCTTTTAGGTGGGGTGGAAGGTGCATCTTATACTCCGAAAAATACGGTATGTCATCTTTTTCTTCAAGTTATTCTCCTAAATCCAAGGATTTGTTTAGAGAGGAGTCTTTTGGTTTGTTTACCTGATATTCTTTTGACTCTCATCTCCATTTCTCTGGTTCCCATCGATTTGCTTTGGATGATTGGTTCTCTGTGAAATTCTCTTCAGTGCCTTGTCAAATAATGTATAAAGGGCATGATAGGATCACCTGTCCCTCAGTTATGAAATCTTTAGAAAATGTTTAATATATTGAATTACACTGATAAGCTAGAAAGAGCTGACTAGAATAGTGCTACTCTCAATGATTTTATTACTATTTGGAGTATTGTGAAATATAATTAATAGTGCATAGCACTATCATAGTTTAATTCTGCCTGGTAGTATTATGGAACCATCATGATTGAAGTTTTAGAAAGTAAAGTTGAAAAGATTTCATCTTGAATGTAATTCCACCAAGCAATCCCACATAGACTTAAGCATATGTAGGTATGTAACTCCCACTAAATCTTGTGGGAATTACTTTGGAATAAATATGCATAAGATATCACTGTTAAATAAAAAGTATTTTACACATCAAAGTAATTTCAGGTCAAGATAGTTAACCAATAATGCCCCAGATATTCCTGGTACTTAACAACAGCCCAACCAGCGTGGCGAATAGTAAGTGTTGCTGGTTGGGCTGCTGGTCACAAATCCCCTACCATCCAGCTTTAGATGTGCTGGCAGAGCAAGTCACTGAGTTCATACATCACACTAAACTATAGCATGGATTATTTGCTTTGCTTTGTGTAGAGCACATCATTATTTTTTTAGCATATATCAATTCTGAGAACATGGTATGGGTAGGCTTGCAAAATGGGTGTTGGGAAGATTACCCATTCATAATATTGCAATCTGGTGGAATATAACTAGTTACAAAGCCTTGGTTTACCAAAAGCTGTCCCTGCCCTTGTTCTAACAACCCTGCTTATCGTTCCCTATTTCTAGACGTATGTAGATAGTTCTATAGTTGCGCTGCAACTTTGCATCATGCTTTGGGAACATTATTGAAAGTAAAGACGATGCTGGCAGTTTGCTTTGCAACTTTTTTTTTTTTTTTTAATTAAAACATTTTTGTCATGTGAGGCAGAAAGTCTGGCCCCGGGGGGAATGTGTTCTGTAAACTCAGCCAATTTTGATTGATTCAGTAAGCTCTGCAGGTAATCCTTTCTTACCAACCCAACCATCGGTTCAGCAACATTTGAAGTTACAATGGAACTCTAAAAGGAAGATTTACAACCGGTCCTCACACTTATGACCTCTGCAGCATTTCTGTGGTCATGTGATGGCAGTGCAGGTGCTTGCAACCGGGGTGTATTTTTTCCATGGTCGCAGCATCTCCGTGGTCACCATTTCCAACCTTCCCAGCTAGCTTTCAAGAAGCAAAATCAGTGGGGAAACTGACAGGAAATTGCAAGTCATAGTAACATGATGGGTGTTATGTTCACTAAAGACCACAGATGATTTGCTTTACAACGAGAGCCAGAACTCACGTCATAAGTCGGTGTGGTCACATGATCACATGGCATAGCAATGGAGGTGCTGATTCCAATTGCAGTTAATAAGTGAGGACTACCTGCATTTAAGCAAGCCAGAGCTCAGCGCAATATGTAATGTAAACATATTCACATGTATTTGGTTGTTGGAATCACAAAAACAATATGTTTTGTTAGCTCTACTGCATATTTTTGTTATCCCTTGCAATATTACAGAAGGAACTTGCAGTTAAATCAAGTATCAACAACAGGATTTTGAATTCCACGCTCAAAGAGAATTTGGATGGATGACCCCTACTTGAATTCTTCTCTTACAAAGCTCATCAAGTCAGTGGGAACTGTAACTATAATGAATGAACACTCCATAATTACATAATAAGATATTACTTTTTGTAACAGTCACTATTTTGTTCTGGTTCTATGTATATAAAATGTCAGAATACTAATATAATAAATGCTATTTTTATGGAAGAACAACTTTAGCAAACAGTAAAGTTAAAAAGTTTTCTTTATACACCTTCAATGCAGAGTAAGCATACCAAATGAGAGGTGTATGATTAAAGGAACAATTATGTATATGTTGAGGGGGCGTGATAAAAAGCAACTGTACTGTACAGTGTTAGAAAACCCTTGTTTTATTTAAGAGAATGTAATATATGAAAGTCAGGTTATCCATTGATATGTTTTCCTGTTTTCATGATTGACATTTTACAATTACAAAATAAGTGTTTTATGTAAATGTAAAAAAAAATAAAAAAGTTTTAATTCATCTACTTTGAAAAACAGTTTTTTTTTTAAGTGAGCTGCTTCCTCTGATAATGTTTAGATAGTAGTAATATATGCTGTGTTGGAATGCATTGGAGGCATTTCCCCTCAAACCATCAGAATATTTTGCCACAGAATTTGGGAGGGGCCCATGGTAATGATGTTTATTCATCAAACAACAGTATGTACTTAATAATAACATTAATTTCTGAGATGGCTTTGATAAAACGGCTTTTTGGTCAATTTTTTAAAATTATATTATTTATACATATCAATGCTTGAATGGTGTGATACCTGGGTTGTCATATATTTCAATAAAAATAAAAATAGTATTATTACAATTGTTAAATTTCATTTTCATTATTTCATAGTATTTGCATATATCCTTTACTGCCATCCATCAATTCTAAAACTTCTTACTCTTGTATATCTTAATGTTTTTACGCGCGCACGTGCGCACATGCACACATTACAGTTCCTCCCTTATTTCTATCTCTATTTTATCTTTTTCCCCCTTCCTATCACTATAATATTCAAAGTAATAATAAATATATTCTTTCATTATCTAACCACTTATTGTTTATTTCTAATCTTTCACTATTAACCATATTTTTATATTTATATCACTATCACACTACATACAAATTGGTTATCCAATTTATATAATTCTAATTATACACATTATTAAGATACTTTCATGGCATATTTTTACTTTACATTCCCTTTACATTGCCACATCTTTTGCCTACATCCAATTTTTTTTTTTTTTTTAATTGCAAAAGTTTTATTCAGACAAATTTTTAATCTTCTTTTTTTCTGGGTTGCCTCCAATACACTTAAATCATTTAAGTCTTTTATTTCATGTACCTTTAAATCTATATATTGAATATACATGCTAGCTTTCTCTCCCCTTTGCACCTTTTCCCGCCGTCTAGCTATCTGTTCTAAGTTCTTTTTCTTTTCCCTAGCTGTCTTCCTGTATCTCCCTTTCCCTTTTCACATCTTAAAAAAAAAAATCCTTCTGTTTTAATCACTTATTCACTATCAATTTTAATGATATCTTGTTATCTTCTTGCTGATTTCTTGGTTCTGCTGTCTCCTCCACTTCTTCTGGTTGCTCCCTTGTTTCCTCATTGTCCTGGTCTTTACTCGTTCCTTGTATTATATTTTCCAGTTTTTGGTCTATACCAGTGGTGGGTTGCAAGTGGTACGCTCCGGTACAGATGTACCAGAGCCTGCCCGGAGCACCAGATACCGTTCCGGTACGGTGCTCCGCAGGGCCCGCCCGCCCAAGCTCCTTACTGGTGTTTTTAAGTCTTTGGCGCTTATGCGCATGGAGCATACAACACCTGTGCGACGCTCCACTGAGCAGCTGGAGTGTCGCGGAGGCGCTAAGACCCGGAACCCACCACTGGTCTATACGATCAAATATCTCCATCATCTCCTTATGTTGTTCTTTTATAAAATCCTTAATGCTTTGGTATATTAGCTCCATTCCATTATCTCCACTTACTTCCATTTTGCAGCCAGGCCAATTTAAAAGAAAGGAAACCAAGGTGTTATCCACGCCTCTTCCAGTCACTTTTATTTGCTCAACAATGTTCAGGGGTCTCGTGGCTAAAGTTCTTGTTTAATGTATAAATCTCCAATGATTTTAAAGTAGATACTTACAATCCAGCAAATATAAAAAGTCCCAAGGTTGCACAGCTCTCTTTTTAGCAGCAGGTGGTGCTCAAACTTCAACTTGTTGCAGTCTCTCTCCGTGTTAATACTAACTGTCTGATGTTAATTATTTTGAGTTATAAATCCAATAAGTGGACAAAATTTATAATAATAAAAAAAACAAACTCCAGGTCTAATTCCAGCGTTTAGAATGCTTTTTCGATATCATGTCTTTTACTTTGAGTGTTCAATTTTCTTTTTCTTGCTTTTTAAAACTTTTCTCATAAATATACTAAGATTTTTTTAATGTGCTTAAGCGCTGCTAGCAAATGGTTCTAAATATGCTTCCCCCTTAGGTATTTTTGGGTTGTTTTTCAGTGGAAAGTATTTTCTCACCCAGTTCACACACCACTCATTTTCTCCTCACCAGCACAATCTTAGGTGTTCAGGCTGTCTTCGGCTTCAAGGCAGCTATATTTGCGGCCCTTGCTCCTCATCTTCAGATGAGGGGGCTTTCCTAGTCAGGGAGGGGAGATGCGGTTCTCCTCTACCTGCCAGCCCCACTTTATTTCACCACCAACCCAGGATGGCGGCTTATTGAATCAAATTTGGACCCTCCAAAGAGGACAGGTCGGAGCCAACCGAGGAGCTCGCAGATCAGGCTTCTGAAGACGCCAGAAGTACAACTGAAGTTTTTTATTTGATTTGATTTGATTTGATTTATAAACCGCCCCCTCTCCCCGAAGGGACTTGGGGCGGTGCACAGGAAATTTAAAAACCATATAAACGTAACAATACAAATGTTTAAAACCAAATTAAATAAATTAACCCTGCGCTAAAATTTTAAAATCTTAAAAACCTTAAATCTATTCCTTAAAATCCCAATTAACAATTTAAAAATTTCCCTACAGTCAGGTTGGATAAAATTAGGCCAGGCCGGCCTGATGGAAGAGGTAAGTCTTTAGCTTTTGATGGAAGGAGCGGAGGTCTGTAGTTGTTCTAAGTTCGGGGGTAGGTCGTTCCAGAGGGTTGGGCCTACCACAGAGAAGGCCCTTCCCCTGGGCGTCGCCCGCTGGCATTGCCTGGTGGACGGCACCCGGAGAAGTCCCTCTCTTTGGGAGCGAATCGGCCGAAGGGATGTATGAGTTGATAAAATGGCTTTTGGATGGATCTTGAAATTGTCCAGTAAGTTTCAGAAAGATTACAGAAAGGGATTAGAATTCTCCCTTTTTTTGTTTGAATTATGTGCTTATCTGATTTAAATTATATTGATTGTTAGAAGATTGATTATTGTCCAGCGTTTGATTAGAGGACGAAGAAGAAGAAAAAAGAAGAGAGGAAAAGAATGAATAGGCTTTTGGGTGCAATCCTAAAACAGGGAACGCCACTCGAATATCGTTAACATGGATAAAATCACAATTGCAAAAGGCAGTTTTTCTAGGAACAGTTTAGGTCCTGTGGATACCTTTAACACCATCAAACAACAATGTCTGTCTGTCCCATGTCCTTAGGAAAGACTCAACAGATGGTACCAAAAATGCCAAACCCAGTCTAAATATCCGGCTAAGTGTGTGAGCAATCATAATAATACAATATTATCACATATTCTTACCATGCCATGTATCGTACCATGATTATCAGCACATTGCTGGCATACCAAAAAGCCTTAGGCGACAATTAGAAAATCTGCACATTGACAAAATCTCAGTGAGTCAATTACAAAAGGTTATACTACTTGGATCTGCACTTATATTATGGCAATACATTATGAAACCTTAGGTTTTTGTCAAAAAGCTGGTCTCCATTGAAGGCCAATACTAGCTAAAGAACTACCAGCTATTATTTTAAGCTGTGTATGTATTAATACAACATACAATACAATAATACAAGTTCAAGATAGTTTCCTGAATACAGTAATCCCTCGTTTTTCGCGGCTAATCGGGACCGGACCCTTCCGCGGAAACTGAAAAACCGCGAAGTAGGATTCTGTATATCTATACCGGAAACTTGAGTTGGTGGACATCGTTTAAAGCAAGCACTAGGGGGCGCTTGCCTCCTACCGATGCATTTTTTTGCTATTGGAAAACCCGCGGAAAATGAAGCCGCGGAAAACGAGGGATTACTGTAGTGATACCAGATTGATTGGTTTCTGAATAGCGGCAGCATTTTTTTCTTGAAGGGTAATTGGGAAACTTGCTGGCTTCAGGTGGCCTTCTAAGAATTGAATTGAATTGAATTGAATTCTTTATTGGCCAAGTGTGATTGGAAACACAAGGAATTTGACTTTGGTACATATGCTCTCAGTGTACATAAAAAGACAAGATACATTCTTCAAGAATTATAAAGTACATCATTTAATAATAGTCATGGTACAAACAAGCAATCAGGAAACAAAATCAATATAAATTGTAAGGATACAAGCAACAAAGTTACAGTCATGCAGTCATAAGTGGGAGGAGATGAGTGATAGGAATGATGAAAAGACATAGTAATAGTAATGCAGCCTTAGTGAATAGTTTGACAGTGTGGGAATTATTTGTTTAGCCCTTCCTTTGGGGTTCCATCATTTCTATATGTGCCAAAATGTGGCAGGATCGTGAACAAAATCTGGTGATAAGTTTTTAAAATTAAAAACAGGAAGGTAATGCTGGCAACTTAAGTGTACTGTATGTAGATACACTCCAAAAAAGATCAAAGGTTATTTAACCCACTGCTCTTGATGACATTAAAAGTTTTTGCCACTTGCCAGTAGTGGGTCAATGAATTTCTTTGCTCATTCCTTTATCAAATTTATACAGCTGCCCATCTGACCAAACAAGTGATATGGGTGGTCTGTGGTTCCAAGGTCAACAAAATAACTACCAATTCTCCATAGCGCTGCTTAGAGAGTCCAAGGATGGGTAAAATCAGCCTCGCTGCCCTAGGACTGAGTGACAATTTCTTTGACCACGCCTCCTTTGCCTTCCTGTGGTCAGTTTTAAAAACTCAGTCCGCCCAGTAGGACTAATATTGGAGGGTTCTCAGGGATTTGGCAATAGGCTGAATTTATCCAGGGATTCTCCAAACAAAGTACAATTTCTTATTAATGGGATTCAACATTAGAAATACAAGACGGAAGAATTAAATTCAGTAAAGTTTAAACGAAAAATTTATTGCCTGAGAGGAGAACGGAGCGAGGCTTCTTCTGGTCGCAAGCAGAAGCCGATCGAGGATCATCTGTCCGGCAGATGCCGGCGGATGCGGAGCGGTGGGAGACTTCCTGCTGACTCCGGCCATGTTAAATTAAGGAAAATTGGTTGTTTAAACGAGTAGAGCGGAAAGCGGCGTTTCTCGGCTCCGCAGGACTGCGGCAGGCCTCGTAGCTGTCAGGAGGTTGCCAGGGAGACCGGCAAGCTTCATAGGCAGCGCAGAAGGCGTCCGCCATTTTGGAAGGCTCAGGGCGGCTGCGCGAAGTCGCGGCCGCCATTTTGGGCACTGGCAGAACCGCGGAGTTTAAAGTGAACTGTCAAATTCGAACGTTCCTTTCGCAGCCGTTAACGGCAGAGAGGAGCGCGAGCAAGCAACGCACGATTTAACGGTCAATTGCAGTTGTCAGAGGCTTCAAGTGCAGGCAAATAAATCGCGGTGTCCTACCCTCAGGGCAGATTTCTGTTGCAGTGAGGAGCCTGCCCTGGGTTTCCAGCAGGAGCTCTTTGATGCTAAAGGCTTGTTAAGCAGAATGGAGTAAAGGGTGACCTGGCTCTCAAACCAGCCCCCCAAAAATACTAAATCTGCGAGGCGTGTTTTGGCCATCTGGCCAGCGCTGTGCGTCTCTGCATTCCTCCAGGGCTATAACGAGGACAAATAGGTCCCAATAATGTAGGAGGAAGGATTGAAGCTTCCCTCAGAAATGGGAGAGCTTTCAGCGAAACGCAGCAGGCCAGAGTCTCCCCCTAGAGGAGGCAAAGGGAAAAAGGAACCTAAAGGAAAATTTCCCCTTAAAATCTCCAAACGGCAGGAAAACCCAGGCCCAGGGAGACAGGAGGTTCCAAGGGAGCAGGATAGGGACAGACAACATCCAACTGCCTCCCAAGGGAATTCTAGCAGATATTGTCCTTCACCTCCCAGAGTTAAGGGCAGAGTGCGAGCCTCACCTCAGAAGCAAAGGTGTGATTATACTAGCGATGAGGACTCTGCACAGGGGTCTCCAGATGCATCAATGGGATACCCTTCTTCTCCTAGTTCTTCCACTAGAGAGGAAATGAGAGGCACCTCTGTAGGAGAGGCTAGGATAAGGGCATCTCCTCATAAGGAAATTCATTCTGCTAACAAGACTTCGGTTCTGTCCGCAGAGATGAGAGAGGTCATTTCTATTGCAACTGCCCAAGGTATAGAGGATCTGACCAAGACGGCAAGGGACCTCTAAGGGAGAAAAGAGTCGGGTGACTCATTCTCTGCCTGTGCACACTAGGGGAAGTTGGAGAGGTTCAACTACCTCCTCGGTCATCACTGAAGGGTCGACTTGGGAGGGGAATCAGAAGGAAGGTTACCAACTGTCGGAGGATGAGGATTTGCCTCCAGAGAAACCTACCTCCAAGGGCCTCTTTAAATCTACCCTATTTAAATCCATCCTGCACAAGGCCAGGTCAGCCACTGACCTGGGGCCAATTAAAACGATAGATGTAGCTGGTCCATCTTCATTGGATGATCACAAGGCGGGGCTGTTTCAGGAGATAGCCCCAGAACCGGAACTAATTCCGGTGCCGGACCTATTCATGAACGTGGTACAAAGGCAATGGGTGCAGCCAGGAACTCTAGCTAATCCCAGTGGGGAGGACAAAACGCTATATGCGTTAGAGTCCAAACTGGAGGACATTCTGAAACTTCCTGAGGTGGATGCACCAGTAATTTCTCTCACTTCAAATTCTTCGCTTCCGGCTGAGTTATTAGAGGGCCTGAAGGCGGAGGATAAGAGGGCTGAGAAAGCAGGTCATAAAACGCACCAGGCGGCTGCCTGGGCTATAAGGACTGCTACATCATCTTCCTTTTTTACTATGGCTAAGGAGATTAAGGGCCAGTCCTCCAGAGGACGATTCCAGGCTGTGTCATGATCTGACCAAGATAATTACAGCAGTAGAGTACGCGGCGGATGCGTCTTTGAACGCAGCCAAGTTTGCATCACAAGCCTTAGCATCGAATGTGACTTCACATCGCCTGCTCTGGCTACGTCATTGGCAGGCAGACGTCAAAGCTAAGTGGAAGCTAGCTTCAGCCCAGTTCAAAGGTACCAATCTCTTTGGGGAATCTTTAGACAAATTCCTCATAGAGACCAAGGATAAGAGGAAGGTTCTCCATGCCACTCTAAAGAGACAGGGGAAAAAGGGATCAAGATATTTCAGAAGGCAGCCATTTCGTGCCTCAGATAACAACCAACCTTCCACATCGTATGGATTCAACAGAAATTATGGCCAGTCCTCAGAGAGGAATCAGGACAGGGCTGAGTTCAATAATAGGAACAGACAACAGCAGGGTTCCTTCTGGAAGCCCTTTCGTGGCGGGAACAATTCCCGTCAATTCAAAAGAGGCAAGTGACGGGCTGTGGGTTCCTCCCATCGGGGGCCGTCTGCAGTTATTCGCAGATCGATGGGAGGAGATAACCACAGATGCGTGGATACGCAACACAATAAGGAAAGGCCTGCTATTGGAGTTTTTGTCCCTTCCCCCACGAACCTTTGTAAGTTGTCCCTTTCACAGGAGTCAAGAGAAAAGGGCAATGATGCAGAAGGAGATAGAGCATTTGTTAGACATAAACGCCCTAGAGCCAGTTCCCCCAGGCAAGGGGTTTTACTCCAGACTCTTTCTAGTTCCCAAGAGCTCGGGCGGGGGTCAGAGCCATATTGGATTTGAAGCGCTTGAACCATCATCTAGCTTACAAGCGGTTCAAAATGCAGTCATTGAAATCCATCCTAGAAGGAATAAGACAAGGGGATTTAATGACAAGCATAGATCTGAAGGAGGCGTATCTGCACATTCCAATACACAAGGCACACCGCAGTTATCTAAGGCTGTATGTGAATGGAAGGCACTATCAGTACAGGGCGCTTCCATTCGGCCTCTCGTCAGCGCCAAGGACGTTTACAAAGATTTTGGCAGCAGTGGCGGCTCATCTGTAGTCGAGGCCTGTACGTCTGGCTTGTTATTTGGACGACATTATAATGCTGTCATCGACTCGCCAGCAGGCCAGAAGGGATGTGCAGCTTACTGTAGTTGCGCTTCAGCAGCATGGATTCACGATAAACAACGAGAAAAGTCACCTGACGCCCACCACTCGCTTGCAACACCTGGGGGCTGTCATAGACACTCGATCATGCCATGTGTTCCTATCTCAAGAGCGTCAGAAGAATCTTCAGTCGAGGATTCCAATCTGTCAGTGCAGGGCCCGGATCCAGATCGTGCAGCTGTCTCAGCTGTTGGGCATGATGATTTCTTGCATCAAAATAGTACCATGGGCAAGACTTCATGCCAGGGAACTGCAATGGTTTCTACTTCCAATGCAAAAGGCCAATATCAGCAATTCAAAGAGACAGGTTTATCTTCCACAAAGGGTGAAAAGATTGTTAAAATGGTGGCAGACAAGGGCAATCCGGAAGGGTTCCCTATTCAAGGAGCCAGAGCGTGTGGTAGTCACTTCAGATGCCAGTCTCCAGGGTTGGGGAGCGCATTGCAAGGGGTTGTGGACAGTCTGCAGGGGTTGTGGACAGATTCGGAATCAGCCCACAACATCAATTGGCTGGAGTTGAGAGCAGCCAGATTGGCTCTACGCAGGTCTGCAAGGATCTTGGTGGGTGGCATGTGTTGCTGTTGACAGACAACATGGCCACAAAGGTCCACGTGAACCGACAGGGAGGCACGAGATCCAAGAGACTCATGATAGAAGCAGAGACCTTGGGTCGGTGGGCGGAGAGACATCTAAAATCAATCAGGGCCGACCACATATCAGGCGACAGCAACATGGAGGCAGACTGGCTAAGTCGCCAGTCCATAGACAATTCAGAATGGCAGTTGCATCCGAACCTGTTCAAGGACATAGTTCAGAGGTTCGGTCAGCCGGTGGTCAATCTGTTTGCGTCAAGCAGCAATGCCCAAGTGCCTCGGTTTTATTCCCGCTATTATTCCCCACAGGCGGAGGGGAGGGACGCTCTGAGGTGCAAATGGCCTCAGGGACTATTGTACGCGTTCCCTCCTCTACCGCTGATTCCGCAAGTGATTGCACAGATTTTGGGGGAGAGGGTGGAGATCCTCCTGGTGGCACCTCATTGGCCCAGGAGGTTGTGGTTTGCGGATCTAGTGAGTTTGTCCATAGAAAAACCTTGGAGAATGCCTCAGGTCACACTTTGCCAGGGAGCAGTGTTACATCCAGATCCTCAGTGGCTGCAACTAGCCGTTTGACGATTGAAGGGGAGTTACTGAGGAAACGTAACTTTTCAGAAAAGGTTATAAAGACGATCCAGGCATCCAGTAGAGAGTCCACTAATCATATATACGAGGCAACGTGGCTCGCCTTTGCTACCTGGTGCAGGGCCCGATGGGTAAATGAAGTGTCAGCAACAGTGGCAGAACTTTTGAACTTTCTTCAGGAAGGGTTGGACAAAGAGTTGGCACACAACACACTTCAGCGCCAGGTGGCCGCATTATCTATGATATTGGCAGCTGGGGCTCAGCAGAGTCTGAGTAAACACCCACAGGTCAAAAGTTTTTTAAAGGGCGCAGCTAACATACGACCACCCATTATACATAGATATCCTTCCTGGGACTTACCGTATGTCTTGAGAGCATTGACATCTGCTCCGTTTGAACCGTTGCGTACGGTTTCCCTTTGCCATTTGTCATTAAAAACCGCATTTTTAGTGGCTATAACATCAGCTAGAAGGGTGTCTGAGCTGGCGGCTCTATCAGTCAGGGAGGAACTATGCATAATTCATCCAGACAGGGTCATTATGAGACTAGATCCGTCGTTTATACCAAAAGTGAATTCACAATTTCATAGAACGCAGGAGATCATTCTACCGAATTTTTGTCCTGATCCAAGACATCCAAGGGAAAAGACTTGGCATAAATTAGACGTTAGGTGTGCTATAAGGATTTATGTAAAAAGGACTAAAGAAATTAGACATACAGAAAGTCTGTTTGTGGCATTTCAACCAAGGTCGCTAGGCCGCAAAGTATCATCGGCCACCATAAGCCGATGGTTAAGAGCTTGTATAAAGATGGCTTATGAGTACCAAGGAAGAATAGCTCCAAGCAAAGTGTTAGCACATTCCACTAGGAGTGCAGCAGCTACGCGGCATGGGCGACTCAAGCGTCTATGTTGGAAATTTGCAGAGCAGCAACGTGGGCATCACCCACAGCTTTCAATAGGAACTATTAAATAGACTCCTTTGCCTCAGCCGAGGCGTCCTTCGGGAGAAGGGTATTACAACAAGTGGCCTCGGTTCCTGTGCTACCTGACACTGACTCTTCCCACCCTGGGACACTATAGCTTGGGTATGTCCCATCCTTGGACTCTCCAAGCAGCGCTATGGAGAACAACCGTTGTCTTACCTGAACGGTCCTTCTCTTAGCGCTGCGGGAGAGTCCAAGACCCGCCCAGGGTTGATATCGGGGTGCTAATGATTTCTGATTATTTCATAGAATGGGCGTCCTGTTCGGGAAAGACATTCGTTTTTTTAAAACTGACCACAGGAAGGCAAAGGAGGCGTGGTCAAAGAAATTGTCACTCAGTCCTAGGGCAGCGAGGCTGATTTTACCCATCCTTGGACTCTCCCGCAGCGCTACGAGAAGGACCGTTCAGGTAAGACAACGGTCGTTTTCATTTAAGAGAATCCTTGTCCAACACACATTCAAGCTAGCTAGAGCCTTATCTATAATCACATAACGAAAATGCATTACAGGTCGTCCTTGACCTATAACAGTTTGTTTATGAGTGTTCAAAGTTACAACGGCACTGAAAAAAGTGACTTTTGACCAGCGTTCACACTTACAATCATTGCAGCATCCCCATGATCCTGTAGTCAAAATTCAGATGCTCCATTTCTTTTCACCTTGTAGTACCATTGAAATATGTATTATCCATGTTTTGTTAAGAAGCCCCGGAGGGGGCCAACGATCTCGACGTGAATGTTCTCAAAATATTTTTGTATCTCACCTTACCCTACCCTATTGAAAAAATTGTAAAACTCAATAAAACTTTTTCAATATAAAAAAAAATTCAGATGCTTGGCAATTGTCTCATATTTATGGCAGTTGCAATGTCCTGGGGTCATGTGATCCTCTTTTGCAATCTTCTGACGAGCAAAATCAATGGGGAAGCCAGATTCATTTAACAACACTTTGACTAATTTATTTAACAACTAGTGATTTGTTTAAAAACTGAGGCAAGAAAGGTTGTAAAATGGAGCAGAGTCACTTAAATGTTTCACTTAGCAATGGAAATGTTGGGCTCAATTGTGCTCATACGTCAAGAACTACCTGTACTTGCTAGCATCAGAATTCCTAGAATAAATAAAAATGGTCTAATGGTGAACCAATAATAGTGAATCCTAATAGTGAACCATAATAGTGAATCCTGTCAAGGGCAGGATATAAATGCTTGTGTTTCCAATTTTCACCCAGCAAATGTTTGTAATTTTGAAAGATATCATTAGATTATGCTTGCAAATGCATCTTTAATGTATGGAAAATATATCTGTGCATTATAAATAGCTGGGATAAAAGTGGCACATACCATACTAGTAAGTTACACACCAAATTTATTTTAGCAGACTGCAGCGGAGGAGGTGGAACGCTTAAGTAGGTTATGATGACATTTTTACATTTGTCTCAGGCTCACAATATACTTCAAAATGACATACTTATATCATTTCAATTTCTTCTAAGAAATGGTAAATGAAAGAAATTAAACCATGCAGATAATTTTTATTAACAACAGAAACATTTTAATTATATTGGATTTGCCTCCAAAATATTAAGAAAACAAAATTGTACTATAATTGTGAAACCTCATGTAGGTGAAGGAATACTCACATATTTCAGAAAGATATCTAGCTTGGGTTAAAAGCAAAATCTTTAAAACTTCAAGAGTGAATTTCCAACTACTATTGAACTGAGTTAATTAAGGCAGACTTTCTTTGAAATAATTTATTCCCATAGTTTCTCATAGTAATATTGCAAAAATGAAATTGCTTTATCCCTACATTTCATTGTGTTATTGACAGTATGCTGTAGAGCAGTGGTTCTCAACCTTCCCAATACTGTGACCCTTTAATACAGTTCCTCATGTTGTGGTGACCTCCAACCATAAAATTGGTGTCTCAGTTCCTAAAACCATTGAAAATATGTATTTTCCGATGGTCTTAGGCGACCCCTGTGAAAGGGTTGTTTCACCCCCAAAGGGGTCCCAACCCACAGGTTGAGAACCAATGCTGTAGAGGTACTGTTTTTTTACCTATTTTCCAAAGCACCAGAAGGCAAGCCAAGACACAATGGATGGAATCTAACCAAGGAGAGAAGCAACTTGAAATTAAGGAGAAATTTCCTAATAGAAAACAATTGACCAACGTAATGGCTTGCTTACAGAAGTTATGGGTGCTCCATCACTGGAGGTTTTTAAGAACAGACTGGACAGCCATTTGTCTGGAATGATAAAGGGTCTCTTGCTTGAGCAGGAGTGTTAAACTAGAAAACCTCCAAGGTCCCTTCCAACTCTACTATTCTGTTCTCTTTCTCTTTCATTACAAGTTTTAAATGGGTACCTGCCAATGTAAAAATGCAGATTTTACATAGATCTAAAACTACTGCAATGGTAACAAAATCAAACTATAACCAAAAGTAAAATTGCTAGTGCTAATCAACACATTGTAATGGTATTAGCCTTTGGTTTTAATTCCTCTTGCAATGACCCTATATTCTTCTCTAGCTAAACACTGCCCTCTAGAGGGACGAATATGTTGGTACCATAGTTAGAAATCTAAATACATCCAACACTTGTCCTCTGAATAATTCATTTCAAAATAATCCAACCACTATACAATATGCTTCTCAGATGCCTCAATCATCAATGAGTTCAAATATGTAGGTTTTTCAACATGGGAGATGGGAAAGATTACCTTGGGGGAAACAGGCAAAGCCAAATTTATATAGCAATAGTACTTAGACTTATATACTGTTACATAGTGCTTTACAGCCCTCTCTAAGTGGCTTACAGAGTCAGCATATTGCCATCCCTTCAACAATCTGGGTCCTCATTTTACCAACCTCAGAAGGATGGAAGGCTGAGTCAGATTTGAGCCAGTCAAGATTGAACTACTGGCAGTCGGCAGAATTAGCCTGCAATACTACATTCTAACCGCTGCGCCCTCATGGCTAGTTACTATTCTGAGAGTCATAATAATACAATGTTTGAGATTCCTGAGAAATAAACCTATTTTCTTTTTCACCTTGATTGAGCAAATCCAATTGGCTGGGTCTTCTTTTCTTGCCCTGTACAGGAGAACGGAGCTGGAAAGAAGGTTATTGGGATGGGTTGGGAATGGGGATTTTGCAGTATCTTCCCATGCCACGCCCACCAACCCATGTGCGCAGAACCGGTAGTAAATAATTTTGAATCCCATCACTGGTGTGGGTGTGGATGTGCTGCTTTTACATAGGATGGAGTTTGTTTTCCTTATAACACAGCACATTTAAGCTAAGTTCCTTCTAAAATACAGTGTGAATCTTTGTTAATTATGTTTCTTGAAAAGTAGAGACTGGTAGAGAGCTATGGTAGCACTTACCATCTGCAGAATATCGTAGGAGGGCAGCTGTCTTACTGCATGGTAGCAAAAAAACCAGGAGTCTGGTAGCAATTTTTCTGACTACAGGTAGTCCGCGTTTAGTGACTGCTTCATTCAGCAACTGTAGCTGTGACAGTGATGAAAAAGTAGCTTCACAACCAATCCTCCTTTGCAGATCTTTGCGAGGCCCTTTTGGGAAAGGGTGCGGTATATAAATTTAATAAACCATAAACCATAAACCAGATCTGTAAAGCGTAGCAGAGTTGAAGTAAGGTCATAAGCACAGTTACAATTTCACTTACTGGCCATTTGGTTTAATGACTGAGTTATTGGTCCCAACTGTGGATTGCCTGTAATATGTTTTACGGTATTAAAAGGCGGTTTCCTTCTGATCATTCACAGAGTGGAAATCAACCACTTGGGGGCGCTCACTTCCAACCCACCGCAGCTAAAACACTTGCTCCTTTGCAATGCATCAAAACAGGGACCAAAGTCTTTTGAGCTGTGGTTACCCATCCTAACTGATTCACAAGATTTTCCCATAGGTCCAGATAATGCCCTCCATTTAACCCTAACCCTAACTTTTCCATGCCTTGCAAATTCTTCCTACTCTGGAAAAATCTATTAAGGAACAATGAAATAATGGTTCTTTGGGAATTCCCAAAGGTGCTTTTTCTGGAGACAACTGGACTTTCTTGTTTTTTCTTTGAAGACATTTTGCTTCTAATCCGAGAAGCTTCTTCAGCTCTGACAGGATAGTGGGGAATGGAAGGATTTATATTCCTTGCATTTTTGGAAATGCACTTTTGGTTCTTCTGGAAAGAAAAAGATTCTTTTGGAGCTAGAGAGAATGCAAAGAAGAGACGCAAAGATGATAAGGGGCCTGGAGTCTAAACTGGATGATGAACAATTCTCGGAACTAGGTATGTCTAGTCTAAAAAGAGAAACGATTAGGGAAGATTTGATAGCAGTATTCCAGTATTTGAGGGGCTGTAACAGAAGGTTCCAATCCCTAGCGTTGCATAACAGAGCGAGCTCCTGTTGCTTGTCCCAGCTTCTGCCAACCGAGCAGTTCGAAAGCATGTAAAAATGCAAGTAGAAAAATAGGAACCACCTTTGATGGGAAGGTAACAGTCTTCTGTGCGGCTTCGGTGTTTAGTCATGCTGGCCACATGACCACAGAGATGTCTCCGGACAGCACTGGCTCTTCGACTTTGAAATAGAGATCAGCACCGCCCCGTAGAGTCGGGAATGACTAACACATGTGTGAGAGGAACTTTCATGTTTACCTTTTAACAGAAGGAATTGACCTTTTATCCAAAGGACAAGAAGTAATGGGTGGAAGATCATTAAAGAGAGAGCCAACTTGGAACTAAGGAGAAATTTCCTGACACTGAAAACAATCAATCAGTGGAACGGCTTACCTCTAGAAGTTGTAGATGCTCCATCATTGAAGGTTTTCAAGAAGAGACTGGATAGCCATTTGTCCAGACTGGTACAGGGTCTCCTGCTTGAGCAAGTGGTTGGTCTAGAAGGCCTTCAAGATCCCTTCCAAAGCTATTCTATGTTTTACTTGGAGAGACATAGCCATGGCAGTAAAAGGCTGGAAAAATATTAATGAAGGCAAGGAATTAATAACAGAAGCAGACTTCAAAAATAAATCCCTTAAGAAAAACTTTTTAGATTCGTGATACATGACCTGCTTTCATTTATTAGTAGTTTTTTTTTCCTAATAGAACAAGGAAATGTTATGGGGCTTGGCCCAATAAAAGAAGCATTGTGGTTGAAGAAGTTAAGGACTTAAATGACATATGAAACTTGAAGGGAGCATTTTATTTGCTATGTGGTATTTAAAGTTCTGTTTATGTCAGCAAAGAAATTTATGTAGATACATTCCAGAAGATAAAAATCAAATCTATAGTCTATCACAGCTAGATTAGCAGTGAGAACATCTTCTTAAAAACTTTGGAATTATGACGCTGACAGTAACTGCCTATAAAATAGAACGAGATTCACAAACATGTACAAAATATATGTTGTGAGCATGTCGAGACAGCTTTCAGTGATAAAGCAGACAAAACATGGATCAATGCCAAAATAAGAATTTGTGTTGAAGTTTCTCATTTCAGGTCCCGTCTATGTTTGGGAGATAAATAAATACATTCAAAAAAAAAAAAAATTCCCTCCCCCAATTCTATACCTTAGCATTTCCAGTCCCCCCCACCGCCTTTTGTTTTTTAACCATGAAACCAGGGGAAATAATCTATGAAATCTGATTATGTGACAAAACTGGTTTTGCATTAGGTTGAATGTTTTTATGCAAAGAAACCAAAGTGGAAATGGAAGAGAGCTTTCCATAAATAGATATATTACTTATCACAACCAATGGAGATGCTTCCATGTAACATCTCTCCTGCGCGAGCTACACTGGCTGCCTGTGGCTTTCCGGGTGCGCTTTAAGATGTTAGTAACAACCTTTAAAGCGCTCCATGGCAAGGGACCGGGGTACCTGCAAGACCGCCTCCTACCAAATACCTCCCACCGACCAATCTGCTCCCACAGAGAGGGCCTCCTCAGGGTGCCGTCGGCCAGTCAATGTTGGCTGGCGACCCCTAGGGGGAGAGCCTTCTCTGTGGCAGCTCCTGCCCTCTGGAATGACCTACCCCCTGACCTACGTACAACCACGGACCTGCACCTCTTCCGCCGAGCCCTGAAAACCCATCTATTTCGTGCGGCCAGCCTGGCGTAGTCTTTTAATCTGTTTTTATTAGGGGTTTCTATTGGGGATTTTAGAACAGGCTTAGTGGTTTAATTCATTTTTAGCGTATTTATTGTATTTGATGTTTTTATTGTTGTTTTATTATTGCCTGTTCACCGCCCTGAGTCCCGCAAGGGAGAAAGGGCGGTATACAAATCTGAATAAACTGAAACTGAAACTGAAACAAACCTGAAATGGGATGATGTCACCATATTAGTATCTGATCACCTTAAATTACATGATGTCATTTACACAGATTAGGAACCTCATTCAATTGTACAATTTCCCCCCTCCCCCTTTCTCTAACAATGGGAAGGAAAGCAAAAGCATCTATTCCTTTGAATGTCCTTGGGAGTCACAGCCCTCAAAAAGAGACTAGCAAAAAAAAGGCTGTTTCACGGAAGATCCCATCTTATTTTAGCGTTTATCTCTGAATGTTCCTCTGGGCAGAAGAAGAAAACAGAAACAAAAACTTTTTCTTTGTTTGGCAAGAAGGACGTGCTTTACCATCCTTGAATAAAAAAGAGGACGTTTTGAAATTTCTGGGAGGAGAGGATGTATTTTTCAGTTCAGCTGTGAGAGAAAGAAGTATGTATAGATATTGGCTGCGCCATTAAACATGAAAAACATCTCAACCAGAGGTGGAATTCAGCAGGTTCTGACCAGTTCTGGAGAACTGGTAGCAGAAATTTTGAGTAGATCGGAGAACCGGTAAATACCACCTCTGACTGGCCCTGCCCCCATTTATGGCATGGGACCTAGTTATCTGCGGGATCGCATCCTATCCCATACATCCCTTCACCCGATTCGCTCCCACAGAGAGGGACTTCTCCAGGTGCCATCCACTAGGCAATGCCAGTGGGTGACGCCCAGGGGAAGGGCCTTCTCTGTGACAGGCCCGACCCTCTGGAACGACCTACCCCCCAAACTTAGATCCATCCCGGACCTCCGCTCCTTCCGCCAGCAACTAAAAACCTACTTTTTCCAACAAGCCGGCCTGGCCTAACCTACCGTTTTCAGCCTCAGTTGTTAGTAGAGAAATTTTAAATTGGGCTTTAGGGATTTTAATGGGGTAGTTTTTAGCACAGGGGTAATTTAATATAGTTTTAATGTATTTATGTATTTATTGTGATGTATTGTATTTTTATATTTCCTGTGCACCGCCCCGAGTCCCTTCGGGGAGAGGGGGCGGTTAATAAGTTGAATAAATGAAATGAAATGAAATTCTCTGCCTCCCGATTCCCAGTTGATCAGGAGGGAATGGGGATTTTAAAGTATCCTTCCCTTGCCATGCCCACCAAGCCATGCCCACCAAGCCACGCCACACGACGCCCACAGAACCGGTAGTAAAAAATTTTGAATCCCACCACTGACCTCAACATGTGCTTGTTCAGCAAAGAGCCTCCTTTACATCCTTGTTCACAGATCTCCCTTATCCTCCAGGTCCATCCAAATGAGAACTTGTGACCTTCTTCTGATGTAAAAGGAGGATAAAAGATTTGGGTTTTTTATCATACAGGTAGTCCTTGATATAGGACTCATCAGAAATGAGCCCGAAATTTCTGTTGCTGAGTGAGGCAGTTGTTAAGTGAGTCTTGTCCCACTTTACGACCTGTCTTACCACAGTTGTTAATCAAATCACTGCAGTTTTTATGTTAGTAACACTTGTTAAGTGAATCTGGCTTCCCCATTGACTTTGCTTGTCAGGAGATCTCAATAGGTGATTGAAAAAATACTATGGTATGACTGAACAAATGATTTGGACACTGATATTATATTAAAAGCGTGTCTCTTGTGGGAATGCCAAGTAGATTATTTTTACTTTGATCTAAGGACACCTCCAGATTATGGAGATGTCAAAAAAAAGATCAATCTATTTTCCAAAGCACCTGAAGGCCAGACAAAAATAACAGATGGAAACTGAACAAGGAGGGCAACCTCACATTAGTTTTTGTAAAATCTCAGGGTAAATCTCAGGAAATGTTTTAACAAAGGCAACTAATCAGTTATATAAATATTTGTGATATCTGCAGTAGAGAATGCACCAAATAGAGAGGCTATTTTTTCTTTTAACCCTGCCAATCTATAACAATATGAATGATTGTGGAAACAAGGTAGATCTACTTCAATGAAGAGAAGGACT
Organism: Rhabdophis nuchalis; assembly: GCA_039707465.1. Classification (NCBI taxonomy): domain Eukaryota; kingdom Metazoa; phylum Chordata; class Lepidosauria; order Squamata; family Natricidae; genus Rhabdophis; species Rhabdophis nuchalis. The sequence goes on along the minus strand of CM077644.1, from coordinate 147,447,403 downwards.
AGAGGTAATATGAAATCAGATGGCCAATACTTGAGAGACTGTCAACAGAGAAGAAAGCATCAACTATGCTTAACAGGTGGAAGATCATTAATGACAGATCCAACCTAGAATTAAGGAGATAATAATCTTAATATAGGACTATCAAAGCTTTGTCCTAAAGCAGAATATATGCTGAAGCATATGTATAATAGCATCAGGGGTAAGTTCTGGCCGGCATTACTGCCGGTTTGCTCATGCGCATGCATACACAGTTCAATTGAAATTGTTCTGCGCATGCACAGAACTCAAAAAAGAGATAGTGGTGGCAGCGACTGGGAAACTGGTTCAGAGGTGTGTCCAGCCTGGGTCACTGCCGGTTTTTTGAGACATCCAGGGTCCCCTCCAGTCAATCAGGGTCCATCAAAAATAGGAGGTAAGTGGCACAGCTCCTCTGTCTCCCTTCATCCTTGCTCTTCACTTTACTGTGAAAAGCAACAAGGAAGTTTTTTTTTTTAAAGCAAGTCAGCTATTCTTTGGCAAATACTAAATCTATTCCTCCAATCATACTAGGAAAATCATACTTAGCAGAGCAAGGAAGATTCTCAAAGATGATTCACACCCTGGTTGGTATCTCTTTGCACTTCTACCATCAGGCAGGAGATATCAAAGTATAGCCAGCCGAACAAACAGGTTTAAAGATAGCTTCTATCCTTGGGCTGTGAGACTTTTAAATTCAACCGCAATCACTCCATGCACATGCTAGTTTTTTCTTTTTTCTTTTCTCCCTTTTTTTGTTTCTGTTATAATTTTGCACCAGTGAAAATAAAACCAATTTCATTGTAATTTTAGATTACAATAAGATTATTATTGTCGTTGTTGTTGTTGTTGTTGTTGTTGTTATTAAAATGGAGGAGGGGCACGGAATTCAAGATGGCTTGGCTTCCAGAGAGACATTAGAATTTCCAGAGACAGGAAGACAGACAAGATGAAACTTCCCAATGGGAAACTGCTCTACCCTGCACCTTTAAAGCAGAATGGGGCAACTTGTTGCAGCCAATTCAACTTGCCACAAGACAACTCACTATGGCCAACTCCCCACCAGCCAACTTGCTATGGGACAATTCAACAATGTAAAATAATTTTAAAAAAATATTTTAATTTTTGTCATTCAAATTTCATTTTGTCCTTCCTTTTGCATCCTTTATTTAATGATTCTATTTCACCATTTCTCCGATATTAGTGTAACTCTTGTCCCGCAGCAAGTTGTCCTGCAGCTAATTGGCCGTGGCAAGTTGACTGCGGCAAAGTGGCCATGACGAGTTGTCCTAGACACCCTCTAAAAGAAGTACTTTGGAGTTATTGTCATAGCAGTTCTTCTGGAGTTGGAACTTAGCTTCCATAGTAAGTTGCACTGGCTTTCCAAGACTACTGGAAGTTCCAAAATATTTTGAATTCATTTGTTGTTAGAACATCTTTACCATATATGATATTCTCTCTTCTGCCAGCTGTATGTAGTGATAGCCATGGTTTTCTGGATGCCCGTTGAGAAAATACTTCTGCTCAGGTATGACAACTGGATGTTTAACAGTAGAAACATTGCTTGGAAAGCAAAGATTTTTTTGTGTTGCATTGCCATATGTTTCTCCAACTACAGGTTCAAGATCTGGAATTAAAACAAAAATCATAAGCATTTGAGAGAAAACCAACAAGCAACGATAGTTCACTTGTTTGTTATTTACATTGATCAGATATCTATAAAAGCAGAATTTCAGGGTGCCAAACTATATAGGCAATGAAATTATTATTTCAAATGGGTATATATTATGCTCCTTCATCTTGATTTTAATATTTTTTATTGTATATGTTTTGCCAAAATTCATGTGATCTTGTGCAAAAATTGTATGTTACAGGATTTGTGAGATCCCCCCCCCAAAAAAAGTCACAATGAAATGATGAGAATGGACTGTTGTTGTTTTTTGGCCAGGAATCTGCATTAGATCTTTGATTTATGCAAGTTTGTGCATGTTCAGCAGTTTGGTTGATGTCCTCATCCAAGTTGTGAAATAATGCATAATTCCCACAGTTATTATATGTTTTTGCTTGAGTATAGTTTTATAGTCTTTAAGCCATCATTTTCCTTGATCAGACCTTAATCCAGTAAACAAGCCATTTGAAGTTGACCCACAGTCTTCTGGTCTGATATAGACCTTATACCATGCGTTAAAATATTCTCTTTAAAAAAAATCATTTGGAAGAAGTTGTTTAATCAAAGTTTTGCTTTCTTCTTTCAACAAGGAATGGTCACATATCTATATTTGATCCTTTTCCCCCTCAAATTTTGATTTTATTTATCTTTTGTGAGACTTGCTATATACCATATTTTTCGGAGTATAAGACGCACCGGAGTATAAGATGCACCAAGGTTTTGAAGAGGCAAATTACAAAAAAAAGTAGGTAGGTAGGTAGGTAGAGGGATAGAAAGAAAGAGAAATACAGTAGATAGGTAGACAAAGTAGGTAGGTAGAGAAAGGAATAGAGAGAAATAGAGAGAGATAGAAAAATACAGTAGGTAGGGAAAGAGAGTGTGTGTAGGTAGATAGGTAGGTAGGTAGAAGGATAGAGAAAGAAATAGAAAGAGAGAGAAATACAGTAGGTAGGTAGGGGGCGAGTGTGTGTGTGTGTGTGTAGGTAGGTAGGTAAAGGGGAAGAGAGAGAAAAATACAGTAGGTATGTAGGGAGAGAGAGAGAGTGTGTAGATAGGTAGATGGAGAGAGAGAAATAGAAAGAGAGAGAAATACAGTAAGTAGGTAGGGACAGAGAGAGTGTGTGTAGGTAGGTAGGTAGAAGGATAAAGATAGAGAAATAGCGAGAGAGAGAGAATAGGTAGGTAGATTGATGTTTTCAGCTGTATTTATCCATGTCCTGGAGAAGGAAATCGCTGACAAACCTTAGGACTTTGTTTCTGCTGGCACAGAAACAGTTAAAGAGCTTTCCAAAAGGAAATAGAAAGCCAGTTTCTCCATGAAAACAGGGCCGTTTTTTTCCCAAATAAAAAGCATGAATAGCCTTGGGCTTGCAGAGTGCTCCTGGGAGGGGGGGGGGTAAAAAATGAGCAAAAAACGGGCCATTTATCGCGAAAACGGGCCATTTATGTGTCAAATAAATTGCATGCATAGCACTGTGGAGGCTTACAGAGTGCTGCTGGGCGCTGGGGACGGGCAAAAAATTTAGGCTAATTTCTGCTCTCCCCAGCCCCCAGGAGCTCTCTGGAATTCTCCATAAGGTTAGGCACAGCCAGTTTGGTGAAGGGGGTGGGGTTCCAGCAGGCAAACAAATGCCGTATTTGATGTATAAGACGCACCCAGATTTTCAGCCTCTTTTTAGAGGAAAATAGGTGCGTCTTATACTCCGAAAAATATGGTATATCAAAAGGGTGGAAGAGATACATTCTCTAGTCAGGCACCATTATGCTATGTAACAGAATAACCAGGTTGTACTCTAAAAATTATTTCATTCTTTTCAGTTTAACCTCTTATCTGTCATCTCGTGAGATGTTTCCAATTGCCTCAAAATTTTTGGGTCATATTCATTTCATATCTTTTCTCATTAAATTTATGGTATAGGAAAGTTCTATAAGTACTCCTCCCCTTACATCCATAACTGAACCCAAATTTATGTTGCTACACATTTGTTACGTAGGTTTTGCCCCATTTTACAACCTTTCTTTTCCCAGCTGTTAAGTGATCGCTGCAATTGTGAAATTAGTGACACAGTTATTAAGTGAATCTTGCTTCCTCCTTGACTTTGCTTGTCAGATGGTCACAAAAGGTGAACACATGACTGCAGGACATAAATATGAGTCAATTGCCAAGCATCTGAATTTTGATCAAGTGTCCGTAGGGATGCCGCAACGGTCATAAGAATGAAAAACAGTTCTAAGTCGCTTTTTCCACTGCTGTTGTAACTTTGAATGGTCACTAAACAGTTTTAAGTATCTATCTTTAACTCCCTATATTGTCAGGGTATATAGTTGATTGTCAACAATGTGATTTATACAGAAGAAGCAAAAGAGGAATGTATAAAGTCACACTTCAGCATTGTCTTTCAAACCATGGTTTAATGATGAAAATGTATGATTTATATCATTATAAAAGCAGGAAGGATATCTGAGCATTAAACTTATTTCAGTAATCTAATGGTCTCTTGAGTGAGGGAAAGGTAGACCTTGCTGAAATTAAGCTGATTTATAGATTCCACATCTAAATATTACCCATCCAATGAGGTGAATTAAGATAATTAACTCAATTCTCTCCACAAAATTCAGAATATTTACTCTGAAGTTCAATACACTTTAATATAGGCTTTAAAACTATTTCTAAATCATTCCATTTTTAAAATAATAAATTTTTAACAGAGGTTAAAAAAAAAGCCAAAACAAAATATATTTTCTCTGATCATTTTCTTTCTTTTTTCTTTTGTTTTTGGGAGATACATTTGGGAGACACATAAATCAGAAACCTGATTTGTACTTATCACTACATTGTATTTCTTCATCTATGATCGAACCATATCACAGGGCTTAGACAACATAGCGAATAACAAACAAGAGGTTACCCAATAACCCTAAGCTACACTTACTAGTATTGGTATTACCTGCTGTGAGCCTCTAGGTTGCATGGCAATTCTGGGACATAAGCTGAAGGTGAGACTTTAAAAGAGGCCAGTTCACACATGAAACTGTATGAGTAACCAGATGATAAGTAATGAACAGCCAACAAAAATGAAAGATTAGATGTGCATGTTTCTCCTGGGGAGTGTGTGGAAATGTTGGATGTTTTAAGAGCTGAGATTTGCAGCTCTGCAGTTTTTCATGGAAAATATTAGTAGGCATTGCCCTCCTGCTTTCAAGCACATTTTTCTCAATCCTCAAAACCAGAAACCTGTTCTGCTTAGCTGTCTACCCCTCTCCAGATGAAAGCTCAAGCAGTCGAAGTATTTTGTGTTGGTGCCAAGTTCTGCACTCCCACAGAATTAAAGCATACCTCTAGCTATCTATAGGAATAATTCCACTTTTCAAATTAAGAACAGTTTTATTCCACTGTGGGGATGTGGAATATTTAAGTGATGCACTGATGTTGAATTTTTTTCATTGCCAAATCTATCTTCTATGTAGCATTATACATAATAGTGTTTGCAATGAGTAATTTTGAAGATCTGCTATCACTTTAATTCAGTTTTTGATCCCATGAAGGTACATGAAATCAACCATACTTCATTTTAACATTCTCAAGTTGTATACGCTAAAAAATAAATAAATAGGTTTTTGAATAGGCAAATGAAGATGCTTCCGCTGTAATCAGAAATAAACAGTGACATGATTCACACATAGCTGTTAAGTCGTAACATAATTTGGTTTGTGGCTTAAAAATTCTTTTGTATTGTAGGCTTAAGCTGCTTGTCTCCTTTGTTAAAATTGGCCGGAAATAGAGACAGTTTAGAAAATTTCTGCCTGTATTTTAAGCTTTGGCAATAATTTTAACCATGCATTCTCTCTAAATACCTGTTGCTACAGCCCCTGATTAAATGATTTCCCTGCTTCTCTACTTCTTTAATAAAAGCCAGTTGCTTTCCTTGCCATGGGTAATCTTCAAGAAATGGGGATTTTATTGATAGAGCCTTTTTTTAATGAACCTACCTCCACTCATTACCCCTTACACCAGGAATGTCTGACTCACAACTGACTCACAACTACATGTCTTCACTGGGGGTAAGCGTGGCTAGCATGTGACACATCTGGCCCGTGGGCTATGAGTTTGACACACCTGCTTTACACCTCCCCATCCAATGCATTTACCAGCAGAATGGTATAAAAACAACACTTTACAGTTTGTTTAGCAACTGTGTGAAATTACAATGGATTGAAAAAAGTAACTTGCCACTGTTCCTCACTTATAAGACCAGACTTTCTTGTTACAACTGTCATAGGATCTCCACATTCTCAAGATCAAAATTGACAACTGCAATCTATTTATAAAAATTGCAGCATTGTGGAATCATCTGATTGCCATTTGCAATCTTTCCAACCCAATTACAACAAGCAAAGTCAATGGAGGAAGCTGGACTTGCTTAATGACTGCCAGATTCACTTAACAACTGTAGCGATTCGCTTAACAGTGGCAAAAAAGATCATGAAATCAGTCACGACACGTGTAACAATTGCCTAGCTTAGCAACCAACATTCTGACCTCAATTGGGGTCATACGTCAAGGACTAGTGTAATACAGCACCGTCCTCAGTTCTTTTTCTTCTTATAACTTGTGCCAAAATGTGAACCTGACAGGATACTTGCCAGTTTCATCTAGTTTAAAACAAAAACAAGGAAGAGCCACATTTTAGTGATCTATTCATGAACCAGTTTTTTAAACAGAGAAAGAACTAGATCTGGGGTAGTGATTCTCTTCAACTATTACTTATAATAACTGGTACACTGGCTGCATCTGCAGATAGAATGTGGTTTAGAAGTACCGCTTACTGGAGAAGGAACCCGAGATTTTAAAAAAATCTAGTGTATTTTTCTCGTCAAGATTCAGACATCCTGAAAATGATTGTGAAGGGTAGCAACAGGAGAGTGACCAGGAGAAAGCATGCAAGCAGCTCTGTATAATGACCAACAGGAGCACAGACATTGTGTAGATCACTGTTTCTCAACCTCAGTGACTTTCCGATCAATGTACTTCAACTCCAAGAATTCCCCAGCCAATCTTAGCTAAGGAATTCTGGGAGTTGAAGCCCACATACCTGAAAGTTGCTGAGGCGGAGAAACACTGGTCTAGAGTCTGGCAGAGAAATTATGTGGATGGAAATATCACTTTTGAAGCAATGCAGAAAGCTTTATTGCAACTGCCTCCTTGTTGGGATATAGGGGAGTTTAGGATAATTTCATTGATTCAAGAGCTCTAAAATGTGACTGCTGAAATGTTGTCTACTTGCAATTTTGCAGAACGATTCTAAGAGATGTAGGAACCTACTCTTACTCCTTTTATATTAACTGAATTAGGACATGACTAGTTAAACAAAAATGCTAATTTTAAAACATTGCTAGGTCAATGTTCCTGTATCTGTGAAGGATAGGCTTATTTTTATCCAGAATAACTTAAAATAAATCAATAGCCACACTTGGCTTAGCATGTGCAGTTTAAGCATTTTATTGCTTCAAACAAAATTTAAACAAAGAATTGGCAGAATGCAACCTCCCCATTGTTTCCCATTCACATATTGTTCCAAAACAGTTAGATCTTAAAAAAAAAGTATGACACTTTCAAACACATATCCAGCAGAAGTTTCTCTGCATGCTTAGGCTACTTATTTCTAAAAACACCCTGGAGGAGGCCTTGCTTCTTTGAATGCCTCTTCAGAGGTGACCATCGCCCCTTGGTTTCAAAGGGAAAAACAAGAAAGTATTAGTTAGGATCAGGTTGATGTAGTGCAGGAATGCCAACCTTGGCAACTTTAAGACTTGTGGACTTCTGCTAACATAGCAGCTCGGAAGCATTTATGCAAATGCAAGTAGATAAATAGGTACCACTTTGATGGGAGGATAACAGCATTCTGTGTTCCTCAGCATATAGTCATGCTGGCTACATGACCATTGGAGTGTCTTCGGACAACACTGGCTTACTTGGCTAAGAAACAGAGATGAGCACCATCACCTAGAGCAGGGGTAGTCAACCTTTTTATACCTACCGCCCACTTTTGTATCTCTGTTATAGTAAAACGGTTCCACAGTAATGGTGATTTATAAAGTAGGGAAGTCAATTAAATTAAAAAAAGGAAAGTGCTTCAGTATCGGACAAAACCCCTACCGCCCACCATGAAAGCTGGAACGCCCACTAGTGGGAAGTAGGGACCAGGTTGACTACCACTGACCTAGAGGCAGAAGCAACTGAATATGGGGAATCTTTACTTTATAAGTTAAGGTTCTGGTTGGGGAATTCTGGGAGTTGAAGTCTACAAGTCTTAAAGTTGCCAAGGTTGGACACCCCAGATGAAGGGGTTAAGGTACCAGGCTAAAACCTGGGAGACCATGATTACTGGCCACCACGAGTACTAGCCACCTGGGTGATCTTGGGGTAGTCCCTCTTTCTCAGCCCTGGAAAGAAGGCAAGAACAAACCTCTTCCGAAAAACTTTGCCAAGAAAACTCCAAGGACTTACCCCGGCAGTCACCAGGAATCCTTGACTTACAACAGTTCATTTAGTGACAATTTAAAGTTACAATGGCAGTGAAAAAAGTGACTTATGACCATTTTTCACACTTATGACCATTGCAGCATCCCTCACAGGATCAAAATTCAGATGCTTGGCAATTGGTTCACATTTATGACGGTATCCCAGGCTCATGCACTCAGCTTTTGTGACCTTCTAACCAGCAAAGTCAGTGGGAAGCCAGATTCATTTAACAACCATGTTACTAACATAACAATTGCAATCATTCACTTAACAACTGTGACAAAAAGCTTGTAAAATGGGGCAAAACTCACTTAATGTTTCATTCAGCAACATAAATTTGGGGCTCAACTGTGGTCGTAAAACCAGGACTACCGGTATTAGGGCTATTATACTGTAGGAAGTTAAAAGTCTAAAACTCAATAAAACTTTTTCAATATAAAAAAAGCCACCCCTTGATTAGAAAATGAAATATTTTAGGAAATATTAAAAGGTCAGAATATTTCCTCTAAATGGGAGACAGAAACTCAGCTCCCACCCCCACCTTTGTCAATGAGCTATTAAGGCCTGAGTCAGTCTATTCTATATAACAAAGATCTCCCTTTCAACTCCAGGTTGATGGGATTAAAGCATGATACTATTAGCTGTTTTCCCATCTCACCACAGGGCACCTGGGAAGATTACATCATAACCCAGCAAATCAAGCAAGCCTGGGAGACAGCCTCGAGAGTTGCCCCTGCATGGCCCCATGGGAGTCTGACAACCAATCAGAATACAAGATCAAAGTCCAGAGAGGGAATAAAACCAGGGTCTTTCAGCATCTGTCTTTTTTCTTCTTCACCCAACATCTGGAAGTGTGTGGTCCCCCTTTTCCCTTCAGGACCTCAAGCCATGTGGTCCTGTCCACCATTAAACCATCTTTCCAAGCAGCCTCCATGTTTCCAATGTCTTTTTCCCCACTTGGAACTGAACTCGGGACATTTCTTCCAACAATACCTGACCTGGAAAAAATCCCGATGACTACAGTAGTTGAGTTAGATGTCGGCCAAGAGTTATGCGTGACTCTTCCCTGAGGACTTTTTCAGCGTCACCTTCCTTAGCGTATAGCCAAATCCGTTGAGTAAACTCGCAAGATTCCTTTTTCTCACCACGTACATTTTTACATACGTCCGAAATCGACTGTGTTGTTGCTCTGGGCCGTGTAATATTATGTGGGTATTGATTGATTGATTGACTGTGTCATGTTTTATGTAGTGTATATTAGAGGTGGTGACCCTTTGAGAGCTGTCGGCAACGAAATTTCATTGCAATATACGCCGGTATTAGCCTACATCCAAAGTGACAATAAAGTTATATTCTAAGTTCTAAAGCGGGCAAGAGGGGAAAGTTGTCCGGTCAGCCCTTCCGACCGATTCACCTTAGACGTCGGTGAGGCATCCAGAGCCGAAGGTAGCTGATATTCCCCGAGACGAGCAAAAGGCTGGCACCGAGGGCCACGCTGACATACAGGGCTCGAGGCGTCGGCGCCCTCCTCACCTCTCCTCAGACTCCGGCTCGCTCGCGGCCAGCCCGACAGGAGGCGGTCTTGAGGCGAAAGCCGGGTAGCGGCCGCCAAGCGCCGCCCTCTGCGTCCCTCCCTCTCCCTCCGTCTGTTTCCTCCTCCTCCTCCTTCTCCTCCTCTTCGCCCACGGCCCGCCGTTCTCTCTGGCTTGCCTGGCAAGCCCGGCGGAAGTCTCGCCTAGAACCGTCGCCGCTGTTGCCGCTGGCGGCGCGTCCCCGCAGCAAAAAGGAAAAGAGGGAGCGAGCGCCCGGCTGTCCGCTTGGAAAAGAGGGGGATAAAGCCGCCTTAGAAGCGGGGGGACTGCGCTATCCGGGGACGCCGGCAGCAGCTGCCGCCTGAGCATGGCAGAAGGAACCCGTTCCCTGCTGGGAGGCAGCCGCGGCTCCAGCCCCGCGTCCAGCCCGCTGATGGCCAGAGGCGGCAAGAGCCGCTCGCTGCCCACGCCGTCGTCGTCCTCCTCCTCTTCGACTTCGCTGCTGCAGCAACTCCACCAGCACCAGACGCCGCCTGCCTCCCCCAAGCAGCAGCCGCCCCCGGCGGCGGCTCGAGGCAGCCCGCCCGGCCACGGCTTCAAGAGGGTCACCCTCACCAAGCCCACCTTCTGTCACTATTGCACCGACTTCATCTGGGGGCTGGCGGGCTACCTCTGCGAAGGTGAGCGCTGCCGTGCCAGAAGGAAGGGTGCGTGGCGGGTTCGTGACGCGGGAAGTGGAGTGGGGGGGGGAGAAGGGAGTATGGGACGGCCGGTCTCGCCACTTCCGCGGGTGGGGGAAAAGCGCCCAAGGGGGAGAAAATGCGTGTCATTTTCTCTCTCTCCCCCCCCCCCCCCGCTCCTGACTTCCTGAAGCTTGCTCTTCCCGTTAGGGATGGCCGGCCACTCCATCTCTTTATTTGCCCAGCCGCCTGCCTCTTAAAAAGAGTTGCCTTGCTGCGCAATATCTTTAGGACTTGATCAATTGGAGTTAGTTAGTAAAAACCCAAAATAAATTGGTTCTCCAAATTGGGACTCTTTAAAAAAAAAAAAATCCACTGTTGGATGCAAAAGCCAACCGATCGATCAATTAATCAATCAATCGGCCCCGTTTTTTCTCATGGGGCAATATGTAATGCAAGCCACCTTGCTGGTGGAGAGTTCTGCAGGACCTGAAAATCTCAGCGGTGTATTTTGTGGCGTTTGCGTTTGTTTTGCCTATGGCGTTGCCTACTTGCTTTTCTATTTGTGGATGTTGTAGCTTTCCCCCTCCGCACCCCATTTTTGAGGTTCTCTTATGCTGAGAAATATCAAGCAGCTGATTTTTTTTTCTTAATCTTCTTTCTAAAAGTAAAGCTGTCTGTCTAAGAAGTGCAAAGCGTTTCTCTTTTAAATTTGCTCATTTATTTTCTGTTGGGAGATTATTTTTCCCCCCAAGTTGGGTGGGGGGGAAGTATCCCTTCCCTTTAATGGATGCCTGGCGCCCATTCATTGGGAAAAAGTTTTTTCTATCACTTCATCTTTGTAGGCAAAAGCTTTCCCCACTGGAACAGCAAATGCAAAAGACTTCCTCTTGTTTATTTGCCAAACTAGCTCCCCCCCCCCCCTTCTTAAATGGCTCTGTGGAGTGAACAGGTTATTCACAGATAAAAATACCTTAGGAAAAAGAAAAGCTTCATGAATTGTAAATGATGCAGATACAAGGCAATGCTGTCAGTGTTCTACTGATAAAGATTGTGGGGCTTAATAGTGGCTTGTCTGAAATTTTTATCCTGGGAAAATGCTTCCCTGCCCTTCTTTACATTACAGATAAAATGGATAAAATTTATCTCACAGTATTGCTAATGGTTGGGCATTAGACAGTGGAACTAACATGTACATAGCAACACAAGAGGTTATTTTTTTTCTTTTCTTTTTTTTCTCCTCTGTGGGCAGGCATAAACAATGCCTGTTGATTTTTATCCACTGCCCAGCACCGAGGTTTTGTTGAAAGGAAACCAAGGTTTTATTATGAGGACCTGTCTCTGAATTTGAAAAGCCTATTGGGATGTTGCACCCACTGCAGAACACAACTTGAGTTACAAAGAAAGCTTATCTCCTTTCCTTTACATAAATTTGAGGATCAATCAAATATGGAACAAAGAGCAGTTTTAAAGCCAGATTTGTACTTGTTCAATCATTTCAGAGGAAGTAGCAGCTATTTATAGAAACTTGATATCTTAAAATCTACTGTCATCTAGAGTTGATATGATCAGGCTTGTAAGTGGGCAATTGTTATGGCGTACATCTGGATGAATCTTTTTTTAATTAACCCTGGAATGTTATTAATGAAAGCAGGTTCCATTAAAAAAAAAAGGATATTAGAGAAACAGTTAAAGTGAATAGATAACTGTTATAGGGATTGTGAGTGTACATGAATGCATATGAAAAACTTGTGCACAGTATATAAATGTATTATTTAAGGACTGAGAGTTTATGCACTGGAGACAAATTCCTTGTGTGTCCAATCATACTTGGCTGATAAAGGATAAAAGAATTCCAGTTGTCAGTTTTCTTCTTGATCTCTTGCACATAAATCAATAGCTCTGCACTGGTAATAAGGCTTAATCCTTGGCATCTCTAATTATCATTGCCTTTTTCTACAGAAAGCCTGGCATCCTTGTGTAATCTCATTTAGTCACCTCAGTTTTACTTGGGGTTGCAGTTACACTTCCTCTGTTTGGTACGTTTAATTCTTGGAGACTGGTAGGTCATTAATTCAGAGAAGATTATTTGTTTAAGGGGAACAGAAAGAAAAATCTTCATGTCAAAACCATTTATGACATGCCGGACCATATTCCTTGCTTTATTGGTACACATGCTGGCAATATTAGCTTTCAGTCCATGTGGATTGAGGCCTTAATGTCCATCTAAGATATATTTTGGGGATTCCTTGTTGGTGGGGGACTCTGGACTCCCATTACAACTTCAACTTAATTCAACCAATGCCAGAGTTGAAGAATATTTCCTATACATAAACACTTGGAAGGCTTAGTCAAATGATAAGAGAAAATTACACCGGTTATGGGGTGACTGTAAATAGGTTCCTAAATTTAGACTAAGACTATGTCCATGTCCCTCCCAAATGCTAACTGAATCCAATCATAAGTTGCCTAAAAATTCCAGGAATTGTAGGATAAACAATATGGGAATATGTGCTTTTGTTTTCCCACTGTTGATAAGAGTGTGTTGATATGTCCACAATAATGAACTGCAATGGTTGTAATGTATCAGTTGTTTACCTTAATCTCCCTATATTTATTTTGAGGACAAATTATAAAGATGCATTCTGAAAATGTATTTAGGTTTTGTATTCTGAAGACATATTTATTTATTTTTTATTTATTGTGATGGGTTTTTTTAAAACAGAGGCATATAGGTATTCCTCAAATTATGATCACAATTGACCTCAAAATTTATGTTGTTAAGTGAGACATTTGTTAAGTGAGTTTTGCCCCATTTTATGACTTTTCTGGCCAGAATTGTTAAGTGAATCACTACAGTTAAGTTAGTAACCTGGTTGCTAAGTGAAACTGGCTTTACTATTGACTTTGCTTGTCAGAAGGTCACAAAAGGTGATCAGATGATCTTGGGACACAGCAATAGACATAAATATGAACCAGTTGTCAAGCATCTGAATTTTGATCACATGATAAAGGGGATGCTGCAAAAGTCGCAACTGGAAAAAAAAAATCACAAGTCACATTTTTCAGTGCTTTGAATGGTCACTAAATGAACTGTTGTAAGTCGAGAACTACCTGTATTTTTAGTTCTGGTCAAAGTGTTCTCTGCAGTTTTGGTGTCTTTATTTCAGGTTATTTTGCTTGTTTCTCTTAAGTGTTGATGCATCCTTAGGGTGTCTGCTCAGATGATGCTTCGGTATGGTAGTTGATGGTAGTGGAAGGGGTTCCTTTGAATTCACTTGATTCATTCGCTCTAAAGTAAGGGAAGCATGAGGGATAACATGTTGATCTTGACTTTGCATCCCTTGTTTTCATTCATGTAATTTTGAAGGGAAGTTATCTTGCAGGCACATGGAACCTATCTGACGTTTTGAGGCTGTATTCTGCTGTGCTGCTTCCTTCCTTCCCCTATTTCTATGGCTCTGGAAGGAAGCAGCTGTTTGTTCTTTGTGCGTAGATTTTACGATTGAACTTTCTTGGTGTACTTATTGATCTTTTGTAATTAGCTGTGGCATATATACATTTTAAGATGGACTAGAACAGGAAGGTCACACCAATTCACTGTATCTTAAGCCCTGGCACCATGATTAAGCATTACTCATAGTCCTGTTGCGTAAACACCCAATGGGGTGTGTAAGCCAGGTAAGGAAGTAGAGAATGTGAGTAATTTGCTATATTGCTGAATAGTTGGGCAATAACATGGAGTATGCATGAATGGAAGAATAATTCTCTCGCATCAGCTTTTGAAGAAGCTTAAAGCTAGTATCCAAGTGACTATTGTTTCTTTACCTTTTTGTTGTATAACAAGACAGAAGTAGGGACTTATTCAAATACATAAGAAGCAGAAGTTGGCATAACATATTTTTTAAATAAATAGTTGAACAGTATATTATTGGCAGAGAAGGAAGTTCAGCTAAATGCCAGCAATAGGCCAAAAGGACTCTAATATCATATAATGAAAACTAATTGATTTAGTACTTTGCTTTCTTATACTCTGCTCCAGAGCTAGCAACTGCTAAAATGCTGTGCCCTGAATTACCGTAGTCAAGAAATATCAGTACTAATATGTTCTGCACCAAGGTAGTGCTTTGGGCTATATGATTGAGGGTTCTAGGATGCAGTTTAAATTCCTTTGATTTAGCTTGATACTTGGAGTACATTAAAAAAAATGGGAGCATGTTGTTTCTTTGAGAACATTCTAATAAAATATCCTGAATAATTTCCCCACAACTAATAAAATATCCTGAATAATTTCCCCACTGTTCTATTTAAGTCACCATAACTTTTTTTCCTATTTACATACTTTTAAAGTTTTCAGATTATTAATTATCTGAAAACTTTCTCACCTATATTAGAACTATCATCATCACTGTCCTTTAAAAATATAATGAACTATAGAATAGTCTGAAACAAGTAGGGAGACAGTAATTCAGCCTTCTTGGTGATAATACTTTATTCATTACCATGTCAGTGGCATCTGTATTAGATGTGACCTCTAATGTTTCCATCTCTTAACCATGTCTTATGTAGACATCTCTTTTTATGTGTAAATTCATCCTTTCCTTAATGTCTGTTTTAATTAGGATTTAATAATGTTTGAGTTGATAGTCTTCTTTCATTGTTACAATATACGTATAATACTCATTACAGATCTCTGATCAAAAATGGAACTATGATTATTTTATTTATTTATTTAAAATTTTTGTAAGCTAACTATCTTGTAAGTAACTCTGGGTAGCTCCTGAAAACAACATACAGTGCCATATTAAAATATAAAACTAACCATTTTAAAAGAAGACAGTTGTACCGAAGAAAGAAGAAACTTTGATTTTTAAAAAAAATGTAATTTGAAATCCAGGGGAAAAAAGATAATATGCTTTATTAGGACTCAGTGGCACAATTCACCTATCATTAATTTACACCAGAAACTCTTGTGCTTATGTACAATGAAAGAAGGACTGTGTAACTCTAAAGTTTGCTACTGCCTGTTTCTGATTCGCCATGTAGTGGTTTCCTTAGCAGTGTTGGCTATGAATTCTAAGAGTTGTAATTTCTACATATCTGGAGATTGTCAAGTTGAAAAAGACTTGGAGGAGGGAGAGTCTTCATTTCTGATATTTTCTTGATTAGTACCAGATTTCTATTCTTGGAAAGTTTTTTATTTTTGTTTGCAGATTCCTTTTCTCCTTTTTGCATCACTTTTGCCATACTTGATATGTTGTCTTGTAGGACTTGAACTCTTGCATAGCATTGTGTTACGTTCGGCTTGATTTATTTCAGTTACTGGCAATTCTACTATTAAGGCAGAACTTCTCTGATACTCATTTTAACATTGCCTCACTTTTTGGTATCGTGCAATGGCAAGCCATTTTTGAATTGCCGCCGAGAGAAATGACATGAATAGTAACCATCTGGTAAGTAGGAATCAGGCTTTTTTTTTAACCATCAAGGTAGATTCAACTAAATCTTCATTTAATTGCCGTGTACAATGTTAAATACAAATCCAATAAACAAAAGTAATTCTGGTTTACATCATATTTATGGATGTATGAATGTATGTATGCTTGGGGAAAATTGATTTGCTTAATCTCCTTTGCTTAATGACCACGGCAAAAAAAATGCCAAAAAAGTTGGTTTGGTTATGCCTCACTTAACAACCATAGTGACTTATTCCTGGCTCAATTATGGTCATAAATCAAGGACTACCTGTATCAAATGCAGGAATGTTATCTAGCTGGTTCAGGTCAGGTCATGCAGAGCCAAGGCTTAAAAATCCGAATAAAATTTAACACCCAGGGCAGAGGAAGTACACTGGGAAAGAGAGGCCTAAGAATACACTGACTACCAGAAGAGAAAACATTTCTAGTTCTCAATTAACCGGAACACCTTGATTTACACTCGATGCTGAAATCTCCTAAATATACAGTGAGAAAATATCAGCCTGTTGTGGTCCACCAGCGGCCAGCAGAGCTGGTGGCAGATTCAGACAGTGAGGAGGTTAGGGAGGAACATGGGCCAGTCCTGGAGTCTGGGGAAGGCTCTGAGAAGTGCTCTGCATCAGAGGCAGAGCTGTCCGACAATTTTCAGCTACTTTCGGAGTCAGAAATAAGTGGGGCAGAAGAGCAGCTGGAGCCTCTTCCCGATCCGTGCATGCGCACAGCTGCCAGGAGAAGGGAACAATTAAGGAACAGGGGTTGACTCAGGAGTAAATGCACAAGTGGACATTGAATGGCCCCTCCCATAGGGAATAAATGGGAGCAAATGTGGAGTGGTGTTTACAGGAGACAATTAGTTCGTTTACGATTGTGAAGATTTGCTTATCTGAGTTTGTGCCTCACAGAGACTCTCTGCCAGGTATTTTGTTATACAGCATTGAGACTAGAAGCTCTCAGCCTGGAAACTATCCAAAGACTGATGAAGTCTGTTGTTGCAATTAAACCTTGAAAAACTTATTGCTGGGACTTTTTCTGGATGCGAATGCTTGGAAGTCACATTAACCAAATAAAAAGGGTTTTTTATTTATTTTTATTTTTTATTTTATTAGATTTATACACCGCCCTTCTCTAAGAGGACCCAGGGCGGCGACAAGGAGTCTGTTTCTTGATACCTCAATCTGATCCTTAGCCTCATCAAGATATTTTCTTGAATTCTTGTTAAAATGTAGTTGGTCTCTTTTAGTAAATAAGTACTTTATGGATGAAATCAAAATTTGTCAATATTTGTCTATAAGCTGCACAACAAAAGTATTTCTTAAGGTAAACATACAGCATCTATAAAAATGAGAGAGCTAAATTTAGAATCACTGTGGGATGAGCAAGCTAGCATATGCAACTAATATAGACATCGTTCCTGTAGCATTAATACTATTTGATATGCTTGCTGCAATGCTTCAGTATGGATGCTTCCTCTGGGCACAGACCTGCCAACAAGTATTCTCATCTTTCCTTTCTTCTTAATGTTTAGCTGAGGTTGCAGAGCTGAACTTTTGGTGAGGTTAATTCTGTTGGATCTATTTTACATTGAGAAGTGTCCTTCCTTACCACATACGTATTGTTATCGTCTGTTTGTATAAAGGGAAATTTGGTAGCCTTTGTAAATTCCATTCGTCAAAGTAACTAACCGAATATGGACATACCTGCGCAAGCAGAAAATGAAAGGGATAACACATCGCAAAAACATATTTGGCAGAAGTGTTTTTCTGATTTTCCTGGTGTGACCCAGCATCGTAGCTTGAATCTGTCGAAGGTCCTTGTAAACGTTTAGTATTTTGTAAGTCAGTCTATAAGCCTGGGGCTCTGGTATTAGTTGCAATGTGGAAGGATCTTATCTGCTGCACAATTTTACTTGCGTCTTATTCATTGTGCCTTCAGTTTTACAGGGTCTCTTTAGGACTCTTTAGAACTAAATGGGCTTTCTCTAACACACTATAATGGGCCCATTTATACTAGGATTCTAAAGCAGATCACAATAGCAATGTACCACAATGAACTGACAGAAGAAGGACATTCTTTGCTCTGAGGCCAAATCCACCTGAGTGGGAATATTGTATAATGCTGGTACTTAACAGATGAAACCTGGATAGCAGCCCATTCCCACTGCAAATACATTTTCTAGCAATTGTAATTTTCTGGACAGCTCTCAACTAAGCCTTCTGCTCTTGCTGAGCCTGCAACTAATAGTGACTGAACAAATAGTACTATAGAAATAGCTGAATTTATAGTACTTCCAGTTTTCTAAGAAATAAAGCTATAAACGGATTTTGCTATATAGTTAAATTGCAGTGTGGAAGTCCTTGTAAAACTGTTTGTCATGTTTTTACATTGGAGTTGCTAGGCATTTTTCATGGAAATGTGGTTGTTGTTTTTTGAGTCTGTTTGGTTCTCTGGTCTTCACCATTTACAACAAACACACCCAAACTTTTTCAGACTGCGTTTTGTTTTTGCGTGGCATTCCGGGAATTGTGCTCTAAAACCTGGATAGGGCCAGAACAAAGAAGAATGCAGAACTATGTCAAAAGCTAAGTTTTGATTTTAATTTGACTATCCTATAATACAATACAATAGCAGAGTTAGAAGAGACCTTGTAGGTCTTTTAGTCCAACCCCCTGCGTGGGGTTGGACTTATACCATTTCAGACAAATGGCTGTCTAACATCTTTTTAAAGACTTCCAGGGTTGGGGCATTCACAACTTCTGGAGGCAAGCTGTTCCAGAGGTTAATTGTTCTGACTGTCAGGAAATTTCTCCTTAGTTCTAAGTTGCTTCTCTCCTTGATTAGTTTCCACCCATTGCTTCTTGTCCTGTCCCCAGGTGCCTTGGAGAATAGTTTGGCTCCCTCTTCTTTGTGGCACCCTCTGAGATATCGGAACACTGCTATCATGTCTCCCCTGGTCCTTCTCTTCGTCAAACTAGACATACCCAGCTCCTGCAACCGTTCTTCATATGTTTTAGTCTCCAGTTCCCTAATCATCTTGGTTGCTCTTCTCTGCACTCTTTCCAGAGTCTCCACGTCTTTTCTACATCGTGGCGACCAAAACTGTATGCAGTATTCCAAGTGTGGCCTTACCAAGGCACTATACAGTGGCATTAACACTTCACGTGATCTAGATTCTATCCCTCTGTTTATGCAGCCTAGAACTGTGTTGGCTTTTTTGGCAGCTGCTGCATACTGCTGGCTCATATTTAAATGGTTGTCCACTAAGATTCCTAGATCCCTCTCACAGTTGCTACTATTGAGAAAGGTACCACCTATACTGTGCATTTTGTTTTTCTTGCCTAAATGTAGAACCTTACTTTTTCACAATTGAATTTCATTTTGTTAGATGGTGCCCAATGTTCAAGTTTGTCTAGATCCTTCTGTATCTTAAGCCTATCTTCTGGAGTGTTGGCTATTCCTGCCAGCTTGGTGTCGTCTGCAAATTTGATGAGTTCCCCATTTATCCCCTCATCCAAATCATTGATGAAGATGTTAAAGAGTACTGGGCCTAAAACAGAGCCTTGGGGACTCCACTGCATACTTCCTTCCATGTAGATACAGTTTCATTGAGGACTACACGTTGAGTGCGGTTGGTCAGCCAGTTGCGAATCCATTTGGTGGTGGTGCTGTCTAACCCACAATTTTCTATTTTATCTAATAGTAGGTTATGGTCTACTTTATCAAATGCCTTACTATAGTTTAAACAAACTTTCTAAATGAAATATAGTGAATACGATTCCCCTATAGAGAACATTTTTCTCTCTCCTGTTGCTTGAAAAATGACTGATAGCAACTTTTTCAGAGATTTTGGCATATTATATGCAGGGTATAAAACTATTAGGCTTCCTTTTCCAATTAAATCTCATCAGTGTGGAGGTAAATTAACAACTGGTGGTCTAGTTTTGGAAAGACTTATTTGAGATTTGCTGAATGCTTTACAGAAGCGATGCTCAATCTTTGCGGTTTGGTGGCCTGGCTGCGGGGAGAGAGAGGGGAACCGGGCCATGTGAGTAGCGGGCTAGCACGCGCAGCTCAACTCATGAAAGTGGCAGGCCGGCACAGATGCATATGCACACAGAGCTCGACTGCAAGTTGATCTGCATGCATGCTTGCACAGTAGCCTGCCTCTCGCAGAGCTTGGTTCTGAATCGGCCACAGCCCCCATAATGGGCCATAGCCCAGGGGTCGAGGATCCATCCTTTACAGCTATTCTCTTTCTTTTCTTTCTCTCTTCCAATAATCTTGTTGTTCTTCCTCTTTCTTTCCATGTGTTGACATGAATGATGAGCAGAGTTTTCTCCATTCATTAGCAGCTGTCCATCCTTTGGGGGCCAGAAGCTCCTGTGTGTTCCACCTGGGAAAGTGCAAGCCAGTGCTTGCATGGTTGCCTGGAGGTGGTTGCTTCTTAAAATAGGAGACTAGATCACTGGAAAATTACAAGAATACTGTATATTTCTTTAACCCCTTTTTGTCCTTTTCAGGAAGAACCGAAACATCTCCCCAGCCAGGATTATGTATTTTCTATCAAGAAGGTTGAAGCATATACAAGAAAAAATAGATTCAGCATTAATAAGAGATTATGATATAGTTTTTCTTGTTGAACTTGTAAATGTGGTGGAACTCAGTGCAACTAGGGAATGAAAATAAAAACGGAATAGTAGCTCTGTTGAACTGCCTTTGCGAGAGGAAGTTTGAAATACACCAGGCACACTTTTCTCACAGCCACGCAGTGAGAAAAACTAGAACAAAATATTTAATTTTGGATATTTACGTATTAGAAACAATTACCTTGTTTCAAAAGACAGAAAAGATTGTTAGCAGGGAGGGGAATGTATTCAATATTTTACATCAGATGGAAAAGATAAATACAGGTAGTCCTTTACTTATGACAGTTGGTTTAGTGACTGTTTGAAGTTACAACGGCACACTTATAACAAATTTCATTGTATTTATTTTGCACAATGACAATAAAGGTTACACTATACTGAAAAAAGTGACATGATCGTTTTTCACACTTCTGACTGTTGAAGCATTCCCATGGTTATGTGATTTACATTTGGATGCTGGACAACTGGTTCATATTTATGAAAATGTTGGTGTCCTGGGGTCAAATAATTCCCTTTTGCAACATTCTGACAAGCATAGTTAATGGGAATGAACTAATTCAACTTTAACAACGTATAGTAAAATGAACTAATCCAACTTTTGTAGAATCCCATCAGCATATTTGAGGTAAAACTAATCCAATTTGTGTAGAATTCCATCAGTATATTTGAGGTAAAATTGGGCTTTGTTTATACTTGTGGCATACTGGCTAAAATGTATCAGTTTTCTAGTGTTTGAGGGGCTGCCACAAAGAAGAATGGTCCATCTTATTTCCAAAGCAACAGAAGGCAAGACAAGAAACAATGGATGGAAATTAATCAAGCAATCTGGAATTAAGGACTTCCTAACAGTGAGAACAATTAAAACCAGTGGAACAATTTGCCTTCAGAAGTTGTAGGTGCTTCATCTGTGGAGATTTTTAAGAAGAGACTGGATGGCCACTTGTCTGAAATTGTATAGGACAGTGATGGCGAACCTTTTTTGGCTCGTGTGCAGTGGGGTCCTGCATGGGCATGCCACACCCATAATGCAACGAGCAGCTACCCAGCATGCATCCGCGCATGACAGGCACTCCCCCTGGTTTTTGCATGCTTTTTTCACCCTCCCCAGGCTCCAGAGGCTTTAAAGGATCCTGGGAAAGGTAAAAACAGCCCCCGCTGCCCCGAGTCCGTTCCAGAACTTCCGTTTTGCCCTTAGGACTGTTTTTTTGCACTCCGGAGTCTTCAGGGAAGCTCCTGAAGCCTCGGAGGGCCTCCTGGGGGTCATGGAAGGCCGTTTCCGCCCTCCCCAGGCTCCTATAAAGCCTCTGAAGCCTGGGGACTGCGAAAAATAGCCTCAAAAAAAGGCTAAAGTCAGCTGGCCAGCATGCGTATGCATGCTGGCCAGCTGACAGAGCAACACCTTGCTTGCCCTGGCAAATGGCTCCGTGTGCCACCTGTGGCACGTGTGCCATAGGTTCGCCATCCCGGGTATAGGGTTTCCTGCTTGAGAAAGGGGTTGGATTAGAAAACGTACAAAGTCCCTTCCAGCTGTATTTTGATTATTATCAGAATTTCCCAGTATGGTTCTTATTGTTAGCTGGAGATATGCTGTGGGACACAGCTATAACTAAGACAGGTAATCAAGCTTTTTAAACCTTTCCCAAAAAGGGTTATGTGAAAGCTTTGACCAAAACTAAGATATGTGATGGAGATCCTCATATGCTATTCTGGTTGGCATATGGAAGACTGTGACTTGGAACGTAAGAGAAGTTGCATGGTAAAAGAGCATGGATTGTAGTGAAATCAAATGATGAAATGAAAGAAAAAATGATATTTTCTATGATTGTGAAGGGAAGGATATATGGTAGTAGGTCTGAATAAAGGTAGCCAGATTTTGTGGAGTGGAATTGGTAAATGCAGGAAAGTGAAGGTGTGGCATTAATTATGAAAAAAAGGTCTACAATTCATGATAGAAAGTATGAATTGGCGTCAACTAGGTCAAGGGTTTTCAAATTATTTCAGGCTGCAGAACCCCTGGGTTTCTTTGGAACTCCTGATTAAGGGAAGTGGGGTACTAAGTGTCAGTTGACATGCTCCATCCCTTCTGTTGTATACTTAGAGAAATGTCTACGAATGCCTGCAGCATTAAGGCAAGGATTGACGGCTGAGTGTATTCCATGCTGCTTCTTTTTCTCTCTCCATTAGTCTCTTTCAGTTCTTTCCCTTTAGTGAAGCTACGTGAAGCTTAGCTAGTGAAACTCATTCAAGTCCTCAAACAACTCTGGGTTACACAGAACCCAGTTCAAACAATTCCCATGGCTATGAATGCATACGAAAATAGGAAGGCATTGGTTGATGAGAGGTACAGGTTGTGTTCCAGTGATACAAAGATTCGTTTGGGGAAAAATTGTGTAACATTCGGAATAAATGAGATTCAGAGAAGAAGAAGAAACCCTGTTCCAGGGTCCCCAACTTTAAGACTTGTGGGCTTTGAAGTCTTAAAGTTGCCAAGTTTGAAGACCTCTGTGTTAGACGATGAAATGGGTGGCAGGAATTAGATGAAATGTACATAAAATAATGAGACACCCAGAGTCCCAAGAATAAATGCAAAAGTAACTGTTTTTTTAATATCTTTGAAGAAAATACATTTCAAGTATATGGTGGTTACAAGCGGGAAAGGAATGAACAAAACTATGCTGATTTCACTGTTTACAGTGAAACACTAAGACAATTAATAAAGGATACAAGAGGTTCTGAATGCAGGACAGAGTATTATCTCATAATATCAAGATTGGATCTAGGGAAAAATGACACAGAGGAAAAAGAAGTGAAAAGAAACTAGAGTAGAATGACTGCAGGAAGAAAGCAGAAGAGTCTTATAAGGAACAGAAGAATATAGAATAATTTCCCAGAAGAATATATGGAAAGTGAATGTATGGGAAAAAAACCCATGCCAGCTACTCCAGAGACAGTAAAAGAGAATTACGTTAGAGAATGCCTAATGAAAAGTGAAAAAGGATGTTTGATGGAATGGTGAAGGGAAACAGGCTGAGAATGGGGGCAAAAATTACACATAAGAGTGGAGATCTTGTGTGACTTGTATAGAAAAAATGATCGTTGTAAAGGATATACGGTAGTCAAAGAAAGCAAGGAATTATTAAGATTAAAAGGAGAGAAAATGCACTGTGGTTTTGATGGAGATATAATTAAAAAAAAAAAGTTATACAATTGAATGCAGCAGAAAGAAGGCACTTAAGAAATGGGTGTGGATAGGATCAGGAATGCCCAGGTGGTGGACTTCATATCAGAGCATTTTAGGTGGCTTAATCATGCAGAAATAATGAATGAACGAAGCCTGAATCACAAATCAAATATCTGAAGGGAAAAAGAATGAGCGAGAAGAGGGGAAAAACCAAGGAAGTCATGGTTGGATGGAGATAATGAGATTTTCAGAAAAAGGGTGGCGAGAAGTTTAAAGAAAAAAGGGAGTGTATGAAGTGGTGCACAGACAGGGCAGAAGCAAAGATGAAAGATGTGGAGAGGAATAATGAAGGGCGAACCAGATTTAGCTGCATTTCCTTTTTCGTGTTTTATGGCGTATTTCCTTTGGCTTATTATTTTCTGTGCAAACGCAGTTGAAGAATGATGCCATGCTTTAAGAAATCGACTCATTGCCTGGCATGTGGCTCTAAAAGCAGCTGGATTAAAAAAAAAAAAACCACAATGATGCAGAAGTCCAAAAGATGTTGAGGTGTTTTAATAGAGATAGTGTAAACTAGGGCTCCCCAACCCCCGGTCCGTGGACCGGTGCCGGTCCGTGGCTTGATAGGAACCAGGCCACAGGGCTGGAGAGGAGGGAGGAGGGGGCAGACCCCTGGGTAGAGCGCGTGCCGTATGTGGGAGAGTGCAGGTGCAGCCGTTCGCGCCATTGGAGGCCCTAGAGGGCCGAGTGAGCTGACTCCCCCCCCCCCGTGTGCGCATGCGCTGACTGTTCCCCCTCCCCCCCGCTCCTCCTCTACGCCAGCCGGTCCACAGAATTTTCTTTAAAATGAAACCGGTCCCTAGTGCAAAAAAGGTTGGGGACCCCTGGTGTAAACCAGACATCTCCAACCTTGGCAACTTTAAGACTTGTGGACTTCAACTCCCAGAGTTCCTCAGCCAGCTTGCTTTAAGACTCCATGAATCTAAAAAGTTGCCAAGGTTGGAGACCCCTGGTGTGAACAGTGCAGCTGAGTTTATTTTACACATTGTCCTTTATTTTAATAGGGAATATTTTAAGTGCAATCTTTAAACAGTTAACTATAGAGGTTATGGCTTTTCTGATATTTCACTTGACTTTTCAATGGCTTGCATAATATTACCTGTTACAGTTACTGTGATGTTTGAATTTAATTGTCAAAAGCCAAATTGAAGATAAGCTGGAGACAAAGATTTCCCCCTCCAAGACCTGTGCAATTCCATGTGAGATGGGGGTTAGGTATTTAAACACTTACAACAAAATAGGCCCCATTATTCTTTTGTTCCTTTTCCTTTATGCATACACAAGGTGTTCAAGTTTCTGGAGAGGGCTGAATGAGCATGAGTCATCCTCTCCAATTTTCTTTCAGAAATATATGCCAATGGAAGAAGTAATAGTAAATATATCTAGTTGCTGGCAATTAAGCAGGTAGAGCATCGACTAAGAAAAAGTAATGCAAAGTGAAAAAATCTGCAATTTACCGTATCTTAAGTCAGGGATGTCACAGAGGGGATGAAAGCTGTTCTCTGCATCCTCTAGATCAGGCGTCCCCAACCTTTTTTGCACCAGGGACCGGTTTCATTTTAAAGAAAATTCTGCGGACCGGCTGGCGTGGAAGAGGAGCAGGGGGGGGGGAGGGGGAACAGGCGGTGCATGCGCACGCAGGGGGGAGGGGGAACGGGCAGCACATGAGCATGCGAGGGGGAGTCGGCTCACTCGGCCCTCTAGGGCCTCCAACGGTGCGAACGGCAGCGCCTGCGCTCTCCCGCATCCGGCGCGCGCTCTCCCGCATCCGGCGCGCGCTCTGCCCAGGGGGCTGCTCCCTCCTCTTCTCCGGTCCTGCAGCCCGGTTCCTATCAAGCCACGGACCGGGGGTTGGGGACCCCTGCTCTAGATGGGTTCTAAAAGTAACTGAAGCATTGAGGTTAAAAAAAACCCCACCAGTGCCAAATGTTATGCAAATTCATAGGGAAAATTCATCTTTTAAATTCTACTCTTAACCTGGGCACTTTTAAGATGTGTGAACCTCTCAAAATGTATTTCCTAGAGGGCTGGGGAATTTCTGGCAATTGAAGTTCACACATCTTTAAAATTGCTCAGATTGAGGAACACTGGTGTAATGGATTTATGTGTCGACTCTTTTTGTGTGTCTTTCCTGCTCTCATTTTGTCATGTATCTACGTATATTTATCTGTGGGCACTGGGAAAGCATAGGCTGGGTTGCACATGCTCTGAGTCACATGACAGGGAGGAGGAAGAGCGGGGGCTTGGAATGGAGAGTTTTGTCAGTAGCATTCCAAATTTCCCCCCAAAGGTTTTATGGGATGAATTATGGGAGAGGGATTTTTCTGGAATATTTTTCTGCACAGCATCAAGCCAGATCTGCCCTTGGATTTTCTTGAGCCAGCTTCTCCCACCAGTCCTCAACTTACAAGTAAAAATTACAACAGACCTCTCCAAGGCTACTTATGGCACAGATTGGAAGTTCTTACGGTTGCTCTCTCCATGTGGTCATATTTGGGTACTTGGACGCTTGCTCACATTAATCCACATGACTGTGATTTGCTAATTTTTTTGGGTGGAAAGCAATGTCCATTTGTGATTTCTGGTAACCAGTGTTTACTTCTGATTTCTGGTAAATACCATCTGTTGCAGACACCATAGCATTCACTTAAACAACTGCAACGATTTACCTAATGAACACTGCCAAAAAGTTGTAAAATAGAGTGAGGTGACCTGCTTAACAACTGGCATCACTTACCCACTGTAATTCTAGGCTCAATTACGGTCATAGGTTGAGTATCTATATCAGTTTTTCAGGATTTGGCAAGTTATTCTGCTGATAGAGACACAGGTGGACAGAAAGACAGATTTCTTGAGACCCTATATGTAATTTCTTTCCAACTTTCAGTTGGGGTGGGAAAGATATGTCATAATTTTTTGAGCTCCCTATATTTTTCATAGATAAACTGTTCCATAATGTTGAGTCCCCAAGCCTATGTCCCAGACAACTCGTCTGGTAACCTATGAGTCACCGCATTCCGGAGCTGAGCCAGCAGCTGCAGTGATTAACAGAGACAAGCTGTCTGGAATCTGTCTGGAAAGGAGTTACAATGTTGCAACTGCTTGCTAGGAGTTTCCTGCCTGGTAACTCTATATAAGAGGTTGCCAGAGAAGAAACCTTGCCAGTTGAATCTTGTGTGTGTTGTAATTAGTGTGAATAAACGTTCCTGTTGTTTTGACCATGCCTGAGTCGGAATCCTTTGTCTGATCTAACACTGGCGACGAAGGTGGGATTCAGGCCGTGGCCTTAGAACGCAACGGGTAACGAATACTTCAACAACAGAGCGCAGCACGACGCACAGCCTCACCATGGCTACGGCGACAATGCCTCCGTTTGCACCGTTCGACCCGATGAAGGAACAATGGGCTTCCTTCTTAGCCCGGTTCGAGTGCTTCTTGATAGCCAGCGACTACGGCGAACTCGCGCCTGCCAGGAAGCTGAGCCTATTCCTCCAGTGCGGCGGCCCTGAATTGTTTGCTACCGCCCGAACCATAGCAGCACCCGCAGCGGTGCACGAAGTGCCGTGGGACGATCTCCTGGGCCGCCTGAGAGCACACTACGCGCCGGCGCCTTCCCGCATAGTGCATCGCTATGCATTCAGGCAATGCGTGCAAC
Source organism: Rhabdophis nuchalis (assembly GCA_039707465.1). Taxonomy (NCBI): domain Eukaryota; kingdom Metazoa; phylum Chordata; class Lepidosauria; order Squamata; family Natricidae; genus Rhabdophis; species Rhabdophis nuchalis. The sequence continues at coordinate 147,419,968 of CM077644.1, read as the reverse complement.
AGCCGCAACAGTCGGTAGCCGAGTTCCTGCAGAAATTGAGAGCGACCGCAATCCCCTGCGAGTTCCCTGCTGGCTTCCTGGAGGAATCCCTACTGGAGCAGTTTGTATGCGGCGTAAGAGACATCCGCCTAAAGCGCCGCTTGCTTTCAAAAACTGTCCTGACTCTCGAGCAAGCGGTGGAAGAAGCACGCGCGACAGAATTGTCGGAGATCTCCACATCCGACATGGGCCGCGCGCGCCCTCCTCTTTTCCCCACTCCGCGAGCGTGTCTGGTAGACGAAATAGCGCCGCTGGATGAGCTGGAGGAGGATGACCGTGGGGACTGCATGAGGGTGACCGGGCGCGTGCCGAATCGCGCATTCACACCGCAGCAGAAGTCCGGGAACTGCCTAGGCTGCGGAGGGGCCCACCAGAGACCAGAGTGCCCATTCAAGGCATCGGTGTGCCGCAGATGTGGCAGGAAAGGACACCTAGCAGCTGTGTGCCGTGCTGCCGCTCCAGCGACAACGCCAGCTGCCGCCTCCAGAACCGTTCCACCAGGACAACGAGGGTCGCAGAAGCGTTCAGGACGCTACCAGCCACAGCCGACCGACTGCTTCGCGCTGGCGGAGATGCCCCCAGCTCTAAGCTACGACCAGGCAGAGAGTAGGAGACTGTCAACAGTGGTTTGCTTAGAGGGGGTGGGGGTAAAAATGGAAATAGATTCAGGGTCCTCTAGATCACTCATGTCCTGGGCGCATTTAGTTAAGCTTTGCCCCAAGCTCAGGAAGCGGGATCTCGGCCCCACGGCGACGATCCTGAAAGATTACCAGGGCTCACAAATTCCCATTCTAGGTCTGCACAGAGTGAGAGTAGACTACGGCCCCTTCCACGGATCCCTTCCCATCCTGGTAGTGGCCAAACCCCTAGCTGCCTTGATCGGATTGGACTGGTTTCCAGCCTTGGGACTGTCAGTCCAAGGAGTACACAGTGTGCCAGCCAGTTCTCCGGTAGACGAAGTAATCAGAGAGTTCAACGACGTCTTTGATGGCAGCTTAGGAACGTACAAAGGCACTCCAGTTTCCCTAAATTTGGACCCCCAGGTTGCTCCAGTCCGCTTGAAGGCCCGCAGGCTGCCGTTCGCGCTGAAGCCCAAGGTTGAAGCGGAATTGGATCGATTGGTGGCGCAGGGCGTGCTCGAACCCGTCGATCAGGCGAAATGGGAGACCCCAATTGTGGTCCCCATTAAGCCCGACGGGTCCGTGAGGATCTGCGCCGACTATAAGTCGACGATCAACCTCGGGCTTCAGGCGAACCCATACCCGGTTCCGGTGGTGCAAGACCTACTCCACTCATTGGGACGAGGTCGAGTGTTCGCGAAACTGGATATGGCGCAGGCCTACCAACAGCTCCCGGTGGATGACGAGGCTGCGGAAGCGCAGACCATCGTGACCCACCGTGGGGCTTTCCGCTGTCGCCGTCTCCAATTCGGCGTGTCCGTAGCCCCGGGGATCTTCCAGAGCCTCATGGAGCGACTGCTCCATGGGCTCCCTGGCGTTGTACCGTATTTTGACGACGTCCTGATTGCTGCTTCCAGCATATCAGAACTCGCCAAAACGTTACGGAAGGTCCTCAGAGTTTTCAGGGGCGCGGGTTTAAAGTTGAAACGCAGCAAATGTACGTTTGCTGCGCCTAGGGTGGAATTCCTGGGTTTCATGATTGACGCCCAAGGAATTCACCCAACCCCCTCCAAGGTCGAGGCCATCCAAAAGGCCCCCACTCCTGCCTCCAAAACGGAGCTGCAGGCATTCCTCGGCCTTTTGAATTTCTACGCGCCGTTTATTCCCCATAAGGCATCGCTAGCCGAGCCGCTGCATCGGTTGCTCGACCGATCCGCGGCCTGGCACTGGGGCAGCCGCGAAGCACACGCGTTCACGGCTGTCAAAGCCATGCTCACGTCAGATGCGGTACTAGTCCAGTACCATGACAGGCTTCCTCTGACGCTTGCGTGCGATGCCTCCCCTTTTGGCCTGGGGGCTGTCCTTAGCCACGTCTTTCCAGACGGCTCGGAAGCCCCCATTGCTTTTTACTCCCGGACAATGTCTCAAACGGAGAGAAACTACAGCCAAATCGACAAGGAGGCTTTGGCTGTAGTGTCCGGGATTAAGAAGTTCCACAATTACCTCTATGGGCGGACCTTTTCTGTTGTCACGGACCATAAGCCGCTCCTTGGGCTATTGGCCGGTGACCGTCCGACACCCCCCATCCTGTCGCCCAGGATGACCCGCTGGACGGAATTCCTGGCAGCGTATGACTATACGCTGCTATACCGTCCTGGCAAGCAGATAGGGCATGCTGATGCCCTAAGCCGCTGCCCTCTCCCGGGGCCGGATCCGGCCCCTGTGCCTGCTCTCTCTGTCCTGATGGTCGCAGAGTCGGACTTGCCCCTGTCCTCTTCCGCCGTTGCCGCTCACACCCGCGCAGACCCCGTCCTCGCCCAGGTCTGCCGATGGGTGCTGAGGGGCTGGCCTTCGGGCAGTGTGCCTGAAAACTTTCGGCCTTACAAGTCACGCCAGCTGGAGCTCTCGCTCCATTGCGGGTGCTTGTGTTGGGGAGATCGGGTCATCGTCCCTTCCCCTCTCCGGCACATGGTTCTTCAGTCGCTCCATGCCAACCACCCAGGCATCGTCCGTATGAAGGCATTGGCCCGGAGCTATGTCTGGTGGCCCGGCATGGACGCTGAAGTGGCGGAATGGGTGGCCGCCTGCTCCTCCTGCCAATCGTCCCGGCCGGCCCCGCCGGTCTCCCCGCCGAGGGAGTGGGACGCCCCCAGGTGCCCATGGTCCAGGCTCCACTTGGATTTCGCGGGTCCCTTCCATGGCCAGAATTTCCTCGTGGTGGTGGATGCGTTCTCACGCTGGGTGGAGGTGATTCTCATGGCTTCCACCACAGCGGAGAGCACGGTGCGTGCCTTGCGCCGTCTGTTCACGACCCACGGGTTGCCGGACGTCGTTGTGTCCGACAACGGACCCCAATTTCAATCCTCCACCTTCTTGGACTTCCTGGCCACCCAAGGGATCCGCCACGCGCCGGTCGCCCCTTATCACCCGGCGTCTAATGGACGTGCGGAACGAGCCGTGCGCTCAGCCAAGGAAGCCTTGGCCCGTTTGGATAAAGGGGACTGGCAGGCAAGGGTGGCCGCGTACCTTTTGGGACAGCATGTCACACCTTGCCCAGCCACAGGGAAAAGCCCCGCGGAGCTCTTGATGGGCCGACGCTTGCGGACCACTCTGGACAGACTGCACCCCGATTACGACGGGTTGCAGAGGGGCAACCTGCAGATTCCCACTCCTCGTTTATTTGAAATTGGGGACCTGGTTTGGGCAAGGAACTTTTCAGGGGAGCCGCGATGGATTGCCGCAACCATTTTGGACGTAACCGGACCCTGTTCTTACAGAGTCGGCCTTCAGGATGGATCCGAGTGGCGGTGCCACCTGGATCAACTGAGGCGCCGCCTGCCCGAAACAGCAGTCACCACGCCAGGCCGTTCCTGCCCGTTGGCCCCCGTTGGGCCGTTGTTCTCTGCTCAAGCCGAGCAGTTGTTTGGAACCCCGGAGTCCCTAGCCGGTCCAGACCTCGTATCGGCGGGAACAGCACGGGGAGACCGCCAGGACCTCACAGCCCAATCTGACTCTCAGCTGGGGGCCTCGCCCATCGGGGAACCACCCTACCAGAATAATACTCGCCAGCAAATGCCAACTACCTCAAGCCCGGTCGCCACGCCCCCTCACCCGGACTTGCTAGGGTCGGCATTGCCGCCTACGGCGACTCCACCTCCGAGGGCAGGCCGCGATGACGTAGGCGAAGGCTCCGTGTCCCACAGGGAGGAGCCTCCTCAAGAACTAAGGCGGTCAGGGCGGACCCGACACCGCCCCACCTATCTGAACGACTACGCGTGCGCATGTACTGTGTTGGACAGAGAACCTAGACACATGCGCACTGACTATGGGGGAAGGAGTGTTGAGTCCCCAAGCCTATGTCCCAGACAACTCGTCTGGTAACCTATGAGTCACCGCATTCCGGAGCTGAGCCAGCAGCTGCAGTGATTAACAGAGACAAGCTGTCTGGAATCTGTCTGGAAAGGAGTTACAATGTTGCAACTGCTTGCTAGGAGTTTCCTGCCTGGTAACTCTATATAAGAGGTTGCCAGAGAAGAAACCTTGCCAGTTGAATCTTGTGTGTGTTGTAATTAGTGTGAATAAACGTTCCTGTTGTTTTGACCATGCCTGAGTCGGAATCCTTTGTCTGATCTAACACATAAGAGTTGGGAAAACTCTTGAGCTATGTGCCTTGGGAAGCAGTTGGAAGACCTTGCCAATTTCACTCAATCAGAATGCTGCTGGAAGGCACTTTGGAGGTCTTCTAGTCTTAACTCCCTGCTCAAGCAGGAGACCTTGCCTATACCATTTCAGACAAGTGTATATCCAGTCTTTTCTTTAAAACCTCCAGTGATGAAGCACCCACAGCTTCTGATGGCAAGCTCTACCAGTTAAATGTTCTCACTTAGGAAGTTTCTCCTTAATTCCAGATTGCTTCTATCCTTGATTAGTTTCCATCCATCATTTCTTGTCTTGTCCTTCAATGGGGAAAGCTTCATGGCATTTACTGCTTTAAGACAACTATTTGTGAAAACAGGAAACAGTGCAAAATTTATTAAACAAACAAGGGGTTTTGCGGAATTTAACCAGAATCAGTGTTGTTTTTCTTTGGAACTTTTGTCAGCATCTATAGTTTAAAATAATAATAATAATAATAATAATAATAATAATAATAATAATAATAATAATAATAATAATAATAATAATAATAATAATAATTTATTAAATCTATCTGACACCCCTCTCTCAACACCTAGTACCTCCAAGCAGTTTTAAAGTAATTTTAAAGTAATTAAACTTTAAAGTAATTAAAATTATGGGACTAATTAAAAAAAAATCAAACAACCGACTGGGCGGTTTTAAAGTAATTAAAATTATGGAAGTAATTTTTAAAATTGAATTCTAGCCCAAGTTAATATTTACACAACTATTTGTTGCATGTCTTGTGCTGAAATTAAGTTCTGCAAAACTGGATATAATTGCCTACTACTTTATCCTAGATTAACAGCACAGAAAATGTAGCTGACTGTGACATTGCCTTGGTTTATATAACAAAGGAATATTTTGGGGAACTCATCAGTAAAATATTCTATCATTTAATTAGGAAACTGATGAATATAGTGATTTTAGAACAAAGCCCTGCCACTTTGCTTGGGATTACATTTGATTGCCAGAGTAAGGCATGGACATGTAAAAAAAAGAGCAAAAGGGACGAAAATCATAGGGTGGTTCATTGGTTTGGGAAATACTACAGAGAAAATAGAGATTTCTTTAATGCATATTGGATGCTTTGGAATCCAGAGCAAGATCTTGTGACATAGTGTAATCTTGTAGCTGATTGTTTGTGGGTGTTTTATTTCTATATCAGCGATTCTCCAAAAGAGCATTGCAATATGTTATTGTCGTTGTTAATTGCAACATCATATCTGACCCATCGTGACCCCTTGGACAAAGTTCCTCCAGGCCTTCCTGTCCTCTACTATCCTCTGGAGTCCATTTAATCTCACGCCTACTGATTCAGTGACTCCATCCAGCCACCTCATCTCTGTTGTCCCTTTCTTCTTTTGCCCTCAATCTTTCCCAGCATTAGGCTCTTCTCCAGTGAGTCCTTCCTTCTCATTAGGTGACCAAAGTATTTGAGTTTCATCTTCAGGATCTGGCCTTTTAAAGAGCAATCAGAGTTGATCTCTTCTAGGACTGACCGGTCTGATCGTCTTGCAGTCCAAGGGACTCGCAGGAGTCTTCGCCAGCACTATAGTTCAAAGGCCGCAATTCTTTGGCGCTTAGCCTTTCTTAGAGAATGAGTTGAGGAATGCACACACAGATGTTTTAACACAGTGTTTCTCAACCTTGGTCACTTTAAAATGTGTAGATTTCAATTCCCAGGATTCCCCAACCAGCCATGCACCCCTGGAGAGACGTTTTTTCTCTCTCTGCCCTTTCATCCAGCCATTATGGGTGAAACCTATATCTGGATATATCTGTAAAATATGTGAATTTTGTAGCTTTTGTCTAAAATATTTTTTTTTTAATGTGGATAGTTATGGCAATATTCTCTTCTGTTTCATTTAATTGTTTTTAAAAATGATAGTAATGTGTCATTTTTTCTGAGGTCATTCATTATATCAGTGATGGCTAACCTTTATGTTGTCGTGCAATGGGTGCGTGACACCCCACCCCCCCTGATCCCCGCCGCGCATATGCCCAATCCCCCCCTTGCTCCTTTTTGGCTTCCAGGTTGCTGCAGGAAGCCTTCCAGGCTCAAAATGGGTCACAGGGGGGCCACATCTCTGGAAAGCCTCCTGCACCAACCTGGAAACCAAAACGGGTCGTGGGAATGCTGCGCGAGACCCCAAAATGCAATGCGAGCACCTTCCATGCATGTGCCCTTCCTCACACATGCATGCACATGACCCCCACATGCTCTCCGCACATGTGTGGCAGAGACCCAAAGAGCAGCTGGCCAGCAGGAGATGTGTTTGCATGCGCACTGGACTGGGGCGACAGCTGGCATGCCCGCAGAGGGGGTTCTGTGAGCCACCTGCGTGCCATAGGTTCACCATCATGGCACTATATTATAGAAAAATAGCCTGTTGATCATTGATAACTGTGAGAGGAAGATCTCAGAAAAGGATCTTGATTCTGAACTTCAGTCAAAATCATGCTAAGAAATAAACAATGAGTAAATATGTATTTAAAATGACACATTTATAAAGTATTGTAAACTTGCTTTCCCAAACATTTCAACAGAAGTTGTGTTTATATCAGCCTTATTCCTAAGCCAGACAAAAATATTAGTCTTTGTTTTGACATTTACAAAACTATTCTTTTGGATATAGCAAGCTTTGAAATTTGCCCTTTTTGATTGCCAAATTATTCCTGTTCCATAGCAACCCTTTTTATGAAATCAACTTTGGAATAGGATTTTTCAAATCTTAGCTTCTAATGGAGAAAGTCGGAAGCCTCACCCCTCTTGAACCAGGGATTCCAGATCTTTTTTTTTTTTAAATGAACAGGTTCTGCATCCTGTAAGAATTTAAAACCCCTTGGTTACAGGAAAGAATAACATCTATGAATTTTAAGACTTTAATACCTTTTCCTCTATTCTGCTTTTGGCTTTCTTGAATTACATTTTAGAGGTCTCAAGTGATTACCTGGACCAAACACTTTTACAAAACTTTCTGTTATCCTCTTTTTGCTTGTTACTTTAGCTGGCAGAGAATTTAATCAGCATGACGTAAAACAAATTGGAAAGGAAAAATTAACTGTTCCAGTACTTCACCTTAACATCTACAAATCAGAAAAAAAAATTCTTCTCTATCTAGTAGCTGATAATTTCAAGACCTAATATGTTATGCTGAAGAGATCACAGAATGAGAAAAATGATCCTTTAAGCAAAATTGGACTTTTGAGCACATGTGGTAAAATAAACCCTCCCTGAAAATATTGCAACACAGCAGCAGCCATGAGGTGACCACGCTTGCCGCCTCCTGCACCTCAAAAATAATAAGACCTCCCCGAAAATAAGGCCAAGTGCTTATTTCGAGGGTCAAAAGGAAATAAGACCATGTCTTATTTTGACCATGTCTTATTTTGGGGAAAACATGATATAAAGATATCAAGACGCATAGTTTATTTAAAAGGTCTGCTTTATTTTTATAACCAGAAAACTGGCTTCTTAAGGTTAGTTTTGTGTAATGAGACAAGTTACATTTATATTTCTCTTTATTTTTTATTTATGTCCATACTCACAGTTGTAAAACAAACCTGCTGGAAATTTGGAGAGATTGGGTTTTCATAATGCGTAATTTGAGTTTATTGCCACATATATTATCTCTTTTACTTTTAGTTTGAAGAGCATAAAATGCTGTGAAAGAGATAGATTCAAGGTCAGTTTAGAAAAAGAAACTGAAAATAAAACATTCAAGATGATAATGCTAATCTTAAAAAAATGGTGTACTGGAAAATTATGTATACCTCTGGTTCATGGGTATCAGAAATATATATACATATACATATACATATATTTATTGATCAGCTCAAAAACGTAACACACATATAAAAAAAAAGCACACAACGGAACTCATGGCTTTCTGTCTAGATGGTCTCTGTTGATGAGCCGAAAGGCAGAAAAGGAAACAGTATGTCTCCTCCCTTAATTGGGGCCCTAACAGGGTGTTGTGGAACAATTATAGATACTAATCTTCCTGTCTCAACTGATGCAATGGGAGAGCCTGGCTGGCTGAATGGCTAAAGGCTCTTGCCTGATATGCAATACAGCCCCAGTTTGAATCCCAGTAAGGGTATGGCTAGCTGATGAGAGCTAAAAAGCTCGAAATAGATCTATACTAGTCTCTCTGATTTATTTATTGATCAGCTCATAAAACTAACACACACACACACACACACATATATATATAAATAATTGGGACCCTAACAGAGTGTTGTGGAACAATTATAGATACTAATCCTCCTGTCTCAACTGATGCAATGGGAGAGCCTGGCTGGCTGAATGGCTAAAGGCTCTTGCCTAACATGTAATACAGCCCCAAATCCCAGTAAGGGTATGGCTAGCTGATGAGAGCTAAAAAGCTTGAAATAGATCTATCCTAGTCTCCCTGATTTATTTATTGATCAGCTCAAAAACCTAACACACACACACACACACACACACACATATAAGCAAAATGCCACTTGCACATCATCACAAAATCTCCAGAACTGTAAAGCCTATAAACCTGAAATTTGGCATGAATGTCCCTCTTGGCTTCTAGGTGCTCGCTAAGAGAGGATTTGTCAAAATGACCATCAGATCATTAGTATTTCTTATACAGTATTATATTAACGCTCTGATGCGAAGAAGTTAGACATTCTACTCCCTCTCCCCACTGTTCTGTTCCAACTGCCAGTTGCAACTGGGTGCTGGTGGGGTTAAAGGGTTTAAGCCCATCTATTTTATTATTGTTAGACTTACAATAATGTCTTAATCTGTAACAGAAACTTAGTTTACCGTCTCTAACAAAATAATACAGTGCCTTTTTAAACTACTCATTAATTTTCAAATTTAACTGTCAATTTATCAAGCACATAGTTTCACAGCAAAGCACAAGTGTCCAGCTAGTTATATAGAAAATTAATTCAGGGTAGTTGAAGCAGTTTTTCCATGTGGAAATGCCATAATTCTTCCAAGGATACAGTATTTCATGGATTTTTATTCATTCAGTAAAGATAATAATAAACTTTTCTCCATGTTTCATATTACCTGTACTAAGCATCAGCCAATAAAGCTAATTGGCAGGAGAATCAATACAGGTAAAATAATGTATTAATTCATACAACACATTATTGAATCGTAATAAATGGACTAAGTGGGACCTTTGTCTGTTTCTTAATACAAATTGACATGTATATTTGTTTTTCACAGTTTGCAATTTTATGTCTCATGAGAAGTGCCTGAAGTATGTGAAGATACCTTGCTCATCTGTCGCTCCAAGTCTTGTAAGGGTAAGTTGCTCATACTTTGGGGAAAGCTAAATATCCAGTGGGTTGTAACTGGACAGCTGGTGCATGGGAGATTCAGACTCCAGTTGTCATCAGCCACAGAAGCTGACTGTGGGTGACTTTGAGTCAGTCACTTTCTCTAGCACAACTATTTCATAGAATTGCTGTTGTGGAAATAGGGGGTGGAGGTACTATGTTTCCTGGGCTCACACAAAGTTGCCTTGCACAGCTAATAAACATATCTGAGAAAAGACACATTTTGTTTAAGTTCTTCTTGATAAATGCTGTACAGTGCATCATGACACATTTTACCCTTTGACTCTTGATAGCAACACAGCCATACTATCCAATTCATTTCATCTCATTCTTACGAAAAAACCTTTCTTTTTTGACTGTCATGTTAATGAAAACAATCACAATCAATGTTCCTTTGATTATCACAACATGTTAATGAAGCAGACAATCATTACATTATATTTGCCCCTCCTCAATTGGATCAGTTGGATGGTTTATGTTCTGTGAGACTCAACAAACCATGGTTGACTATCCTGGCTTAGCATTACACACAAAAATGGGCAACATGCTATGTTAATGTATACAATCAGTGTTATATAAGGTTGAATAAACAATTATATAAATAAACAAATAAACAGTATCCTGTAAAAGTATATCCATTTAAGGATACTTTTTTCAATATTTTCTATGCCTGGAAATATTTATTTTATTTTTAATGTAAATATATTGTTAGTTTTAGTTAATAGAACTTTAATTAATGTGAATAGAAAGTTTGCTTTCTGATATATAAATGTAATCAAAGTATCCTCATTTATCCAGAATTATATTCATAATTTTGATAATTCTGGAATTTTAGAAGTGTCATACTTGCGAGTCATTGTAAGCTATGATGATCAAAATGAAAATGGAGAGAAACATTTTGATGTATATGTATAGAGTTTGGCCATGTACTAGTTTAGTACCTAAACCTAAGCCAAAATTGGCATTTTTCTTTTTGTGTTGCATAATATATGAAATCATGTTTTATGTATTAGTTCTGTGTGGGAACTAGATTACCAGGGCAAATTGTTAAAAATAGTGCCCTTAAAAATACTGATTTATTGTTGTGGGGAATTCATCCCTGATACGAAATTAGTTAATATTAAATTGACATACCCATATATACAAGAATACAAGCAAATCATTCAGTTTATGTAATTGCTATTTTTTAGACTACTATTTATGGGGATTTTTGTTGAGTAAGTTATTGGTGGTGGCCATTGGTGTTATAACCAAATCAAGAATAGGTTGAGATCCCAACTTACTTTCCTGTCTGGTGGTAAAGGTTTAAGAAAAGTTTTAGATGATAAAATGGTATCACTAGTATGAATACATGTGGTCTTTTTGTTTTGATTTTTGTGCTACTTATAAGCTATATTTTTGATTGAGGAGGCCGTATCCTTCCTCCACCCATCATCTCCCAGTAACTTACATAAGAGAAAAATAGACTGATAAACATTGAGATGGTAGTAGATGTGATGTAGATATAGAAGGCGCAGGTTTAATCTTGTGACATTTTTGAAGGTTTTGGACTCCCCAGCACTAGAAGATACGATGAAATATCTCAACTACTTCTGTTTATTAAAATGAATCTCTTCCAAATCAACCTTAATTCCTAATGACTTCATGGATATCTTGGCCACAGTACGGAAGTGGCTTGTTATTACCTTCTTCGGAGATATTTCTCAACTGCTCTATTTTAGTACCCATTCAAATAGTATCCAGACTTAATGCTGTTTGCTTTCCAAGCCAAGATCTGGTCCCTATTAATTATATTTTCCTAACGAAGTATCTTCTTTGGTAGAGGACAGCTGTGGATTAGCTTCATGAAGCAAATATTCAACTTGGTTCTTAATACTTAAAAAAAATAACAGAATGCTTAATGGAAATTTATTTTGTGGGTGAGAAATGTTTATTTATATACTCTAATCCCATTCCAGATTATATAAAATGGCTATTTTGAGAAGCTGTGGCACATGGTGTTAAAGACATTTTTCCTGATGGATTCTTAGGCCATTTTAATATTGCAAATCATAAATTGCGTTTTTAAATTATAATTTCAAGGTTGATGAAAATCTGGCAATGGATCAATTTCAACTAAATTTTTAGCTCCATGTTAATTGAAACTGGACCATCTCAGTATCTTCCTGAACATGTCGCTCTGAAGCAGGATATGGAATTCAAGGTCAAATGAAGTCTTGTGAACTCAGATGGTTGGCATGAATAAGATAAGTTTTGTGTCAACAACTTTCAGAGAATTATGGAGTTAGCATACTATGACTAATCTTTGTTGCTTGGACTTAGTTACAAGCTGGCTCTAACTCATGATGTTTAAGAAGCTTGTTGTGAGCAGCTTTTATTGGTAAGTTTCAATAGCTATTTTTGTGTATAAGTATGCATATGATTCTTCTTGGGGATTCCTTCTCAAATAATGTTGAATTCAAAAGTCAGTTCATGACTTTGTGATATTGGTTTGACTGAAACTTATGCCACAGCTGCTTTAAAACAACTTTTATTGTAGGTACCCTGCCCTGCTTCAATATTTTCAGTGCTGCTTTCTCTCCTCCTTGATAATTATTTAATTGTGGGACACAATTGGATGAGTGCCGCTTCTCAATGTGTCTAATATTTATTGTGAAGGAGGTAAATTAATGGAACAATACCATTTTTATTTGTTTATAATTATTCTTAAATGGATGTAAATGGATTGCTTTCAGAGTGCTGCAGAACACTCTAATAAACTATTATAGCATTTAAAACAAACTTTGCTCCTGAAAAGGTATATGTTGATTGAAGTGAACATAGCAGTTGATTAAGCTCTGATTGGAACATCACAAGACATCATTCTGGGTATTTTGATAAGTGAGAAAGCTTATTTTGGTGTGGATCAGTTGTTTAGGCAGACTGTTGACTGTACATACCGGTATATCCCCAATTGCCCCTTTGTAGCTTTGATCCCTGGATTGGGTGAGACCTACATTTTCAGTCCATTTTTATTGTTTCAATGGAAAGGGGTTAAGGTTTCCCTTTTCAATTTCCAATTTGTTTTTCAGATTAGAATGAATTTGGGGAAAAAATCTCTACAACTTCATTTTGTTGTTGTTATTAGTTGCAATGTCGTATTTGACCCATCGTGGCCCCCTGGACTACGTTCCTCCAGGCCTTCCTGTCCTCTACCATCCTCTGGAGGCTCATGCCTACTGCTTCAGTGACTCCATCCATCCACTTTATTCTCTTAACAACTTCATTTAGAAGTTACTGCTATTAGAACACGAAGCAGCACCTAATTGGTCTCCATATTAAATGTTCAGATGGCTCCTATCACTTCTTAAGCGAACATATATTTGTTTCATATTTCTAAGATCAGCCTTAGCCCTGAGCTCAAATGTAACTGGCTAATTCCTGATTTCTCAAGTTGTAGCCAGTGTCTTGCAAGCCCTGATTTTGAGTATTCAAAATAATGTCAAAAAACTGAGCTTGAGACAGGACTTGTCCCATTCACTTGGTTGAATTTTGCCATTGTATCCTTGTGTTTTCAAGATCATTCTTAGTTCTTTCCAAACAAAACTCCTTCCAAATAAGATCAGAAGTGACACAGCTGTTCTTCTGCACTTTGTTCAAGACTAAAGGAAATAAGCTTTGAGAAAGTTGGCACATATTCAACTTTTTTTTAGTTGCTCTAATGTTGAAAAACTTGGACTATGGCTGTTTCATCTGTTTTTCAGAAACTAGATTGTTTTTGATAGACTGTTCAAGACAGTCCATTAATTGGATCCTGTGGGAGAGTTAAATTGGTTTCCAATCCTGCATTCATTTTCCTTCTCTTTAGAGGAACAGGGATTGAGGACTTGATTGTTAATGTGTATACCATCCACAGAGTTATATAACTCTTTTTATAATATGTTACGGTCTGGTTTAAAATTTTAAAACCATGCCTATAGGTATATGTATATATGTGTGTGCATTATATGTCTTTGCATTACATATCCCAACAACTATGCAACTATTTAATGTGTTGCATTACTGGAACATTTTTGTTTTCAGTTATTTATGCAAATAGAATATTATTCTATGCTAATATGAGGCAGTGTTTCTCAGCCTGTACCTACAACTTTGACCTGTATCTAGCATTGCTACCTGGGGAATTCTGGAAATTGAATTCTATACATCTTGAACTTGCTAAGGTAGAGAAACTCCCCTGAGGAGTCTGCTCTAGTTTTCAGTACTATATGATCAAAAGGTCCACAGTGTATATTTATGCTGATTTGTATACTGTTTCCATGATCTATTATTCATAAAATGCTAATATAACTGAAGTATATTTGTTGAGCAGATGGTCAATTTGAAAAAAAAACATATCAATGCCTTTTTGCTAAAGTCTAAGGCTTTGGATGACAATAATGTTTTGTTAGGGAGGGTTTTTTCTCTCTCATATATGAGAAGAAAGTATAATCATTTGTTAGTCTTATTTAGAGTAAGAAGAGATGTTTTAATGCTTGAGTGGACATTTCCCTTCTTTGCATCACCTTCGTTTGTATTCAGTACAAGTCGTCTTCAACTTATAACAGTTCATTTAGTGACCGTTCTAAGTTAAGATACCAAAAGTGACCATTTTTCACACTTAGGACCATTGTAGCATCTCCATGGTCACATGGTCAAAATTCAGACACTTGGCAACGGGTCCATATTTATGATGGTTACAGCGTCCCGTGGTCATGTGATCTCCTTTTGCGACCTTCTGACAAGCAAAGTCAATGGGGAAGCCAGATTCATTTAACAGCCCTGTTACTAAGACTTCCTGACCGATCGTCCACAAACAGTAAGGGTTGGGTCCTTTACATCTTCCACACTGAAGCTCAGCACAGGCTCCCCTCAGGGCTGTGTGCTCAGCCCCTACCTCTACTCACTGTATACATATGACTGCATATCCTCTGATCCATCCAACATCATAATAAAATTTGCAGATGACACAACGGTGGTGGGTCTCATAACTGGAGGGGACAAATCAGCATACAGGGAAGAAGTCCAGAAGGTATCCGCATGGTGCTCAAGAAACAACTTAGGTCTAAATACTAGCAAGACAAAGGAGATGGTGCTAGATTTCCGGAGGCACAGAGAGGAACCTGCCCCACTATATATTGAGGGGGGTTGTGTGGAGAGGGTTTCCTCTTTTAAATTCTTAGGAGTGCTTATTAGCCAAGATCTCACCTGGAAAAAGAACACGTCTCTGGTGATTGGAAAAGCTCAACAGAGACTTCATTTCCTTAGAGTCCTGCGGAAAAATCAGGTGGAACAACGGCTGATGACCTCTTTCTATCGGTCCATCAGAGAAAGTGTCCTCACATATTGTATCACAGTGTGGTATGCTGGTTTAACAGTTGCGGAGAGGAAGGCACTACAGAGAGTGATCAATTCGGCACAAGAAACCATCGGTTGCCCTCTGACATCACTGGATAACATCGCCAGATCTCGCTGCTTTAGCAGAGCAAGGAAGATTTTCAAAGATGATTCACACCCTGGTTGGTATCTCTTTGCCCTTCTACCATCAGGCAGAAGATATCAAAGTATAGCCAGCCGAACAAACAGGTTTAAAGATAGCTTCTACCCTTGGGCTGTGAGACTTTTAAATTCAACCGCAATCACTCCATGCACATGCTAGTTTTTCTTTTTTCTTTTCTCTTTTTTGTTTCTGTTATAATTTTGCACCAGTGAAGTTAAAACCAATTTCATTGTAATTTTTACAACGACAATAAAGATTATTATTATTATTATTATTATTATTATTATTATTATTATTATTATTATTATTATTATTATTATTATTATTATTATTATTATTATTATTATTATTATTACTACTACTACTAACTCAACAACTGCAGTGATTCACTTAACAACTGTGGCAAGAAAAGTCATAAAATGGGACAAACTTACTTGACAAATGTTTCACTTAACAACAGGAAGTTTGGCCTCAATTGTGGCTGTAAGTCAAGCACTACCTGTATATAGCTGTACTTGAGCTTTTGTGTTAGGTTTCTATTTTTATTTTCCAACATTTCTGGAAAAGAGATTTTGACAGGAACCTTCCCTCTTTGCTTTGCCTGGCAATGCAAAACAAAACAAAAGGATTATTGAGTGGTTATTCAACGTTTTGAGTTTTGCCATTGAATTAGCATGTTTAGTAAAATACTAAACTATTGATACTATTACGGGTATTACTACAATGTTTGGTTTAGCCACGCTTCACTTACTCTTGAAAAAAAATGAGACAGCAATTGGCTGAGGGGCTTTGGGTAGATCTCTCAACTTCTGGTCATAGTTTTCATCTGCCTATCAGAAACTGGTCACTCCAGTTGAGTTTGAGTTTATTCGACTTGTATCCCGCACCTATCTCCCAGAAGGGACCCAGGGCGGTGCACAGGAAATTAAAACAGATATATACATAAATACATAATAAATATCATAAAACCAATTAAATTAAGAAAACCCTGTGCTAAAATTACTAAAATCCCTCTAATTAAAACGAATTTCTAATTTAAAGCTCAGTCGTTATAGGGTGATCACGCTAGGCTGGCTTGATGGAAAAAGTGCATCTTCAGGCGTGGCGGAAAAGGCGGAGGTCCGAGGTAGTCCGGAGTTCGGGAGGAAGGTCGTTCCAGAGGGTTGTTCCGGCAGGCGCATCACAGCCAATCAACACACTCCCTGCAGGTCTGAATGCTGGCTGGTCTTGAATCCAAGAACTCTGCAGGGCCCATTTCCAATTCTTGTTTTTCCTTGGCCATATGCTTTCTGTAGAGAGTTTGATTTGTCTTAACAAAGCCTTTGTTCTTATTGGAGGATAGATGACATTTTTGTAGCAGCTTAGTGGTAGGGCTGGGAGTAGATTAGTGTTTCTCAACCTTGGCAACTTTAAGTCCTGTCGACTTCAACTCCCAGAATTCCCCAGCCAGCTGTGCTGGCTGGGAGATTCTGGGAGTTGAAGTCGACAGGACTTTAAAGTCGCCAAGGTTGAGAAACACTGGAGTAGATGAGCACATTGAACAGGGAGTTTTTTGTTTTTTTTTAATTTGTTTCTTCCTTTGCTAGAGATCAGGTTTTTATGTATACTTAGTCCACAGAGTGGCCAATTTAACCCTTCAGGTTTCTTAGGAGATGCATTGATTTACGCTATTCAAGATAAGAATTTAGGTGCACTGGGCTGAACGATTTCAATGGGATGACTGATCTCCTTGTGATTGGCTCTTTGAAGTTGAACGGTATCACCAAAGTTATAATGTATTAGGAAATCCTGTCCGTTGCAAGTGTACTAAACATTGGTATTATCCTCACCCAGTGTGTGTTTGTGTATGACTTCTGCAGAAAGATGACTAAAATGATATGTATATTTTAATCTCTTAAGGGCCAACATTCCTACATTGGTTTATGATGCTGAAGGTCACGTGGTTTCTTAAGCAATCTCATATCCAGTGTAAGGAAAGCAACTATTAGTAATAATTGAATCATGGTTGTAGTTACAAATTAATATTCTAAATAAAATGTTAGTGTGATGTAACCTCCATCTAAACTTGCACAAGGTTTCCTGTTGTAGTTTTTTTGTCCAGCAGATTTTCCTGAGTCTGCAAGCAAACTCAGCAAGCAATCTTAAGAAACCCATATCTAGCATCTTCCTCTAAAAGGACATCCTGACTAGAAGTTACAGTCTCTATGGATCTGGGAGGGGGAGGGGGAGTTATTTGGTTTGGAAAGAAAATTCCAAGTTGTAACACTAAGTTCTGTAGACAGACAGGCAGACATAAATGAATGAATGACATAATGGCAAGAATTCTATCTCTGCTTTTATCTGTTGCTTAGCTATATCTTCCTGTTGAAATGTTGTGAGTTTTTGATTCCAAAAGACAAAGTATATCCTTTTTTTTCAAACGTTATAGGAAGCTTTCAGTCCTGTTTAAGGTAAAGGTAAAGGTTCCTCTCACAAATATGTGCTAGTCGTTCCTGACTCTAGGGGGTGGTGCTCATTTCCATTTCAAAGCTGAAGAGCCAGCACTATCTGAAGACATCTCCATGATCATGTGGCTGGCATGGCTAAATGCCGAAGGCGCTCGGAGCACTGTTACCTTCCCACCAAAGATGGTTCCTATTTTTCTACTTGCATTTTTTTTTACATGCTTTCGAGCTATTGAGTTGGCAGAAGCTGGGACAAGTAATGGGAGCTCACTCTGTTACGCAGCATTAGGGATTCAAACCACCGAACTGCTGATCTTTCTGATCGACAAGCTCAGTATCTTAGCCACTGAGCCACCGTGTCCCTTTATATTTCTATTTTGAATAGGATAGCACATGGATTTGCTTAATTATTCCAAATTTATATTATAATCAGATGAACAGTAGCTTTTTTTAAATTGCCAGAGAGATAAAATGTGGTATAATGGTCTTTCTAAAAAATAATTGGTTAAGAGGTACATGTTTACATTAGGTCCTATTCTTCATCCAAACATAATATTTATGTTAACTCTATTTATGGATTAATATGGTATTTTATTTCACTAGCTTGCAGCTGCTTTTACTTGTCTCCAGTGTTGATTGTTTACAGTATGAATATAGAGCATGAAATAATCCTTTTTGAAGCCAGAATTACATTTCTAAGGAATCTGACTTCAAATAGATTTATATGTTTTTATTGATATTAGACATGTTCCCTGTTTTGAGAGTCTTTTAAGATAATGCTAGTATGCATTCACTGGAGAAGAGCCTAATGCTGGGAAAGATTGAAGGCAAAAGAAGAAGGGGATGACAGAGAATGAGTTGGCTGGATGGAGTCACCAACGCAGTAGACATGACCTTAAATGGACTCTAGCAGTGGTGGGTTCCGGATGCCGTTGCAACTAGTATGATGCAACGGGGCCCGGCGTCCACCACATGAATGCGCACATTGTACGCATACGTCCTTACATCCTGCGATGCCTCCGTGATGCTCCAGCTGCTCGGCAGAGCACTGTGCAAGCGCCCTATTCACCGTGCGCAGAAGCACTGAACAAGTAAGGATGATGGGCGGGCAGGTGGGCCCTCCAGAGCACCATACCGAAACAGCACCCGGTGCTCCCAGCCGTACCGTACTGGACTCCAGAGGATGGTAGAGGACAGGAAGGCCTGGAGGAATGTTGTCCATGGAGTCACAATGGGTTGGACACAACTTTGCAACTAACAACAACAACAACAAAATGTGCATTCTTTCTTGTTAGTATAGCAGTTACTAAATTGTACGAGGCTTGTTGAAATTATGCTCTAGATCTTGGGTAGTTCTTTGTGCACTGGATTAATATGTAGGTTTTGTGCAGAGAAGTCTTAGGTCAAATTAAGCCATTCCTTGTTCTGTGTAAAGAGTTTAGTATGAACTGGCTTCCTGCTGACTTTAGCTAGGAGCCCATACATACATATATATGCGTCTTTGTGTTTGCGTGTGCATTTCAGTCATGCGTATCATTGTTTAAGCCTGTCAGCATAATGAGAATTTGAAAAGCAAGGGAACCCCCTACAAAAATAGAAACCGGAAGTTTAACTGCTGAAAATAGCTGAAAATAGAACAGGCATCTTTGTCCCCCAAACAGCTGTTAATGCTTCCATTTTCTAGAGTTAAAGCACATTATTGTTTTTGCTTTGTGGACTTTTTAAAACCGTCTTTTCTATGAAAGCTAATAACTCCTTTGAACAGTGTGTGTCAGGCATACATATTTTCATTTTTCTCTATGTTATTTCTGATTTAACATAAGGCCAACATTCAGTTTTGCATACTATATCCTTGGCTTAAGGATATAATGGAGAGATCAATGGTGTGAAAATTGTAGAGAATATATAAGTATAGTGGCCCTGTATTTGTGGACCACTGTTTGCAGGATGGTAAATAAACACTTGGGGCAAGGTAGTGTATATCCTGGGAGTGTACAAAACAACATTTCACAACAATATAACAGAATTGGAAGAGATTATGGAGATCTTCTAATCCAACATCCTGCCCAAGCAGGACACCCTAGGTTTGGGATGAGAGATCTATGGCACACGTGCCAGAGGTGGCATGTAGAGCCCTCTCTGTGGGCACGCGCACCGTTGCCAGATGCTCTTCTGGATTCTGATCTTCGTGGGTGCCAAACTGCCTGAAAACAGCTCCAAAATGGCCAAAAACCAGGCATGTGCATGCCGGCCAGCTAGTCTTCGGGTTCCTGGGGCTCCAACATGCACACAAGTGCACATGCACGCATATTTCATACTTTGGGCACTCGGTACCAAAAAAGTTCACCATCACTGCCCTATACCAGTGGTCGGCAAACCAAGGCTCGCGAGCCAGGAGTGGCTCTTTGGCCCCTCGAGTGCGGCTCTTCCTCCAACTAGCCACGGGCAGACTCCGGGAGCCACACGCCCACCTCCCTCCTCCTGCAGCGAGCGGGCATGCAGGCGTGCGGGGGGAGGACCCAAGGCTGCGGCTATCTAAATGCCGCGGAGGTCGTCCGGCCGCGGCACGCCCACCTCCCTCCAAGCCCGTCTGGTGGGCAGCCCTGGAAAATGCCCCTCGATGGCCTTTGCAGGCGGCTATTGTTGCTGCTGCTGCTCCCGAGCCCTGCGACACGCAGTTCTCGCCGTCCGAGGTCACCCGGCAGGCGCATCGGGCAGGACAACCGGGCTACTCGGATGGCGAGAACTGCGTGTCGCAGGGCTCGGGAGCAGCAGCAGCAACAGCCGCCTGCAGAAGCCACCGAGGGGCACTTTCTAGGGCTGCCTGCTGCACGGGCTGGGAGGGAGGTGGGCGTGCGGCGCCTGGATGGCCTCCGCGGCGTTTAGATAGCCGCAGCCTTGGGTCCTCCCCCCGCCTGCACGCTTGCACGCCTGCCCGCTCACTCGCTGACATGCCGGGCTTTCCGCTGCTTCCTGGGGAGGGGGGGAAGAGAGGGAGGGAGAGACTGACATACACACAGAGAGACAGACAGAGACAGAGGGGGAGGGAGGGAGAGACAAACAGAGAGGGAGGGAGAGAGGGAGGGAGAGAGGGAATCAGAGAGAGACAGACACACACACACACATGCAGAGTGACAGATGGGTGGAGGGAGGAGAGAGAGACAGATACAGAGAGACACAGAGAGACAAAAAGAAAGAGAAAGAAAAATAGAAAAAGTAAGTGGGAGAGAGAAAGAAAGAAAGAAAGAAAGAAAGAAAGAAAGAAAGAAAGAAAGAACTTATGACCACAATTGAGCCCAAAATTTTGGTTGCTAAGCAGGACCGTCATTAAATGAGTTTCACCACATTTTCCAAGTTGGCCACGCCCACCCGGTCACATGACCGCTGAGCCACTCTCATAGAACAGGCCACACCTTTTGGCTCTCAAAAGAAATTTCAGTCGTGGTACTGTTGATATTTGGCTCTAATGACTAATGAGTTTGCCCACCACTGCCCTATACCATTCAGGACAAATGGCTGCCCAATCTCTTCTTAAAAACCTCCATTGATGAAGTACTCACAACTTCTTAAGGCAAGCTGTTCCACTGGTTAATTGTTCTCACAGTTAGGAAGTTTCTTTTAATTCCAGGTGGCTTCTCTCCTTGATTAGTTTCCATCCACTGCTTCTTGTCCTGCCTTCTGTGCTTTGGAAAATAGCCTCTCCTTTGTGGCAACCCCTCAAATATTGGAACACTGCTATCATGTCACCCTTAATCTTCTTTTCATTAGACTAGACATATCCAAAGCCTGCAACAATTCTTTATATGCTTTAACCTCCAGTCCCTTAATTATCTTTGTTGGTCTTCTCAGCACTCTTCGTAAACATTTTTTTTAATATCATGGCAACCAAAACTGGATGCAATATTCCAAATGTGGTCTTACCAAGGCATTATACAAGCATTGAAATGATCTTGATTAATATTGGTATCATAAATGTATTTGATGAACATGGTGTAAGTTGAGAATATTTCATACTTTAGGCAACAGCAAGCCCATGGTAGCTGAATATCCTTGTCACACCCACAAATGATATTTTCTTGTGTTAAAATCCTACTTAATTATATATGGCTTCTGTATTATGCCCACCTGGTATATAGCATGTTGCTAAGATCATTCTCCTTTCAGAGCTTTAGTTACATGAATGTTGAAATATTTTGCTTCAAATGTTGATGAACTGTAAACCTTTGTATCATTTGACAGAGGCTAATTTTAATGGTAATTTTTGGAAACAAGCCATCTTGGCTTGTCCAACTTCAATATGGATTGAAATTGGTTTGCTTTCAATAACCAAATGAAAGATGGAGGGAACTTTGATGGTTTGTGTGATCAAATAAACTACTTAATGAAAAATGGGAGTGAAAGCTTTAAAGTCCTCCTAGCTTATGTCTCTTGATTATTTAAGGACTTTGGGATAATGCGGTAAAATGCCAATATTAAGTACATGTGTGAGGATGTGATTCAGTGTATTAAAGGCAATTACATGGCTTTAAAGCAAAGGCAAGGGTGAGATTACATTATCTTTGCAAAGTGATCTTAATGGATTATAAAGACTCTGCTCTAGAAAGGGTTTTCAATAATAAACGAGAACCAAAATTGATATTGCTTGTAGAATTAAAGCAGCTACTTGTCTATAGCAATGATTAAGTACAAGAATAATTGAGGCTTTATGGAGTGAAGGAAGTAAGATTAATCTGAGGGACAAATTTGGCAGAGGGAGTGAAGAAGGGATTAAATGAAACTGTTAAAACTGGATCCTTCTCATTTTCTGAGAATGTGTGGTGATGTGCATATTTTTATGCAGAGCTATTTTTGTCCATTCACAAGAAAGAGAGTCAACGGAAGGCTCTGATGATTGCCATCTTGGAGAGAAAGGAACCTACTCAATAGTAATTGCATCATCTGATTGCGTAAAATAGGGAGAATATTCCTTTTGCAATGCTTGTGCAACAGAGAGACTTTTTATACGTGGGTTATTAGGTCAGGCACAGCTGGCACTATCCCATCCTTATCTTCAGTGATGGAAATATGCTGCTTGGGAAGGGGACTGCCTTTCCTTCTCAGCTGTATTTTTCTTTGCTGCCCTTTTGCCTTTCTGCAGTGCACAACTACATCCTTCAACTGCAACTTCATTTATGTATCTCCTTAAAGGGAGATTTCTTTCTTGACAGGGTGGTGTGAGGAGGCTTCTAATTTTTTTCTGATTTTTTTTATAAAGAATGCATTAATAGAACATCGCTGTTGCACCTCAACACAAGTACAATGTTTTAAAAAAACACTTGTTTACATTACCAGCAAGCTCAGCCTTCTTGTCTGGTTTCACCTGAAGGGAATTAGACATAGACCATCAAATAATGTGAGGGTGCAAAATTCATAAGCCTTGGCCACAGTCTAGTGAATGAGGATGATGGATCTTAGGCTTTCAATTCCTGGAAATGGGATAGTTCTTACATAATAATTGTAGGTGTATAGATCTGATAGAATTCTTCCCCCTTGGTGAAAGGCTGCCAGTTATTAATTTACTCGTTCATTTATCAAAGAAAAAGAAGTTCCAGATTTCAGCAGTAGAACTATGACTCCACTGTACATTTGTTATCACCACTTTTTTTATATCAATAATACAACACTCAGCTCCATTCAGTTGCTAGGATTCCACTCTGATGCAAAAGATTACAGGGTCGTTAAAAGAAGAAGAAAAAATAGATCAAGTGAGAACACTTTCTGATGGCCCTGCAGTTCTTTCCAATTTTGTTGTTTTATTATTGCCTGTTCACCGCCCTGAATCCCGTAAGGGAGAAAGAGCGGTATACAAATCTGAATAAACTTAAACTTAAATTCATTGCAGGGAAGTGAGAAATATTAAATCAGTCTGTCTTGAGCGTCGGATGATCCTAATTGGTTTTCAGAAGGAACCTTGGTTGTTCTTGAAGATCTGTTGAATGGTCCAAACTGAAGTCCTAGTGGCTGCCTGGAATGAAAGGGCATTGGGGCCTCTGCATTGGATCACACCCAAGCAACCCTCTCCTTACCCAGGGATCATGGAATTCTCCTTGGTTTACAGAGGAGTTAAGGGAGATATAATACCTGGAGTGCTGCTGAAGACCAATGAGAAGGGAATTAGATCCAATATAGATTAGAGCTGCTATTAGATGCCTTCTTTGTGGCAGTAAGAGCAGCAAAATATCAGTATTTCTTTGCCCTTATTGTGTCCACAGATATCTACCTGGTGGTCTTCTTTCAAGTGACCTGACTCTTCCTGGTAGGAGGTAGCTGTTATATCCACCTACAAGGTCACTCTGAGGAATTGGCAAAGTATCTGAAAGCCAATTAGATTTGTACCAAGTTGAACCTCTTGGTCTTCAAGCAGTTCTGTGGAGGTGACTGTAAAAGGATCTAACTTGGTTAGTTTAGTTTAGCAGTTTAGTTCCTGTTGAACCTGATAAAGGGGTCAAGATTTGTGCAACTGTTAGCTTTGCCATCTTTGTTTAAAATCTATATTCCATGAGATTGGCTAAGGCTTCCAGGAGGTAACGTTGGATCCTGGCAGTGATAAAGGGTGGTCCTGCCATCTCCAAAGAAAGCAGCGGGCTGCTTCTTCCTCAAACAACCATCTTCTCTCTCAAACGACAATTGTCCAGGATCATCTGATGATCTTGGACAATTGTAATCCAATTTCCAACTTTCCCTTTTTGGGGAAGTTGATAGAGAAGTTGATTGCAGAAGCAGATTATCTGGACGTCTTCCAGCCAAGTTTCAGGCTGAGGTATAGGATTGAGGACACATTATTTACACTCTAGGACCATGATGGCAAATCTATGGCACGCGTGCCACAGGTGGCACACAGAGCCACTTGTCAGGGCACGCGAGTGCTGGCCAGCTGACTTTGGCCTTTTTTTGAGGCCATTTTTCGCCCTTTGGAGGCTTCAGGAGTTGAACAGACTTCCAGTCTGCTCATAGGGCTGGTTTTAGCTCTCCGGAGCTTCCCTGAAGGCTCCGGAGGGCTAAAACTGGCCCTATGAGGTCATTTCATGTGCATAGCATTATGGGTGTGGCACGCCTGCGCACAACCCCCACCCCCGCTTTTGGCACGGGAGCCACAAAATGTTCGCCATCACTGCTCTAGGATGATCTCTGATGGGAGCGGGAATGGTGTGGTGTCACAAAAGATGGTCACATGACGCCAGGCACTGCAACCGTCATAAATATGAAGCATCTGGATGTAAATCCCATGACCATGGGGATGCAGCAATGGTCATAAGTATGGAAATTGGTCATAAGTCACTTTTTTCCAGTGTCATCATAACTTTGAACGGTCATTAAATGAATTACGGTAAGTCAAGGATTATCTGTATTCATCCTGATACCCTTCTGGACTGGGTCCAGAGTTTGGGGATGGGCTGCCTATATCTGAGACCTTTTTGTGGGGTTCTCTTCTGGTTGAAGAGAAGGCTCCGCTAGAGATATCATCAACAAAGAAATAGACCTCATGATCAAGCTTTCTTGGTGATGGCCCCCCTCCTTTGGAACAGCTTGTCTCTGGATATCCGAGCTACCCACTCCCTGTTACATTTTCAAAATTATGGAATATTAAAGACACAGTTCTTCAAGAAGGCATTTAGAAATGATTGGAAAAAAAATATTTTCCCTTAGTGGGAAAGATTGATGGCGATTTGTTATTCTTCTTCCAGTTTTACCTCTATTGTACGTAATGCCTTGTAAGCAGTTTAGAGTCCTGGGCAATGGAGAGGTGTGTAAATTGAAGCAATAAAGAAATAAATGAACCACTAACATAGCTTTTTCCAATTCTTAATGCACAGAAGAGGCTCAGTAAATTGTTTTACCACCTACTTTCATTCAGTTGTCTTCCACCCTTATCCTATATTTCAGCTACTGGGCTCCACATCGCAATGGTAGACAGAAAATACTTCTCATTTACTGTATCAAATCAAACTGTTGTCATTGGTCTTTTTGCTCTGTGGCATTCGGTGAATAATTTGAATTGAATCTCCCAAATGTTTTCTCTATGCCATGTAATTCCTGCATTAACTTACAGTACACTGACCATCAGAAAGAATAGTACCCTTTGCTCGTCATTGGCCTGCTATTACATTGTTTTGTGATGTTTTAGTTAATTTTTGATAGTTTGATGAACTATGTGAAAAAGAAATGTTTAGTAGGTAGGAAGCTGCCCTTAACGATAAGGTTGTCATTTCCTACAGCAGCTTGCATTTCTTCCTCTCTCCTTATGGTATATTTAGTTGCTTCATACATTAGACAATTTCTATGACTCACTGATTGACCTTAGGCCTTACCAACCTCACAAAACATTATGCAAATCACAGTGGGTACTAAAACTGTGTGGGCTATTCGGTACAGCTTGGGGGAAAGCAGAATGCAATTCTAATAAGGGAAGAAATCAGTACATAGCCAGTCATCTCAAAATATACCAAGTGCCAACACTAGTAATGTTGTTATTAAATATTTATAAAGGCTGTATAGCAAATCTGCAAATGCTGTCTTCAACATCACTCTTATTCCAGAATGTTCTACTTTAAAATCCATCAATAAAAAATATTTATTTATGTATTAAATTTCTACATTATCCATCTCGCCTCAAGTGACTGCCAAATTAGCTGGTTTAAAAGCAGAATTAAGGTGAATCAGTGGTGGGATTCTAAATGTTTTACTACCGGTTCTGTGGGTGAGGCTTGGTGGGCATGGCAGGAGAAGGTTACTGTAAAATCTCCATTCCCTCCTGATCAGCTGGGACTCGGAAGGCAAAGAATAGATGGGGGTGGCATTTACCGGTTTGCCGAACTACTCAAAATGTCCTCTACCTGTTCTCCAGAACTGCTCAGAACCTGCTGAATACCACCTCTGATGTTCACTCAAGTCAAGAAATTGGAAATTAAAACAGATGCCTCAATTATAGATATATCTCATTACATTTAATGATGTAACTTAAGGCAATTTGGTAACATTTTCCAGCCAAGGATAAATTTACATTTTGAGAGTGAGTGATGAGTATATACAGAAAATGGCAGGGATATCTCCCAATTTTCAGTATAATTGCCATTGCAGACAGTCAGAAAATACATGAGAAGTCAAATCAGTCCAGAAAGAATCTCACTTGCTTAAAATCTCTGGCTATGGAATTTGACTGAATTTGAAGTAGCCTTAATTCTGGACTTTTTTTACTAAATTTCCTTGATTTTTGTCAAGGAATTTATCAGTATTGATTTATAGTTCCAAGCTTCCTCCCTGGCTTCTGGTCAATTCGCTTGTGTGATAAATAGGATTTGTTAATGATGCATAGTTCATAGTTTTTATGTTTCCAACAATAAATACAATTAATCATATTTATTAATGAGAAGAAATTAATATAGTAATTGGTTGGTTATATGTCATCAAGTTGATACTGGCTGTTAGCAACCACATAGATTTTTGGCTCCTTCTGAATATTGTGTTTATATACTGATGGCAAAATGGAGCCTTGACTTCTGAATGGACATTAACCAAATGCATAGCAATTAAAATGTATATGCAACATAAACTGCTGTCCAATATGTAGGTAATCCATACCTTTTCCCCCTGCAGGTTCCAGTTGCACATTGTTTAGGACCCATAGGACATTACAAGAGAAAATTCTGTTCTGTGTGCAGAAAGCAGTTGGAAAGTCCAGCATTTCGCTGTGAAGGTAAACTCCAAAGAAATTGGATTATGCTACTTGTCAGCATAGCTTAATTTTACTGTTAATTCTTTTCCCCCTGATTCCAATCTATGTTTTTCTATAAAAAGAAAATGTATGAGTGTTCCTTTGATCTTTAAAGAAAATCCAAAGACATACTGGAAAAAAATTCAAAGAAAAACCAGTATTCTCCCTTGCATAGGAATTGTGTCTGTCAATGAAACATATTCCCTTGTGTTTCATGGCGTTCACCACTGAACGGGGAATTTATGCTTGTTGTGTATAAGAATTAGAATACTTTATTTGGCCAAGTATGATTAGGCAGACAAGGAATTTGTCTCTGATGCAGAAGTTTTCATTGTGCATGCAAAGCAACAGTCTTCTTCTTCTTCTTCTTCTTCTTCTTCTTCTTCTTCTTCTTCTTCTTCTTCTTCTTCTTCTTCTTCTTCTTCTTCTTCTTCTTCTTCTTCTTCTTCTCCTTCTCCTTCTCCTTCTCCTTCTCCTTCTCCTTCTCCTTCTCCTTCTCCTTCTCCTTCTCCTTCTTCTTCTTCTTCTTCTTCTTCTTCTTCTTCTTCTTCTTCTTCTTCTATTCTTCTTCTTCCCCTCCCCCCTTCCCCTCTTCTTCCCCAATAGGGAAGGAGTAAAGAAGATAATAAGAAGGATAAATGGTAATAATACAGCCATACTACATTGATAAATATACTATACATCAGTGGCCTCCAACCTTTTGGGCATTAGGGACTGGTTTTGTGGAAAGAGGTTCTTCTGCGGACTGGAAGGGGTATGGTTTACCATGCTGCTTACATCCCGCCAGTGGCAGCTTCGCTGGTTTGTGGCATGCCACGGACTGGTGCTGGCCCATGGATCAGGGGTTGGGGACCTCTGCTGTACATATATGCTGGACAGCACTGTGAAATTTAGGTGTTTAGCAGACCTAATTTAAATAACTTTTAAATTTGTATTCAGAATACTTTGCTTACAAATTGTATAACGATAAACCAGTTGTAATAGTTTTTTAAGAGTTATCCTGGAAAGAAGTAAATAAAGAGATGCACGTGGGTAAATAGACACAGTGGAAAGTTAATTTTGCTTTTCCCCATTTATTTCAGTGTGTGAGATACATGTACACACAGACTGTGCCCCCTTTGCTTGCAGTGATTGCCGTGAGTGCCATCAAGACGGTCATCAAAACCATGTGAGTATACTTTTAGCTAGTTACACTTTATTCAAAACATTAAATGTTATCCACGGTATGCAGTGCTAGAAGGAAAACTAAAACAAGAACAAAAATAAAACAGAAAAAATGAAAAATTGCCTTTGACTGTGTATGCCTCAATGTGCCTGTGTGCATTTGAGTGACTTTTACATAGTGTACCTATACATATTTATAAATATTAAACACTGTTGTAAAATATCATTAATATCGTTAATTAATGAGGATGAATTTCAATAAATTTCCCAAGTTCTTTGTTGTTGGATTACTTTTTTTCAGCTAAATAAATTTCCCACACCTTTAAATATTGCTGATCAAATGAAAAATGTATCCTAGCTTTTCAGTGTTTTTCAGTAATAATTTGGTAGATAATGACAAAAATTAATTTGAATCCATAGTCATGCAAATGTGATGGGCTGTATAGAAATTTAGAAAGAGCACCTTTGGGACAATAATTTATTATGTGTATATGGAGTTTGTGTGTGTGTGTGTGTGTGTATGTATGAATTTGTATGTATGTATGTCAATTTACAACCATTCATGAACTGAAAGAAGTGATGTATGACCGTTTTTCACACTTATGACCATTGCAGCATCCCCATGGTCATATGAGCAAAATTCAAATGTTTGCCAGCTGACACATATTTGTGACGGTTACAGTAGCTCTGCGTGTATCTCTGGATGTGGTCACCTGAAACCTTCTGATGAGCAAAGTCAATGGGGAAAGCTGGATTTGCTTAACAACCATGTTACTAACTTAACAACTGCAGTGATTCACTTAACTGTGGCAAGAAGGGTCATAAAATGTGGCAAAACCTCTGCTTTCTTCTGGGTTGCTTTTTATAAATATTTCCCAGTATGGTCTGTTGGGTAGTTTTTGGATACTTTCCCATCCAAGTACCCAAGTTTGACCCTGTTAGGGAAAAACATTATGATGCCCTCTTAATGTAATTATTGTGATTCTGCTTCTCTTTATAGGATATGTACCATCATCACTGGAGGGAGGGAAACCTTCCACCAGGCTCACGTTGCAAAGTTTGTAAGAAAACCTGTGGCTCTTCTGACGTGCTCTCGGGCATGAGATGTGAATGGTGTGGCATCCTGGTAAGTATATTAAGGCTTAGGCAAGTTTCCCAGGAAACGAAGAAAACATTTATTCCAAGGAAAGAAAGTGGCTCTTCAAAAGATCTTTACCATAACTGTGCGAAACAAAACACAATATGGAAATGTACATGAAACCGCACAGCATCTACTCTGGGAAACCATCATGTCCTTTGTGGTGGTCCCTAGATTAATAATAAAAATGGTTATTTGAATTCATAGAAGGTATTGGTACAATGCAAAGTTAGAGATTAAATGTTTAGCCTTCAAAGCAGAACATTTATTCCTTCTGAATAGCAGCATTAAATAGAAAACTGGAGTTTGGTTTGAGGGAGAAAAATAACCCGTGATTGTTTCCACCATTAAAACCTATCAAGCGTAAGTGGGGATGGTCAAAAGAAATCAAGACCACAAAGATGTAACTGAACCTGATTCAGTCGGCCTGTTTTTCATGGCCGCCATCTTGGCCCTTTTGCCCACACTCTGTGGATATCTTTGTAGCTGAGAGAAAAATATATGAGGAAGTTTCAGCATACAGATAGTCCTCGTTTAATAACCACTTATTCAACAACTGTCCAAACTTAGAAAAGCACTAAAGGAGTACTACTTATGACCAGTCCTTGAAGTGCTGGCTCTTTCAGTGTCCCATTGTCATGGGTCTGTGATCAGGTCACTCAACAACCAGCCTGGATTTCCATGCTCAGATAATCGTGATTTGTTGCCTTCCCTGGTGGCTCCTCACAACCAAAATCAGCAGGGAGTTGGAAATCCTCATTTAATGACCAGCAGTAATTCACCTAACAATGGTAACTTGCCAAAACTGCTGTTGTTTAGCATTCCAGACATATGATTTTTGCACTGCTTAGCAACAGAAAGTCCAGCCCCAATTATCATCATTAAGTGAGGGCATATCGTGTGTGCCTTATCCCTTTTCTCTTTTACTATTAAAAACAGGCTATTAAAGTTTCACCTGAATTAAACTTGAAAGTAATTTTTTCCCCTATTGTGTTGTCAGAATTTGAAACCATCCAGGCACACAAAATATATTTTGCGCTGTGGAGATCAAGGAAGAGAAGACATGTGGTTAATCTTTGCCTTAATTAGCAAACCAGATAGAAAACATTCTAACAATCAGCAATCCAAAATTCCTGGATGTTCTGTTGGCTACTTATTAAATCAAATAAGCTTCAGAATTATTAGCATGGTGTGTGTGTGTTACAGATGGTAACATTTCTGCTAGTTACATATAAATGGGAAGGAGGGAGCCAGTTTGGTCTAGTGGTTAAGGTACCAGGCTAGAAACCAGAAGATCGTGAGTTCAAGTCTGGCCTTAGCCATGAAAGCTAATTGGGTGACCTTGGGCCAGTCGTATTCTCTCAGTTTAATAAAAACAATAAAGGAGGGATATTAATTGAATAAAGTTTAAAGAATAAAAAAAATGAAAAGAGTTAGTTTGGTGTAATGGATAAAGCAATAGGCTAAAAACTAGGAAACTGAATTCTAATCCTGCCTTAGGCACAAAGCTGGCTGGGTGACTTTGGCCCAGTCACTCCCTCTCAGCCATCGGAAGAAAGCACTTTAAAAATGTTGCCAAAAGACGTGTAGGGACTTGTACCGTTGTTACCAGGAATCAAGACTGACTTGGAAACAGACGTGCATAAAAGAAGTCTTGATATCTTGAAGTAGAACCATAGAGCAAGAGTAAACTTAAAAAAAAAAAACACAGATAAATGTGAGCTGTTATTTCTGATGCTATCAGTACTTATTTTATAAAAGAACGGAAGCATTCTCGCGTTCAAACGATTTCCTCATTCTTTGTAAGGGAAATCTGATTATCCTAAGTATGAACTTTCTTCCTCCATTAAAACAGTTTCGTAGTTCCGAGCATATAGACGCTCAAATTATAATCAAAGTTCACAAATGGATGAGGATTTGTGAGAAATCAATAGTGTTTTCAGTTATAGCTGAAAGAATGCTGAATCATATAGCACTGAGAATATAAGTATTCTCACCTCTGAGCTGCATAGCAGCTGTTTTGGGCAGGAAAAGCATTACGTTTGACAAAACTCCCGCCATTTCTATGTTTTATCGCTGCCACTGTAGAACAGTGTTTCTCAACCTTGTCAACTTGAAGATATCTGGACTTCAACTCCCAAAATTCCCCAGCCAGCGAATGCTGGCTGGGGAATTCTGGGAGTTGAAGTCCAGACATCTTCAAGTTGA
This sequence comes from Rhabdophis nuchalis, assembly GCA_039707465.1. NCBI lineage: Eukaryota > Metazoa > Chordata > Lepidosauria > Squamata > Natricidae > Rhabdophis > Rhabdophis nuchalis. The sequence continues at coordinate 147,388,071 of CM077644.1, read as the reverse complement.
CAAGGTTGAGAAACACTGCTGTAGAATATCACAAACTGCAGAAGACAAAATGTAATGTTGCAGCCTCTTGGCTATACCAACACAGCTTCCTGAGAACTTGATGTTGTGTTTTTTGTAGGCTCATGCCGCTTGCTGTGTGATTGTGCCTCCTGAGTGTACTTTTGGAAGATTAAGGAACATGATTCTTCCCCCCAGTTGTGTGCGATTATTTTGTCGGAACTTCAGTAAAATGCACTGTTTCCGAATATCAGAAAGCATACAAGCAGAGCCAGGTAAAGTTCAGAAATTATATTAAACTGTTCAGAATCATGTTAAACTTTCGTTATTGTTCTCTCTCTCTCTCTCTCTCTCTCTCTCTCTCTCTCTCTCTCTCTCTCTCTCTCTCTCTCTCTCTCTCTCTGTCTTTCTCTGGTATTTACATTATTACGAGTCATTGTTAAATAACATAATGACCTGATTTGGTCTGCTAGAGGTAGTCTTTGTTTAGTGACCATAATTCAGACTAGCTACTCAGTCATTAAGCAAAGCAATTGTTAAGTGGAACCGTTACTGTTTTTATGATCTTCGTTCAGATTTCCTTTGCTTTATAGGCGTGCTAAAGTAGTAAATGTGGGCGCCGGTTATTTTTTCATCGCCTTTGTAACTGCAAACAGCTGTTGTAATTGCTGACCATGGTAGTCACAAAACAAGGACTACCTATAATATGTTATCATCAATGTGTAAATAGCTATTCTGGCAAGTGATTTGTGGATTATGTTTTTTCCAAAGATTAGAAACTTTGTAGGTTTCAAAAAAATATGAGATGAAATGGCTTACCCAGTTCAAAATATCAGGAAACTGTGGTTTGGGGGGTTTGTTTTGAACTCACTAAATATAAGAAAACGCTTTAACACTTTACTGGAAAAGGATGGTGGTGACAGCAAACTAAACTAATATTTTGGCAATGTAGTAAGCCATTATAAAATTTAAATTCTTAGCTTATCAAAAACTGTATAATACAGCCTTTTTTCCCTGATGTCTTACACATGGATTGAAACTATAGTTTCCACAATTGTAAGCCAACACACCAATTGCAAATTTGTGGTGGAAAAAAAGAGGCCATTATAGCACAACATGGGATAGATTTGGTGATCAGACAAATATGCAAACTTTTTTAAAATCCTGTGATTTATTTTGCTTGGGATATCCTGAAAAAAAACATAGTTCGGAGTCTAAAGCAATATTTTGCTGCCCTCTACAGTACATCTTTGACCAATATTTTCATTTTCAGGAAAATTTTATTTATTTTATTTAGCAAATTTATATAGATGCCAGTCTCAGAAACCTGTCTTTGGATGGCATGTTTAATCCCTTCCCCCAATTCAGTTGTGTCTAATTCTCAGCGTCTTCCTGGAAAGGTCCCTGCAAGGTTTTTCAAAAGTGGTTTGCCATTGCCTCCTTCTTAGGGTTGTGACAGAGTGACTGGCCCAAGGCCACCAGCTGGCTTCATACTCAAAGCCAAAAACTCCCAGTCTCCCAGTTTCTAGCCTGATGCCTTAATCATAACAGCAAACTAGCATGCCAATTAAATTTAATTGTTTAATTAAAACTAACATAAATAAAAAGCCAAGATACTTTCTTTTTAGATTTTTGGTTACTCTTTTCATAGGTTGTCCTCCACCTATTTGTATTCTTTAAGCTACAAAGTAAGCATTTCCCAACATAGTACAGATTTAACAACCACCTGTTGGCTTTTACTACCAATCAATTGTCATCACTATTTAAATCCATCTAGGTTGCCACCAGTGGTGGGATTCAAATAATTTAACAACTGGTTCTCTGCCCTGATGACCAGCTGGGTAGGTGGGGCTTGGTGGTCATGTGACTGGATGGGTGTGGCCAACTCAACGTTACTCATCTTGATGGGTGCTTCGCCTTAGCTGTTACAGTGTAATAAGTGTTAACCGGAGAGGCAATTTCTGTAAGCAGATCAATAAAGATTAGGCTAGAAACAACACCGGGATGTCGTTCCTGCCTTCTTTACAGGATTAGCCCTGTAAAGTGGGAAAAAACAAAATGAGTTTTCTTCCAAAAACCGGTTCTCCAAACTGCTTAGAAAGTTAACAACTGGTTCTCCCAAATAGCTGAGAACTGACTGAATCCCACCACTGTTGCCAACCATTGCATCTTAATTCCTGTTTTCTCCCAATTCTTCTTCCTAGAATCCCCAGAATTTAACATGCCTCCTCTGAGTGTGTTATTGTCCTTTCTCCTGTATGGGAAACACTATTCTATGAGGAGCTAAACCAATTGATAGTCTCAGCTTTGTCCATCAGCTAAAAGAAGGAATGGCACAAACGGAGGATGGAATCAAAAGAGTAATAAGCCTAGAGTCATTACATATGTAGCCACAAATAGACCAAGTCCGATCTCTCTTGAATCCTATTGACCCTGTTTTAGGATGAAGGTAGAACTAAAGTAGATTCTTATACTTAAGCATGAGTAGTAAAAAAAATCAGTTTAGTTGGAACTTCATGTGTGATCTGGGTCTTTTGCACCTGGCACCAGCTGCCTAACCAAAAACATGTATTTTAAGTTTCTCCATGGATTCAGGGACCCCAATAGGAAGCCAAATATATGTTGTTGCAGTATCATTCTCTTCTTCATAAAAATAATGCATAAAATGTAATAAATTTGTGCCAGGTTTTTTAATGCAGGAGTAGACTGTTCCAGGGTTAATGAAGTTTGTGCATCTCTGCTACGAAACAGTTTCATTGTGGCTATAGGGATTTTTAATCCCCCAAGGGCATAAATGTCATTAGTATCCTGATTCAGCACTCTTCATTATGTAATGGATTGTGTCAATGTAAGAAGAGCAATATTGGGAGCCTGTTTCTTCTGAATACTGTAGTAGCCTTAAAACAATACATCCTCCTCCATATAAAATGCCAATTTTCCCCAATTTTTCTTTCGACAGATGATGACGATGATGTCGATAGTTCAACACAATCATCATTAAAAGAATCCCAGGTTTCAGCAGATTCAAGTAAGCGGCATTGATATTAAGTACATATTCTTCCAGAGCTCAAAGCTTTATACACAGATAATCTGCAATTTTCCTATTGTGCAAAACATTGTCAGTCCAAAACATTGTCGAGAAGTTGGTGTAGATGTCAAACTGGCGGGCCGGATGTGTCATGCTTTGGCCACACCCACTTTGCTTTAGTGAAGAGGGGGAAAGTTGTGATATGTCAGGTGATGACAATGTGATCAATGGTGGGTTCCGGGCGGTACAGCCTGTTACGGTCATACCAGTGGTAGCTGGGAGCAGCGGCCACTGTGCTGGAACGGTGTTTCAGTGGGCCCGCCCACCCATCCTTACCTCTTTTTGAGGGAAACAGGCCAATTGCACATGCACACACAGTGTACTGTGCCTGCGCGGCCTCACCGAGCAGCAGGTGGATGTCCAGCCCCATCGCAGCGTACTGTTTGTGACAGGATCCGGAACCCACCACTGAATGTGATGCTGTGAGTTTGACACCCCTGGTCTGGAGATTCAGGAGGATGATCTTGCAGAAATATGCAGGAACCTTCCTTATCTGAGCAAAAAGGGATGAAGCATCCTTTAAAACCCAAAGATGTTATATCCAAAGATATAACATTTGGAAGTTGATCAGGGAGATGCCTCCTTGATTCACTGAAGTATAAGAAGAAGGAAGAACACAGTCTGACTTGTTAGACTTTGTTTATAGCCAGCCTTAATGAACATTTTAGCCTTTTTTGGAGATTATTTCCTCATGTGGCCTACTAGCTCAGCTGACAGCTAACCAGATCTTGTAATTGACAATATTGTTATTAAACAATGATTAATTCAAGCTGTTTGCATGATTCAGCCTTTAAAGTGTCTGCAAGGCAGCTTCTTTGAAATATTACAGTAGCTTTTATTATTGAATATTTAAAAATATGTAACTTAAGGTTAAAGCTGCTAAATTAACCTAATATAACTATAAAATGACATATGAAAAGAAATTTGCTGCTCTCTCTATTGAATTAAATATCTATATTCATTGTGGTTGATTAATTGTTTATATACTAGTTTCAATGTGATTTAAAAAGCAGAATTTAATTTTTTTTTACATAGAACAATCCTCAAGATATTACAAATCTCATTGTCTATTGTGTTTTCAAGTTTAAGAGCTCCTTACTATTTTGTTAGCTTATCTATTGTACTTTTTAATATAATTGTTATTAACAATATTTTTCTACAGTATAAAAACAATATGAATTTTGAGTTAAAGAGAAATAGATAAAAGTAATAGAGAAGTGAAAAAGAAATATAGAAAAAAGTAGAAAAGAAAGAAAAAAAGAATAACGAAGAAGTGACTTCTGGTCTTTTTAACAGCAATTATAAGAACTTTTATATACCTCCCCCCCACCCCCCAGGTTACATCAAAGTTTCCTTCTTTCCATAATGTAACCATTCTAGTCTTCTGATCGAAAAAAATCATCAGTTCATTTTCTTTTTTTAGCAAAAAAATCCCTAAGGGCTGTCCAGTTTTTAATAAATATGGTAGCTGATCTTTCTCTAAGCAAACAATTTTTCTACCTCTGCTAGACTTCTGTAAGAATCCTCCATTGTGGGTATTTCAGAATCTTCACACAGCAACAATGATATATAAAAACAATCTGCAATGGCTTTTTTTCTAGTTGCCTGTGCATTAATCCCTACTAAGAGGTTCTTGGTTCAGTTGAATCTTTGTCTCCATAATTCTGTTTATCACCAAATTCAAATTCAAAACTTTTTTACAAGTCCATCAAGCAGGATGACATGAACCTTCATGTAGTCCGCATTTCCAACATTTGAAGTACCTTTTCTCACAATAGGTAATTTTTCTGGAGTCATATACCAATGGTGCATCGTTTTATAAAAATTCTCCTTTAGATTATAATGTGAATTTCAATCTTTTCAGCTACATTTTCCCATTGTCCCAACAATGTATGTACCAAATTCTCAGCCGATTTTATCCTACACCTTTCATGTGTTCATTTTCCATTTCAAATTTCAGCAAGAGTGCATTCATTTTGGTAATTACATGTATCATCATTTGTACATTACAAATTCTGCCTTCTATTACTCAGCTCCAAACCTCCTGTTGTCTACCTTAAATCTTTCTCTTAACTAACTAGGAGGTGTTTTTATTTGTTGTACTTTTCAGTCATGAGGTCTCCAAGAATGGTTTAAAATGCTTGCATTAAGGAACCTTTGATTTAAGGAACGGGGATCACTTTTTCCTTTCTCCAATAGCCTTCCTATTGATTTAAGAATCTTTTCATGCACTAGGTACAGAGATGCTCCTCTGAAGCTTTTCATGCTGAAGATAAAATATTCGAAGGTTCATCTTGTCTTCCCACATTAGAATATTTGGTGTTTTCCATTCTAAACAACTATCCCTCCTCCACATGAAATATTTTCTGCTAGGGCACGGGAGATGCCATGTGTTTCCATGGATTCTGAATCACAGCTTGAAGTTAAATCCAAAATATTCCATGTAGGATGCATGGTCCTATTTTCTACCATGTGTTCTCTACCATGAAGTCTGATTGAATTCAATAGGTGTTTCTGAATAAGGGTGTATGAAATCCGGGATACTTGTATGATCTAATGATTTTCTTTCTAATTTTGTAATCCTCTGGATTTTGGACAGTTCTTTCTTCTCCTGAAATCAACTATAGATTTTTTTGGCTGAAGTATAAATAATGGGACGCAGTGGCTAAGATGCTGAACTTGTTGATCAGAAAGGTTGGCAGTTCAGTGGTTCTAATCCCTAGTGGTGCGTAACAGAGTGAGCTCCCGTTACTTCTCCCAGCTTCTGTCAACCTAGCAGTTTGAAAGCACGTAAAAAATGCAAGTAGAAAAATAGGAACCACTGTGGTGGGAAGCGTTCCGTGTGTCTTCACTGTTCAGTCATGCTGGCCACATGACCAAGGAGACGTCTTCAGATAGTGCTGGCTCTTCAGCTTTGAAACGAAGATGAGCACCGCCCCCTAGAGTCAGGAACGACTAGCACGCATGTGTGAGGGGAATTTTATCTTTACTTATACATCTAAAGTTATCTTAACTATGGGAGAAGTTTGATTTTATGAAATCATAAGTTGTCGGACAACAAAGTCTGATTTTGTGAAATAAAAGTTAACAAATTTAAATATAAGTTGTTCTTCGACAAGTTAGATTTAAAAAAGCAACTACTTAACCAACATGTTTTAAAGACCTTTCCAATACCTTCAGGTTATACTGAATATTTAGAAGGCTTTAGTATACAGATTTTTTTAAACATTATTAAAATTTTCAGAAGTAGGACACAAAGTTACAGAATCTCATGGACTGAGTGAAGCCCCTATTAAGAAAGACCAAACATTTTTATTGCTGATTCATAGTATGTTTTATTAATTTTGTTTTATTTTTATATGAACGTTTTGTATACTTGCTAATTAGTTTTAGTTTTTAAATTCTATGTGTTTCTGTTCTCAGAGAACTCCAAACAATTTTAAAAATTCGAATTACAGTTTTGGAGGCTTATTTTACTTGTATCAATATTTCTTTCGCTCTTGGGACCTCATAAGCTTTATTCCCTGAGCTGTAAAATGAAATTCATAGCATGGAGTGTTGAAGATCATATTGGTTTTGTCAGTTTTATACACTTTTTAAAATTGTGCTGTGACTCATTTTTTGATGGATAATAAAATCATTATTGCCTTAGGATGATAAAATGGAGCAAACATCGTCTATAAATGGAAAGTGGATATAATTTTTGTGGACCATTTGAATGGAGGCATATGTAGAAATGGAGTTTAGCATTATGATATTGATGGTTTGTACCAGTGATGGTGAATCTTTTTGGCACCACCAAACTGGAACAGGTGTGCATGTGCGTGCGTTGGAGCACCGGAAATCCAAAGACAGCTGACTGGCGCATGCATGCCTGTTTTCAGACCATTTTTGGGCTGTTTTCCATGCCTTTTTAGGCCATTTGGGGGGCAATTTTCAGGCCATTTTTTGCCCGAAAGCAGCTTGAAAATGATCTGGGTTTTGGCCCTTTTCAGGCCATTTCCCCATGCTCTGGCACCCTTGAAGACCAGTTGGCAATGGAGAGCGTGCCCACAGAGAGGGCTCTGCATGCCACCTCTGGCACGCATGCCATAGATTCACCATAACTGGTTTATACTTATGAAGCCTATGGTTAGAATGCAGTATTGCAGGCTAACTCTGCCCACTGCCAAGAATTCGATCCTGATAAGGCTCAAGGTTGACTCAGCCTTCCTGAGTCAACCTTCTGCGGGTACTAAAGCAGATTGTTGTGGGGCAATATGCTGACTCTGTAAACTGCCCAGAGAGTACTGTAAAGCACTATGGGGCAGTATATAAGTTTTAAGTGCTGTTGCTGTTGCTATGAAGGCTGGCAGTCTTGTACAGCCATAAATCATGGTTTTACGTAATTAGCATTGGTTCTCAAGATCCATTTGGATCCAGATATTGCTAGAGCATCCAGGATTGTAAATGAAAATGTGCCAATGTAATTTTTAAGTTTCTAGAGTAATGAAATCCACATGTCTTTAAGTCCATCTGTCTTAAAGTTGGCAAGGTTCAGAAACACTCATTCTATTAGATGGCTTCTGATTGATGGCTATCTAGCTTCTGATTAAAAATTCGTAGGTCTTAATTTTGTCTAATTCCCTGATCAGTGCATGTTTCACAAGAGCAGGAGTGTCAAACTCGATTTCATTCAGGGTTGTGTTTGACCTTGGGGGCCTGGGGTGGGCGTGGCCAGGGTGAGTGTGGGCAGCTTGATATCACTCGTGTTGGTGGCCCGAGCACTCTGCCAGCAAGATGGACTCCCGAGCTCTATTTTCAGCTGTGACGGCTTCCTACAACACTCTGCTTGGGAGGGCTACCTGTGGAGCTCAGAAGTGACACCTGCAGCCCCCCTGAACTCTGTTTTCACTGGCAGAGGCACCACGGGCTGTTTCCAGGCCAGCTCCATGAGCCAGATCTAAGCACTCCAGGGGCCGGATCCAGCCCACAGGATTTGACTTTGTCCCCCCTGCACTAGAGCAACATTTCTCAATGGGAAGTTCAAGACGTATGGATTACAACCGTCAGAATTCTGGGAATTGAACTTAATTGACATGTCTTAATTGACATGTCTTAACATTGCCAAGGTTGAAAAACGCTGCACTAGAGAAACTCTGACTGATGACTAAGGAGCTGTAGGAAAGGAGAACTCTTCACGTGGTAATCTATACTAATGGATGACAGCTAGTACAGTCTGATAGCTCTTGAGTGGAAGAGAAAACGTTTTTAAAATTGTGCTGTGACTCTGTCCTTATTTCTTATAGGTCAGATGCTACTCGATCAGTGTAAATAATAGAACTGCAATCACAATCCATTAATATTGCAATTAAGAATTAACCTTTCGAACACCTCAGCAATTTGGCGGTGTATGCTACTTAACTGTATTTCTTGTGATACATATTAGAATACTTGTTTTTGTTTCAGGTAAACAAATATTAAAAATATACGATGGGAATGATGCAGTAAAACGTAATCAGTATCGTCTTATTACAGTTCCGAGGATTGCCAAAAATGAAGAAGTTGTGGTAAGAATGCCAACAGACTAAACTGTTTATTGAAAATGCGGAAGAATTTAATCCTGTTTGGAAGAGAGATTAATAATTTGGTTCATGGGCTATTCTTTTATCACAAAACAGTGACTAGTGAGAAAGTAACTAGTAGCTTTTATAGTCCTGACATAGATATGTGCTTCTAAGTTTTATCTTAATTTTGAGTATATTTCACAGTTTTTGCCATGTGCGTAATGCTGCTACTTGTATTCTGAGTTTTGATTGACTCTAAATAGTGAATCAACATTTGGAGGTTATTCAGTTATGTCTACTTAATGGGAGGGGACATACGGCTACCAAATGTCACTGTATCAACAAAGGAGATTAAGTAAAGCTGCAAAGTTGAGTGTGATGACTGAACAGGTTCATGTTGATTTCTTAGTAAATTTAGGAAAAGAGAAGCTGAATGAAGTTGAGTTTGATGACTGAATAGGTCCATGTTGATTTCTTAGTAAATTTAGGAAAATAGATCACTGTTGTTTTTTCTGGAACATCAACGCAATTTCTCAGTCTATACCAGTGATGGCTAATCTTTTCGGATCGTGTGCCAAAAGCAGGGGGAGTGCAGGGGGGTTGTGCGCAGGCATGCCCACACCCATAATGCTATGCGCGCAACGCCCGTGTGCATGTGGGTGCAACCCCCCCCCCCAGTTTTGGACCTGTTTTTCACCCTCCCCAGGCTCCAGAGGCTTTCTAGGAGCCTGAGGAGGGCGAAAACAGCCTCCTCCGCCCTCCCAGAGGCCCTCCGGAGGGCAAAAAAATAGACCTATGGGCATTCCCGAAGTTCAGGAATGGTGACTTCCAGTTTGACCCCAGGGCCGTTTTTCACCCTCAGGAGCCTTTAGGAGTCCTCCCTGAAGCCTCCGGAGCATGAAAAATGGAAATCTGTTTCTGAACTTCTGGTTTGCACTTTGGGTGGGTTTTTTTGCCCTCTGGAGGGTGAAAAATGACAAAAAAAGGCCAAACTCAGCTGGCCAGCGTGCACATGCGCGCTGGAGCTGACAGGGCAACACCTTGCGTGCTCTAATAAATGACTCCATGTGCCATCTGTGGCACTTGTGCCATAGATTCATTATCACGGATCTATCCTGAGACCTTGGAATGACTAAATAATCTTCCATTCCAGGGCTAACCGGATCTGATCCCACTTAACATTTTCAAGAACAATCTAGGATGGGGTACATTGGTAATTGGGACATAAGATGATGCATGAGGATAGAACTTGCCAAGACTGAGTAAAGATTAGAATTTCATACTTCTTTCATACTTATCACGAAACCTCTCAGGGGAAATGTAACTGCTGATTGGAACTGTCTATTTGACGTAAGTGAGGGGTGTATCACCATTCCATTCAGGCATATTCTTTTGATTTTTTTAAAAAACAAGGATTTACTGTTGTAGGAGGCTGCACTGAGGGCATACTACATCAGTGATGATCAACAAGATTACGAACTTCAGACATTCACTCAGCAGGCCTTGTTTTGTGACGACATCATTAATAGGAACGATACGACTGAAGAGGCGCAGCCGGGTTCTGTCTTCCAAGAAGCCATTCCTGAGGCGTGGGTTATCAGAGCTAAACCTAAGGAGAATGAAGTCATAAAGATTTATCCCGGCTGGCTGAAGTGAGTCATCTTTTTCTCAGCAAATTCCAATTCCACTCTTGTTCTATATTTATTTATTCAAAAGAGATGATCCACCCAAAATATAACAGGGGGGAAAAATCAGCAGACTCGATAGCATGATCAGGTCAACCTTAGATTACTAAATCCATCAGAAACCAGGTTTTTGAAGGAATGTCTGTGCTGAGAAAAGAAGAAAGAGAAGAATACAATTAAATGGGAATGAGGCACGGGAAAGAAAGAATTGGACAGGAAAAGGAAAGAGAGGGGAGAGAGGGAGGGGAAGAGGGAGGGAGGGGAAGAGAGAGGGAGAGAGAGGGAGGGAGGAGCCCTGTCTAGACATAACATGGATTAAATTCTTCAAGCAAACAGCTCTTTCAAAGCAGCTGCTAATCTTCAGGCTAATCTTCAAAGGCATCCATGCCTTGCAGCAACAAATTACTGTAGTGTATCTAGCTCCTGTATAGACTCTTCTTTTAGCAGCTGCTTCTATATTTACCAGGGAATGCTTCCCTCAATTCATATATCCCTCTTGTATGAAGGATACAAGAAGGTTGAAGTCTTCCTTGCTTGGAGCTCTGTACCTAGGGACTGTCTGAACATATCTATGTGCCTTGTTTGATAACATTTCTTGTTTGGCTTCCTGTCCAGTCAGACAGAAGGTTGCTAGCTACTACTATGGCATGATATCAAAGTACTGAGGTTATTTATTCTACAATGTCAACCTTATACATAAACAAACAATTTAAGAGTTAGTTAAGTATACCAAGGTAGTTAGTGCATTGCATTATTTAGGATATAGAAAGTGCTTTTCTTTTTCTTTTGTATGGTTTAACTAGACACTACAAATAATAGCAAAATTGAGATTAATTTGTAGATCTTCTTTGGTGGGATTACTTGTTTTCCTTCTGTAAGTCTACGTGCATCTTATAGTCCGGTGCATCTTATAGTCTGAAAAATACGGTATATCCTATTGATTTCATTCTCAAAATATGGCAAAGTACATATTTTGGGTAGGGTCCAAGACATGAATGAGTTTTCCAGCTCCTCCAGTTGTGTCTCCAACAACAAGATGGTTATTACTGATTAGATTCTCTGTGAGCTGTCCAGTCTATAAAGCATGTATTATCATACTGTTCTCATTTTAAGCTAGTTGGAAATTAATTGCATTGCATAATTACATTATCACATTACTTGAAGGAATCTTGTATGTCGTTACCTAAATAGGATGTCCAAGTAATATGATGAATGGGATGTAATTCGAAAATGTGATCTTGACAGTTTGTCTTTCTGTTGATACAGGATTGGATCTGTGTACTTTAGAATAAATTTTTGATTAGAGGTGGTTCTTGACTTGCAACTACAATTGAACCTAAAATTTCCATTGCTAAACATGACGACTGCTAAGTGAGCTTTGCCCCATTTTACAGCCTTTCTTGCTACAGGTGTTAAGCAAATCACTGCAGTTGTTAAAAGTTAGTAACATGGTTGTTAAGCAAATCTAGCTTCCCCCCTTGACTTTGTTTGTGAGAGGGTCGCAGAAGGTGATCACATGACCCCGGGTCACTGCAACCGTCAAAATTACATGCCAGTTGCCAAGGGTCCAAATTTTGATCACGTGACCATGAGGATGCTATAGTGGTCATAAGTGCGAAAAACAGTCATCAGTCACAGTTGTCATTTTGAAGGTCACTAAACAAATGGTTGTAAATTGAGGACTACCTGCAGTACGTTTTGGTATTTCTTAATTCTTTTCTGTTTGTATCTCAGATAGATACAAATTACAATGTTACTACTTTTAATTGGTTTCAGTGAAGTTGACAACATATGAGATTTCTTACACAGTATTGTTGCCCAATTCACTGTTAAAAAAATTCCGTTTTGCATGCGTGAATTTCGTAGATGAATGGGATACATACAAAGTTAGTCAGTATTTGTATCGCTTAAGGATTTAAATCTCTTGAATAAAATATTTATTTAGTAGCAAAATGGGGCCATTTAATAGGGACATTTAATTAATTTCTTTTATTCAAATAAAGCGCTAAGTTAGATCAGCCGGTAATCAGAAATTGTTGTGGCATCTATTTCACATGTTTTAACTTCAAATATCAAAATAAAAAGACACCAGAAAGCAATCTAGCTGAAGAGAATTTCTGTGTCTGGAAGAGAAGGGAAGCTCAATTCCTGTTGAGCTTTATTAATAGAAAGCCAAATATCTGGTAATAGAATTGAAACATGTAATTCTGCAAAATATTATGAATCTTAGGGTATAACTTGAGGGGGTAGACCGCTCTGGTTTAAAAAGAGATCCAGGTCGCTTCCAACTTTTGCATGGTAGATTTAGGAGCAAGGAATTGAAAATAAGTATTCTTTTTGGACAATATGTAGTTGGGGTATTATACATTTGGGACGTTTAGACTTTGATTATTCAGTGTGATAATAAATATGACATGGTCTTTTCAACCTGATGTTTCTGCTTTAATGATTTACTTAGAAAATCTGTCAGATAAAATAACAACAACCTTTCTAACCAATTTCATTGTAATTTTAGTACAATGACAATAAAGATTATTATTATTCTACATTTTTACCACTTATATAATTCTCCCATAACCTCTTGGCTTTCTATAAAAAATACACTGTTTTTAAGCAGCAATTGTCATTCACAACTTTAGCCAACAATGTAGTAAACAAATTTAGCCAACACTTGTTTATGCTTGTGTGGGAAAAAAACCACTTAATTTTGCATGTTGCAAAGGAGACTGTCAGGAAGCAAAGCTATGTGTATTTTAACTGGATGACAGTGAAAGCAGCAACAATTATGAAAATCAAACACTTATATTATACCTTTGCATTATTTTCTAATCTTTAATTCCTTTCTTTCTTAATTCCTTAGCTAGTTTTTCAGAGTAAGCAAAAGAAATGCTAGTATTCTGTACGCATTATTGTTCCAGCAATATCTGTAGAGATACATAACAGCTTCCTTTGTTCTAAATGAAATAAATGGTGTGATATCTTGCCATGCTATATTTGTTTATTCACTAGCTTTAACCACTGAAATGGTAACTTTTAGTTTTAAAATCAGGCAGTGGTTATATGCATTTGAAGATTGTTTTAAGAAAGGACCTAACTAAATCTTGTCCTTAATAGGTATTAATATGTCATTGTTATTTATTATTTTTGTTTTGTTGGTTTTTTGTATTTTTATGATTTATTTTATTTAGATTTTGCATTTCTAGACTGTCCATCTCCCTCTGTGTTTGCCTCCCTGAATTGTGTTTGCTTGATAGGCAATTATATAATCATATAATCTCAGACACTAATTATAGATGATGGTAGCAAGTCTGTGAGTTAAAAACCAGATTTTAAACAGCTGCAAAGCAAATGAAAGGGAGCAGAACACTATAGTTTCAGAGCAAAACAAACGGAATCTTGAAGGTCCTTCATGATTAGTTTATTTAACAAAACAGAAGCTTCAGTGGGTGCCACAATAACATAAATAAATAAATAATCAAATATACATTCTCCTATGATACAGTCACATAAATATATGTGGTATATATGTTAAGCTTTAGTAGCTTATTTGATAAGCTGCAGGATCAATATCTCACAACTTGACAAATAGTACTATTGTAGAGAATGAGAAAAGATTGTTTTTGTTTCTTTGTTTCCCTTATCTCGCATATAAACTTTTATCCATGTCCTCAGGGTTGGAGTGGCCTGTGTCTCAATATGCATAAACAAGGGGAGCACCACCGAAATGGTGATTAAAGAAGTTCTTCCACTCCTTGGATACCAGGTAGGCAGTAATATAAGGCTACCAGCTGCTTTTTTTCTAGGGTTTTACGAGTTAAATGCAACGGTCTTATTCTATTTGTAGTCCTTCTGTGATTCTAAACAAGAGGCATATGGAAATAGCTAGGGAATTTCATTGCTGGTCCATTAGAGGTTTTCTCTCTCTCCACATCTTGCAATGTCCTAGGACCGTGATGGCGAACCTATGGCACGCGTGCCAGAGGTGGCACACAGAGCACTCTCTATGGGCATGTGTACCATCGCCAGCTGCTCTTCATGCAACCCAGACAACTGGTCTTCACAACCTGAAAATGGCCCCCAAAATGGTCATTTTCTGGGGGCTTTTTCAGGTTGGTTTTGGGGACATTTTTGGCTCAAAAATGGCCTGAAAATGACCCAAAAACAGGCCAAAACCTGCCTGAGAAACAGACAAAAAATGGCTTGAAAACAGCCCAAAAATGCTCCCAAAACAAGCTTGCCCACACTGGCCAGCTGGTCTTCAGGTTTCTTGCACTCTGGTGTGGACACATGCATGCATGTTCCGATTTGGGCACTTGGTGCCGAAAAGGTTTGCCACCACTGTTCTAGGAATTAGGTATTTAAATAGCATTTTTTTTCTGACTAACTGCTATGTTGACCTTACTTGATAGAAGAATGATGGGAAAGAAGAGAAGAAGGTCAGGATGATTAGTCTCCCATTATATTTTATATACTCTCTAGGACTCCCCAAAAAGCAGATAGAATGTTTTAGGTCTATATGTTCAATCTGACAGGATTGAAATTTATAGTTTTTAAGATCTTGTTAGAGGGAGGGAAGGTTATAATAGAGTGGGTCTTCTTCTGCATGAGAGCCAAAAGAATTTGGATTTTTCCCCCTACTTGATATGTGGCATGAGAAATCAGGATAAGATCCATGAGGATCAGGTTCTGGTATTATAAATACTAAATGTAATTCACATTCCTTTCTCCAGTATATGGTGCATCTATGAGAGTGTGCCTACTAAAACTGGCAATTCCCACATTTTTCTTTAATAGCCTGAATCATGTTTTCTTTCCTCTGAGGGCCCAGAATAGTTTAAATTAATATTTAAGAATAAGACTAGATGAGAATAATCCTTATCCTCTTTTTTGTGGCTTTTGGAGTTCTTTTTGCATTGATTCTTGGCAAAATTAATAATCTATTAATAGTTAGCCACTAGTAATAATGCTATTGACGTTCTACACCTGTCTTGTTAAAGCCAGAGGGATATTTTATGCAAAACATGCTTCACTTTAGATCATTGGTAGCTGAGCACTACTCATTCTGTACTGTAAATTAACATTTAATACTTTGGCACTTATGCCAAAGGAAATTTGTCTTTCAATGTCTAATAAAGGTCCACATCTTGTTTTTCAAACTGCAATGCAAAATTTCCCATCTTTTCAGTTAGTAATAAGATTGTAATGATAAAGCTTACTTCTATTTATAAGACATATCTTTTTAAAATGTGAAAACTATGCAGTTTTAAATCCTATAGTTTGCTGGACATTCATTTTTAATATATCTGTCTTTTGGCAGTCAGATTGCTTCCAAAACTTCAAATTAGTGGAGGTCCTGATGGGCTCCAAACAAGGTAAGCTACAGTTTCGCTGAATTATGTAAAGATAACTTCAGTTTAAAAATCTGCATGTCTACTGTATTTTTCGGAGTATAAGACACACCGCAGTATAAGACACATCAAGATTTTTAAGAGGCATACAAAAAAAAGTTTTTGC
Organism: Rhabdophis nuchalis; assembly: GCA_039707465.1. Lineage (NCBI taxonomy): Eukaryota > Metazoa > Chordata > Lepidosauria > Squamata > Natricidae > Rhabdophis > Rhabdophis nuchalis. Next base: position 147,372,241 of record CM077644.1, on the reverse strand, counting down.
ACTCTGCAGACCCCCCAAAACAGCCCATTTCTGTAAAAAAAAAAGGGCATGCATACCCGTTAGGAAGCTTGTAGAGTGCGCCTGGAGGCTGGGGGCCCTAAAAACCAGCAAAAAAGGGCATGCATACCCTTTAGGAGGCTCATAGAGTACTTTTAGGGGCGGTGGGGGAGGACAATGAGCAAAAAATGCCCCTTTTTTCACTCATTTTTGCCCTCTCCAGGAGCACTCTGGAAGCCTCCTAAAGACTATGCAAGGCCATTTTTGGAAAGGGAGTGGGGTTTGGGGAGGCCAAAAATGCTGTATTCAATGTTTAAGATGCACCCAGATTTTCACCCTCTTTTTTGAGGGACAATGATGCGTCTTATACTCCGAAAAATATGGTAATTCTCTTTTTTTTTTTAATTGCAAGTTCCCTTACTGCTAAGAAATTTCCATACTTACCATTTTGACTGTTTTAATTAATTTCATTACAGCTTTCAATTAAAAAAGATTCAATGTTTGTTTGTTTTTATTCTCCTTAGTTCAGCGAATGGTGCTGGATGATCATGAATCAATTATCAGCAGGTTACAAGATATCAGAAAGGTAAACAAAGAAACTGTACAAAGTACTTTTCTTTATCCTTTGGTGCTTTACTAAATATTCAAACTCTTATGAATATTTCTAAAAAAAAACATGGTACAAAGATATTTAGGCAAAATGTCTGGATTCACAAGTAAGAAGATTCCACAGTTGTTGATATTTCTACTTTTATATTCTATGAACTTGGCTTTCCTAGTGAGGTGCTGTCGCTTAACCAAGCAGAAACTCCAGAAGAAACAAAATTCAGTACAGGTAGTCCTTGAGTTATGACCACAATTGAGTCCAAAATTTATGTTGCTAAATCAAATATTCGTTAAGTGAGTTTGCTCCATTTTGCAACTTTTCTTGCTGCAGTTGTTAAGTGAATCATTGCATTTGATAAGTTAGTAACCTGGTTGTTAAGTGAATCTGGCTTCCCCATTGATTTTTTTCTTGTCAGAAGGTCACAAAAAGGCATCACATGACCCAGGGACACTGCAGTCATAAATATGAATCAATTTTTTCCATCAGGCCGGCCTGGCCTAATCTACCTCACCTAGCCTGCAGTCTGAAGTCTAAATTGTTTTAAATCGGGATTTTAAGGGGATATAGTTTTAAGATTTTAAGATTTTAGCACAGGGTGATAACTATTTAATTTGGGTTTTAAATATTTATTTGTCATGTATATATGTTTTTTAACTTCCTGTGCACCGCCCCGAGTCTCTTCGGGGAGAGGGTGCGGTTTATAAATTGAAACAAACAAATAAATAAATAAATTGCCAAGTTTTGATTATGGGGCCATGGGGATGCTGCAAAGGTCATAAGTGTGAAAAATGCTCACTTTTTTGGTGCCGTTGTACCTTTGAACTGTCACTAAATGAACTGTTTTAAGTCAAGGACTACCTGTATTTCACCGATGTTGGAAGTCTGGGTTTATGCCTCCTTTAAAAAATCACTAGTTGGGAGAAGAAAATATATAGTAGCTCCAAATCCTGGTTTATTTGAGGAAGGAGGAAAAGTCCTAGTTCATAAGTACTGTATTTTTCGGAGTATAAGACGCACTGGAGTATAAGGTTTTGAAGAGGCAAATTAAAAAAAAAAGGTTTTGCACTCTGCAAACCTCCCAAAAATGGCCCGGTTTTTGCGAAAATGGGCCCGTTTCCCCCCCCCCCAAAGAAAGGCATGAATAGCATTTAGGGGTCTTGCAGAGTGCTCCTGGGCGATGCCCCCCCCCCAAATGAGCAAAAAAATGCCCTCGTTTTTGTGAAAACGGGCCCATTTTTGGCCAATAAAATTGCATGCATAACCTTTAGGAGGCTTATAGCGTACTCCTGTGGGCTGGGGGGGGTGCAAAATTGAGCAAAAAACGGGCTGTTTTTCACTCATTTCTGCCTTCCCCAGGCACCAGGAGCTCTCTGAAAGCCTTCTTACAGGCTCTACATGGCCATTTTGGTGAAGGGGGCTGGGTTTCGGGAGGCAAAAAATGCTGTATTCAGTGTATGGGACACACCCAGATTTTCAGCCTCTTTTTTGAGGGAGAAAGGTGAGCCTTATACTCCGAAAAATAGGGTAATACAAAGTTCTTGTTTCCAGTGGTCTTTGTCTTTGATTGTGCTGATTACATGTCGTTTATAAACTGCATTTCTGGCTTATTGTGGCAACCGCTACTGTGATCATAAGTAATTATGCAAAATAGTTTACTATGTTCTTCACTGTATATTCTTGGCATAGAATTTTAAATTCAATGATGCTAGCCTAAAATTATTTGGGTGCCTGTTCATACTAATGGTACCCAACTAAACTATTTTCAGTTTTCAAACTTTTGCTAGCATGTAGGACAGACTGAAAATGAACAAGCACATTACATAAAAGGAAACCTGTTTACTGAAGAATGATTCTCATAGTAGACAGGCTTCGAAGTCTGGGAATTGTGTTTTGGTACTGATGGCAGAATTGGTTATAGAAGTCTTGACCTTCTCTCCATATGAAATGTGCTTTAAGGTGATGAAATTTTATTTTTTCCTTACACAGACATCATTGCGTCAGATGAACCAAACAAGATTTTACATTGTAGAAAATAATATATCGACTGTGCGTGTCCATCTGTTTGTTGGTGGTCTGCCACTCCATCTTACTCCAGAAGAATATACAAAAATCCTCAACGATGAATTAGCCATCAAAAGTACGTCAGATATCCCCTTCCCCTGTGCCTATTTTTTAATCTACATAAATTGAAAAGTGCTTTTATAGTTTGAAATGTTCTCAGATGCCATCTATTTTTGGAATTACTTTTCATATTTTTTTATACATGCTGTAACTTGTAGAAAATGGGGAAAAAAGTCTTTTAATCAGAGTCAATCATCTGAATGCCCCTGAAACTTATTTTTACTATTAATTAATTGTCGTAGCCTTTCATTTTTTTTTTCTTGGATTGAATAACAGCCACTTTCCATTTTTGTGCATATGATTTTACATGGAAGAATTATTGGAAGTATATGCATTACATTTATACGTTATTTTTAATTTTTTTGGGGGGGGGGGAATGGTAGAAAATAATAAGGAATACTGAAGTGGTGTTAAAGTAAATATAGCCGCTTAAGAAGAGAAGGTATGACGACTGGTTTATTTTTAAAATTAACCAAGTTAGAATTGGCTCTTTTGGATATTGAAGGAGAAATGGGAATGTGTAAGTTGGGTACATTGCTGGGTGAAAACATATTGGATTCTTTATTAAATACCAACCTGGCATGTTATGCAATCATTCTGTTCCACTTATTCCAACACAGAATGAATGTGGGTTGTGTATATCTATCTATCTGTTGGGTCCTCAAAAGCTCAGTTGCACAGTTGAAAATTGTGCCCATGGTTTCTGGAATGTTACCCATCCAATCCTTGCTGACAGAAACTTAAATTAATAGTTAGCTTATGTGTGATTGGTGTTTGTTTAACTAACATATTCCCAGCAGTACTATTTGGAATTAGCTTTGTTTTATTAAGAACCAGTTGATCCTATTTACTATCTTGAAGCCTTAGCTGAAAATCCATGGACAGTTTGTGTTTAAATTTCACTCATCTTCAAATAAACAAAACTGGTCTTTTAAAATACATCAAAAATGAGACAGCATTAACTTATTAGCTGTACACTTTTCGTTCAGTTAGGGAAAATAAGGTTTTTAAGAGGGATGCTTGGACAATGATTTTTTTTTTATTATCATTTCAGCCAATTTAGTTTCTATGAGTCACATATATTCATCTCAAGGTAAGCATATCATGCTTTAATTAAAATTTGGCAGTTGAATTATTGGATATATGGTTTTGCTCTGGTTCATGTATGGTGCATGTAAGAATTACTTCACTAGCTCTTTCCCGTCCTCCTAATGCTCTTTGCATGTAGAAGCATGAACTCTTCCCTAATTATACTATTATGGGTACGGATATTTCATCTCCTGGAATAGAAAACATTTTACTTAAAAAATAATAATCTAGATTGTACCATAAAAGAGATGTTTTGTTTTCCAGAAATAAATCCTGTCCCCAGTGACTCTAATAATCAATAAAGTTTTAGATTTGAGTGAGTGAGTTAAATGGCATAATAATATTTACGTTGGAACAAATATGGGAACCCACAGTATGGCTACATGTGATACATATGAAATATGGGCACGTCATGTTAAATATATTCTTCATTTATTCAGGTGCTGTTGTGCTAGAAATTACTTGTTTTTCTGAAGCTGAGAGACTGTATATGTTAGTTAAAGATACTTTCATCAATGACAAGGCATTAACTGCAGTTATTCTCCCTGAAATTCTGGTAAGATCCATTGGCTGTCTGTAGTAACATACGGTATTAATATATGTTCTGCTTACACAGTTCATGTTTATTTAGCATTTTTTTCTCTGATGTTTATTTTTATTTTGTTTTATTTGTAAGGCACATACATTGCTTCCGTCTAGGGGCTCTCAGTTCATTACACTTTATATGAAAGCTATATAATTTCTGTATATAATATACTGTGGCACCAATAGGAGTGAATCTCTGAAGACCTTCAATCAGGTCTCTGCCAGCCTTTGGAAAGCCATAAGGATTGGGCTACCAACATTTCAAGGGTGACACTGTTTCAAAAGTGGGGAGCTGCCATGTCTATCTGTCTATTTCCATGACCCCACTAATTACATTGCAAAGTACCCGAGGACCTTCAACAGGCATTCTCTGTTTGAACATAATGGTTAGGCAGATTTAGTTTTCATACCTAAGTCCTGAGCCACATAGGGCTTTTTAATTAATGATCTACACCTTGGAAACATATGGACAGCCATAACTGTTAATTCCTATAATTATGTAGCAGTAATGACATTGCCCATAACATAGGGTGACACAGCTTGCACTAATTGAAATTTCTGTGTCATTTTCAATGATGGCCACATATAAAAGAAATTGCATTAATCCAGAAGTGAGATACTTACAGAATGAGATATACTCTTCAGCTCTAGCGAAGAGTACAGCTGGACAAAGATCCGACCTGATCATTACTTCCTCTTGTTCTTCCATCAAGAACCACGAGTCCAGAAGGAATCCCAAGATAAGGGAAACATTACCTATTCAGAGGAAAAGTTGTTACAAATCCAGAATTATTAAACTACTTAATGAAATATCACTCCGTTTGTCTATTTTATTTCCTAGCCAGATCCTGGCAGCTCCAGGTACTGGCTTAGAAGTTCTACCATGTCCACCATTTGAATGAGAATGGAGATAGATATTGATATTTTATCCCAAACTGGTGGATGACCTCTTCTACTAGCTTTCTGTAGATTTTTAACAGGATTGGAGACTGCAATAATTGTATTAAATAAGAGTATAACAGAATTGAGAGAAACCTTGGAGGTCCTCTAGTCCAACCTCCTGCTCAGGCAGGAGACCCTATACCATCTCAGACAAATGGTTGTCCAATCTCTCCTTAACAACCTATAGTGATGGAACAGCCACAACTTTTAAAGGCAAGCATTCCACTGGTTAATTGTTCTCAATATTAGGAGATTTCTCCTTAATTCCAGATTGTTTCTGGAATTTCCTTGATTAGTTTCCATCCATTGCTTCTTATCCTGCTTCCAGGTGCTTTGGAGAATAGGTTGACCCCCTCTTCATTGTGGCAGCCCCTCAAATATTGAAACACTGCTATCATGTCATTCCATCCTTCTTTTTACTAGAATAGACATTCCCAATTCCTGCAACTATTCTTCATATGTTTTAGCTTCCAGCTCCCTAATCTTTGTTACTCTTCTCTGCACTCTTTCCAGAGTCTCAAGGTCTTTTTTATATTGTGGCAACCAAAATTGAATGCAATATTCCAAGTGTGGTCTTACCCCAGGACATTATAAAGTAGAAAAACACTTCACATGTCAATTAAATTAAATTAAATACTTAGAAGAAGTTAGCTAAATAGAATAAAAAGGTTAAGGTAAAGGTTCCCTTTGCACATATATGCTAATTGTTTTAGACTCTAGGGGGCAGTACTCATCTCCATTTTAAAGCCGTAGAGCCAAAGATGTCTCCGTTATCATGTGGCGGGCATGACTAAATGGCGAACGTGCACAGAACGTTGTTGTCTTCCCACCAAAGGTGGTCCCTATTTTTCTACTTGCAGTTTGACATGCTTTCGAACTGCTAGGTTGGCAGAAGCTGGGACAAGTAAAGGGAACGGGCACAATAATATATTAATTAGTTAGTATAAAGGAAATAATCCATTGCACATTGCTGACTGAATATTTTACATAATTGAATTGTTCCTTAAAGTCCAACTGGATTGATATTGTTTAAATAATGAATGTTCAAACATTTGCCCAGTATAAATTGTATTAATTAAATATGTGCTCTTTGGCATAGAGGTGATACAAATCTATTCTACAATCAGAGAGAAGTGTTCTTAGTGAAATGAAAGTGATTTCATTTTTATAGCAATTTAACTTGTTAAATTAAATTCAGCACTATTTTGATATTCTACTCTGATCACACAGAGAATGTGAAGAATTAACAAACAGTGGCACAGAAGAATTTACTGTCAATTAGGAAATGTGTTGTTATAAACAAAGTTGTGTTTGATTTGGGCATTTAAAATAATACGCTATTTTGGTTCTATCTAAAAGAAAAACAGCTTTGCTCAATTACAAGTTTGAAGGACAAGTTCCAGTGTGCTTTAAAGAACACTATAAGAACCCTAATTATTTCTGGAGATTATAACAGTGAATTAATTTACGTTTGTAAATAACTCTGTATATTGTTGAATATAGTCAATATTGAATTGGCAATAGATCCAGCAGGCTGAAATCTCTTGAAAATGCAAAAATGAATCGTGGTCACATTTTCTTATACAGTAGCAGCATGAAATCTTATTTCCTGGATGTGCATCCTATGACATTTAGGAATTCTTTGATGTTTCTTTCATGAGTTAGACCAATCCCATGGATTCTTATCTGGCTGAATTTCTCCCCAATCATTTCTTGATTTGTGTTGTGGGTACATTCTGATACTGGGAGCATTTGTGAGATTACATCTGGGGACAATATTGTAACTCCTAACCTGCTATAGTTACAGCTATTGCTTGTTTACTGAGCCTAAGTGAATCTTTTGTTTCTTATGATTTGCAAGGTATTTGAATTCTAGATAAGAACTTTTAAGAATTGCATCTTAAACAATAGGTGCAATTGTAAAGATCAATGACTTATAGTAAACACTTTGAAAAATCTCCACCTTACTTGAAATTGTTCAGTAGGATCATGCAAACAATTAAGTAAGTCTTGCTTTACAAGGTTTCCTGTACATATTAATCAGATTTCAAAGAGTTTGCTTTTACTTAAAAGAAGCAGGCAAAGGTTTATTTCTGCTCAAGCGGACACTTGGTTCATAGTGCTTTTCTTAGGACAGCATTCTGATTTGTTTTTCAGGCAGAGGTAGGTTGCTCCTGGCTCGGCCCAGATCGGGCGAACTGGTACTTGTGGCGGTGGGAGGCTCCGCCCACCCACCCTGATGTTTCTGCACATGTGCAGAAGTGTCATGTGAGCACGCGAGCGTGCATGAGCGAACTGGTATTAAAAAAATGGAAACCCACCACTAGTGTGTAGGTGTAGAAAAAGCAAGGTGAACTGTTCATATGAACTGATTAATAATTTAAAAGTTACATAAACAATCCCCATTGTTCTCAGATCAGTTGCAAAAAATTCAGAGATGTTTAGTTCTACTTTAGATTAATGAGACCTTGGAAATGGGGGAAATCCCTTGTTTGATGGCAGTAGAAACAAATCAGATCTGTGGATTGTGTTTTCTGTAAAGTAGCCATGATTACATTTAATCACAAAATATGTGTAAACTTGTTGTTAATCTAAACTAGAAGCAGAAACTTTCAATTTTTGTCCCAACTTTGGCAGAAGAGGAGACAAGGGAACTAAGAAACTTACTGTCTTTGTGAATCCAGATTTACACATAATTGAAATCAACCACAGTTTTCTAGTATAAAGCATGGAATAAAGTAGATGAAAGGGTAGCCTCACCAAGTGTCCCACAATAAAAATAATAGAGTTAATGTAGTCCATTTTCATTTATGAAAAGTGAAAGATGAATATTTCTGATTTATATAGTTTGTTGTAAGTTCATAGGGCTGTGATGGCGAACCTATGGCAGGCGGGCCACAGATGGCACATGGAGCCATTTGTCAGGGCATGCGAGGCTTGTCCTCTCTGCTGGCCAGCACGCATGGACGTGCTGGCCAGCTGACTTCGGCCTTCTTTGGAAGCCATTTTTCGCCCTCCCCAGACTCCTATAAAGCCTCTGAAGCCCGGGGAGGGCAAAAACAGCACACCAAAAATGGGGCGGAGCAGTGGTCGTGCGCGCATGCACAGTGTGGTCATGCGCACATGCCCACTCTGGTTGTGCACATAGCATTATAGATGTGGCACGCCCATGCACAACCCCCCTGCGCTCCCCTCGCTTTTGGCACGTGAGCCAAAAAAGGTTCGCCATCACTGCCATAGGGTCTTACTAATGTCCTTTGGGCATTGGCATGTACTCCAAAAATAAAATAAGGACAAAATCGGGGGTTACTGCCAAGAGTCGCTTACAAAAACTTGTAGGGATTTTGAAAATCAAATTCCAACATGGCTGCCATGGAGAATTCATAATCTTGTATAAGGGTGTGCACTGTGCAGGTGATCTTGATTTTCCTCTGTAGAAACCTCTTCAGTATTTTGTGAAGGACCATTGATTTGGTATAGTGTAACCACAATCTCAACCCAGTGCCTCCCCAGTGGTGGGGGAGCAAGACATGGAACTAACCAGCAGAGCAGAAGGAAGGCAACAGCTGGCACTCTTGGCAAGGAAGGCATTTAAGACTCACAGAAAGAGTTTTCATTTGCTGGAAGCAATTTAAGCATCTGGCTCCATGTACGGTGGCTTTGTGAATCCAGTTATTTACAACCCCTGCTTGTTTAACTGCTGCTGATTTGGCATCATAAATCTTCAGCTTGGCTTTGGATTGCTTGACCTGGAATTCACCTTTGTCCAGCTAGATGCTTATCTGTGATTATTTGTTTCCCTGTTTTTTTGCTTTTTACTTTGCCAGTTCAATACAATACAATAGCAGAGTTGGAAGGGACCTTGGAGGTCTTCTAGTCCAACCCCCTGCGCAGGCAGGAAACCCTATACCATTTCAGACAAATGGCTATCCAACATCTTCTTAAAGACTTCTAGTGTTGGGGCATTCACAACTTCTGGAGGCAAGCTGTTCCACTGGTTAATTGTTCTAACTGTCAGGAAATTTCTCCTTAGTTCTAAGTTGCTTCTCTCCTTGATTAGTTTCCACCCATTGCTTCTTGTTCTGCCCTCAGGTGCTTTGGAGAATAGTTTGACTCCCTCTTCTTTGTGGCAACCCCTGAGATATTGGAACACTGCTATCATGTCTCCCCTAGTCCTTCTTTTCATTAAACTAGACATATCCAGTTCCTGCAACCGTTCTTCATATGTTTTAGCCTCCAGTCCCCTAATCATCTTTGTTGCTCTTCTCTGCACTCTTTCTAGAGTCTCCACGTCTTTTCTACATTGTGGCGACCAAAACTGAATGCAGTATTCCAAGTGTGGCCTTACCAAGGCATTATAAAGTGGTATTAACACTTTTCGTGATCTTGATTCTATCCCTCTGTTTATGCAGCCTAGAACTGTGTTGGCTTTTTTGGCTTTTTTGGCAATTCCCGCTGCCTTGCTATTAGAATTTGCAGAGACTACACTTCCCCTTAATAGGGATGCCCAGGAATTTGGTCCTGTTCCTGGAGGATTGACAAGAAAGCTCCCTCATCCATTTTGAGATCATTGAGAACATAGTTGGTTGTTTATTGATTGCTTGGTCTTTGGGAAATATATTGCCCTAATATCCCTCAGTTCTGTGTATTTCTTTCATAGCCCTTCACTACGCTCTTCTTCCATGGTCTTGAGTCCTGTGCTACCTATCAGTCAAAGATCTCCCTTTCTATTTTTAAAGATGAGGGCCATGTCCTCACATCTTCTCTTGCTCTTCCCCAAATCTCCCAGCAGTCGTGATCCAGAGTTCCACAACATTCACCTGTTTGTAATGTTCTGTTTCCAGTCTTGGAGTTAATCTCCTTCACCACACCTCTTGGAATCCAGTGGATCAAATACAAGAATGATCACTGTATCTTGAGACAAAGACTAATGCCTGTGTTTTTTCAGTAGGGACCAAATAGGCCTTCCATCTCGAGGAGGTATACTCAGGTTCTCATGGAACAGGTCCATATAGAACGTCTTCCAGCAGTTCTTAATGCTGACTAAAGTCCTAGAAAAGATGCACAAGAATCCAATTACATCCTTTTCATCCCATGGAAGCTTCAGCAGCCATGGTTTGCTTCATTTTGTGACTTGTGTACTGGGATTACATCCTATTCCCCAAATGGCCTGAAAATCTGTCTATCCATGGGGAAAAGTGCATAACCTAGATCAGTGTTGGCGAACCTTTTCGACACTAATTGCCAAAATGGGAATGCGTAGGTGCATGCAGGGGAGTGCTGGAAACCGGAAGAGCAGTTCCCTGAGCTTCCAGCGTGTGCATGCATGCCAGTCACCTGGTCTTCCTGTTTCTGGTGCCATTGTGCGTGTGAACACAACGGGCGATGAATGGCATGCCCGGAGAGATGGCTCTGTGTGCCATTTCCGGCACGTGTGCCATAGGTTCACCATCACAGATCTAGATCATTATGCTGACTCACATCTTGCTGTTTCTTGCATGCCTGCGCACGACCCCCCCCCTGCGCTCCCCCCACTTTTGGCAAGCGAGCCAAAAAAGGTTTGCCATCACTGCCATACACTAAAGGGCTTTGCAGAAGTGGAAAGCCCTTTGGTGAATTCACAGAAGGCCACTCAGTTTCACTGTAAGTAAGTAATTGGTTCATCTTGATTGGCTGTTAAAGTAGAACAAACCATAATGAGCACTGATGCTTTGTTTCTGAAAGAACCTCTACTGAAAGGTTGGAGTGTTGAATTGATAAGAAGTTAAGAAACAGAAGCGACACTACATCATAGTTTATCTTTTCATTTGGAAGCTCAGACCAGTGATTAGTATAAATCATGGTGTCAGAAAGAACCCTCTACTAGAGCCAGATGTAATTAGAGCCCAGGAGGAAAAGAATGATTTGGGTTGACAATATTAATCCATTCATTTTCTCTAAAATAAACTGCTTGTCACTGCTATTTTCCATTTTTGCCTAAACCAACAAAAGATAGTCTTTAGGGATAAAAGCAAACTGTTCCTGTATTTAAGCAGCTGCCTAGAACAATCAATGCCTTACCTTTGATTCAGGTTGCAAAATAAGCTTTGTTCATTTTGGAGTAAATGTGGCAGAGATGGTTCAAGATATATTTGTTTGTTGTTGGTTAGTTTGATTTATATGGATGTCCAGCTTGCAAAAAGCAAGAGAATAACAAAATAAAAGGTAACAGAATGATTGGGACTAGCCATAGCTTTCATTCCCAATGGGTTCATCTCACACTTTGGCCCAATGTCCAGAAGAGCCATATTTTTAGGACTTTATGGAGGGCTAGTAGGGTCAGACCATTTGAACCTTGGGAAATAATATTCCATAAAGCAGGTGCCAGGACAGAGAAAGCATCACCAGGTCCCATCAGATGTCATTGTCTCTGCAAAATCTCATAGATTAAGCAGAGACAATTGGAGGTGAGCTGTCTTACAAATAACCTAGCCTCAGGCCTCGTATTCTCAGGCTTTTATTCTATAGATGATAACTGGCAACTTGAACTGCATCCATGAGCCAACACAGATCACAAAATTTTGTTGTTGTTGTTCCATCACTAAGTCGTGTCTGACTCTTTGCGACCCTGTGGATCGTAGCACTAACCAGGCCGCTGCTGTCCTCCACTGTCTCCCAGAGTTTGCCCAAATTCATGTTCACTGCATCGATGACGCTGTTTAACCACTTCATCCTCTGTTGCATCCTTTTCCTTTTGTCTTGAATCTTTCCCAATTTAGGGTCTATTCCAACAAGTCCTCTCATCTCATTAGGTGGCCAAAGCATTTGAGCTTCAGCTTCAATTTCTGTCCTTCCAAAGAACAGCCAGGATTGATTTCCTTTAGGATTGACTGATTTGATATCCTCTAAGGCAGTGTTTCTCAACCTTGGCAACTTTAAGTCCTGTGGACTTCAACTCCCAGAATTCTGGGAGTTGAAGTCCACAGGTCTTAAAGTCACCAAGGTTGAGAAACACTGATCTAAGGAGTCTTCTTTTACACCACAATTTGAAAGCATCAGTTCTTCAGTTCTCAGGCTTTCTTAAAACCATATACTATTAGTGGGAAAACTAATGGTGTTATATGAGTGTACTGACTTGTGTCCAACAACTACTTGTGTTGCTGCATTCTAGGCCAATGACCACTTTTGGGTAGCTTTCAAAGATAGCCCCACGCACAGCACATTGCATTAGTGCAAACCAGAGGTGACCAGAGCACAAATGATTGTAAATAGCCTACTAGTCTAAGAGAAAGGACACAACTGGAACAAATGTGCACAAAGGCCTTCATGGATAAGGGCGCCACCTGCTTTTCCAGACATTTTACTTTTGATAACTCAACCCTGGTATATCAAGGTTGCCAAAGTTCTTAGCTATCCCTTGTAGAAGTCAGCTGGTACCCCCTTTTTATAACTAGTTATTTCAGACTTGACATACCAGACAATTTTAAGTTTTATATATGTGTATGATTGGTCTGGGACAGGGGTCTGCAAAGTCGGCTCTTTTAAGACTGGTGGACTTCAACTCCCAGAGTTCCCCAGCTATGCTGGCTGGGGAACTCTGGGAGTTGAAGTCCACCAGTCTTAAAAGAGCCGACTTTGCAGACCCCTGGTCTGGGATAATCGATTAATTGTGCTCTTCCTTACTGGAAGTTCCAAAGTTCTTTTTCAGGAAGCAACTGGACTTTCATTTTTTCGTTTTTTCTCCCTTGAAGACATTTTGCTTATCATCCAAGAAGCTTTTTTGGCTGGATGGTAGGGTATGGAAGGATTTATATTTCTTTCAGACAGCTGGCATTTTGCATCCTTTTAGAGGGCCGTGGAAGCACATCCTTTGAATGGTGTGGGAGTATGAGCAGATTTCTCTCCCCCCCCCTCAATTTACAGGAACCATTAGCACTACTCAGATGACACAGATTAACCTCCATGTGGCCTCAACGACCCTCTAAAAGGATGCAAATGACCAGCTACCTGCAAGGAATATAAATCCCTACTTTCCCAACCATCCAGTCAGGGCTGAGGAACTTTCTTGGATGAGAAGCTTCCTGTCAACCCTGAAGATTACACATGTGTCACCATATTTTATTGTAACCTTTGTCTATTTCTTCTTAGTGTTTAGGTTTGCAAGTAAAGGAACTTAATGGCATTTCAGGCTTGCCACTCTCTAACTGTTGAAGGGGGGGGGGGTGTTTGCTTGGATAAAAGGGGAATGTTATATCTAGGTGGCATTCCTTCCCATGGGAACAGAGAAGATGCCTGCAGATGAAGGAAAGTGGAGTTTGAAGTCACGGGACTAATTGGACTTGATTGGAGATTGGGGGGAAGTTTCAAACTTTTGCTTTTTATTGGGTGTAATTCCAGATCCTGGCCAGAGTCAGAATTACACCAAGTCCTTGCCAATTCAATTTGTTCCTAATAAACAGATTTTGATGGAAAATGGATGCCTTGGACTGTATCTCATGGGACATGTTATTTGGAAGCTTGACAAAGTAGCTTTTTCAGCTCTGACTGGATGGTGACATATGGAAGGATTTAGATTCCTTGCAAACAGCTAGTCATTTGCATCCTTTTTGAGGGTCATTGAAGAACAATGGTGTGGGAGTATGAACAGACCCCCCCCCCAAAAAAAACCAATTACAGACTACGGGGAATCATTAGAACTACTCAGGTGACACAGATAAGCTTCCAAGTGGTCTTAATGACCCTCTAAAAGGATGCAAATGGACAGCTATCTGCAAGGAATATAAATTCCTCCATTCCCCACCATCCAGTCTGAGCTGAGGAAGCTTCTTGGAAGAGAAGTGAAATGTCTTCAAAGGAAAAAACAAAAACAAACCAGAAAGTCCAGTTGCCTCCTGAAAAAGCATCCATGACCTGGATGACTCAGAATTTCTATAGACTTCTTACTGGAAGTTAGGTGCAAACAATAAAAATAAGACTTTCTTTGGAAATCACTAACAGGCATCTTTGTGCCTTTTAAGTTCATGACCAACAGCTCCCCAAAATCTGCAAAAAAAGTTCTTAAGTAGCAGTCTTAGATTGTTAGGGATATTGGGTTTCCCTTTATTATCTTAAGCATCATCGTGTAGGTTGGAATTTTATCTTGTTGGCTCTCAATGCCACATTTTTTTAACCACTTCTTTCATTTTTTTGTTTAGCAAAATAAGCTTCCTCAGAACTGCTGTCCTTTGCTTGTGTTTGTGAATCCCAAAAGCGGAGGTCTTAAAGGTCGGAATTTACTGTGCAGTTTCCGAAAACTGTTGAATCCTCATCAGATCTTTGAACTAACAAATGGAGGTCCACTGCCCGGGTAATCTATTTTTTCTATTCAACACATCTTGACTATTTCATATGTTACTTGTTGTTTTTTTCCCTTGCTCTTTTTTCTCCTTGCTCTTGGCCTTGCAAAACTGCCGAAGCCCTGAGCAATGGCCAAATGGAAATGGCTGGACTGACATTTTTACCATGCCTTGGAGAAGAAATGAAGAGGATAACATTTCCTCCTCTTAACTCCTTTTTTGTTCCTGAACTTTTTGGCACTGCGTAATGACTCAGGAGTTTGAAAATCTGTAACCTTGGTTAATTATGTGATCTTGTATCGTGTCAATATGGGTGAGAAGATGGGGTTGCCAAGGAACGTCTTTAAGATTTTGCAGCTGCTGTGTTGGGATTTCCTAATTCTCCCTTTGACCAGAAGATTCTGACGCCTTATCATCTGTTTATTTTGGAAAGTTACTCGAATTGGAGTGCAAAGCTGCTGTTTGCAAAATGCAGATCCCGAAGCCTTGGGCTAATGCTCCACAAAGACTTTGGAAGCCAGCCACCTCCTTCAAAAGCTTTTAGTGCAGTAATTAGGAAACATCACAGTGTGAATAGCAATGTGGCTGAGCTTGGACAATATTCATGCCAAAAGGTTCAATTAAAAAAAAGGAAGAGATGTTTAGCCCTACTGTCAAATAATAAATCTTTGCACTCTTTTCAATAGGCTTTAAAGTCACTTATTAAAACTGTCGGGGATGAGTTGAATAAATGCCATTTCTATTTTTTGCATTGGGTTTTGGCAGCGGTTATTCCAAAGAAAAGAAGCTAATTTGTCAAAGACACGATGCAAAGAATGAAAAAGAGAGAAAGCTGAAAACTCGAGACACTTGCCCTTTATTGGAAAATAGACTGAACGCTCATTACATGACTTTCCCCCCCTACTTACATATGTAAATTTTGATAAAGTATTAACTCTTGAAAATGAAACATTTCTGGGGGGTGTTTTCTACTTAAGCTGTGTGAAATACACTCACATGTTCTACAAGTTTTTTTTTTTAAATAAGTAGAAACAAGAAATTGGCTTGAGTACTTTCCTCGTCAATTTTATTTATTGGTGATGAGAGTATGTTTTTTTTTCAAATAGCCGACAAACTATTTTGCTTTTTTTCTTCTTGCCACATGCAAATCTGTCATCTTTTCATTTTGAATGTGTATTACATAGCTGGAAAGTGATACTATAAAAAGTTATTGGGCACAGTTCCGTTTTGTTTGTAGAAGAAAACCTAATAGACTTTCAGATGACAGAGCATTGTATGAAAATTAAAGCACTCCATTTATCTTCAGCAAGAGAAGTAATAACATTAATTTTCTCTCTTTATCATCTTTCATTGTTCAAGCAAGGCACTTGAATTTCAAAGGCCAAGTGGGCTTATCTATGTTGCCCAGGAATGTGTTTTTGAGTAGTCAATCCCCATTTTTCAGGCCAGGAAGATATTTAAATCAAACAACCATTTTCAAACTCTGAAGAGCATTTTAGCCTGTTTTAATGCTCTCCTAACAGCTGTTTTTGAGGGCAAACGTAATCTGAAAATTTGAGATTGAGAAGGACTTTTTGGCCGTATAGCTGTCGCCCTACTGTATTGGGTCTATAAGAATATTGAGGCCCATTCCATCACTCCAAATACAGTGGTACCTCGGTTCACGAACTTAATTCGTGAACTGACTCTGTTCGCGATCCGAATTGGTCGTGATGCGAGGCACAATTTCCCATAGGGTTCAATGTAAATCCGATTAATCCGTTCCGACCTTGTTTTTTGGTCGTGATTCTTGAACTGACTCTGTTCGCGAACAGAATTGGTCGTGAACAGAGGCACAGTTTCCCATAGGGTTCAATGTAAATCCGGTTAATCCGTTATGACCTTGTTTTTTGGTCGTCCGCGGCTCCGGTTCGTGAAGCGAGGTGGGGTTCGTGAATCCGAGCATTTTTACGAACTTTTCTGTTCGTGATGCGAGGCGGAGTTCGTGAAGCGAGGTGGAATTCGTGAAGCGGAGCGTATTTTTACGAACTTTTCCGTTTGTGAACCGAAACGGTGTTCGTGAACCGTGGCACATTTTTTGGGAAATTTTTGGTCGTAATCCGAATTGGTCATGAAACGGAGGCGTTCGTGAACCGAGGTACCACTGTATATGAAATGCCCATCTCTCCAAGAGGTGACACTAGGTGGCTTGCAAAACAAAACATTAAATATTGAAATAATAAATGTTAATGTTAAAATGTATTTAAAATTAACAAAGGTGATAGGAAGAGAGCAGGATGCATATCAGGTGAAGGTGAAGTCTTACTTTAAAAAGAACGTTAGGTCAGCTCAATTTTTGTTCATTTTTTCTGATTTTGTTCTATTAGGTTAGAATATGGGGGAAAAACATGTTTAATACAACCCAGATCTTCTAGAACAGCGGTTCTCAACCTGTGGGTCGCGACCCCTTTGGGGTCGAACGACCCTTTCACAGGGGTTGCCTAAGACCATCGGAAAACACATCTTTTCTATGGTCTTAGGAACCAAGACACCAATTTTATGGTTGGGGGGGTCACCACAATATGAGGAACGGTATTAAAGGATCGCGGCATTGGGAAGATTGAGAACCACTGTTCTAGAATGAAGAGGTACTACTAGATCATTCTGTGAGTGATCTTCTTGTCAGTACAGTAGAACCTCTGGTCATTACTATAATTTGTTCCATAACTGATTTGGTCATGACCCAAACCTAATTTTGGAAATTTGACTCTTACAAAAAAAAAATGGCGTGGAAGGGAAAATAGACATGGAAGTGAATTTTTTGATTGGAACCTGATTTGGTCATGGTCAGAAGTGTTCGTGATCAGAGGTTCTACTGTATCTCAAAACCTGTATCTCAAAACATTCAGACCAGACCCATAAAGTTACTCTTGTGCATCTCCCAGGAATCTGAGCCCAATGAGATTTCTCAATTCTTTCTGTTAACCTTCAAATTGCTTTTGGAGCTGGAATCAATCAATTAATCAATCAAATTTTATTTGTATACCGCTCCCTCTCCCCGAAGGGACTCGGGGCGGTGCACAGGGGATTATAAAACATACAAACATAAAACAATATAAATATCTAAAATCAGATTAAACTACTATAACCCTGCGCTAAAACCTAAAATCCTAAGACACTAAAAACCCCTAAAAACCAATTAAAAATTTAAATATACAGACTGGAGGCAGGAAAGATAGATTAGGCCAGGCCGGCCTGCTGGAAGAAATAAGTTTTGAGCTTTCGGCGGAAGGAGCGGAGGTCCGGAGTTGTTCTGAGGTCGGGGGATAGGTCGCTCCATAGGATAGGGCCTGTGACAGAGAAGGCCCTTCCCCTGGGAGTCGCCCGCTGGCATTGCCTAGTGGACGGCACCTGGAGAAGTCCCTCTCTGTGCGAGCGAATCGGTCGAAGGGATGTATGGGGCAGGATGCGATCTCGCAGATAGCTAGGTCCCGTGCCATGGAAGGGTTGCTGCTGGATTAAATGAAGTCCAATCTCTCTTTGTCCATGTAGAATTCATCTGGTTCTTGGGATACCGAATAAGATACATGAGCCCCTGCCTGGTTTTAGTTGCTGGGTAGATTGAAAGAAAACTGTACACATGCTTGAATTCGCAGTTTCGCTTATAATAATAATAAGCTTAT
This sequence comes from Rhabdophis nuchalis, assembly GCA_039707465.1. NCBI lineage: Eukaryota > Metazoa > Chordata > Lepidosauria > Squamata > Natricidae > Rhabdophis > Rhabdophis nuchalis. Next base: position 147,353,924 of record CM077644.1, on the reverse strand, counting down.
TGTTTTTTTATACACTGAAGATTTCATGCCTTCTCCCAAGTTCCATATTTCCGAATATTGGTATGCGGTGGTGATGGCACAGTTGGATGGGTCCTTGGTGCCCTGGAAGAGATCAGGCACAAGCTCGCCTGCCCTGAACCATCTGTGGCTATTTTGCCATTAGGAACAGGTGAGGCTTAAACTGTGGATTTTAGGAAGAAGAAGGGCAATGGGTGAGTTTTCCCATAAGCTCATAGTTTCTATCCAGTGGTGGGTTGCTAGCCGGTTTATTACTGGTTTGCGCGTGTGAGCGCAGAAGCTTCTGGGCGGGTGGGCGGAGCCTCCCACCACTCCCTCTACCAGTTCGGCCAAACCCGGAGCAATCCACCTCTGATTCTATCCTTCCGCAAATTAAATTAGCACTGGCTGCCATTACAGCAAACTGGTGTTATTTCCAATGGCAAATTCAGCAAACCTCTCATTTTAACTTTGTAAGTGGTCATTAAAAATGTATTTGAATCAATGGCCTTGTAGATGTGGCAGAACTACAACTCCTAGTATTTTACACCAGTGGTTCTCAAGCTTTTCTTCACCATGGACCCCTTTTAAATACCTTTTGTGGGCCCGGACCACCCAGACTTAACTCAAGATTTAAATCATAACATTTCTTCAAGACTTTGTGGATTCCACTGTGACATGGTGGTCCCTGGGGGTTTGTGGCCCACAGGTTGAGAACCACCGGTCTACACCATTGGTCAGAAGTAGTAAGACTATTGAAATTCAGGTTAAGTGAGAGTAAAGGGTTTTTCTTTTTCTTTACTAGATTTTTTTTTTAATGAAAACATGCCCTTTTTGACCAGGTAACGACTTGGGGAGGGTCCTGCGCTGGGGTGCTGGCTACAGTGGCGAAGATCCGTACTCCATTCTGATATCCGTAGATGAAGCTGACGATGTGCTTATGGATCGTTGGAACATCCTTTTAGATGCTCAAGAGGCTCTGGAAAGCTCAGAAAATGGTGTATTAGAGCCAGAACCTCCTAAGGTATTTCTCAATTTTTCCTTCCTGAAACTATAAAAATAGCAGCAAGAACAACAAAACAGGAAGGCGCTGAACATCCAAAACTCATAAATGTGTAGAATGATCTAATAATTCAAGATGTAGAGGAAAACATGGTTGTATTGTAGTGCCAGATGCCTGCTCTTTTTATTAAGTAGATTTTTGGGCATAATTTAGAGCCTTCTCTCCATTTTCCCTTCACTATTGCTTCTACTTAACTTTTTTTTCTACCATAATTAGTCTCCTTCTCACTCCCTGTTCCTCTTTTCTGATGAATGTGCAAATCACGGTGAAAATTGTTATCTTGATGCAATGTTGACAGACATTATGCACAGAGGATAAATCTATGTTAAATACATATGTAATCAATATTCTTATTACTTATGAGTGATGTGATTTTATTTTGAAAGGCCTATAAATTGCGATGATGCTTTGTTACACCCTAATTGGAAAATTGCCAAGCTATGAAATATGGTAATTAGAATATATATCTTTGATAATGTAATCAGCACATGGCTAGGACTTTTATAAAATCCTTGTAAAATGGATCACAGTTTACTTCTCGTTCCTTTTTATAAACCAATAAAGCAACAGCTGTGTGCTGTTCTATACTAGGAATAAGTACAGTAAACTTTACATTGTCTGCCGCATAAAATGAAATCACCAGCTTTCTTATGTAGCCTCTTGAAATGCATTACATAAAGAATGTTTGGGATTTAATGTGAGATATGTCATATCTCTTCAGTTAATTTTCTAAGGAAAGTTATTTGTTTCTGTATCAAATCTGGAGAACATCCATGTCACTCACAGAACGTACTCAGCGGTGTACAATTAAACCATAAAAATATGATAGTATTCCAATATTTGAAGGGCTGCCAACAGAGAGGAGGGGGGTCAAGCTATTTTCCAAAGCACCCAAAGGCTAGACAAGGAGTAATGGATAGAAACCGATCAAGGAGATATTCAACCTAGAAATAAGGAGAACTTTTCTGACAGTGAGAACAATCAACCAATGGAACAGAAGTTACCTTCAGAAGTTCTGGGAGCTTCATCACTGGAAGTTTTCAAGAAGAGACCGGATTGGCATTTGTGAGAAGTGGTATAGGGTCTCCTGCTTGGGCAGTGGGTTGGAGTAGATGACCTACAACAGTGGTTCTCAACCTTCCCAATGCCGCGACTCTTTAATACAGTTCCTCATGTTGTGGTGACCCCCAACTATAAAATTGGTGTCTCGGTTCCTAAGACCATCGAAAATATGTGTTTTCTGATGGTCTTAGGCAACCCCTGTGAAAGGGTCCTTTGACCTCCCAAAGGGGTCCCGATCCACAGGTTGAGAACCACTGACCCACAAGGTCCCTTCCAACGCTGTCAATCTGTTAAGGAGAGATATAAAAAAACAATGTATTCTGATAGGAGGCAATTTATGGGAGACTCAAGTGAGTCAGCAGCACCATGTCTCCAGAGACTTCAGGAAGGCCAGGAGATTGGTGGGCTCACCTCATTCTCTGGGGGAGAATGTTCCAAAGGCCAGTGGCTATGGCAGAGAAAGCTTTCTTTCTGGATTCCAGGAAGATCGTGTTAATCTGGTTTCCCCAGAAATCACTCAGAGAAGACTCTCTTCCTGGATTCCAGGAAGATTATGTTAATCTGGCTTGTGCAAAATCACTTAGAAGAATCATGGCTACATAAGCAGGGGTCCAAGTCTTTCCTCACGAAATCCAATGCTTCAGCTATCTTTTTATTTTGTAGCAAAACTCACATACTCTGTGCAGCGATATGACAGACTAAAAGCAAAACATACATTTTGGCAGTGTAGAAAAAGGAGAAGACGACGGATAAACTGGATGCTGAGAATTGAGAATATTACTGGATTGCCTTTGGAAATGCTATGAGTTCTTATGAAAGACAGAACGATTTGTTCTGTTGAAGACAAATATCAAGATAACATTTGTCTGTTCACCTAGAAATTGAACCTAACTAGTTAGGATCTACTTTATACTGTAGTTCTCTTTAAATTGAAGAGTTTGTAATGGAGATTTTCCTGTGCATTTGTTAGAAATTAGAAATAATTTAGTTCAAAATGTGAAACTTCATTTCTATTTTCTGCCCCCAGATTGTACAGATGAATAATTATTGTGGCCTTGGAATTGATGCAGAGCTGAGTCTAGGTTTCCATCATGCTAGAGAAGAAGAGCCAGGAAAATTCAATAGCAGGTATTTGGAATTTTTTTGAGAAAAGGGACAACTTCTCCCACAAACTGATAATAACTGAAAAGAAACTTTCATATGTTTCATATGTTCCAGCTCATTAATATAGGCGATGTTTGACTTACAACTATAATTGAGTCTGGAATTAGGGTCGTGCTGGTAGTTAATCGGGCCACCAGATTACCTCCTTTTTTTTTTGGCCATTAAGCAAAAAGCAGATGCCATGGTCATTAGGAGACTTCGTTGTCCACAATGGGCATTTTTGCCAGAAACAAGAAGTAAACACCGGTTTCTGGCAATATGAAGTGGTAATGCAAGAAACTGTGGTTATTTTGTAAATACTGTAAAGTCAACCATCATATATAAACTTGTCCATTGTGTTTATTCGGTAAACAATGTCGACTGGCGACACCCAGGGGGAGAGCCTTCTCCGTGGGAGCACCTGTCCTCTGGAACAAATTGCCCCCAGAATTAAGAACTATCCCTGACTTACGCACCTTCCGCCGTGCTCTCAAAACCTTTTTTTTTCCAACAAGCCGGGCTGGCATAAAAATGAATTTTAAATACGAATTTTTATTAATTTTAATCGGGGTTTGTTTGATTTTAATTTTAAGAGAGGCCAAATTGTTTAATATGCTTTTATATATATGCTTTCGTAGATTTTCACGGGTGTAGGTATGCTGGTATTGTTGTCTTCGGGTGTCTTCCCGTGTAAGTATGAAATTGCTTTTGCAACGTTTCGGCAAGTTCTCATTTGCCATCTTCAGGCTTCGGTCTGCCTTCGTAACCGCAGACCGCAGGGCGTAACCGCAGGGCGACGCCTTCGTAACCGGGGATTTTCCTGTGTATATAGCATGGAGATGTTATTGCAACGTTTCGGCAAGATCTCACTTGCCATCATCAGGCAGGCTTATGTCTGTGACTGTGACTGCGGAGGCACAGACATAAGCCTGCCTGATGATGGCAAGTGAGATCTTGCTGAAACGTTGCAATAACATCTCCATGCTATATACACGGGAAAATCCCCGAAGCCAGCAATTCCAGCATACCTACACCCGTGAAAATCTACGAAAACACACACACACACACACACACACACACACTCACATAAATATATGGGTAAGATGGAATCTTGATACAGCACACTAGGTAGCAATTATTACTCTCATGATAACTCCATCTCTGCTTCCCTCAACCTGGTACCTGCAGGGGCATTAGACTACAATTCCCATCATCCCAAATAGTTCTGCTGGCCGGGTTGAAGAGGGATAATACTCCAAAAGAGATGAAGTAGAAGACTCAAGAGTCATTCTTGTTTCTCTTAGTTTAAGCTCCAAAAAACCCCACTTGAGCCTTGTTTTTTCAACAATTCTGCATTCATCATAGTTGCTAAGTAAACATGTCAAGATTAAGCTATTCTTCTGTTCACATTGAATCCCATTTCCAGTGTATTTCTCCTCTGTTCTGATATTTCAGTTTAAACACGTATAATCTCACTCTGAACTTTGAAGCGTTCATGTACGGTCGTAAGCCTTATTTGATTCTACGTTCCAGTGTATGAAACTGATATGGGAGCAAAGATGTTTGACAATTCTGCTGTGCAACCTAATTGAGACATGGTCACTTTTTAAATAATGTACAGCCCAGTTCGCTTTCAGGCTTGATTTGCTAAACATTTACTTATCTGATTGAGGAAAGCAAGTCTCCCACAAAATCAGAGAAAGAAACTATTGTGTCAATAAGCAAAGCACAGCCCGTGATATACCATTTTTTATAAAAGAAACACAACTTTTATTTCTAGGCTACACAACAAAGGAGTCTATGTAAAAGTTGGGCTGCAGAAAATGAGCCATACCAGGAGCCTTCATAAAGAAATCATACTTCAGGTGGACCAGCATGAAGTTGAGCTTCCAAATATAGAGGGTCTTATTTTCATCAATATTCCCAGGTAAATACTAGTCAGCTGGCTTTGGATTTGCTTTTTGCCAAACAGTCCTTATGTTAGTGTTTACAGCTGCTTTGTTTTGATAGTTCAAATCGCTTTATTAATAAATACTTTGGGGTGCTTTTGTATTAAGAGTTTGCTTTGCATTCTGAGTTACGTTATTCTACCGTGGATTTAATAAACAACTCTGAGCTGTTAATGCATAGAAGCTTCAAGTTTATGTGCTTCTTCTTTGAGTTTGGTTAGACTAGCACTGATGGTGTTACCTAATTTTGGCTAATGAAACTTCAAGTTTCATTCCTCAAGAAAAGCACCAAGCTCAGAGAGCACCAAGCCCCCCTCATTTCAGTCCTGAGCTACAAATATTCGCCTTTGTTCTTCTTCTGTTGGGACTGCAAACCTATTATGCAGTTGTTAATGCAACTATCTTGTTTCCCAGTTTAAATATACTACACTGGAGCTATGGAATTTGGTCTATTGGTTAACAGGCTACAAATCAGGACACTCGGGAGTTCTGGTCTTCTCTTAGGCATGAAAGCTTTGAGCCAGTCACTTTCTCTCAGCCCATCCTACCTCACAGGCTGGGGAAAACAGGTAGAGGAAGGAGTATTGGATATGTTTACCTCCTTATATGTAAAAATAATAAAGGCAGGATAAAAACATTAACAAGTCAACTTTATCTGATTTTAGACACGATGCTTAACTGCTAATTTAAAATAAGAGAACGTGTTGTGATCCACACTTGGCATTGCCAAGGAATGGCAAAAAGGCTTGCAGGCTTTAGCGATTGGCTAAGTAGCATTCCTGTAGTGGCAAAAACGATGATATATTGCACGTGAGATGCATATAGTTTGCCATGCCTGTATGTATAGCCTACACAGATTTAAAGAGAGAGAGAGAGAGGCAACTATTTCACGGAGATACAAAACAGTTTTAAAATGTGTGAAGCATAGCAACATGAACAAATGGACTCTGTGCTAGCTGTTCTACTTATTGTTCCTCCTGCCTTTGTCCATTCAGCTTCACTTCTGAACACATGAAGCTGCCTTGTACGAAATCACGCCATTCAACTCTTGAGGTCACTAGTGTTTGTGCCAGCTGTCCAAAGCTTTTCATTGTCTTGTATGGACATTTCCTCCCCCCCCCCCACTTTGTCTTTTACCCAAAATCTTTTCATCAGACGATATCAGCAACAGGAATCTCAGATTACAAAATGTGAGGCTTTTCTGAGAATTTTGATAAATAGTAAATCTCTATCTCTGTCTGTCTGTCTACTCTATCTATCTATCTATCTATCTATCTATCTATCTATCTATCTATCTATCTATCTATCTATCTATCTATCTATCTATCATCTATCTATCTATCTATCTATCTATCTATCTATCTATCTATCTATCTATCTATCTATCTATCCATCCATCCATCCATCCATCCATCCACCCACCCACCTACCTACCTACCTACCTGTTACCTGTCAAATCTATCTTCTGTGCACAGAGAAGAAAGGGTTATAAGAACGATTCCTTCTGTTACCATTCGTGTATCTATTATTTATAGATTATATAAGGAAATATTGGAGTTATGGATATAAGGTTCACTAAACCAGCATTTGTTCAGCTTAGCTGGATTCATGCATCATACAAAGCCAAAATCAGACGTATCCTATTACGATGTAGCACAAATTGTGAATCCAATCAACGTATGGATTATTTGTAAAGGCTTTTAAAATGAGCCCCGAGTATATTAAGGGACAGAAAAATAAATGAGATGAAACCAATTTTTAAAATAACTCAGCAAATGCATTTAGACAGTTACTACATTTTTCTCATTTTTAAAGTTATTTTTTTTTAAAAAAAATATTTCTATATGAAAAACGTATCAACAATCTGTTAATCTGACATGATCCGAATAACAGGTCTATCTTATTAATTAAACTCACCTCTGAATAAACTCTTGTTTGTTTCTTTATAAACGCTAGCATATCTTCACAGGTTGACTTGGTACGTCAGAACAGAGGCTTTCTGTTTGTGGCCCAGTCTTTATTAAACTCTGTGGGTTAACACAGCATTTCTTCATTTTACCTAAAGGTTTTGCAGTATGTCTGCTGCTCTCAAGCGCCTTCTGCAGGTCACTAAGACAAGAGCAGAGACCATATCTAAATGTTACCTGGTCTTCTGATGATTAAATACTTATTGTTCTCTTTCAAGTTGCTTACAGTGCCCCTGTATGATGCCAGTAATTACAGTAGCAGTGAAGGGAAACTATATGTACTGTTGTACCCTCGTTCTTCTGTTTTAACTTCCTGCAAAATAAATGCTCCAAAGTAGACATTTTACAGAAATAAAAGAAGTGTGTTAGAGATTTAAATATGATTTGTCACACAATCAACGCACAATTTGGCATTTTTATTTAATTATCAAGTCCTTCCCAAGGACCTGGGATAAGCAAATGTTGTTTGGTGGTGTTAATGGTACCTTTATAGAATGTAAGTTGTTTCAAGTAAAGCTGCCTTTTTGCATTTGACTGATCTCCAGTTGTTTTATTATTTTTAGTGCATTTTCGTTAATCACTCAGAGATACTTATGTCATATGAGTTTTCTAAATAAGTAAATACAGTAAGGTTATTTTATTGCTTTCTTTCTACATAGTTGGGGATCAGGTGCTGATCTTTGGGGGTCTGATAATGACAATCGGTTTGAGAAACCAAAAATTGATGACGGCTTATTAGAAGTAGTTGGTGTCACTGGAGTTGTTCACATGGTAAGTCAAAGCACACTTGATTCCTTTTTTTTTTTTTTTTTTGCATTTGAACCCTTTTAGGGAATATAATGGATTTATGCTGTTTGACTTGGACTAGATGACCTACAAGGTCCCTCCCAACTCATCTGTTAATCTGACTTGACCTGAAACAATTGCACTTGTAAATTAATTGAGATGTATGCATATTGAAACAGAAGGCTATAGGAATATAGTATGGTGATGACAGCGAGGGTATTCAGTGTGATAGTCTAAATGGAAACATATATGGAGATTATAGAACATAGAATCATAGGGATAGAAGGGACCTTGAAGGTCTCTTAGCTCAACCCTTCCCTCAAGAAAGAAGACTTTATATCAGGGGTCTCAAACTCAATTTACCTGGGGGCCGCTGGAGGCAGAGGCTGGGTGAGGCTGGGCCGCATAAGGGATTCCATTATATTGGATATTATATTTTCATATCACTAATATTATACTTTCATATCATGGTGGGGGGCACAAGATACCCTCCTGCGGGCCGCGAGAATGAGACCTCTGCTTTATATCGTTCCGGTCGTATGGTTGTCCAATCTATGTTTGAAAACCTCTTGCAACGGAGCACCCACACCTCCAGGAAGCAAGCTTAATTGTTCTCACTGTCAGAAAAATTCTCCTTACTTCTAGGTTGTAATTGGGAGAAATTCCATGTGTGATGCATTTATAAAAATTATAAAAGAAGCAATTAAGTTTTACCCAGTGATTGATCTCAAAGGAGACTTGATTTTTTTTTAATAAAAAAAGTAGTGTTCTGATTAGTTTCCCCCCCCCCCAAACAGGGTCAAGTCCAAGGAGGTCTCCGTTCTGGCATCCGGATAGCCCAAGGCTCCTACTTCCGTGTAACACTTCGGAAGCCAATTCCTGTCCAAGTAGATGGTGAGCCCTGGATTCAACCACCAGGTCAGATAATTATTTCTGCAGCAGGACCAAAGGTAATTTATATATTTGGTGTCAAACATTTTATCATTACTGCAGAAAAGCAGGAGAAACTGTAACTATATTCAGTTCCTGTACGAAACAGACTATAGCCAGATGGATCTGGTTGAAATATAATGTATTTTAGTTGTAAAAAATGCCAACAGCTGTAACCTTTTCCTTTCAGCCTTCTTCGTCTGCTGTGGTTGGATGATTTTGGGGTTAGCTAACCAGAATTATATTTCAGGAATGTATATGACTGAGAGTAGAATAAGCCTGCATGTCAGATGAGTGTCCCATCATGTATTCAGGGTTTTGGGGGAGAACAGAATGGAAAATGGATTAATTAACCCAGAAAATCATGGTATGTTGAAGAAGACATAGGGGAGACCTACTACATATGATAATTGAATTATTGCTCAAAGGTTATGTTCTCACTGTGCCATTTAAGTTTGCATACTGGAGTACACATAGCTAAATCTCCCTCATGTAATATATGGTACATGGAAAACTAAAATGTGAGGTTCCAGCCTAACTTTTCTCTTCCTTCCCAAATATAGAGGTTTTTTTTGAGTACAACATTTTTCAATGTTTTGTAAGGTCCTTCTAACAACTCAAAGTTGTTATACTATAATAGTTCCAAAAGGTATTTGTCATCATAGTCAGAGCTAGCTCTTTCTTCTAAGATTCAGTATACAGAATCAAATGAATATCTGAATCTACACCATATTATTTCTGTATGCATAGCTTGCCAAATGTTTTCCTGCTACCTACCACTCTCTGTGCTGCCTCAAATGTATTATACTGAGAACATGTTAGGATGATCGCTTCCCATGGTCTAGTATATCCAGTGTTGGGATTCAAATAATTTAACAACCGGCTCTCTTCCCTAACGATCAGCTGGGGAGGTGAGGCTCGGTGGTCATGTGACTGGGGTGGTGGTGGCCAACTCAACATCACTGACGTTGATGGGCATTTTGCCTTAGCTGTTACAATGTAATAAGGGTTAATCAGAGAGGCAGTTTCTGTAAGCAGGGCAATAAAGATTAGGCCAGAAACAATACCAGAATGTTTCCTTCTTGCCTTCCTTACAGGATTAGCCCTGTAAAGTGAGGAAAAACCAAAATGAGATTTCTTCCAACAACCAGTTCTCCAAACTGCTTAGAAAGTTAACAACTGGTTCTCCCGAATAGGTACGAACTGGCTGAATCCCACCACTGAATATATCTACTACAATTCTTGGCTTATTGGGAATGCCAGTTAGGGGAAGCTGGTGTATGTTAGGCCAATTCATCCCTTTTTAAAAGATTTTTTTTTTCTTTTATTGTACAATTGTCTGATTTTTAATTGTCTGATTTCTTTTGTATGTGTGGTTTTTGCAGGTCCATATGTTAAAGAAATCAAAACAGAAACAGAAGAAAACTGGAAACATAAAGGATTCAAGAACCGAGAGCACATTGGCTGATGAAGCAGGGCACTGATGAGAGATACTCATAATTCAAATGCTGCACATCTACTGTAGATGACACCTGTCTGGCAAAAATACTGTTGCGTAGTTCAGGTCGTTTATGAGCCTGTCTTCTTGTTCCATGTTCATTGTTCAGTAACCATGTGACTGACATGAAAATATGATTGTACACCGGAGTTGATCAGAGGAGTTTGTATTAGGGAACCTTTGAGAAAAGTACATTCTTTCTCCTTTTCTGTTGAAAGATTTAAGCTAGTCCAGAGAAAAATAAATAACCTGGGTGAGAATCAAAAAAAGCCAATAATATAATTTGTGAACTAGTTCCTGAAGTAGGATAGATTTATGATGATTTAATCCAAAAGCGCAGTCCAGGGTCTGTTTCACTGGGCCAGCTTTGTTACAGATCTTTTTTTCCTGGTGTACAAGTGATCCCATTGCCTTCTCCTCTTCTCCTGTGCAATCCACAGCTTACTCCTATTTTTTTGATCAATAATTTGTTAAACACGCAGCAGAGCTCTCATTGAAGAACTGGCAAAGGAAAAATTTAATAGGATGCTGGAGAGGGAAAACTCTCCCCATAATGGCTGGTTGTGCTCTGTTTTGAGTTTTCATCTATGCACCACAAACACTTTCACTACACTACCACAGGAAACTTTTTGAGAGAGGAAAAAGCTCCTATAATTTTGACTCTCTTTTCTTATAGTTTACAGATATTTTTTTTTAATTTTATAAAACCTGCAAGGTTTGGTCAGGGGTCTGCAAAGTTGGCTCTTTGAAGACTGGTGGACTTCAACTCAGCAGAGCTGACTGGGGGAATTCTGGGAGTTGAAGTCCACCAGTCTTCAAAGAACCAACTTTGCAGACCCCCCTGTCCTAAGGTATCACATGGGTTTCTTTTCTCTAATTCTGCTCTGTAAGTCATTGTTCTTCATTTCATTCTTTAGCCTTCTCTTTCTGTCAGCATTCAGACTGTTGCTGAAATATCAAACTCACAATGGGTACGAAGCACAATGTCGTAAATTAACCTATTTTAACCTATGTTTGATAAATATTAAATGATCGTGAAGAAAATGAAATACACATTGGTTTATTTTCGGTCTAAATACTTTTAACTTTAAAAAAAAAACAAATAATAGATTTTGTCCTCTTAATGTGGTAATTGTGCTGATGGTGCCAAACAGCCTATATAGCAATGGTACTCAACCTGTGGGTCAGGACTCCTTTGGGGGGGTCGAACAACCCTTTCACAGGGGTCGTCTAAGACAGGGATCTGCAAAGTCGGCTCTTTTAAGACTGGTGGACTTCAACTCCCAGAATTCCCTAGCCAGCTATGCTGGCTGGGGAACTCTGGGAGTTGAAGTCCACCAATCTTAAAAGAGCCGACTTTGCAGACCCCTGGTCTAAGACCATCGGAAAACATATATTTTTGATAGTCTTAGGAACCGAGACACCAATTTTATGCTTGGGGGGGTCACCAAAACATGAGGAACTGTATTAAAGGGTCACGGCATTGGGAAGGTTGAGAATCAATGCTATATAGAGACTTCCTTATGATTAAGAAACTAATGATTATCTGCCAGTACATAGACATTTTTTGCTTGTTTTCCCAATTATCATTTCATGGTATTATTTTTCCTCTATAACAATCATTCATAGTTTTGGCCATCAACTCACTACAGCTAGTCCTTGACTTACAACCACAATTCAGCTCCAATTTTCTCTTGCAAAGTGAGACAATTGTTAAGTGAGTTTTGCCCCATTGTATGACTTTTCTTGCCACATTTGTTAAGTGAGGGGTCCTTGATGCTCTCTGACAGACCTGCTTGTTTTCTCACAGACATTTCATTACCCAACTAGGTAACATCATCAGTGCTATGTCAACCCAGAGCTACAAATGTCAGTCATGAGCTATCGATGTTCTCCTTTTTAAGTTATTAGTTGTTCAGTGAATCATTGCAGTTGTTAAATTAGTGGCACAGTTGTTAAATGAATCTGGCTCCCCCACTGACTTGTTTGACAGAAGGTTGGAAAAGGGGATCACATGACCCTAGGACACACGGTAACTGTCATAAGTAGGAGTCAGTTGCCCAGCACCTGAATTTTGATCACTACTGCTGCAACAGTAGTAAATGTGAGAAATGGTCATAAGTCACTTTTTTCAGTTCCATTGTAACTTCAAACAGTCACTAAATGAACTGTTGCAAGTCGAGAACTACCTGTATACTCTTCTCCCACCCCAAATGAGTAGACTGGGTTCAGAGGCTAACAGAAGATATTTGGAGCTTTGGTTCCTCTGCCCCTTTTTTGGTTTGAATGTATCTGAAATGAGGTTCATTTTTAATGAACTGTGACCTGCCATTTCTTCAAAATTGAGATAAGCCGTGGTTGACCCCAATGAAGGCTTGAATTCAGTTCCAAATTGCAGTTACTTCTAAGTTTCCCTTAATTAAAATAAACAAGTAAAGCCGAAAACAACAGTGGCATAAACCTCTGGCTTCTATGTGACCACACCAAAGTGAAAAATATCCTATGTTAAGTCCCAGAACTCAGTTGATTAAATAATGGGGAATATGTGGATATGGCTGAACTCAAGACTCCTAGTGTTCTTCATCATGGGCGGATTGCCTAGAACAGGGGTCTGCAAAGTCAGCTCTTTTAAGACTGGTGGACTTCAATTCCCAGAATTCACCAGCCAGCATGTCTGGCTGGGGAATTCTGGGAGTTGAAGTCCACCAGTCTTGAAAGAGCCGACTTTGCAGACCCCTGGCCTAGAATACTTTAGCAGCATCTAGACGATGGGCAGTTGGAATAAATTGGGTACTGTATCGTATGGAGTACCAAAAGGAAAATAAAAAGGGGAGGGGTTTCCTATTTTTAGGTGTGTAACCTGTTGGAATTGTACCACACTGTAGTAAACCTGAATGCTAAAACAGTAGCAGTAGCCAGGAACCTAATCAGATGCAACTAGGTCATAGGCAGAAGTTGTATTTCTGTATTTGAAAATAACTCGATAGAGATCTTTCCATCCTTACTCGAGAAATCATGCGGTCGTGCGAGTTGTGTCTGTTATAGCATCCTTTCCACGTGAGAAAGAATGGATAGAGCCTTGCTAAGTGGTGAAGAAGTCTCTTTAAAAACGGATGACTCACATTTTACGCGTAGCAACAGAAGGAAATTAGACAATGTCCAATAAACATCGAAGCTCAGAAGGTCTGCAGGATTTGCTTTCGTTTAGGAAAAAAATGCACTTTCAAAAGCATTATCGTTTTGCTGCTGCAAATGTTGCTGCTGTGTTTCCCCAGGAGAACAGGGGGCGTCTGGGAAACATCTTATGTGGATTCACATAGTGTGTTCTTGTAGATAATACTGGTCCATCCCCAAATTTGCCAGCCGTGGTTCTGTTTCAGCGTTGTGTGTGTGTGTGTGTGTGTGTGTGTCTTGCATCTCTTGTATATCTGTATTGGCAAATAATTGCAAAGAAAAATTGTGAGGTGCTCACTCGTGTTCTTTAACTAGACATTTTCATGCGCCAGTCTTCCAAACAGTGAGAGCATGTCGCAGTTTACAGTATTTCTTATCTCCATGCCGTGCCATCCAGTGTAACATTGGAGAATGGTGAATATTTTGTAAAAGGTCTTCTTACAAGACTATTGATTTCTTTTTTCTTTTTCTTAACATGTGACTTGATTCTGGACTTTCTGGTTTCTTAGAAGTTTGACCATAAAATGTAGCATAGAAATGAGAATATTTGTTTAAAATATTTGTAAAGTAATCCTTTGCAACTAAATGTGCTTTATTTTGGGAGTTCACAAGTTTTCATGACATCAAAATCGTATGTGTGCTTTTCTTTTATCAAATCTTAGAACTTGTCTATAATCCAAAGAATGGCAAAAATGGTTAGGGGATGTGCGTGCATTAGAGCAGGGACAGATTGACCATGTTCTAATGACATGCTTATCAAGGTTTGTTTAGAACAGGGGTAGTCAACCTTTTTATACCTACAGCCCACTTTTGTATCTCTGTTAGTAATAAAATTTTCTAACCGCCCAACGGTTCCACAGTAATGGTGATTTATAAAGTAGGGAAGTCAATTAAATTAAAAAAAGGAAAGTGCTTCAGTATCGGACAAAACCCCTACCGCCCACCATGAAAGCTGGAACGGCCACTAGTGGGCGGTAGGGACCAGCTTGACTACCATTGATCTAGAACATACCTTGCTGTACATCAGGGGTTCCCAAACTTGGCAACTTTAAGACCTGTGGACTTCAACTCCCAGAATTCTGGGATTTGCATTCTGGGAGTTGAAGTCCACAAGTCTTAAAGTTGCCAAGTTTGGGAACCCCTGATGTACATGATTCTTAGCCGTGGCCATCTCCTCTTCATCTGTGGTTGCTTTTGTCTTATTAAAGAATGTTTAAGAGTTCTGATGTCATCTGCCAGTACGTTTTCTCTGCTCCTAACAATAAAACAAACTGAAAATAACTCTTCAGTTTATTTTTCATACGGATAAATAAAAGGTGCTGGAAGATGATGCTAGGATCTTTAAACCTTAAATCAGCCAAGTCTTTGTGGTGGAAACCGACATGCAGAATTGGACTTTAGGGAACATGAGCTGACAAACTCAGAGTGTCAGCACAAGGTAATCTTAGATCGCTTTTGTCATCATCTTTACCTCTTTTTACGTTTGTGTTTCTGTGGGTGTGTGCCTTCAAGTCAGCTTTGATTCCAGGCAGCTGCCAACAACAACAACAAAAAATCTTTCTTACCCTTATGGGTAGTATTTGTCTTCCCCAATCTCAGTCCCCTTGCAAAGGTCTGGGAGTTTGAAAGTTCTGTGCAATAGCTTAGCTGTTTCTAGCACTACACTCTTCTGGACATCTGATACTGTTCCTGGTATATGTTGGACCGCTTTGGCCTTTACTTTCCATATCTGTTCTAGTTCTTCCTTCAGGTGCTCCTTCTTTCTGATGTTGCTGTCACTTGGCATTACTACATCTATCACCACTGTTGTCTTTTGGTCCTTGTCTGTTACTATGATGTCTAGTTGATTGACCGGTTCCTGCTTGTTTAGATGTGGAAGTCCTACAGGGGCTTAACCTTGTTTCTCTATTATCCATGACTTTTTGTGAAATCTCCCATCTTGTCTTGAGATGGTTTAACCCCGAGATGGCAAACCTGTGCCTAAGGGGGCACGCAGAGCCTTCTCTGCAGGCATGCCAGCTGCACCCCAGCCCAGCTTCACCGCGCATGCACACGTCCTCCTGCCAGCCAGCTGGTTTTCAGGTCTCTGCTGGGCATGCATGGGGGGGGGGCGCTCACATTGCATTTTGGGGCCTCGGGTGGGACCCCCACACCCGGTTTTGGTTTCCAGGTTGGTGCAGGAGGTCTTCCAGGCCCAAAAGGGGCTGCATCAACCAGGAAGCCAAAATGGCCAAGGGGGGGTGCATGCGGAGGGAGGGGTGGGGGTGCCGCATTGCATTATGGGCGCTTTCGGCACACGACGACAAAAAGGTTAGCTAGCCATCACTGGTCCAGCCCTTGCACTGTGCAGATGTTCCTACACACAATGCCAGCTACTTGGTTATGTCATTCAGTATATGCTCTTCCAGTGTGCTGCTTACTTGTTGCCGCTGTGTGTTGGATGCCTCTGCATAGTTTGCACATAGGGTGCTCTCTTGTGTGAATCACCTGCTTCTATGGTTCTGTACCTTTAGAAGGGAACAGACTTTCCCACTAATCAGTAGAATGACACAATTGGATTCAATTCAAGAAATATTAATGTAACTAGTTTAGTGCATCCCAAGTCATGGGGCTGTGTTTCTTTAATAGGAAACCTGTATAGTCAACTATTTGAAAAGTCTACCTTAACTGGAAGACAATTACAATTAGATGGGTCCATTGCACTAAGCCAAAAATGTTGCTTGCAAATCATGGTTTGCGATTTAGCACATTTATGGAATAAACTATGGTTAAATAAATCACAGCTTAATACAATTCTTTTGTCCTTGACATGTTTTCTGAAATATGCTGCCCTTTAAATATTATTCACGCAGCAACATTTTTTTAGCCTTTGAATTTCTACGCATAAGACATACGCAGTGTTTTAGCATTTTCAGCAGAGAAATACATTCAGATTATAAGACAAAAGTATTATTTGGACATAGGTTGCTCAATATTTTTAAACATTTTCACTACTTTGCTGATTGTAGCCGGGATGCTAAAAAAGTACACTACATAGAATGTCTTATGTGCCTTTTACGCTTGTGCTTAAATTGCCCTTTTTACAGGTCTGGAGTTCCCGTAGATTGCATGCCAAGTTTCAGAAGCACATTTTTACAGCAAGTTTAATGGAATTGTGGCATGAAATAGATTTCCTAAGCTTCCAGGGGGCCTGTTGCCCTTTGCTTCATTTTAACTCCCCATTTCCAGATGCTGAAGGAGCAAAATGCATGTGCACTGGCTCTGTTCCTCCATTGACGATACCACACCACTCCGGGCCACACCGCTAACCTGACCATCTAAAGCTGCTGTCTTGGTTTTATCTTGTCACCATTGTGTCCTTCAACAGCATGCTGTTTTGTTCGCTTGATTTTTGAAGTGCTGCATTGATGTACTTGGTCATTAAAAAGAGTAAGTTTCTTTGCACTATGAAAAGCCTCCCTCTGCGCTTGTGTGCCTTTGACATTTTCTTTAAAGGATGGACTTTCCTGCCAGTTCCTCTTGAAACCCATGAAACGTCCAAGTAGGATGATGTGATTGGTGTTGAGGATTAGGTTTTTTTTAAAAGATATAAGCTATCATCATAACCACATTCATGTGAGTTGGCCTCAGACTGTTATAGCCTAATACCAATGTCACCGAGTCTTTTGCAGATGTCTTTGCAAAAGTTGAATTAGAGATCTGAGAACATATACTCTTTTTTGCCTTTTTTCTCCTCTGAGCACTAACTATGGTTTTGCATTATTAGAACACCAGAGCAGAAACTGAGTTAATGCGCATTATAATTATAGTTTGCTCTCTGATTCCAGCAGCCTGTGATTTACAAAGTAACTGTCAGCATATATGTAATGTTCAACCGTAGGAAAATACAGGAAAGCAGTGGAAGTACATGTAGTCCTCAACTTACGGCCACAATTGGGACCAGAAAGTCCCGCTGCCAAGCAAGGCAGTTGTTAAAAGAATTGCACCTGATTTTGGGAATGCCTTTTGCCACAGTTGTTAAGTCAGTCGGTTGCATTTAACTGAATCATGTGTTTGTTAAGCGAATCTGGCTATCCCAATGGACTCTGCCAACTGCAAAAGTCACAAATGGCGATCACGTGACTCTGGGATGCTGCCACAGTGCAATTGGCGTGATGAATCAATGCCAGTTGCTGAGCGCTCCAATTCTGATCACGTGATTGTGGAGCCGCAGCGGTTGTAAGTGGGAGAGCCAGTCGTAAGTCACTTTTTTTAGTGCTGTTGTAACTTCAAATGGTCACTAAAGGAACAGTTGTAAGTCGAGGATTACCTGTATAAGTTCTGAAAATGGGAGCACATGCTCCTGATTTTCAGGCCATGCGCTGCAATGAGGATAATAATGTAGCATCTGGTTGAGCATCTAGATTCTTTGCTAAACAAGTGGGTGGTTAGGACTCCTACTGCCGCGTTTCCCTGAAAATAAGACAGGGTCTTATATTAATTTTTTGCTTCAAAAGATGCATTAGGGCTTATTTTCTGGTTAGGTCTTATTTTCAGGAAAACATGGTACTAGATGCGTCTCTGGTTGACGATCTTAACTGGGACTTATTTTTGGGGTAGAACTTATATTACAAATAGCCTTAGAAATCATGCTAGGGCTTATTTTCCAGTTAGGTCTTATTTTCAAGGAAACATAGTATATATTTAAAGCAATGCATTGCTCCAGGTTTTTTTTTAAAGATAGCATGAATAATTTTTAATAAGGAAGAGTGAATACTCTGTGTATGCAGTCTTTGTATATGTTCATATTTTATGTGCTTAAGAGGCCACTGTGTGGATAAGCTACTTAGTTTGTAGATTGGACAGCCTTTTCAGAAGCAAAAATATACCAATCTCTGGATAAACTTAGGTCACATTGACAAAATATTAATGTTGAAATCAGTCTTGGCACAGGCTTGCTAAGAATTCATTTCATACTCTACCTAGTAATGTAATAATAATATAGAAGTCTCTTGTTTACACGCTTCCTTAACTTTGCACGTGTAAATATAAGAGATGATTTGTCGTAGTTATTACAAAATTCTTGCCTGACATTTAAAATCCTAGATGAAAACAATGTGTATTTTAGGGTTAAGATCTCCCATTATTAAATTGTCTGCTTTGTAATTTTGCTGTTTGTTAATGACTATTTATTTCCCATCCCCCCTTCTTGCTGCCAAATAGACTTAGGTGTAGCAAGTATTTCTGTAAGACATTAATAAATAAATGGAAATTTTCCTGTAAGCTCCTATAAAAATTGCTGTTTAAAGTCACGAGGAGTTATCATTTTTAGTGCAGTATTGGAAATCAGAATTATACTAGCCATTAACATTTGTGTTCGGTCTATGCATTCAAAATATGGGCTCGTCTCTGTCTGAAATTACAGTCTCTGCATTCCAGTTTTATAGTTCTGGCAGGTGAATTCTGTTTTGGTCCTATAAACGTGATGTTCATTTTATGGACATTAGTGTAGGTCACGGGTGTTCAACCTTATCAATTTTAAGACATGTGGCCTTCAACTCCCAGAATTCCCCATGCCGACTGGGGAATTCTGGGAGTTGAAGTCTGCAAGCCTTAAAGTTGCCACAAAGTTGGACATGCCTAGTGTAGATGACGTCTAAGAATAGAAATGATACGGTCAGGTGTAGTTGTTTCCTACCACAAATGATCATGAACTTTGGGAAGTGATTTTGGAGAGTGGGACATGAATCACAGAACCTAAATAAGAATAGAATCCCTTTGACTTTTGGTAACTTGGATGGGTTAGGTTGCGACTCTTTAGGCTGGAATACTGCACGACTACTTTTTATGAGTTTGGTTGCCTGCAATTTTCATTAGATGGAAATCCCTTCATTGAACATGAAAACACAATTTAATGTCATTTGGTGAGTGGCTTTGATATTTACAGGGTTATGACTGTTGATTGTAAACTTCCATGTTAGTGCGCTGTTTTTCATTGCTTTTTGCATTTGATAGTAAAATTCTATTTTCGGATTGGTCTCTTAAGATGCTCTTCAAAGCTTTTAAGTGTAGCTTTTGACTCATCTGAAGATTCAGAGTCTGTAGCATTTGTATTGACTTAGATATTGACTAAATATTTCTAACGAACTAGAAGGTTTATATTTTCTGAAAATAATTTATAAGGAGAGTTTTATATGCTGTTACAGAAATTTTGATGGAGATCTTAAGTTAAATATTCATCAATAATAATAAAAAAAGTAAGAGTCTATTTTGAGGGGATTCCCTGACTTGATTTGTAAAAGGTATGTCTACAATATTTTTATTTCAGATAACATTTCAGCTAGCAAGTATAGTATATGTCACAGTTTCTACACAAATATTGCTTCCATGCAGGAAATATGGAGCACCCATATATATGCAGTTGCCATAGAGTAGACACATATGCTTAAGTCCTCTATAGGTGAAGATGTTTGGAAACCCTGTTTGGTGAACATTGGTAGTGTAAACATATTGTATATCCATTGAGCATTTACACTCTGACCAATACACAAATCTTTCACTATGGAGTAGAGAAGTGGAATTTGATATGTATAAAACTGATCATTTTTCAAGAAGGAAAATATTAAGTACATGTTGTTTTTTTGCATATTTCTACAGATATGAATTGCTGCTAGTTTTAATTTTCTATCTATCTCTAGATGTTATTATAATCTGTCCACTTAGTAATTCTGGATAATTAAGGCCTATTGGGCCTCTAGGTTTCTCTGCATGAATAGATGGGTAGAGAGTAAGGAATAAGACTTTGCTGGATATGCCTTAGGCCAAATGGGTAAAACTTTTTTAGAAGTTCAGAAATCCAGATAATATTCAGAAGACAGGCACCTCCCTAATTTATTCAACTATAAGGAGAGGCAGGCACAACACCATCAGATTTGCAAGAGTTTGATACTACTATATCTAATCTCCATTTTAAAAGATAGTTTTAGCCTTTCAATGGAGTTGATTTCATGTTCTAGTCCACCTAGGGAGACTAATAAGAGAATAATCCAAGGAGATATCTTGCAAAGTGATTAGTTTTGTTAGAGAAGCATTTTTTAGAGATGTTTGGTCATCTTTTATTGACTGATTGGCGTCTGCCAACATCTTTTTGGAGAATTGGGGCTCTTTGCTTCTTTGTCAAAGTTTTTTACCTGTAGATTTTTATTTTAAAATTCAAAACTATTATAGTTGCAAAACAGAACAGTTTGTCTCCAGCATTGACTGATTTAAGGTGCCTATAGGTTACGTGATTATCAATGACAGGAAGTGATCTGATTGGTACTTTACGGAGGCATATATGCTATGGATGAACTGTTTTGTTTTGCATGTAACTAGTGGTTAGCATGCAGCAAAACATCACCCTAGGAGCTGTGGTGATGCAGTGGTTAGAATCCAGTATTGCAGAAATCTAATTCTGCCAACTGCCAGCAGTTCGATTCTTACCGGCTCAAGGTTTAACTCAGCCTTCCATCTTTCCGAGGTTGGTAAAATGAGGACCCAGACTGTTGGATACAACATGCTGACTCTCTAAATCACTTAGAGAGGGCTGTATGTAGCAGTATATAAGTCTAAAAGCTATTGCTATCCTCAGATATCATGTTGGCTCCACATAAAATTCAAATATGTTTTTAGAAAATAAAATTAGTAACTGCAGCCTGTTCTGCTTGGAAAAGCGATCACTTTCCTTATTGATCTTCCTGGGATCTATCCATTCACTTCAAAAGCTGGCCTGCCTTTATCTGTAAGGAACAAGCGTGATGCAAGAATATCAGATGTGTAAATTTTTACATGCCAAATTGGCAGGCTTAAATAAATATTTGTTCAAGAAATGAATGAGAATCCTAACTTGCTCTGCACTAAAGCAAAAATGTAAAGAAGACACAAAAACAACACTGTTCGCTATTTTGTAATTAACATAAAAGGTATCTAAAATGCATTGACTTCTATTATATAAAGGCGAAAGAAAAATTACTTGCTAAAATTTTAGGTAAGAAAAAAAATCGGTTACTTTTGTTTCTTTTGTCACAATATCGTATATACAGCAGGGGTCTCCAACCTTTGCAACTTTAAGTCTGAAGTCCTTCAGACTTAAAGTTGCAAAGGTTGGAGACCCCTGGTATACAGAACAAGCTGTGCAATGTAGATCACTTGGTAGCAATTGAAAATTTAGTTAATTTTATTGTAGATAACTTTTATTATTATTGCAACAGGACAGCTATAATCCTATTTTCAAAACTGTTTTGCTGGTCAGTGACCAAAATAAAGAAACTATAAGCCTGTTTTAGGGTTAGGGTTTTATATACTCCTAGAAGTGTCTGCAAAGTTTTTCAGAACAAAGGACCATCTTACACTGATATTTTAGGGAGGACGGGACCTTTTAGCATTTATATTTCTGAATCTTTGATCTGAGAAAAAGGTTTCCAAGAAAATTAGGAAAATTGGATGGGATAATTGTAGCAGGCTAAAATGGTTTAATCCAGGGGTCTCCAAACTTGGCAACTCTAAGACTTGTGGACTTCAACTCCCAGAATTCCCCAGCCAGAAATCACTCAGAAAGACTGTTTTCCTGATCAAACAGGCAAAAAGGAGAGTCTCCATGGCTTTGCTTTTGCATCATTCAGGTTTATCTAAACTGAATTATATATTTATTTAGCTTTAAAAAAAATCACTTTGATTGCTGTAATCGGTAACCAAGTAAGGCTCTCTTTTCCATGTTGCCTGAAAATTCAGTTATATATTTTGTACCGCAGTTTAACTATGTCAACTCAAAAGACTTTTTGGAACAGACAAGCTGATGGTTTCCTCCTGGAGATCTCTACCGTCCTCCTCAGTCAAGTAGGGTTCAATGGCCTTGAAAAGGAATTCCTGGTAAGCCACTTAAAAAAAAAAATGACAACTGATAAAGTAGTTCAGGGGATGATTGCCATTTGAAAAGAATTAGGTCGGAGGAGATGCCTTTGAGTATACCTAATACACAACTGATCGTTGCTGTGCTATTTTCGACTTCAACTGAAACATAAAATATATTTTCTAACACAGAGACAGATCCTCAGGTGGATGGAGTGCGCTTTCCCTCAGTCAAAATGGGAGGCCAAGAAAGTTTGAGAGAAAGATTTTAAGCTTTACAGCAGTCCGTCAAACGCACTTCCTCCTCATGGCGCCAGTTGGACTTGGCACCCATTGAAATTGCTGTGATATTTGAACCTCCTTGATTTATTTTTTCTCCTCCACCCCGCTTCCCCCTGAGCTAGAAGAGAGGTTGTGATAGGCCTTTGCTGACCTCAGCATTGGATTAGTGACCCAGTCACCTGATCCCACAGGATGGCAGTGTGAAGCATTTAGGTATTCATTGTCTAAAAGATGGCACAGAAGGGAGCCTGCCTTTGAAAACTATGGGGTCAATGCATTGAACTTTATTCATTAAGCTGAGCAAGATTTTGTGGCAAAGGCCTACTTCTAACATACAAATCATGCGTGGCCAACGGAGTAACGTGCCGTGACTTGCTTTTTGCAATATATGCGCTTAACAACTTGCTCCCAAACAATAGTGAAAACAATAGTGAAATTCTAATAATTAGGAGTGTGTCCCCTCAGTGTGCTTAAACAGAAGCTAGCAACGCACATCTACTTGTTTCTTCTGTATTAGTTTTGTTGTGTGCCTAGTTTTCTACTTAATCTGCCTTGCAAACTCCTTTTCTTGTCTTTGAAGTAGCAGTCCTGAAATGCAATGACTGTAAACATTATTTATAAGATAATGCTTTTTTTTTCATTTCGATATTTAAATATGTTTGTCTTCAGGGTATAACCTTAAAAGAGATCTGTATATATTTTTGCTATGTATTTATGTTTGGTTGCATTCTGATTGTATATTTTGCATTGATTTTAAAATATTCTGTATCAAGTACATTGTGACTACTGGATATGCCTAGAATTTTCTGTTACAAATATAACAGTTGAATTTCTGTTGTACCTAGTTATGTTTGTCCATTGTGTTTTTATGCTGCAAGAACAGTCATAAGCACCCTTCATCTAACGGTCAAAATAAGTAAATGATAATCATGAGCAAATAAATGCATGGACTCTTCTAAAGCCTATCCATAAGATTATGTTCCTAGAAGATATTATACATTGGCCTCACCCGTGTTCTACTTGGTTTAATAAACAGAACTCTTGAACTCCATTTATAATTCAAAACACTTCAAGTAAGTTCTGTAACAAATGATCAGTAACATATAATATGCATGTAGATGCATGTAGATGCTCCCATTGAACCATCCTGGACACAAGGAGGTGTGCTAGAAGATCTGAAATATTTTGCTGCTTCAAGCATCTGCTTTCTTTGCAACAATTAGCCAAGTAATCATGCTAAACAATAAACTTTGGTATAGGACAAAGTGGAGCCAAACAAATTCTATACTCTCCTGGGTGTACCCAAACCTCTACACAGCTTTCTAGGAAGAAAAGGAGGCGTGATTACCCAGAACTTTGCTGCAATTTAGCATCACTGCCTAAGATTTAAGTTCTACTTAAGTGAAAATCTTTGTTTCTAACTCTGAAAAAGTGTCTCCAATAATGGCAACGAATGAAGCTGCCTGTTAGCATGGAGCATGGTTCAGTCTTCCCTCCTCTATGAAAATTTATGAATAACTATTTTCCTTTGCTCTCCCTGCTCCCAATATTGTCCATTTGCTCTCCATTAATCAAAACAATGCAACAGCTCATCATTTACATCCTGACCAACCCTCCCTCAATGTTTCCTTAATCATACTGATGCCTTCCTTTTGAAAGAAGATGGGGCTGTTTGAAATGCTTCCATGCCATTCAACTATTAGAAGGAATAAAAAGAACCAATGTTTTACAGTCAATTATCACAAAGTTATAATTTATTGAGTTTATGGCACTTGGGGTGTCTGAGGTGTCAACTGATTTTAAGGCATATGGTTTAGTCCAGAGTTCATTTAGAAATATTCCATCTCATGCTGTTACTACAACATCCTCATCTTCTGTTTTATCAGTGGAAGAGCTTTGAGATGTTTCTGCAGAGATCCTCTTGTAATTAGTGTGAAATGTAATGATAAAGAGACAGGATGCCACAGTGCTGATTCCAGCCATCACTAGTATAGCATCTGTAAGGAGAAAAAAAGGATATTCTCTAGCACTTCATTTTGAAATATATAGAAACAAAACCCAATAGTTCTTAAACTATTTAAATACGTTTCATTTAACTACTTAGAAAATCAATTGAAATCTGAATTATTATTACTGAATTAATATTAGTATTTTGTAAAACAACATACGTCTCAAGAAGCTTACTAAAATTGCATAATGAGAAAGTTCTTTAACCAAAGATACAATGATACACAATAATGTCCTGTTTGAGGTTTGATGAACAAATCAAACTTCATCAAAGTTCATCAAATAAGATACACAAAACAAGTATATACATCTGCCACGCTGACACTAAGTCAGTGTTCTGAGTAACGCACCCATCGAAAGCAGAACTCCGAGGCAGGTAGATTCCTCAAAGGACATGTTTCTTGGATACATCATATCGGCCACAGCTGGTGGAAACCAATTTTAAAGGTTCCCGTGGTTTTCATCTAATTAAAAGAGCAAAACTCCCCTCCTTCCAGGTGTCACCAGTCACATTGTCCAATGAATACAGCTGGCAGGCTCCTCTCCTTCACCCGCCACCTGTCACGATGACCTTGGTTCCCACAGGAAAACTTTTTAATTTAATTTAATTTAATTTATTTAGATTTATAGAACCGCCCTTCTCCATCGAAATGGACTCAGGGTGGTGCATAGGAAATTAAAATCGATAAATAACAATAAATACAGAAAAATTAAGAATAAATTAAACTAAAAGCCTGTGCTAAAAATCCCAATTAAAATTCTAAAATACATTTACTCATTGGTTAAGCTAGGCCGGCTTGATGGAAGAGATAAGTCTTAAGTGAGCGGCGAAAGAGGGGAAGGTCTGTGATGATCCTAAGTTCGGGGGGTAGGTCGTTCCAGAGGGATGGCCCCGCCACTGAGAAGGCACCCCTGGGCACCGCTAGCCGGCATTGGCCGGCGGATGGTACCCTGAGGAGGCCCTCCCTATGGGAGCGGATCAGATGGAGGGAGGTATGCGGCAGGAGACTGTTAGCTGGCCTATCTACTTCCCCCTCCACTCTCTCAGGCTTTGTGGAAACTATGAGGCAGCATAAGATGGCTTCAGCCATGTTCGCTTCAAAATTGACAGACTAGGCAACATTTTGCCAGCAAGGCCACATTTCACAATTTCGGGCAAACCAAAAGCTGATAATGGAGAGTGGGTGAGGCCATAATAAACGTTGGCCTCACCCACTTGTGGCCAACAATTTCTCAGTCAAAGAATTACCACATCAAACAGACAAACAAACAAACAGTAAACCCCAACCTAATCAACTACCAAGAAGAAAACTCCTGCCAACATTGATAGGGCAAGCCACTGTATATAAATAACCATGATCAGAGAGCACCACAGGGTGACAATTCTCTCCACATTTTTTTTTTCTTAGAAGGAGCTTGGAGGATTAAAAAAAAAAAACCCTAAAGAACAATTTAATAGAATATCACAACTATTTTGAACCATCAAATTTAAGCAGCTTGATCAAAAAAGCTGCTGGGACCCTCAAAAAGAATTGGGGGCACACCAGAATGATTGCCCACAGATATCAAACTCGCAGGCCGGAAGTGTCACGCACTGGCCACGCCCACACCCGGTTCAGCAAAGGGGGGGGGGGGAAGTCCTGATACATCTCGAGATGCTGCCATGACGACATGAGTTTGACATCCATGGTCTAAACCAGGGGTCCCCAACCTTTTTTGCACCAGGGACCGGTTTCATTTTAAAGAAAGTTTTGGGGACCGGCTGAGTGGCTCAGCAGTCATGTGACTGGGTGGGCATGGCCAACTTGGAAAATGTGAAACTCACTTAACAATGGTCTTGGTTAACAACCAAACTTTTGGGCTCAATTGTGGTCATAAGTTCCTTCCTTCCTTCCTTCCTTCCTTCCTTCCTTCCTTCCTTCTTTCTCTTTCTTTCTGTCTCTTTCTCTTTCTTTCCCTCTTTCTCTCTTTCTTTCTGTCTTTCTTTTTCTTTCATTCCCTCTTTCTCTCTCTCTTTCTTTCTCTCTTTATTTCTCTTTCTTTCCCTCTTTCTCTTTCTTTCTCTTTCTTTCTTTCTTTCTCTTTCTCTCTTTCTGTCTTTTTCTTTCTTTCTCTCTTTTTTCTTTCCCTCTTTCTTTCCTTTCTGTCTCTTTCTTTCTCTCTTTCTCTCTGTCTGTCTTTCTTTCTTTCTCTCTTTCTTTCTCTCTCTCTCCCACTTTCTTTCTCTTTCTCTCTCTCTGTCTCTCTCTCCTTCGTCCGCCCATTTGTCACTATGTGTGTGTGTCTGTCTGTCTGTCTGTCTCGCATTCACGCACTTAATCACTCATTCTGTGTCTCTCTTTCTCTCCCTCCCTCTCTCTGTCTCTCTGTGTGTATCTGTCACTCTGATTCCCCCCTCCCTCCCTGTCTCTCTCTGTGTCTGTGCCTCTGTCTGTCGTCCCCCCCCCCCCGCGGAGCCTCCTCAGCCCGGCTCGCTGCGCTCACTCGCCTTAGCCTGCCCTGCCCGCCCAGCCGCCGCGCTTCTCAGGAGCTGAGAAGCCTCCGTGGGGGGGGGGGGGGGGAAGGAACGGCGTTCAGTGGGTGACTCATCCGACGCCGGTTCCCTCCCCCTGCCCGCGGAGCCTCCGCAGCCCCTGGAAGAAGATGAGTGGCCGGCATGCCGGCTGGGGAGGCTCCGCGGGGGGAGGGAGGAAGGGAATCGGCAGCCGGTAGGGAGGGTTGCTGTGGCGGCGCTCAGGAGTCCCACCGTCAACGAGGGTGGAGGAAGAGACGCACTCTAACGGCGCAAACAGCCGTGCCTGCGCTCTCCTGTGCGCTCTGCCCAGGGGTCTGCCCCCTCATCCCTCCTCCTCCTCTCCGGCCCTGCGGCCCGGTTCCTACCAAGCCACGGACCGGCACCGATCCGCGGCCCGGAGGCTGTGGACCCCTGGTCTAAACAATAAGATGAAAGGAGTGTGTCTTCTGTCCTGATAACAACCATGATATGTTATTTCTTTTATATCCCACCTTTATTATTTTTATAAACAACTCAAGATAGCGAATACACTTCCTCCTTCTATTTTCCCTACAGCAGTGATGGAGAACCTTTTTCGCCTCAGGTGCCAAAGGCACGTGAGTTCGAACCCCAGAAGGATATGGATAGCTGATGAGAGCTAAATAGCTGGAAATAGATCTATACTAATCTCCCTTTATTTCTTTGTCAGTAAACATAAATTCATCTCACAGGTTTGTTGCTGCAGGGAGAAATGGGATAAGGGGGTGTTAAAATATCACAATACGCTCTTGTATAAAAAGATCCAAATCTAACTATTACAATTCTAAGAAACTACAAAGCCTTGAAAAACAGCTTTGAGGAAACAGCTCACACCATTACATTTCCTCTAGGAGTGAACCCATAAAAACTTCATAATCCAAGGCAAACACATGTCAAAGTACAAAACCAACATAGTCATTTTTCCAGATAAGATTCTTGATCCATCCATCCCCAAATAAAAGCCAATAGACTAAGCCATTAAAAAGAAGATGAATGGCCCATAAGCAACTCTAGGATTTCATTCAACTTTATGTAACCTTGATGCTGGCGAAGAATCAGCTGGTGACTTTAATCCAACCATTCACGTGCCAACACATCATTCAAAGGAACATACTTACTTGACCAATCCATTGGTGGACCTAGGGATGGAGCACAGGTAGAGAATGGGGCATTCTTTTTTTCCACAGCCAAGTTCTGGAAGAGTAGTATGAAGAGAACTCCTAGGATCTGGCTGTTGAAACAAAACTGACTGTTACCCATCTTGTGATCTATATATAGCAGTGATGTGAATCTTTTTGGGCTCCCGTGCCAAAAGCGGGGTGAGGGCAGGGGGGTTGTGCGCAGGCGTGCCACACCCATAATGCTATGTGTGTAGCTCCCCCCGCTCATGTGCGCATGCATGTGCAACCAGCCTCCCCCCCCCCACTTTTGGCGCTGTTTTTTCGCCCTCCCCAGACTCCAGAGGCTTTCTAGGAGCACGGGGAGGGTAAAAACAGCCCCCCTTGCCCCCCCTCCAACGCCCTCCAGAGGCCTCAGTAGCTTCCCCAAAGGCTCCAGAGGGCGAAAAACGGACATATGGGGAACCCAGAAGTTCAGGGATGGTGACTTCCGGTTTGTCAATTTTCCACATCCGGAGCCTTCAAGAAGTTTCCCTGAAGGCTCCGGAGGGCAAAAATGGCCCTATGGGGAAACCAAAGATTTGGGAATTGTGACTTTCGGTTTGGCCGTAGGGCCGTTTTCCGCCCTCTCGAGCCTTCAGAGTAGCCTCCTGAAGGCTCTGCAGGGCGAAAAATGGTCCTACAAGCAAACCAGAAGTCCATTCCCGAACTTTTGGTTTGTCTGTATGGCTGGTTTTTCCTGCTACGGAGGCTTCAGGAGGCTTCCCTAAAGCCTCTGCAAGGCAAAGAACGGCCAAAGTTAGCAGACAGTGTGCGCATGTGTGCTGGCCAGCTGACAGGGCAGCGCCTCATTTGCCCTAGCAAATGGCTCCGCATGCCACTGTGGCCCGCGTGGCCATAGGTTCACCATCATGGATATATAGTATATAAAAACGTGTGTGTATGTGTGTGTGCGTGTTCCAGCATAACTGTGGAACAGCTCGAGCAATTTCAACCAAACTTGGTACACAGATGACTTACTCTCTGGAATCAAATATTGTGGGAGTAAGACACTCCCAGGGGTGTGTGCTCTTTTAAGATGCAGCCTGTTGTGCCTTTAAATGGCTTCTATTGTACTGCTGTACAATAGGCTTTTACAGCGCAGTGGAGTTGCCATGGTAACAACTTCACAGTACTCCACAAGGGGGCTCCCTCTGGTAAGGGGGAAAATCCAATATTAGAAATTACATTTGGTCTGGACATTTCCCCCTGTAAATAAATACCCAGGCAACCCTGGGTTATCGGCTAGTAACATCTAAAATATGTCTATTGTGAAGCAAGATTTTGAGCTTTAACAAGCAAGATTTGCTTTGGGAGTTAAAACAGACCTTCGGGGTGACCTAGCTATTGATTTACTGTAGAATCTAACCATAGTTTGTCAAACAAGAACGCACTGAAGATGTCAGATTTTGGAAGGAAAAAGTAGGAAATCATCCTGTTCCTTTCTTTACCAGGAATCTTTTTTTTATATTTATGGAGCAGGGAGAGAGTTTGAAAAAGATAGCTTTTCTTAAGCCACAAGAATACTGTTCTGTTGGTGGGTATACTACTGCTGGAAGTGGCGACTCTGCAATTAAACAAAATAGAAAACATATATACAAAGCAACTATAGTGACCAAGGAATCAGCACGCTTTCCTAATAAGAATTCTTGCACTGTCCCTCTGCGATGTTTTTTCTACTTGAATGAACACAGCCTTCTCTTTTCTTCACTCTTGTGTGACTTGAATAAAGTACCTGTTTTGTAACATAAGCTTGTTGCGTTCTGATTGACATGGAGCAGAGGGGTGAGAAACAAGAGCTTAAACGAAGGCAAAGATGAAAAAGCCGTTCCCTCTCGGGAAACATTTAATTGCCTCTATGCTACAATGTCCGGCACTCTTGTTCTGCAATGTCCTGCACTATTGCGCACAAATCCTTTCCTTACAAATGATTTTGTTTAGCTTCACTTCCAAAGCGTGGGAGAAAAACCCAAGTTATTTAAATGTATTAGTGATTTCCTAGGATTGGAGCAATTCTGACTCCTACTGGCTTCAAGTGAAAATAATCCATCAGTCGTTGCTCCTGGAAATCCTATATTAATTTAGTGCAGAGGTCCCCAAAGGTGGCAACTTCAAGACTTGAGGACTTCAACTCCCAGAATTCTCCAGCCAGCTATGCTGATTTAGACCTCCGATTTAGTGTTTCTCAATCTTGGCAACTTTTAAGATGCATACACTTCTTCAACCAGCATTTTCTGTTGAATAGCCTAAAGCCCAAGGGTCTTGGTTCACATGTGATGCTGGGCCATAAACTATGATTTGCTAACCATAATGGTTGGAATCAACATCACACTGAACCCCACCCAAATCAAAACCCAGTGAATGAGTCCAGTTATTGCCCAGAGAAGATTAATTTCCATTTTCCGTTTCCAATTTCAATTACTTGAATGAATCTGTTGATCTACCTGATCACAAAAATGATCCCAGATGATGTTCCTTCTCCTACGGGATAAGAGCATTCAACGTTTAGTTCCATCGCGATGGGATAGATGGAAAATCCAAAAAGCCCAAAAAGACTGCTGAATATGGCCACAGCGTAGGTTTGTTCTCTCATCTGAGATACCTGCAGGAAGAGAAGGGAACATAACCATAGCCAATGAGGAAGTCTCTATAGCATTATGTCCAGCAGATATTCCTGCCACCCAGAGCCATGCTACACATTTATATCTGAGCATGGCACATTAGGCAATGCTGTTCTCCAGTTTCTCCCTGATGCTAATGCATACATTTAGATTTAGTTCTTTAGGTAATATTTCATTTGAGTGTCTAGCGACTCCTGGAGTCAACAAATCCGTGCATCTTTTTATATGCAACATTTTTGAAAGTGGTTTGTTGCAATGGTGAAATTCATTTTTTTTACCTACCGGTTCTGTGGGCGTGGCTTGGTGGGCATGGCAGGGGAAGGATACAGCAAAATCCCCATTCCCTCCCCACTCCAGGGGAAGGTTACTGCAAAATCCCCATTCCCTCTCCACTCCTGGGGGAAAGATATTGCAAAATCCCCATTCCCTCCCCACTCTTGGGGGAAGGATACAGCAAAATCCCCATTCCCTCCCCACTCCAGGGGAAGGTTACTGCAAAATCCCCATTTCTTCCCCACTCTTGGAGGAAGGATATTGCAAAATCCCCATTCCCTTCCCACTCTTGGAGGAAGGATACAGCAAAATCCCCATTCCCTCCCCATTCCAGGGGAAGGTTACTGCAAAATCCCCATTCCCTCTCCACTCCTGGGGGAAAGATATTGCAAAATCCCCATTCCCTCCCCACTCTTGGGGGAAGGATACTGCAAAAATCCCCATTCCCACTCCACTCTTGGGGGAAGGATACAGCAAAATCCCCATTCCCTCCCCACTTCAGGGGAAGGTTACTGCAAAATCCCCATTTCTTCCCCACTCTTGGAGGAAGGATATTGCAAAATCCCCATTCCCACTCCACTCTTGGGGGAAGGATACTGCAAAATCTCCATTTCCTCCCCACTCCTGGGGCCAACGAGAGGTGTTTTTTGCCAGTTCTCTGAACTACTCAAAATTTCTGCTAACGGTTCTCCAGAACCTGTCAGAACCTGTTGAATTTCACCCCTGGTTTGTTGCCATTGCTTACTTCCTAACACCTAGTCCACAGTCACCCAATTGGCTTTGTGCCTAAATCAGGATTAGAATTCATGGTCTCCTGGTTTCAAGAGTCATAGCTTAACCACTACACCAACACTGGCTCTCTCTTTAGGTAAACTAAACATTTTATAGGGAATTTTGGGAACTGAAGCCCCATTTCTTTTTGAAGATGCAAAGTTGGGAAGTCTGTTCTAAAAAAATAATAGTTTTTAAAGCAATAATAATAAGTGATTAAGAACCCCAAAATGTGTCTTGGCACTATTTTAACCACCAATACACTCATGAGAACTTTTATACTAGTTAAAAGTTTGTAAATAATATGAAGTGATTAGATTATCATATGAAATGTTGACATGGGTTCAGTTTTTCTTTCTCTATTCCAGATTTCTATTCATTCTATTTTATCCTCCTAGGACTTCAGTGAGATAGCTTGGGATCAAAGAAGTGAGACGATTCTACTTATTCTGTCTTCAAAATATTCCTCTGATCTCCTTCTCCACTATCAGAATGAAAGTGAAAATATTACAGCCTTCATTATATCGCTTGGCACTGGAGGGATTAAGTGTTAATCAGCCCTTACTTAAACATCTATGGTTACATGGAACACACACTTCTGTTAATAATCACATTATAAGATTTAGATGATTAACTATTTCTTAGAGGATGGGATTTATTCAGCTGAAAAGTTCATCATCTCTACAGAAGGGCAGACAGAAGCATTATTTCAGTTTCAAAATATAATTACCACTGCAAATCCAATGCAAGTCAAAGAAGATAGAACGAAACTGATTTTGGTAGTTTCTGTAAACTTCTTTGTCCTATCTACATATAGTCCAAGGAAGAAGGCACCAATAAGCCCAAATATAATGAACAAGGCTCCGGTCAAACCTGCAAAAAACTGTACAAGATATTGGATTAAGGGCACATAGTTGAACAACTTCAGGAATAAAGGGTAGTACTCTTTTTTTCTTAATCACTAGATTTATGACTAAAAATAATAATCACCAAGCTGGTAACAATTTTAGAAACACTTGTACATTGAAGGATACACACACACAAATATTATATATACAGTATATTTGTGTGTATACTTCAGTTCTAAAGTATTGAGAAAAAGTATTGAGAAGTGAAGATCCTCTTCACCCAGAGGATCACTGGTCTATGGAACTCCCTGCCAGAAGAAGTGGTGACAGCTGTCAGCCTCGACATCTTTAAGAAAGGATGAGAGGAGTTCATGGAGAACAAGGGTATCAATGGCTATCATTATGGATGTCTAAGGACACCCTCCGGGTTGGAGAGATAAGCAGGATATTCTCAATGCCATTTGCAGGGAATCATAAGCAGGTGAAGACATCTGCTTGGGAAGACCCTGAAGCAAATGGGGAGCCACTGTGTGAGACAGAATGCTGGACTGGATGGGCTGTGGCCTGTTCCAGCAAGGCTATTCTTATGTTCTTATGAAGTATAAAGTGTAGAGCTGTGGTGGCGCAGTTTTGCAGGCTAATTCTGCCGACTGCCAGGAGTTCGATTCTGATTGGAAGCCTGTTGACACAGCCTTCCATCCTTCTGAGGTCGGTAAAATAAGGCCTCAGATTATGGGGGGCAATATGCTGTTTAGAGAGCGCTGTAAAGCACTATGAAGTGGTATGTAAGTCTAAGTGCTATTGTTATTTAAAATGTGTGTAACCATCTCTGTATGTATCTAATACATCTAGAAGAATGAGTTCAGTAATTCAAGTTAGTGATATTGGGTAATATATTGAAACCTGGAAATTAGGGAAATTTCAAAAGGAAATTAGAAGCCTCTTATAACTTATTATCACGAGAGATCCTAGGTTCAGCTAAGTGATTTGTGATTAACCTCCCAGCTTTAATGTCTTAAGAACTGGAAAGCCTAGATGTTATCTTTTTGGGAAAACTTTGGATCTTCATTTTATGAGTGGTTTTGAAATGAAGGCCACACAGCTGAAACATGTAGCACAATTTCGGAGCACAATACAATATAATACAATACACAATACAACAGCTTTTTATGACCATTGACAAAAAAGGAGGAAAACTTGGTAACAAAAGTGCTTATCCAATAATTATAAAACCAGTATTATCAGAATTCTATTTCACAAATACATTAGTTAAGCAAAACCTAACCACATCCAGAGAAATAAAAGTCACATCGATCAGGCAATAATACCTGGAAATAAAATGAATTCAGCTAGTAGATGGTGGGCTATTGGTTGTAACCAGGAATCTTGGCAGTAAAGACAATCTAACAAGCATGGCTTAATGTTTCGATAACAACTTCACTTCAATGGCGAAGAAGTTGTTATTTATTTAAATCAATGTTTTCTCAAACTTGGCAACTTTAAGATATGTGAATGTCAGATGGATGAATCCATCTGTCATGGATTCCCAGAATTCCATGACAGATGGATGCCTTCTCTGGCTTCCAATGTCTTCTCT
Organism: Rhabdophis nuchalis; assembly: GCA_039707465.1. NCBI lineage: Eukaryota > Metazoa > Chordata > Lepidosauria > Squamata > Natricidae > Rhabdophis > Rhabdophis nuchalis. Next base: position 147,319,401 of record CM077644.1, on the reverse strand, counting down.
GAATTTGGAAGCTGTTATTGAAGTTAGATCTCTTGCCATCTTAAAAGGGGAGGGGGGGGATAACTGCGAAAGAACAAATTTTGAGGTGGGACAGCTAGATCTAGTTGGCTTTCAGATGTACAGGGTGCTGATTAAGACTTGCACTGGATGTTTTTATTCCATCACTAGAACTTCTGCAGGTAAAAAACTAGCTTTTCAAATGCTTACACAAGGTCTTACTCCTGGGTGAAACAAGTCATCAATTAAAATCAGAATTTTAAATCAATTAAAATTCACGGGACGGGGTGGGGCAGCAGCAGCAAAATTGCTTGATCAATATGAGAGGATGCATTTTATTTCACCCAGTGAATGTGACCAGCTTAAAACAAATGACAACAAAATTCAGCCACGTAAATGTAATGTATTTAAGTTTGTAAAACAATGCAGAACTGCACTGTTGAAATGAAAAGTAGTAACTAAAGGACTTATGGTTTGTCTAAAGACTTTTCCCAAAATTAATTGTAAGTGAATTCTAAAACTTCTAAATTCTAATTCTAAATTCTAAAACTAGATTCTCAGTCTGTTGTGAATTAGTAAATTAACAATATAAAAATGAATTGCACTATAAAACCTAATGATCTAAAAACTCAGTAATAAGTTACAGTTAATAGTTCGTTCATGTATGACCAAATATTAGAGTAAATATGAAGATGTTACTCATGTAGACCAGAAGTCATCAAAATCTTGCTATAGTATCTGTAATATTGTAGGGCAGCGATGGCAAACCTTTTTGGCACCGAGTGTCCAAACCGGAATGTGCATGCATGTGTGTGCGCTGGAGTGCTGGAAAACCAAAGATCAGCTGGCTGGGGCGCATGTGCGTGCAGGCCAGCTGGTCCTCAGGTTTCCATTGTGTGCATGCCTGTTTTGCGGCCATTTTCAGGCCATTTTTCAGGCCAAAAATGGCCCCAATAACGGTCTGAAAAACACCTCCAAAATGTCATGAAAGGCCCCAAAACCAGCCCAAAAATTGGCACGAAATATGGTTGAAAAAAGCCCCCCAAATGGCCTGTTTTGTGGCCACTTCTCAGGGTGTTTTCTGGAGCTCCGGCGCCCATGAAGATCAGCTGACTGGCGCACATGTGCATTTCGGAAACCAGAAGAGCAGCTGGTGACAGCGCACGTGCCCAAAGAGAGGGCTTTCCGTGCCACCTGTGGCATGAGTGCCATAGGTTCGCCATCATGGTTGTAGGGCTTTTCTTACATGGTAAGAAGAACTTAACAAGCAACAACAAAGGAAAAATAAATACTTGAGGATCTTTACAGAAGGCCTGAAGGTGGATTCATCTGAGTCCATCAACTGAACTGAATCTGTTCTCTAATAGAACAGGTTTGACTTGTTTGAGAACCTTCTTAAATCTCTTAGATAAAGACAAGCAATTTTATCTGAATGTGGAAGAAAACTTTGTTGAAATGGAGAGATTAGTAAGTGGATATAATTAGCTAGTTTCTACTTAAGCTGATCAAAGAATACTTGGACATGCTTCGGAATAAGGTCTCTTATTATAAGAATCAGTATTGAAAAGCCTTTTTCCAATAACTCTCTTAGCTTGTGCGAATTTGACAGAATGTAGGAAATCAAGAGGGAGGACGCACAATGAAAGTTTTCTAAGAATTGTCGGAGCCCAAGTGGATTGGAATTTATTCAATAAAAGAAATGATATCAACTCTACTGGGAAATCATGCCATTTAAGCCAGTAATTGAAAATTAATATGCAGGCTGTTTCCTCAACTCTCATTTGGCCAGCTTCTAGCCTCAGAATAACCTCGGATACGCATTTTGGAACTTGAAATCCAGTTCTGATAGCCTTTGTGTGTCCTGTTTCCACCACCCTATACTTTAGGAAAGCCTATAGGGAATCCATAAAGCAAACAAGCCAACGATTTGACTGCAAATAACTTTTGTGGAGAAGCATTGCCTGCTTTTTATGTGAAAAAAAGAAACTGAGGAAACCTAGGTGATTTTTGGAATAAAATAAAACAGAACATTTTTCCAGTGGAAGACTTGGTCGGTTTTGGGTTGCTTTATTATTGAACAATTTGGCACTATTAAATATTACCAACATACCATGTTTCCCTGAAAATAAGACAGGGGCTTATTTCTTGACCCCCCCCCCCCCAAATAAGCGCTTGTGGAGGCTCTTATTTTTGGGGAGGTCTTATTATTTTTGAGGTGCAGGAAGTGGCGAGTGTGGTCACCTCATGGCTGCTGCTGTGTTGCAATATTTTCAGGAGGGGCTTATTTTCGGGAAAAGGTTTATTTTAGTGCATGCACTCAAAAGCCTGATTGGGCTTATTATCCGGAGAGGTCTTATTTTCAGGGAAACGGGATACAAGTTATCTAATTCTGCTCATATGGCTGCTCTCTACTGATGGATCACCCTAAAGAAATTATTTGTTTGCTTATTGTATTTATATGCCACTCATCTCACAGTTCGAGGCAGGCCAATTATGTAACTGAGCATAAGAATAAGAGCATAAGAACAGAACCAAACTTAAGAAGTGCCTTTCATTGGTCAGGGTAAGTTAAATATTTGTGTCTCCCATTCTCCTTCTCCCACCAGATTCTTCAAATTATATGCCCAGAAGGAGCATGGACAGGTTGGAGAGGACATGGCCTGTGCAACCATTAATCACAAGCTCCAAAGATTAACATGACAAAGAGGCACTTCCTAGTTTTCCATCTGCATTGTTTCTCTCACTGTCATGTGCTGGAAAAAAAACCTTCCAAGTTGGTGGGAGGGCTGAAGCAGGGAATTAGTCTGGACCCATTAGGTAAATACAAGAGGGCAAGATTAGACTCCCACTGAATACCTTTAAACCTTTTCTAGTCTTTCCCAGGCAAAAGCTGTCAAGTCTGGGGAAGATTCCTGTGTAGTATGCTCCATCCCATAATTGGGTAGACCAGGTTGCCCTGATAAAAAACAATCTTTCCCCTGGTATAGCCGATGAAGTGAGGAGAGCCATGGCTTAAAGGTTAATACATCTACCTAATATGCAAGTAGCCCGGGTCCAAATCCCAGAAGGCTATGCATGGCTGATGAGAGCTAAATAGCTTGAAATAGATCTATGCTAGTCTCCCTTTATTTCTTTGTCGGTAAAACATAAATTCCTGTGCATCAGGCGTACAACAATAGAGCAGTCAGTTTGAACACTACATGCATGAGTCTGGTTATCTGCATCAGGTAGCAGGTGATAGCTTGTCCTCCTTATATTACAATTCAATCTCGCAAAGTTCCTGGGTTGTCTTAGCTCCTCCTGCCATTCAATCCCATTGACACAGACACATAAAAAGAAGAAGGGACTTACATCGGAATATCCATTGACGCACAGGATCTGTTCCAACAGAGAACTGAGGCATGTGAACAGGGCTATCCCCGTGGCAAAGCAGAGAGCCAGGATGATGTAAGGCTTATTTCGGATGAGCTAAAGCAAGCACAGCAAGAAAGAGTTGTCAGAACACAGCACATTATGCAAGGTGCCAGTAGATGTTTTATTTATTTTAATATTAAATTTATATGCTGCTCATTTGACTTTACAAAGTGACACTGGGCAATTTATTATTACAATTACATATATGAAACTATTAAAAGGTGTTGCTGGGTTTGCCTTTTGCCTTTCGGGATTTCTGATTTGCAAGGCAATGCTCCGAAACATAATGTTCATATTCCAGAGGAATGCCACGTTAAGGTGTGCAAGGGATGTCATGGCACATGGCGTGCCAGTTCTCCTTCCATTGTGCTGATCACCCTGCTTCTACTGTAGACACCACTAGGCATTTAATTGTTTCCTGTCTGAAAACAGTGAAAGGACTTCATTAGCCTTTGGTCTCATCCAGCACAGATAGGAATAGAAATAGAAAAAGAACTAATAGGGCTAGGGCTAGGGCTAAGGCGAGAAGAGAAGAAACAGTCTTTTTTGGTTTCCAGCAAAAGAAAAAGTGCCATAAATTGCAGTCACGTGACCATGAGACTCTGCAACTGGCTGTATATATGGGCTACTTCCCAAGCGTCCAAATCTTTGGAATAGAATAGAGCTGGAATGGACCGTGGAGGTCTTTTAGTCCAGCCCCTATACTATGTTATCACATGATGGTGGTGGTGGTGGCGGCGGCAATTGTAATGGGTCCAAAGTACCTTTTGAGGTGAGGGGGGAGAATCTGTCATAACTTTGAATATTTGTTGATCAAGAAGTACCTGTAATTATAGAGGCAATCCCTAAGTTTACTCCTTTGCTTTGCTTGCGGCTTACCATTTTCAAACCTTCACAGAAAGTTGGTGAATTTAAATGATCGGCACTTGCTGACGGTGGAGTTGGGGGAACACTACTGCAAACACCGAGGGTGGACATGAGGCAGCCAAGGATAGCAGGCGCTGCAGACACCCCAATCTGTAAAACAGGCACCCGGCCAATTTTCTTTTTAGAACATCAGCAGTTGCGTAAGTTGCCTCCCAAGAACAGATAATATTGTGCTGAATTCTAAGTGAAATGTTATGATCATTTACCAGTAAAGGGATATCTTTCGCTTCTGGAGCAATTGTCGGTGACAATAGGTTAACTATGAGCATGCCCAATGGATTGGCTAAATGGAAATGCAAAAAGAAAGAAAGAAAGAAAAGAGATGATTGGATATGATTTCACCAAAGTAACTGGAACACATTCAACATGCATGTGAATTGACAGGAGAACTAGGATCCCTATCTGTCCCATACATGAAGCCCCAATTTCTTCTTTTGTTGGACTTCTTGCTTTCCTAAAAAGAAGCAAACTGAAAAATGAAGAGAAATGCCTCATTTTTCGAAAACCCCTTTAAATGGGCTTTAAGATTTTCATCAATGGCAGGCGAAGAGTTTTCCAAATGGTGCTGCATGTGGGAAAGGGGTTCATCAAATTTTTCATCAAATCAGCCCTTGTAATCAAACAATATCTTTTCAGGCAGCAGGCTAACAAATCAGGGAGAGCCAACAATAGACAATTAGCAAAGGAGGAATAATATTTTTAGTTTTAGTCATGATTTAACATTCAAGTGTTTTGGGGCCAATTCTGTGAGGACATAGATATATCAAGGGTTTGTTTTTTTTTGTTCTTCCTAAGGAGCATTATTTATTTATTCATAATCAACGAGAGTCGCTTAGGTAAGAAACCGTGAAATAATTAAATAAAATTAATATTCAACTCAATTGAATTAGCAGCATAATTTCTTGAAAATACAGTATAAGTCTACCTAGAAATGCCCTAAATCAGGGATCAGCAACCCACGGCTCTGGAGCCGCATGTGGCTCTTCCATCCCTCTGCTGCGGCTCCCTGTCACCAGTCAGCTACACAATTGATAGGACTTTCGGTTAGGACAGATAGAGGAAAAAGGGATGTTCAGCTAGGAGGAGACTCTATGGTGGGGGAACCGGACTTCCAGTTGGCTCCAGAATTGAATGGGGAGCCTCCAATTAGGACCTTTGTGGCTCTTTTGAGTTTTTAAGGTTGCCTACCCCTGCCCTAGATGGAAAATACAAATGTCTCTTTCATGAATATATATGATAGATGTAACCTCTGGAGTTATGCTTAACCTTTCTCTTTGGGGTGGCCCTCTAAATCCTGTGTTTCTCAACCTCAGCAACTTTAAATTCTGGGAGTTGTAGTTCATATATCTTAAAATTGCTGAGGTTGAGAAACACTGCTCTAGACATCACTGAACTGTAATTTCCATCTCTCAGCATAGCCAGTGGCAAGAAGTGCTGGAAGTCCTACTTCAGCAATATCTGGAGGGCCACAGATTCTCCACCCTACTTATATAGTTCAAAAGTCTAGTACATATATCTTCACAAAACAGCCCTGTCCAGTAAGCTTGTCATAAACTCTTGCACTGACGATGGGAGACTCAACAGGGAAAGTATTGTGTTCCCCAAGAAAAGTGACATCTGAAACCCAGGGTTCCCATCTTACTGCATCAGCTTTGGAATAACCAATACCAACTCAGTTACTTACACATAGAGGCAATCATATTGGCTGTGGCTCGTTGGTCTTCAGGGAACCATAGGGCCGCTAGCTTGGTTGGTGCAAAGATGATGAGTGGCTGGGCCCCAGCACAGAGGCACTGTCCTACAAGAAGGTAGACGTAGTTTAAGGAGCCTAAACTCAGGCTATCAATAACACTGAAAACACGAATGATGCTGCCCACCATATTGAGCCAGGCGCAGAGTAGCACCTGCAAGAGAAAAAGCCACACAATCAGGGTTAACATAAATCAGCCTTCCATGACCTGATGCTATCCATGATCATAAGACTGAGTAACTATGCTAAAAATGCCCTCCTCTGTTATATTTCCAAGTGTGTAACCAACTACTTAAAAGAAGGCTGCCTAATAGTTGTATTAAATAGCATGAGATTGCTAGCCCATGGTGAAGCAGAGAACCTGGAAGATGGGCAGGGATATTCTGTGGTCTCACCCAGTATAATTTCAGTAAGTGATGCCAATTAAATAAGTGGCATGCAGATAAATTATATAACAAGCAGCTCATCTAGCTCTGCCACTGCTGTGCCTCTAGTTGCCAAACAACTGATTGGTAACCTAGGTTTTGCAGCTCAACTCTGCTCTCAACCGCCTTGTAAAATTCCAGAAATGTTAACAATTGCCTTTTACAGGCCAGTATCAGCCGGCTGTGGCACACTAGTGTATGTCAAGCATTCAAGGAATGACATCCCTCTCATAGAATTACAGGAAAGTTGGTAAGGTGCTGGACGCTGTCCATGGTCCTAAACTGTCAAGACACTCCCAGCTCATTCTCAACCGACATATTTTTGACATTAGTGAAAAAGAGACCAGGTGAATGCAGGAGTCCTTGCTCAACTGAAACTGGATCAATGTCATCTCCAACTGTGTAAATGAACCCAAAGGTATAATATTAGCTGCAAGCAGACTCTGTCCACAAATATAGAATTTGCAGTGGATGGGACTAAGAACAGCTATCAAGGCATCTCCAAGCAAAGTTATACGTTGACTATCAAAGATCGGTTTCAAAGACAATGAAATCAAATGGGAAGACTCCAACTCCAAACCCATGGGCAGAAAAGAAATGACAGCAAACCCAGATCACAATGTTGCTGCTAAACAAACTTCTGCACAAAACGTCCTTAAAGTCGTTTAAAGTGATTGTGCAGCACTGTGTCCTGGGCATGTTGAAAATAACATTTTCCAGCTCCATGGGAAAATCCCCACATCCCTGGCTGCTGAAGGATACATGTACAAACAAAGGATCCTATCACATCTTTTAGGATGTACACCCAAACTAGGTGATGTCTTCAATTATTGTGTCCCTATTTGTACCCCCTGAAGTATAGGCTATAAACATGGGGTAGGCTATAAATACTGTAAACCAAGCAACCAAATATACAAATAAAGAAATGCACCATGTTAATACGTTCTTGAATCTATTGCTCTGTGCCTATTTTGCGATTCTAGTTCCCAGAATGCCTATCCACCCTGTGCCAGCTGTGATTGTGTGAACCGAAATCCCAACATATATAAAAACCAACAGGTTGCGAAAATGGCAAATTAGAACCTGGATACTTTAATGTTTCGGTATTAAAGTAGCAGTTTTTGAGTATTTAGTCAGGGGCTTTTGATGTGATTCAGGTTTGAAATGCAGGACTTTCTCCACTCCCCCAGTTGCAATGAAAATCCGTAACACATTCCTTTCATGAGCTAAATCAGGTGTCTCCAAACTTGGCAACTTTAAGACTTGTGGGCTTCAATTCCAGGTTTCTGGCTGAGGAATTCTGGGAATTGAAGTCCACAAGTCTTAAAGTTGCCAGGTTTGGAGACCTCCAAGTTAAATGGCAGTATGTTTGCATGTGTGCATACAACCACACGCAGAGAGACATGCTTCATCAGAAAACTGAGTGGAGGAAAAAAATCCAAGCCAGATCTTGAATTTAATTTTTGCTTTTGTTTCTTAATGTAAAGAAAAAGCACAAATGATATCTCACTTAATGTTGCATCCGTCTCTCTCTTCCTTCATGTCAAATATCTCATGGTGTGCACTGCTGTCCCCCTGCCTTGCAATTTACCACACGTCTCAATGACCCTCAGCCATGGCTTCCAATTGTGTAGTATCTGATTTGGGGGGGGGGGGGGAACCAAGCTCATTGGCCAGTTCTGATTGTCTAGTGAAGCAGACCTCACCAATTTTTGGAAAAATCCTTAAAACCCATTCTGAAGAACACGATAGGAATAAAATGACTTGTGCACATCTCCATTCTGCTTACAGCGCATCTGAGTCCGATGGTGTCCAGAATCCATATTGCTAGAAGCCCCACAGGAACTGATACCACAAAGTACACGATGGAGAGCCAATTGACCATATCCAGTGAGGTATGGAATCGTTCAGCTGTTATGTCAGCCACTGGAGCAAACGTCAACCATAGCTAAAGAAAGGAAATGAGAAAAACAGAACACTGTCAAACATCCAGGTATCCTTGTTTGTAAGTACTAAAATTTAGGCATCTTCTAAGCATCCCTGCATTTGTGGAGCGGCAGAGATAGAAGACCCGTGTCACATCATTTGTATAAGAGGGTGAGAGACAGGTACCTTGGTCCATATACCAAACGAATGACCCATTGGGATCCCCATATCAAAACAACTTACTTTATGTGCGGCCAGAACCTGAACATAGCAGTTAATACAGCACAGTACTTAAGCAAAATGGTTCGGTTGAGATCTGCATACGTGGGACTGATTGGAGTAGATTGTAAGGGTGACACCGAAATATAATTCTATGTCATTTTATTCTATTTTATATATTTATGAATTAAATTATATCGTATCTTATCCTACAACTATTGTATTTTATCTTACTCTTTGTTTAAATTCTTTGTATAGGAATTTATTGGCGATATGTGTTTGAACCTTGTGCTTTGATATGGCCTACAGGCTAATCACTAAAACTATCATATATATGTTTGTATGTATGTATGTATGTATGTATGTATGTATGTATGTATGTATGTATGTGTATACATACATACATTGGCTTTTCCAATTGAGGAATGAATACACACACACACACACACACACATATAATAGCTTGAAATAGATCTATACTAGTCTCCCTTTATCAGCACAAACGTAACACACACACACTCATAAACACACACATACGTACATACGTATGTACATACATACGTATTCCTCAATTGGAAAAGCCTTGTTTTGAACAGCTAGTTGCCATGCAAAGATACTTAGAACAAAGCTTCTCAGCCTGTCTGCAATTTTGTAATCTACATTTAATATGGATATTGGTCTATAATTTTTTGTCCATGTTCAAGTTCAAGTTTATTACATTTATATACCACCCTATCACCCTGACAGGACTCAGATCTGCATCTTCTTTTGGTATTAGCATAATATTCGCTTCTATCCACATATCTGGTAATTTGGCTTCTTATATATTAAGATTTCAGAATATATTAGAAGACAAGGTGGAAGACTTAAGGGATTTGATTACAAACCTGTTGGCTGAAACATTGTAAATTGAGAAAGAAATAATAGAAGAAGAATTAGATCAAACCTACGGTTTAAATTCAAGCTATGCAAGAAGACACAAAGTGCCTAGGGAGGTCCATGTTAGGTTTGTTACGAGAACAGTAAGAGATGGAAGTATTGAAAAGAGTGAGAGACGAACCACTGCAATACAGAGGAAAGGAAACCAGGGGGCTGAGACAGATCCCTTGGAAGGTAAGAGACCTAAGAAAGCAATACCAATTCTTAACCATAAAGCTAAATGAAAAAAAAAATCAATTTTAGGTGGCTGGTGCCAGAGGGGATCCTAATTAATTGGAATTCCAGAAGATACAGGCTGGACCCTACCCTTAAGGCAGCGGATTTTTATGAAAGACATGTAAGTATTTTTTGAAGAGAAAACACATGATGCACAAGGAATTCAAGAGATATAGGTGTGGGACCTAGGATAGTTACATTGCCTTGCTAGGGTACCACTGAAGTGGTTTCCTTCCATGTAATTGGTTATTCCTTTCACCAAATCAGTAATTAGCTGCTGTGAGTTAAGTTGCATATAAATTTAATAAACAGTAATTATTCTCCACATGATATCAGACTGAAAATCTTAGGGATTTATACAGTGGTATATCTGATCTGAGAAGTACAACAATCCCAAGGTCAACATCTGAATTTGTCTGAATTAGTTCTCAAAAACCAGGAATGACGTGTCCACCAGCACTGTGGCTTCTGCCCTTCCAAGGACAATCTACAAGCCCTTCTTAGACACAAATCCTACATCCAGAACATTCTCCATCATCAAGCGCAAGCAGCTCTGAACTGAAACTGCTACTGTAACTGTAATGAAGTTTTAAATGGGTCAGGCAAAGTGACAGGACCAGCTGAGCTAATTGTGACTCAAGTGAAGTGTTAATACCCTTTATAATCCCTTGGTAAGGCCATGCTTGGAATACTGCATTCAGTTTTGGTCACCATGATATAACAAAGATGTTGAGACTCTAGGAAGAAGGCAGAGAAGAGCAACAAAGATGATAAGGGACTGGAGGTTAAAGCATATGAAGAACATTTGCAGGAATTGGACATGCCTAGTTTAATGAAAAGAGGGACTAGGAATGACATGACAGTAGTGTTCCAATATTTGAGGACTGCCACAAAGAAGAGAGGATCAACCTATTTTGCAAAGCGCTTGAAGGAAGGATAAGAAGCAGTGGAGAGAAACTAATCAAGGAGAGAACCAACCAACCTAGAATTAAGGAGAAATTTCCTGACAATAAGGACAATTAACCAGTGGAATGGGGTTGCCTTCAGTAGTTTTGGGTGCTCCATCAATGGAGGTTCTTAAGAAGAGATGTGACAGCCATCTGTCAGAAATGGTATAGGGTCTACTGCTTGTGCAGGGGATGGATTAGAAGACTTCCAAAGCCACTTCCAATTCTGTTATTTATTTATTTATAATATTTATATAATTGCCCATCTTATAACCAATTTTGGGCTGTTCCCAATCAAGAGGTGAGATTTGGTGACCTATATGGTAACTCACAAAAAGAAATAACAGGTAAAGTGCTTAGGATATTGTCATTTGCCTAGCAAAAAAGCTTCCTTTGAATTAATATTTATAGGTTTCCACAATTGGTGACCACTAATGGGTTGAAGGATGTTCTAGAGCAGGGGTCTGCAAAGTCGGCTCTTTTAAGACTGGTGGACTTCAACTCCCAGAGTTCCCCAGCCAGCTATGCTATGCTGGCTGGGGAACTCTGGGAGTTGAAGTCCACCAGTCTTAAAAGAGCCGACTTTGCAGACCCCTGTTCTAGAGGAAACTGAGCAGACTAGATTTACTACTGGTAGTGTTTTGTGAGTAGTAGGGAAGTTGTGATGTGCTTGGAATATGCTTGTGAAACTTTGGATTAGCAGGATCTAATATATCACTGGTACGGCAATTGGTATCTACAGAAACATTTTAAAACAATTAAAGAGAAGAATGGGAAAGACAAGCTCACTTCTACCGGACTACAGAAACTGTGGCTAGTGAATATATATGATCTACATGAAAACTTCCAAAGATTTTTTAAAATACACAGGATTTGCATAAAGGTTTTTAAAAGCTTTTTAAAATTAGTGGATAAAATCTTTATTACTGAAACAATTGAAAAAATGTGGCAGACCTGTGTTCTCTACTATGTTCTCTATATTCTATAACTCTGTTCCAGTGGTGGGATACAACCAGTGCCTGCTGGGAGCACCAGGTACTGTTCCAGTACGGTGCTCTGGAGACCCACCCACCTACGCTACTTATCTATATTTGAGCTGTTTGGGGCTTCCGCACATGTAATGTACGGCAACTGCGCAATGCTCTGCTGAGCAGCTGGAGCGTCACGGGTGGCACACGTTAATGTGGTGGATGCCTGGCCTCGTTGCACCATACAGGATGCATTGGGATCCGGAACTGCTGTGTTCTTTATGTAATGAGGGGTTTGTTTCCGCAATGTTGAACCCAGTTAGAAAGGGCATGTGTGTCTATTGTCAGCCCTGGAGGCCATCTTTTCTTTTGGATCTTCAGGGCTGCCACACCTAGTGCTGTGGGAAAGTGGGTTGCATGGAGTTGGTAGAGCTATTTAGCCATGACAACATTCTTTTCTCTAACAGTCAAGGACGTTCAGCCCGCACCTGAAGTGGCATGACTGGGAGGCATCTCCAATTGGGATGGTGGATTGACTGGACCATGTGATGGTCATGTGTTGTGTAGGGGAAGGGACTTTTCTTTTGGGTAGGGGAAAACCCAGGAGCTTTCAGATTGTGCCAGTGTGACATCTCTAATAAAATGGATCGTTGAGAATTGCCTGCCTCCGAGTCTTACTTGGTTAGGGGTGTTACTTGGAAACCTGGCATCTATCTTTTCTCTTCCCCCAAAGAAACTTGAGAACATAGAAAAAGGGAGAATCACTGGATGTGTTCACAGGTGGCAGCAGACTCAGAAAATAACCTTAGAAGAGGTTCATCACTGGCCTTTCGTCAGGCCCAAATAAACGGAACCACACATGTAGAATTTAAACTAACTAGTTTCCTGTTCACAATACAGGAATCTAACCAAACAGCTTGCTCTCCTTGATCTATCTGTTTCATAGAGCTCAGCAGGTGGGGGGCGGGGGGTGAGCAGGAGAGTGAGTCCTGGATGTGGCCATGCAATGATTCAAGGCTAATTCCCCATTTCAGTCCTCCCTGCGTGCCTGGGTGTTTCCCAATATCTGCACTTCATTTGAGATGTTAGTTTTAGGAATAAGGAGAGAGGCAACTCCTCTGTGGGCATTAATTATGGCATTTAATTAGTTTCATTGAAGAGTGGCGGTCTAAGAGATGAGAGGTGCCTGGAACAAATGTCAGAACGTAAGGGATTTGCCACCACACCCTGCTTACAAATACCCCTAAAGCATTGAACGAGAATAGCAAAACCTGTGGGTCTGAGCCATTAAGGCAAACCTAAAGTTATATATGCAGATCTATGACGCAATAAAGATTTGACCTAAATGTTATCTATGGCAATTTCAAAATACACATCTACCTGTAATGGGAAGTCAGAATAATATTGAGGAAAAAGAGAACCAAGTTAGATAAAAGAAATCCGAGTCTGGGGCAGAAACATAATTTGATGAAATGTCTCAGATCTGAACATCCCTAGTTTTTTAGAAGTTAAAGAAACAGGGTATAAGCAGACTTACATGATTCTATTACTGTAACCTTATAATAAAGTACCATTAGCATCCATAAATCTGGCATCCTAGTTAGGTCTAGGTCAGTAATGGTTAACCTTTTTTTGCTCGCGTGCCAAAAACTGGGGGGGGGGGGAGTGCATGGGGAGATCGTGCAACACCCATAATGCTATGTGCGCAGCCCCCTGCTTTTGGAGCCTGGGGAGGGCGAAAACAGCCTCCTGCCCCCCCACCTCCAGAGGCTTCAGGAGCTTCCTTGAAACCTCCAGAGGAAGAAAAACGGCCTCAAAAGAAGGCCTAAATCAGCTGGCCAGCACACACATGTGTGCTGGAGCTGACAGGGCAATGCCTCGCGTGCCCTAAGAAATGGTTCTGCGTGCCACCTGTGGCACCCGTGCCATAGGTTCGCCATCCCGGGTCTAGGCTGAAGGGCTGCTGTTTGGGAATGAACCTTCAGTAAAGGATGGAAATCTCCATTTTTTTCTTCATCCCAGCCAAGATGTTAAAAGGTTCTTCTTTCCATTACAATGAATCGAGAGAAAGTTGAAAAGCACCTTTATGGGAGAAAAACCTTCCCAACTCCCTAGCCATAAACTACGTTGATATACAGTATTTTATTTTGCTTCTATATAGCAATGGCGATCTGTGAGCTTCAAGGAATTGTTGGGCAGTAACTCCTAGCATCCTTCACCATTGGCTATGCTAGTTAGTTCATACTGCTAAGAACTATAGTCAAGCAATATCTGAAAAGCTCCACGTTCTATTGAACATGCCATTGACAAGTCAGTCACATGCTCATATTTGTACATGAAAACAAACTTTGCAAAGCAAGTTGTGGGTATTTGGCAGCTATTGATCCTGACAGCTGATTGACACCTTGGCAGAAAGGAAAAGGATAAGTTGTAGAGCAGTAGTAATATAAAACAATGCAGCAGCTTCCATATTCTTTCCTGCCAGAAATAAGATGCAGACATGGGAAAGCATCTGAGAAAGCAGAAAAGAAGTCCCCCATGAATGCCTGTAATCACTGCCATGATCAAGGCTGGTGGTGGAAATGATCAGAGGTTCTACTGTATATCCTCAAAGTTTTGAACCATGGTGGGCAGTAGCTAGAATGCAGCATTGCAGGCTGTTTCAAGGTTGACTTAGACTTCCATCCTTCCGAGGTTGGTAAAATGAGAAATCAGATTGTTGGGGACAATATGCTGACCCTGTAATCTGTTTAGAGAGCTGTAAAGTAAGCCACAATTTAAAGTTTAAAACAAGGGACACCATAGGGTGATATGGTGTCCCTTGTTTTAAATATTAAATTGTGGCATACTTCAATGAGAACACATTGATTTATATAAAACAAACCCACGTTTAAATACTTAAACCATATGCTAAGCAAGGAGCAGTACTATGTATCCTTGTAAGACAATGATCCTACAGACCTGATTACACAGATTATTTTTATAACTAGATGAAAGAGACAATGGAGAGTAAGAAACACCTTGTACAGTGATTTCATAATCATTGAGCTCTTGGTAATCTAGAAGGATTTGGAGTGTGCCTTCTAAAGGAACCTGGCTTTTGGCCTTAATTGTTCTTGATATTAGGGCTCTCAAACCATTCAAGGTACTAAAAGGATTTTTAAAAGATTGTTTAGGACCATAGATAGATATATAGAATTCTTTATTGGCCAAGTGTAATTGGATACACAAGGAATTTATCTTTGGTGCATATGTTCTCATTAAAAAAAAAAAAGAATACGTTCATCAAGAATCATAAGATACAACACTTAGTGATAGTCATAGGTTACTAATAATCAAATCATACTAGGAAACAAATAAAACAATACAAATTGTAAAGATACAAGCAACATGGTTATAGTCATAAGTGGGAAGAGATAGTACTAGGAAGGATGAGAATAATAATAGTAATAGCGTCTTAGTAAATAATTTGACAATGTTGTGGGAATTAGTTGTTTAGCAGAGTGATGGCATGCGGGGAAAAACTGTCTTTGTGTCTAGTTGTTCTGGTGTGCAGTGCCCTATCACGTCGTTTTGAGGAAAGAAGTTGAAACAATTTATGTCCAGGATGTGAGGGGGTCTGTAGTTATTTTCACAGCCCACTTTTTGACTCGTGAAATATACAGGTCCTCAATGGAAGGCAGGTTGGTAGCAATGGTAGCAACCATGTGGGAAGATGCAGCATTAATAAAAGAGCATTCTTCTTTGCACAATGGGGCATTGACAGTGGAATTTGCTACTACCATCTGATGACGGTCATAAGTTTAAAATAAGTTTCAAAGACTTGATTCATGGAGAAGTGATTTGGGTGGCTGTATTTTGCCTCCAAAATCACCGGCCTTTAATGGCAGCTGCTGGGGATTGGCAGTGTTGGAGACCTAGCAATGTGTTTAATCCTAAATTCATCTGCTTGGACATCACATTTTACAGAAGGCTGGGCTAGATGGGCTATTACCTTGAACCAGCAAAGCGTGGCTTACATTCCTATGCATTTAAGGAAGTTTGCAAGCATAGACCAAACAGGAGGGAAAATGCACTTTTTCACTGCCTCTCCGGCAAGGGACATTTCAGATAAGCTCTTGTCATTGATGTGGTTGCCTAAAATGATATTAAAGCACTTAAATATGCTAAGTCTTTGAAGTGGCTGGCTCAACAAAAATCTGCTTTCCAGTTAGAAAAGAGCATTACATGCCTCAACATTTCATAAGAGTTTTTTCTAGAGATCACTTCCAACAACTGGACTCCACGATAAGGTATGAACGTTTTCACGGAGTTCAATTTGTGGAAAGGCTGAGTATTTGTGGCACATGAGCCACTGAAGACGTTGTACGTATTCTTTTGGACTGCAACCCGTATGCTGCAGAAAGAGCTGCTAACTTAGACTACTTAAAAACTAAACAATATTGGGTCTTACATTTTTCAGGGAATGAAATGAACCTGCCTATCACTAATAAGATATGTGACAAGCTGGGCAGCAAACAAATTAGATAAATAAATACATTTAATAAATAAAATAAAACTGCACACTTTGTCCCAAAGGTGCTTTTTCAAGAGGCAACTGGACTTCCTGGTTTTGCTTAGAAGATGTTTCGCTTCTCATCCAAGAAGCCTTTTTGGATGAGAAGTGAAACATCTTCAAAGAAAAACCAGAAAGTCCAGTTGCCTCTTGAAAAAGCACCTTTGGGACAACCATGACCTGGATGACTGAGAATCTCTATAGAGCACACTCTTTATATTAAAGGTCATTTCAGAGAGGACGGACTATTTAGACCAAATTGGGTTAACTATAGGTTTGACAACTTATTAAGAACATGTTCTATTTTTTTCTTTGTATCTACTAGTTTATTTGTATTAGTACTTTTTATATGGTCAACTGACTAAATCTATGAAGTTTCTAAATAAGTTAGATTAACTATCTGCGATTCCAGAAATGGAAAACAAAATGAAGACATCTTATCCTGTTGATTTATTTTCTCCCCATCTTCTGCACAGCCCAGAAAATTAAGCCTATTTAGAATATTAAGACTGTTGGTAAAATAGCTACAACAAAATAATCAATTCTTTTATTCAGTCTCTGTAGGCTTTTAAAGCAAATTAGATTAAACAAATGAAGTTTTGGCCCTTCACTTGGGTTCAAAGTACTAAGTGTATTCCACACAAAGTCAGAAGTTCCTGATAATTAATGTTTATCAGTGGCTTTTTTTTTTTACATTCAAGCCTACATTTTTACATTCAAGACGGTCTCGCATTATATGCGAGACCGCCTCCTGCCCCATACATCCCTCAGACCGATACGCTCCCACAGAGAGGGCCTCCTCAGGGTGCCGTCGGCTGGACAATGCCAACTGGCGACACCCAGGGGAAGAGCCTTCTCTGTGGCGGGCCCAGCCCTTTGGAACGACTTACCCCCTGAACTTCGCACCATCTCCGACCTCCGCCTCTTCCGCAAGTGTCTTAAGACACATTTGTTCCATCTAGCTAGCCTAGCGTAACCTCCATTACTGACTTTTAGATAGTTTTAAATTTGGGGATTTTAATTTGGTTTTTAGCGCAGGATTTTATTGGAATAAGTTTTTTAAAATTTTATATGTTTTTGTATGTATTTTAGTATTCCTGTGCGCCGCCCTGGGTCCGTTTGGAGAAGGGCGGGGTATAAATTTAATAAAATAAAAATAAATAAAAGCCAGGAGTAAAATCTACAATAAAGCAAAGCTCTTACTGAATACAGAATTTCAGAAGAAATCCTCTTGTTGGATTGTTTTCCAAGCCTACTGCCTTCCAAGATGCCTTCATGTCCACTTTTCAAAATTCTTAACCTTTGATTATGAAATTAGGGCAGGGATACCCATCCCCAGGTCTGTGGCATGTCAGAAACCGGGCTGCACAGACAAGCGAAATCCCATCTGTGGGATGCCAGCAGCATACAAAACCTCTCTAGTCGATGGAAAAACCTCTCTTGAGGGAAGTCCCTGGTGCCTGAAAGGTTGGGGGAAGGGGGGCAATGAATTAGGGGATTATCTGAATTAGGATATTATCTGATTGGGGTGAAAACTTTCAGGGTAACTCTGCCATGATCCTCACTTGGGCTAATCTTTCAGACTGCTTCAGGGGGTTGTTATAAAGATCAATAGAGGGACTATTAGTGAGAAGCAATGAAATTAATTAAAGAGACACCCAATTCATTCAGTCCGACATGCTATGAAGTCATGAATGAATCGCATGTTCTCACATTTGTTTCTTCTATCGCTTTCCGATCAGCCTGCAATGCAACCCCGCTTAAGGAAATACATACGTAAGGGGCTTCCCCCCATCCCCCAAGCAGGGATAGGTGTGAGGATCTTCATGCATCTCTTACAAACCTGTTGTCCTATTTATGATATTTTCGTCTATTGTTATGTTTTGTACTTCCGATTTTAATTTCCTGTGCACCGCCCTGAGTCCCTTCGGGGAGATAGGCGCGGTTATATAAATTGAATAAAATAAAAATAAAATAAATAAATAAATAAACCCAACCCTACGTGTGTGTGTGTGTGTGTGTGTGTGTGTGTGTGTGTGTGTGTGTGTGTGTGAGAGAGAGAGAGAGAGAGAGAGAGAGAGAGAGAGAGACCCTGGAAGGAGCCTGGCTGGGAAACGCAGCTGGACAACTTTCCTCCTTCCCTTTCGGGACGCCGATAGAAATCTCTCAACCCTCCGGGACAAAGGAACCAAAGCCAACGTCGGGGCATGCGAAGTGTTGTCGAGGCGTCGTGTTTGCGACGCGCAATAGCGCCGCGGGGTCTAAATTAAGAACGCCTAGGATCATTTTTTGTACGGGGTACCAGAAAGGCGTTTGCAAAGAAATGGGTATAAATGAGCCGGGACGCTCCGTTGGGGAAAATGGGAAAGCAACCAAATAAAAGTAAAAAAAATAAAAATAGAAGTCCCGACCGGCTGCCAAACGGGGCTGCCCGGAGGAGCGGAGACGCGGCGGGGCTAGGAAAGCGAAACTCCCCGGGCAAACTGTACCTTACCATCGCATTGGAGCAGTTCACCACGCAGACGGCGGTCAGGATAAACCAGCGCCGCTTGTAAACCTTGAAGCCTTGCCCCGAGGAAGGCTGGGGCTCATGGTTGATGGAGAGGCTGTCGTCCATCGGAGCGCCGTCCTTCTTGGCACCGTCCTTCCCTCCGCTGTCCCGAGGCTGCTCAGGGGAAAGTCGCCGCCGCGCTGCTCGAGACCTTCTGAGCCATCCTCATCGCCGGCTCCCCATGCGGGGTTGCCTGCAACAGCCGAGTCGGCAAAACGGGGGGGGAAAAAAGCTGGGGAGAGGAATTGCCACATCCGCGCCAGCAGGGCCTGAAAAGCCGGTTTCCTCCCCGCCGAGCGAAGCTCCCTTCGCCTCCGCTGCTTTTGCGGCGGCTGCCCGCGGGAGGCTCCTCCGCCTTCTCGCAAGGGGAAACAGCGGCCTCGCGGCTTTCCAAACGGGTCCGCGGGATCCTAGCGCCTGCCCGGTTCCTTTTCCCGCCCCTCTGCTTACCCGCGCCGGTCTTGCTTTGGCGCTCTGTTCCTTTGGCCTTTTTGTCGCGAGGGTGGTTTTCATGAGGCAACTTGGATTTTCTTAGGGTTTTTTTGTTTCAAGTTCTGGCCCGTTGTCCCGAAATTGTTTTTCATGAGACAACTTAGACTAACCCCCTCCTCCCCCTTTTTTTGAAAACGTTTCGCTTCTCACTGAAGAAGCTTCTTCAGAACGGGTTTGGTGGATGAGAATCAGAATGTTTTCGATGGGGGGGACGACAACAACTAAGAAAGTCCAAGTTGCTTTTTGGGACAACCAGGATAAATAACACATTAACAGAGTTGGAAGGGATCTTGCAGGTCATCTAGTCCAACCCCCTGCCCAAGCAAGAGACCCTACATCTGCCTCTACCTAGGATCGAACTGACAACCTTCTGATTGTGAGGGGGAGAGCTCCACCTCTAGGCAAACAGCAGCAGATCTGGGCTGTCTGTGGAGATTCTCACTCATCCAGGTCATGGTTGTCCCAAAAGTGCTTTTCCAAATGGCAACTGGAGTTTGGTTTTGTTTTTGTTTTTTTTCTGGAAGAGGTTTTCCTGAAGTGAAACAAAATCTAGTTGCCTTTGGAAAAAGTTTTTTGGGGGGGATGATCTAGATCAGTGTTTCTCAACTTTGCCAACTTGAAGATGTCTGGACTTCAACTCCCAGACTTCCCCAGCCAGTGAATGCTGGCTGGGGAATTCTGGGAGTTGAAGTCTAGACATCTTCTAGTTGGCAAGGTTGAGAAACACTGATCTAGATGATTGAAAATCTCCCTTAGACATTCTCTACCTGTTGCTTAAATAGGGAAGTGGAGGAGAGGTTGGGGGCAGCAGGGAGGATTTAACTAGGAGCAACCCTAGTTAGTACAACCCAACCCAGTTTATCTAATCTAGGCTTTGTTTATGCTAGCTAGGAACTATTTGAACCGGAGACCAAAGCATCTGAAAAGTCCCAGATAGGTGCAGACCAGGGGTGAAATCCAGCAGGTTCTGAAGAACCGGTAGTGTAAATTTTGAGTAGTTTGGAGAACCGGTAGTGGAAATTTTAGTAGTTTAGAGAACCGGAAAATGTCTGGCTGACCCCAGAGTGGAGAGGGAATGGAGAATTTGCAGTATCCTTCCCCTGCCATGCCCACCAAGCCACACCACAGCCACCAAGCCACGCCCACAGAAATGGTAGTAAACAAAATTGAATTTCACCACTGGCGCAGACACTTCAATCATCCAGGAAGGCAGAGTTCCTAAAATAGGATGGTTTTCCAGAAAAAGGGTGCCTTGGGCAAAGGATCAAGATCCTGCTCCCTTAAATCAAAAATACAGAAAAGTTCCCAAACCAGTTGAGGCTGGTTTCTGAAGTCAGAAAAGGAACAGGTGCTATCATTTAGAAGCCTACTTCATTTGACACAAGCAGGTGGCCACCCGAGGCATCAGAGTTGGAATCATACAAGAAGAAAGGATTTTTCTTATTTTTTAAATATACAAACAACCTCTAATTGGTTTCATTACTATTGCTGTAAGATTGCCCAGGATTGGGATAGAACCCTGAGGTTTTTATTTATTTATTTATTTATTTACTTATGTCAGTGCTAAAATCTTGGTTGAGTTGTCATCTGCAAGAAGAGACCCTTTTGCAGCTATGTGTTGGGCAAAAAGACATCTTACGTTGTCCCAAAGCATCACTAGTTTTGAAAATTAACAGCCCATGGATACCCATGGATTTGAGGAAGCATATTGTGGGGATTCTCACAAATTGACTGCAGTGGTAGGAGGAAACTAAAAAGAAGTTCATACAGTAAACATGGTCAATCATATGCCTATTTGTCCATTTATCAGAAAACAAACTTTCTTGACTCTTTTCTAAATACTTTCTCCTGTGTTCTACAGTTGACTTTAGAAGAGGATATTTATAGCTCAGAGTTGAATGAACTGTACGGTCTCTAGTGCTCTCTGAGGCCAGTGGTTTTCTTGCAGACATTTCATTAGCAAACTAGCACTGATGATGTAAATAATAAAATGTGGTACTAAAATGTCTTCAAGAAAACCATCAAGCTCAGAGAGCACCAAGGATCCCACAGTTGACTTTGCTTTCTTTCCAGGCTGGTGGATGGGCTGGACTACAAGCAGTCCTTGGGTTACAACCACTCACTTAGTGACTGTTTAAAGTTAAGATGTTGATTTCTGATGTTCTCTATTAGCTTCCCATAAGAAAAGTCAATGGGGAAGCTGGTAGGAAGTTGAAAATTATGATCACATGAGGTCCTTGCCTTGCTTAAAAACATATGCGATCCTTGCAAGCAACAATAACCGGGACTCCCAGAATCGCTGTTACTAAGCAATGTGATCGTGTTACATTATATTTTACAGCCATGTCACTTACCAATGGAATTCCTGGTTCCAATAGCTGTCTGATTCGAAGACTACCTATAGCAGGGATGGCGAACCTTTTTCGCCTCAGGTGCCAAAAGCACACACACTCGCGCTATTGTGTGCGCTCATGTGCCCATACCCATAATTTAATGCCTCCCATGCCATGTCACCTGACCATGCACACATGATACCCCCTGCTGCACCGCGCATGTGCATACGGCTTTTTTGGAGCCTGGGGAGGGCAAGAAATGGCCCAACACACAAACTGGAAGTTCAGGAATGGATTTGCAGGTTGCCGGTTGGGCTATTTTTCTCCCTCTGGAGGCTTCAGGAGGGCAAAAACTGGCCGAAAATCAAGGTGGCCAGCATGCTCATGTGCGCTGGAGCTGACAGGGTAATGCCTTGCGTGCCCTCGGAAATGGCTTCGCGTGCCACCTATGCCATAAGTTCGCCATCACGGACCTATAGCGTCCACCATTTTTTACTTTCTAAGAAAATAAGATGTGTGTTTTAAATCAATTCAACTTCACTCGGTTCTTTTTATTTTTTCTGAATATGTGTGCATTTAAAATTTTATTTCCCTTCTGTTGCCCAAAGTGATATAAAAGTAAAGGTAAAGGTTCCCCTCGCACATATGTGCTAGTCATTCCCGACTCTAGGGGGTGGTGCTCATCTCTGTTTCAAAGCCGAAGAGCCAATGCTGTCTGAAGACATCTCTGTGGTCATGTGGCTGGCATGGCTAAACGCCGAAGACGCATGGAGCGCTGTTACCTTCCCACCAAACGTGGTTCCTATTTTACATGCTTTTGAACTGCTAGGTTGGCAGAAGCTGGGGCAAGTAATGAGAGCTCACTCTGTTATGTGGTGCTAGAGATTCGAACTGCTGACCTTTCTGATAGACAAGCTCAGCGTGGAAAAGCAGTGCAGAATTTAGGCCAGAGAGTGGCCATCTGATGGTTGCTGTCTGCAGGGCTAGATAAATGCCAAACAATGCTGCCTCCCACCTTCCATTGCTTAACGCAGGGGTCTCCAACCTTTGCAACTTTAAGTCTGAAGGACTTCAGCTCCCAGAGTTCTCCAGCCAGCTTTGCTGGCTGGAGAAGTCTGGGAGCTGAAGTCCTTCAGACTTAAAGTTGCAAAGGTTGGAGACCCCTGGCTTAACGGACAATATATTAAGATTCACTAAGTGCTGACAGCTACAGTTGTGTGAAATAGTTAAGGATATATAGCTACAAGGAAAATACTTGGTGCTGCTGCCTTCCCTTGGTGCCCAAAGCACATACATACATATTTTGCTTAATGTTTAACCCAGGGCTGGCTGTGCCCCCCCCCCCCCCCAAATTTCACAGTGGCTCCTTTTAGCATTTACTAACTCACTGCTGTACCTGAAATGATTGGAGTCGAATTGATTTAAAACACAGGTCTTCTCTTCTTAGAAAGTAAAAAATGGTGGATGCTGTAGGTCAGGGGTATCAAACTCATGTCGCCATGACAGCATCATGTGACATATCAAGACTCCCCCCCCTCCTTCGTTAAATTGGGTATGGGTGTGGCCAGCGCATGATGCATCTGGCCCGTGGGCCGGGAGTTTGACAGCCCTTCTGTAGGTAGTTCCCAAGTTAAGTAGCTATTGGAACCAGGAATTCCAGTGCTAAGAGACACAGTTGTAAAATATAATGTAACATGATCACATTGCTTTGTAAGAGCAGCTGCTGTTGCTCGCTAAGATTGCACACGTTTGTAAGGACCTCCTATGACCATAACTTCCTCAGCCATCTCATAGCATAAGTCTTGTGATGTGGCTCCCACTTCCTGCATGCTGGAGTCAAGACTACCCTCGCAGGCCTCTTAGACAGAATGAGGTGCCCAGTTGAGGGTGGAAGAAAGAAGCAACAGCAGCATTTTAGAGATCAGATTTTTGCATGTCAACTTGCTGGCCTGACCCCTTATTTTTTATTTATTTTTTTATTTGCTGCTCTCAGCAGTTGAGTTGGCTGAATGTTGAAGAAGTCCAGACCCCAATTGGCAAGACAGAGCTATTCCTGTTCAAAATCGTATTTTGATTTGCCTTCTAAAGAGAGGAGAGAAAAAGAGGGGTTAGGACCAGAATCTAAAAGTGTCTGGCTCAGTGGTGGGATACTGCCGGTTTAACAACTGGTTCGGTGATCACATGTTTCATGTGCCGCGCATGCATGCACATTTTTACCAAAACTTACCTTCCACGTTGCTTCTTGGGGAGTAACACATCTGAGGCACAGCAATCCGCTCTGCCACGCTAATCAGCTGAGAGGCTATAGGTAAGTAAAGCGCAAGGGCGGGCAGACCAACCTGATCATCAGAGTGGTGATCGGTTCGCTCTCAGCTGATCATCGGAGCTACTGGTTTGCCCAAACCGGTTGAATCCCACCTCTGGTCTGGCTGCATCAAAGCTCTGATGTGGTAGAAAACACAGTCCAAGGACCAGTTTCCATTGCTTGTAGGTTCAGCTGGGAAATGGAAGAAAAGTCTTTTATCTCAAGCAGTATAACTGTTTTGGTTTCACCCAACTATGGTCTGACAAAGAGAGATGGGAATGCAGCAATCTCATGACCAATGACTCAATTCCCACAAACACACCCACTGCTGAACAAACAACTTGGCGATTCTACAAATGCATAGCAGATGTGCTGTGGATGCATATTGTGGACCGTGTAGTAAGGCAGTAGCTGGGGATCCTTCCTTCCTCTTGTTTTCTCCATTTTTCTTCTGACTTGTGGCCATATCTGACTCTGGTGAATTCATATCTGCTCTGCCATTATACAGTTTGATCCTCATGTAACACGTTAAAAGAATGGTGCAGATGTTTTTCAAGTGTTACACCTTGTTAAGTGTGGTGGGAAGGCAAGGATAAGCCTCCAGACTTCGTCTTCTCCATTCCAACTCTCCATGTTGAAGGAGCATCTAGCCTGGCACCTGAAAACATGGTTAACATATAACCTCAGGTCTTCTTTAACAGGGAAAGGTGGGTGCGTATGAGTCAGCATAAGCAACTCTGACAAAGCTACTAATGAAAAGAAGAACATCTCTTGAAGTTAAGGCTGCCCTAATCTGTTGCCCTTCAGGTGTGTTTCGGTTACAGATACCAGTATTGCCAGCCAGCATGGCTAATGACCTCCCAAAAGTATCTGCATTACATCAGTTTTGGAAATGCTGCTCTGATTCATTTTTGTTTTTAATTAGCCCTTGAAGTTGACCAAAGAGTTTCATGTATATTAAGTCAATTGCCCTAAAGCCATTTTATAAGGTTTATGTTAATTTTTACTGTACATTTTGTACTATGTAATAAAATTATTGTTATAGCTATCTTATCTGGTAGGGCACGATCAGTATCATCTGAAACTGCTGAAGCATTCTGTGTCCAAATTTGCCACACCAGTTAAGGTTTCCTAATACATCTTAATGGAATGGATTCTTTCCTAATGCCATAATCTATAATATGTACCACAGTTTGGTCCATCATAGTAAACAAAAGCTAAAGCTTTATGACTTTGCCCAATCTATGAACCCAACGGTATGTCCCCTGAGAGTTTGTGGATGTCCTTCAGAGGTGGTATTCAGCCGGTTCTTTCTGGTTCTGGAGAACCAGTAGCGGCGGCTGTGGGAGGCTTTGCCCACCCGCCCTGATGTAATGCGCGAGCACTATGCATTCGCAGAAGGTGCGCACTCACATTTGTGAACTGGTAGGGAAGGTAAGTGAATTCTACCACTGATGTCCTTGAGGACATTTGTACTCTGAGGTTTTACTTTAGAGCAGGGCTGCCAAATTCCTGGCCCACAGGCCAGATGCGTCATGCGCTGGCCATGCCCATGCCCTGTTTAGCGAAGGGGGAAAAAGTTCCAATATGTAACATGGCCACGCCGTGATGATGTGAGTTTCACACCCCTCCTCTAGATTAGTTTTTATTCACTTTTATACATTTGGAAAGACTGAAATTACCTGATTCTCACCACCACCCTTCCTCCCAAACTAAGTTTGTCTGTGATCATATGGTAAGAGATTTCCTTGGGTCCTGGGTGTATAAATGTCAGCAGCTGAAGAGCTGCATCAGGCTTTCTGTAGCAGTAATAGTTTTATTTAATATATGCTTATTTATAATGAAGTACAATGCACAGGATAAAATAGAAAGTGATGCGTAGGGGGATAGATTTCGGATTGTAGCATGAGAAACATGCACAAAGAAGTAAGGGCCACTTAAGTTTTGAAAACTTAAGATTTCCTAGAAACTAGTAGTACTGTATATTGAGGATCATACTCCAAAGGTGGACTAATACCATATATTTTAGTACAGGAAGTCATTAATGTTAAGGAGTAAAATGGATGTTTTTAACAAGGCCATCCAACAACCATTTTGCTGCCCATTTCCCTTCCCCCAAGATACAAAACCCCCCATGTTTGGCCCCACCATCTTGAGGGGGGAAACTAGCAGGATATCAACAATCCCCATTCATCAATTTTGCACCCCTGATCTAGACACAAAACTGCATTGTATTCACTACCGTGTTTCCCCGAAAATAAGACAGGGTCTTATTTTATTTGACCCTTGAAATAAGCGCTTGGCCTTATTTTTGGGGACGTCTTATTATTTTTGAGGTACAGGAGGTGGCGAGTGTGGTCACCTTATGGCTGCTGCTGCATTGCAATATTTTCGGGGAGGGTTTATTTTCAGGGGAGGGCTTATTTTAGCGCATGCGCTCAAAAGCCAAATTGGGCTTGTTATCCAGGGAGGTCTTATTTTCAGGAAAACTGGAAAGTACAAGTCCTATCTAATTCAGCATGTCTGAGGTTCAGGATTTGAGTTAAATCTCTTCCCCAGCCGACTATTTTGAGTCCTTTTTGCATGCTTTTGTCCCAAAGCCACTATCATTGTTTGTTACCTTTTGCCTTATTTGTATAGTGTGCGGTTGTACAGTTTATTGACCTACAAAAAGACGTTGCTGTTCTGTAGCAATGAATCCAACGTTCCTTCAAAACCAGAGTCTAAAGGTTCACTCCTATTTCCTATAGATTGCCTCCACAATGACATGCCAGTTTTGAACTTTGCACACATATTTGCTAGAGAACTTTAGCACAATAAGGATCAGGGTGTTTGCATAAATACCGTATTTATCCAAACGGAGTTTTGATGTCATGTTGTTATGGAACCTGTCACATGATGTGTTCTGACTTCTTCAGCTTTGAGGTGTGAAGACTAGAGGAGAAAGCATTTCCTTCCCATGAACCTCCTACCAAATCTGGTGCTCTGTGCAAGAGAGGGAGTTAGTTAGTTAGTTAAATTTTAGTTAAATTTAAATTTATTAACCGCTCCCTCTCCCCACAGGGACTCGGGGCGGTGCACAGGGAGAATAAAAACAATAAATATACAAATACATACCAATTTAAAAACAGATTAAATTAATTCCTGTGCTAAAATCCCATCATACAATCATATCATGCAGCTACATAAGTTTGAACCTTATTTATAGCCTTGCCTTTAGAACGCCAGATCTATTAATTCAGTTGTAAGCTCACACTTCATTCTTTCTTCTTTTTTAAAGGCTGCTTCTAGCTTTCTGGGATAAAAAGAAGAATAAATATCAAACAAAACTATTGGTTAGGTCTGATAAAATGAAAGAAAAACACTGAGGAGCTTTATTTATTTATTTGTACGCCACTTAATTATTTTTGTGAATAACTCAAGGTGATGAACCAGAGGTGGTATTCAACAGGTTCTGACCAATTCTGGAGAACCGGTAGCGGAAATTTTGAGTAGTTCGGAGAATCGGTAAATACCACCTCTGGCTGGCTCCGCCCCCATCTGTTCTCTGCCTCCAAAGACCCAGCTGATCGGGAGGGAATGGAGATTTTGCAGTAACCTTTCCCTGCCACGCCCACTAAACCATGCCCACCAAACCATGCCCACAGAACCAGTAGTAAAAATTTTTGAATCCCACCACTGTGATGAACATATCCAAGACAATTTCCTCCTCCTATTTCCTCCCACAATAACCATACTCCTTATGAGGTGGGTTGAGCTGAGAGTGAATGACTGGCCCAAGGTCACCCAGGCAGCTTTTCATGCCTAAGGATAACATGAAGCATTATCAGGTAGGCCATATAGCAAATGGACAAATGTAAATCCTATTTATTAGCTTGAAATCTTTTGGGGGCAAAAAAGGAGGTGCAAGTTAATCTTGCTTCTAGGCCTGGGCAAAAAGGCCAAAATCACTCTTGGATTTTTTTTTGTTTATTTTTGTTTTAGTATCAGGGGCAATTATATATAATTTGTATTGAGAATTTTTTACATCAGTAAAAGATAAATGGAAATAAAAATATGAAAAATAAAATAAAATGTGCACAAAGTAAAACAGGAAGTAAGAAAGGGAAAGGAACAAGAAGTCAAAAATATAAGTGACTCATGACCTTCTTGTCAACAATGGTTAAAAACAAACTTATTTCCCATCACTTCTCAATCATCAAATCAATTAAACATCACTGCACTTTTTTTCCCATTTTGAGCAAAAAGTCCATAAAAGGTTTCCAGTCTTCTAGAAAAAATACGGTATTTATTACTTTGTCCAAACAAATGAGTTTTGCCATTTCTGACAATCCTGACAAATTCACAACCCATTATTCCATTGTGGGAGTTTTACTATTCCTCCATTGCTGTCCATATAGCAGGTATTCCTCAACTTACAACCATTAATTTAGTGACCGTTCAAAGTTACAACAGGACTAAAAAAGTGACCATTTTTCACACTTATGACCATTGCAGCATCCTCAGGGTCATATGATCAAAATTCAGCTGCTGGCATGTATTTATGACGGCTGCAGTGTCCCGGAGTCTATTATGACCCCCTTTTCCATCCTCCTGACAAGCAAAGTTAATGGGGAAGCTGGATTCACTTAACGACTGTTACTAACTTCACAACTGCAGTGATTCACTTAACAACCGGTTAAGATTGCAAAATGTGGCAAAAATTCACTGAACAACTATCTTGCTTAGCAATGGAAATGTTGGGTTCAATTGTGGTCATACGTTGAAGGCTACCTGCTAAACAATCTTGCTGCAATTACCATATATCAGCGATGGCGAACCTTTGTAGGCTCACGTGCCATAAGGGGGGGAGCGCAGGGGGAGTCATGTGCCGGCGTGCCGCACCCATAATGCAATCCACGTGCCCCCAGTGACTTCCGATTTGCTCGTAGCGTCATTTTTAGTCCTCCGGAACCTTCAGAGAAGCTCCTGAAGTCTCCGGAGGGCCTCTGGGGGGTGGGGCTCCCTGTTTTTGCCCTCCCCAGCAGTGGTGGGTTTCTGCAGGCTCGCACCTACTCGCAAGAGCCGGATGGTGAAATTTAGAGAACCGGTGAGAGGGGGTTTCACCGGCGGACCCAAAAGTAAGTCTGGCCTGCCGCTGCTAGTAACCCAATGGGAAGGAAAGGAAAGGAAGGCAGAAAGTAAGAAAGGAAAGAAAGGAAAGAAAGAAAGAAAGAATTTATCACAATTGAGCCCAAAATTTTGGTTGCTAAGCAAGAGCGTTGTTAAATGAGTTTCACCACATTTTACAAGTTGGCCATTCCCACCCTGTCACATGACTGCCAAACCACGCCCACAAAATAGGCCACACCTAGAGAGTAGGTTCTAAAAAAATGTGAAACCCACCACTGCTCCCCAGGCTCATATAAAAGCCTAGGGAGGGTGAAAAATGACTTTAAAAATGGCTGAAACAGTTGGCCAGCACACGCATACGTACTAGCCAGCTGACAGGGCAACGCCTCGCGTGCCCTGCCAAATGGCTCTGTGTGCCACAGGTTCGCCATCACTGCCATATATAATATCAATCTCCTAGTTCTTTTTGTTTTTCAGTATTGATTTTTAAAATCCCTTGTATCATGATATGTATTTTGAATCCCAAATTTTATTAGTTCTTCACAAGTCCACTATGTAAAATATCCCTTCACAGTTTTTTCATTCCAATCTTGACTTGAAGTACCTTTATATATCTTTAATATATATGCCTCATTTTATGTATGTATTTCTTTTCCCGTGTAAGATTGAGATTGTCTTGGCAACATTTCAGCGAGGTCCCACTCGCCATCTTCAGGCTGGTGTTTTCGGCTTCGTGCTTGTGCGAGTAAAGCATGGTTGGAGCTTCTGTCTTTCTATAAATCTTGGTGTGTATGTGTTTGTGGAGTGCTGGCTTTGTTGCTGTAAGTGGGTTGATTGGCTGTGGTGGGATTCGGCCCATTCGCACCTATTCGGGAGAACCGGTTGTTAACCTTCTAAGCAGTTCGGAGAACCGGTTGGTGGAAGAAATCTCATTTTGGTTTTTTCCACTTTACAGGGCTAATCCTGTAAGGAAGGCAGGAAGGAAACATTCTGGTATTTCTAGTCTAATATTTATTGCCCTGATTACAGAAACTGCCTCTCTGGTTAACCCTTATTACATTGTAACAGCTAAGGCGAAGCACCCATTGATGTGAGTGATGTTGAGTTGGCCACGCCCACACGGTCACATGACCTCCGAGCCCCGCCTACCCAGCTGGTCATTAGGGCAGAGAACCGCTTGTTAAATTATTTGAATCCCACCACTGGTGTAGTTGCATCATGATATATATATCTTAAATTGTAACACCTTGTGACTTTCATCCCATTTACCCACACATTCTCTTCCGTTTATCCATCTGTATTTTATAACCAAAATTCATAGTCCATTTTATCATGCAGTCTTTAAATTGTTCTAGTTTTCTTTCAAACCTCAATAAAAATTATATATATTTTTCTAACTGCATCATCATTTGTACCTGAAGGTAATCCTCAACTTACAACACTTCTTTTAGTTACCATTCAAAGTTACAATGGCACTGAAAAAGTGACTTATGACCATTTTTCACACTTGCGACCTTTGTAGCATCCCATGCTCATGTGATCAAAATTCAGATCCTTGACAACTTATGACCATTGCAAAGTCCCACGATCATGTGATCACCTTTGGTGACCTTCTGACAAGCAAAGTCAATGGGGAAGCCAGGTTCACTTAACATCCGGGTTACTAATTTATCAACTGCAGTGATTCACATAACAACTGTGGCAAGAAGGGTTGTAAAATGGGTTCAAAACTCACTTAACAACAGAAATTTGGTACTCAATTGCGGTTGGAAGTCAAGGATACATGAAATTCACTTTCAAATTCCATCTTATGCTGTGTGATTCCAGTTACTTTTTTTTAACCTAGCTTTCTCTGCATCTCAACTCCACTGAAAACTCAACACTTGGCAGTCTGCAGTGAAGCACCGAAGAAGGGTTGACTTGCATTGATCAGCTTTTTACAAAAAGGCTTACGTAGAAAAGCACTAAAGCAGGGGTCTCCAACCTTTGCAACTTTAAGTCTGAAGGACTTCAGCTCCCAGAAGTCCTTCAGACTTAAAGTTGCAAAGGTTGGAGACCCCTGCACTAAAGGGTCAGAGAAGTGGCCAAAATGCCACAGCTATTCAGGTTCAATCAATGGAAGTGTTTTGTTTCCTTATAGAGGAGCAGTGGTGGGTTTCTGCAGGCTCGCACCTACTCGCGAGAGCCGGTTGGTGAAATTTAGAGAACCGGTGAGAGGGGGTTCCACCGGCGTACCTGGAAGTAAATCTGGCCCGCCGCTGCCAGTGACCCAACGGGAAGGAAAGGAAAGGAAAGGGAAGGGAAGGGAAGGATAGGAAGGAAGGAAGGAAGGAAGGAAGGAAGGAAGGAAGGAAGGAAGGAAGAATTTATCATCACAATTGAGTCCAGAATTTTGGTTGCTAAGCAAGAGCGTTGTTAAATGAGTTTCACCACATTTTAAAAGGTGGCCACTCCCACTCTGTCACATGACTGCCAAGCCACGCCCACAAAAATAGGCCACACCTACAGAGTAGGTTCTAAAAAATTTGAAACCCACCACTGTAGAGGAGGGTGTTCAGGGAATCACCTTGGAATTTGATCACCCCATCAAAGCTTTCCACTACCGTAATAATTTCACACCCTGGAAACTCATGCGTCAAGCACTTCTGGTTTGTTAAATAAATGCTTATTACAGAAAACGTTGCAGCAATCAACATGCCTGTGGCTCTGATATTTGGCTACACAGTTATTGCTTCTTTTTCTGTTGACGTTGTCACATCTTCAAATTTTTAATGTATGAGGATGCCAGCTAAGCAACAGTGTGGCTTAATCTATGTGTGTTTCTTAATGGCTGAGCGGAGATTTCAAGTTGATTGGTCTCAGGTGTGTTTTTTTTTTAAAAATGCATGTATTCTATAAAACCAAATTTGCCTCCGTTAAAGATGAAAAGGTGTGGGTAGAACATGCGATGAATCCTAGGACCCAAAATAGTATTAAAATAGTATTTAAAAGCACCCCTCACTACCTTGATGTTATATTAAAGTATTTAAATGTGCTGAGTTGGTAATTCTTTATAATTTCTGTGAGAAATGCATATAAATACAAGAGATTAATGAATATCTGATGAACATGAATATGAAAAATTGCCAATTAAGTAACATATAACACATTAAGATTCCAGAAAAAAAAAGATGAGGTGCATGAAGTAGAAGATACTTTGCTTAGATTTGGCAAAGGACTTAAATTTTAAATATTTTTAATATATATATGTGTGTGTGTGTGTGTATGCATTAAATATAATTCAGTCTTATTAAGACATACAGCCGATTGAAAGAATCTTTGAGTGAGGCCACAAAGTAATGAACTCTGGTATAGTTCATACTACTACACCAATTTTACATATGCCCTTACTGTGCAACAGGAAGATGGATGTGCTAAGGCTAGCTAAAGAATAGAATACAGAATGCAAGAGTTGGAAGAGACCTTGGAGGTGTGCTAGTCAGTGGTGGCTTCCTACCGATTCAGACCAGTTTGGCCGAACTGGTAGTGGTTTGGCCAAACTGGTGGCCTGGGTCGCTGGAACTGGCAATGACCCAAGCCTGCCATGCCCCTGAACTGGTTCTCCTACGGCGGCACCATCTTGAATTTCAGTTCTGCGCATGCTCAGAACAATTTTCATTGCACAAATTTAATTTGTTTTCATTTTTTAATGTTTGGCGCATGCGCAGACCTATTTATGACCAAATGTGAATGCGTGTGCGGAAATTTTTTGCGCACACCGAAACGGTAGTAATGCAGGACGCAACCCACCCCTGATTCTTGTCCGGTGGTGGGTTGCAGGCGGTACGTCCTGGTCCGGGCGTACCAGAGCCTGCCTGGAGTACTGAATACCGTTACGGTACGGTGCTCTGGAGGGGCCACCCTCCCTCCCTCGCTTCTTACCTGTCCTTTATGCCTTTGGCGCTTCCGCGCATGCACATGGCACATAAGGCACCTGTGCAATGCTCCGCTGTGCAGCTAGAGCGTTGTGGAGGCTTGCGGAAGCGTTGCAGGCAAGTACAATGTATGCATGCACCGTGCGCTTCTGGGTGCATGTGGGTGACACCAGGGCCGTTCCAACCATACTGGTTGGAACGGAATCCGGAACCCATCACTAGTCCAACCCCCTGCTCAAGCTTGGAGCTGCACCATTCCATGTTACATCACCTGAAATCCAAATGTAACCAATCATGGGAAAAAGCAGCCACCAATTGCTATATAGAATGGGCAAATGTTTGTAAGGTCTGAGTGCTCAGTCTATTGATTTTTGTCCCCTATTTTTTCCACTAAAAGACTTTCATTCTACAACCCTAACAACCACAAGAGGGCAGCAAACAGAAAATTTCTCTCATCATCAAATTGCCAAGGTTGAGGAAAAAAAGAGTTTGATTCTCTTAGCTGCCATCTAGTGGCCATCTGGATTTGGACAACCACTAGATAAGATTTGCAACATGAAAAATCACTTCTATTGATTCTGGTATTACATTGGAACATTCATAAAAAAGCAGGCAAAGGAAGCGCTATTTTGAAGTCTTAATCTATACCAGGTGGCATTGTAGAATGGAGTGAACTTTTTCAAAAAAGAGAAATTGGGAGCCATGTGTTCCTTTCCTGATGTTCTCCATCTGGGAAGCTGTGCCTTTTTGTTGCCCAGAAAACATCAGCTAGTTGAGTCAGGCACAAGCAAGTCAGCTTCAAGGTTTCACATCTACATCCAGTCTGAAGGGGACGCGATTGCTCAGGGGTTAAAGATGCTGAGCTTGTCAGCTGACAGCCCGAGTTCAAGACCCAAGTGCCACGTGACTGGTGAACTCCTGTTATTTGCCACAGCTCCTGCCCACCTAGCAGTTTGAAAGCATGCAAATGGGAGTAGATCAGTAGTGGGATTCAAATGTTTTTACTACAGGTTCTATGGGTGTGGCTTGGTGGGCGTGGCAGGGGAAGTATACCGTAAAATCTCCATTCCCACCCCATTCCAGGGGAAAGGTTACTACAAAATTCCCATTCCCTTCCCACTACAGGGGAAGGATACTGCAAAATCTCCATTCTCTCCCCATTCTAGGGGAAAGGTTACTACAAAATTCCCATTCCCTTCCCACTCCAAGGGAAGGATACTGTAAAATCCCCATTCCCTCCCCACTCCAGGGGAAGGATACTGTAAAATCTCCATTCCCTCCCCATTCTAGGGGAAAGTTTGCTACAAAATTCCCATTCCCTTCCCACTCCACGGGAAGGATACTGTAAAATTCCCATTCCCTCCTCACTCCAGGGGAAGGATACTGTAAAATCCTCATTCCCTCCTGATCAACTGGGACTCGGGAGGCAGCGAATAGATGGGGGTGGGGCCAGTCAGAGGTGGTATTTACCGGTTCTCTGAACTACTCAAAATTTCCGCTACTGGTTCTCCAGAACTGGTCGGAACCTGCTGAATACCACCTCTGGAGTAGATGCTGTGGCCTAGAGGTTAAGCTCTCGCCTCCCAATCAGGCGATTGTGAGTTCAATTCTAGGTAGAGGCAGATGTAGGGTCTCCTGCTTGGGCAGGGGGTTGGACTAGATGACATCTAGATGACTAGATGACACTTCCAACTCTGTTAATCTGTTAATCTGTAAAAAAAAAAGGTACCACTTCAGTAGGAAGGTAACATCATTCCCTGTGCCTCAGCAATAGTCATGCTGGCCACATGACCACAGAAAAGTCTTCAGGCAATGCTGGTTCCCTCAGCTAATAAATGGAGATGAACACTGCCCCTGGCATCAGATACGACTGGAAAAGGAAAACCTTTATCTTTAAGCTCAGTCCATGACCCAATCTTGTAAAAAGGGAGAAGAGAAGATAAGGAAGCAGCTGTGGAACAGGGATCTGTTTTCCTCAGTGCCACAGCAACACTGTAGAATACACACTGAGCTCAGGAACCAGACAAAAGGGATAGTTCCATAGCAGATCTGGGAGACAATGTTAGTCATATAGATTCCCCCCCACAACTGCCTCAAACCTTGTTTCATCCCTCATGTGTTGTCAGATTGCGGCTTTTTCAATTTCTCAGGGAAAACACTATTTTCATACTGGAACATGTTGGGATGCTTCAGTCTGCCTCAGCAGGGAGCTGCTGACGAGGTGTCCTCAGCAAACAGTAAGTGGGATGTTTCTTTGCTGTTGAGTTATAGTGCTAACCACCCACTTTGAGTCTGCAGAGATGAAATCAATGTGCTGTGCCCATGGCTGATTCCTATTCTGCCTCTTTTGCCTCTGTCCTCAATCGCTCCCAATCACCTGATTGCCCTAGAAAGTTAACCCATTTTAGGCATTGTTGGCTCTAGTTGGACTGTATCAGAATGAGAGAGAAAATACTACTGTAGCCGCAGTTACATAGCATGGATGGCTTCATAGGCTGCAGAGGAGATGAAGGCAACGTTGTGGGAAAGCAGAAGAAAGTGGATGCGTCCAGGGCATATATGTGCTGTGGTTAGATGCAAGCAGAGACGTGGTCTTACCATTACTGATCATCACTGCCTAAGGACACTGATTTGATTTTGATTTTATTTGATTTGATTTTTATACCGCACCTATCTCCCAGAAGGGACCTCCCTGAGTCCCAGAAGGGACTCAGGGCGGTGCACAGGAAGTTAAAAGCAGACATACAAACATATAAACAAATACAACTACAATATTAAAATCTGATTAAATTTGAAAATAGCCTGTGCTAAAAATACAACTAAAAGTTACCAAAAATTAAAATCAATTTAAAACTCAGTCTGTGAGAATGATCTCGGGGTCTAAGCTTGGCTGGCTAGGTGAAAGAAATGGGTCTTGAGATGTTGGCGGAAGAGGCAGAGGTCCGTGGTGGTCCGGAGTTCGGGGGGTAGGTCGTTCCAGAGGGCTGGACCCACCACAGAGAAGGCCCTTCCCCTGGGGGTTGCCAACTGGCACTGTTCGGCAGACGGCACCCGGAGAAGGCCCTCTCTGTGGGAGCGAATCAGCCGAAGGGATGTATGCGGTAGGATGCGGTCCCGCAAATAACTAGGCCCCGTGCCATGGAGCGTTTTAAAGATGGTTATCAGCACCTTGAAGCGCACGTGGAAAGCTACAGGTAGCCAGTGCAACTCGCGCAGGAGAGGTGTTACATGGGAATGCCGTGAGGCTCCCAAGATCCCCCGCGCTTTCATCTTTAAATCTCAAGGATTTCAAGGCTCTAAAAGAGGTAAACCTACTCTCAGCTACTTCTCTTCTGAGGCCTACAAAATAGGTAATAGCAGATATCAAGGTTATAGCTAATCTAACTATCCCAGACACATGTGGATGGACAATTTGTTCCCTCTAGAATCTCCAGAGTTGCCACTGAATAGGAATGTTGCTCGGCTACATCAACATTTTCACCATCCCTGGGCTCCGGAAGCTGTCTGGAGGCTGGAAAGGGCCCATTTCTGGCCTTCTGGAACCTCTGAGAGGCCCATTTTTCACCCTCCCCAAGCCTCCATGCAAGCCCTTTACTTACTTGGCATGCAAAATGGGCCGCATGGAGACTCCTGGGAGGAGGGAGGGCAGACCCAGCAGGAGTGGGAGGGTTCACCTTTGGGGGTTCACCGAATCATGCAGAATCTTTACTAGAGGATTGCCCAAATCCAGGGGTAAACCCAGAGCAGCCCACCGCTGATTGCCTCCATTTCTGGTTACCATGATGCAAAAAAGATGTTTATACTCTAGAAAGAGTACAGAGAAGAGCAACAAAGATGATTAGGGGACTGGAGGCTAAACTGTATGATGAACAGTTGCGGGAATTAGGTATATAGTATAACAGAGAAAATGTTGATAGCAGTCTTCCAGTACTTGAGGGGCTGTCACAGAAGGGGTCAAATTATTCTCCAAAATACAAAGGCAGGATAAGAAGCAACCAATGGAAGCTTATCAAAGAGAGAGGCAACCTAGAACAGGGCTTGGCAAACTTAAACAAAGAGCCATTTGGACCCATTTCCCACGGAAAAGAAAACACCGGGAGCCACAAAACGTTTCCCGTGCCTGACTATTTCCTGAGTGGCCAGAAAACTAGTATATATAATTGAATTAAACATTGTGTTTTCTTCTGAAACTTTTCTTTTTTTGGATATAACCATGGTTGGCCTATCGGGGGTTCAAAAATCCAATAAATCATGTGCCAGTGGGTGCCTCACATTGGCGGTTGTGATGCATATTTTGAGCAACAGGGAGCCGCAGCAGAGGGATTAAAGAGCCACATGCGGTTCCAGAGCTGCAAATTGCTGACCCCTGACCTAGAATGAACTCCTTCATTTGTGTTTCTTCTCACAAGTGAGTGGAGTGGAGAGGAAGATGAATGAATATCTAGTAGATGCCATCATTTGGGATTTGCAAGAGTCACATTCCAAAGATGCTTGCAAGTGGTTCTGTGTCAGCTTAGAAAGATGTCCCAAATCCTCCAGAGCTCTGTCCTCAGCCCAGGATGTTCATAATTTTAACAATTAATTTTAGGGTGAAATGAAAGGGAAAACTTGATAAATTCGCAGATATCATCCCCATCTCTTAGCTACTTTCTAAAATGATGTCCTTTATGCATATCTATTAGAATAAAAAAAGCAATTCAGATTACAAATCACCAATTCTTTTTTTTAAAGAATTAGGAATCTTAAGAATTCCTAACTCTACTCCTATTTTATCTTCTTCTGGGGGAGATACACTATCACCTATTCATGGTTATCCCCAACCAGATTTCTGAATATAGACAGGGGCTGGAATAACATCCCAGTTAGCTGGATGGCAGTACTTACGAAACTTTAATGGATCTGCAAAAAATTAAGCTGTCTAGGTGATTGTAGCCTAGACTGGAAAGTTTTTTTTTTAACTCCAAAAAGATAGCATTGAAACACCATTTCCCAAACAGTTATTGTTGTCCCCAAATCTTGATAAATAACAAATGTTTCCATACTATCACTAAGAGTTGAGCTCAGCACAAAACAACTTTACTTTTTAATGTCACCTCTACCAGAGTAGTTTTTGTTGTTAAGTGAA
The DNA here is from genome assembly GCA_039707465.1 of Rhabdophis nuchalis. Classification (NCBI taxonomy): domain Eukaryota; kingdom Metazoa; phylum Chordata; class Lepidosauria; order Squamata; family Natricidae; genus Rhabdophis; species Rhabdophis nuchalis. The sequence continues at coordinate 147,281,286 of CM077644.1, read as the reverse complement.
AAGGTTTTCAAATAACTTTCTTCTCTAGATAATAAACAAGTCAGTCATAGCAGAGTTCATCATTGCCTAAAAGCACTAACATTCAGAATGTAACTTTCTTTTCTTTTTTTCCCCCAAAGGGGAAGAATAATGACTATATGTTTTGTCACATAACTCAGATACTAAAATAGCAAACTTTTCCCTTCCCTCCGCTCCCCTCCTGCCTTCTCCTCCCCTCCTGTTACAATCTTCAATTACAGCTCAATTTTTAAAATGCAAACTTTTAAAGAGCTAACTTTTCCCTTTCCCTCTTCCCCTTTTTTCCACTTTTGACAATTGTTCCTTGTTCCCCTTGTGGACATATGAATACAAGAATTCAAATTGGCATACTTCTTGACACTGTAATGACAAGATACATTTAAATACAGCGTGAAAAGCCCTGCTTTCAATTTTTTCCCCAGTCACTGGATGGCCCCAGGTAAGCCAAAGGTGCTTGCTAAGCCTCCACCCCTTACTCAAATATTAATATGGCAGAGGATGATTGCATTGTAAGGATAGAATGACTCATACTTGACAAGCCCTTGGAACACATTCAATTACCTGATTCCAGATAAGGTTCCTAGTCAGTTTTCACTTCCCTTAAAGATGACAAGCGCACAGTATGGCAACGCTTCTGGGCCTGCCTTTGCACCCAAGTAGCTTTTGATCAGCAACTTAACATATTCTCTGTGCTATAACTAATGGCAGCTGAATTTGCCTTGCCCAGATCTGCCCTTTTGAAAATCAAACCATGTCTAAAATAAATCAGATTGATGTCATGCACTTGTTGGAGTCAGGAGGCATCTTAGAAGCTGTGTAATCTCAGTGCCTTCATGGATGTGGCTCCCTTCCACTGTTAGACAGACCGAAGCAACTGGTGACTGGAGGAGAAAGACGAGGAATAGTAGAAAGGTATTGGAAGACAGTTTAATATCCTTTACGCAAACTAGAACTGATGATGTTAACCAGTTGGGTAACGAAACGTCAACAAGAAAACAACCAAGTTCTAAACACCCAACAAGATGCAGTGTTCTCTGCCATGCAGCTCTGCTTCCAAGTTAGCCTTTTTGCCTGAAATTCGGGGCATACACACTAGAAAGGAGATCCTAATGTCCACGTGGACAGCAAACTCACACGGGCTCAGATGTAGGGTGTCATCTCAGTAAATTCCGATATTGTACGTCTCAAATTGAATACTTCACCGAGGAGAAGATCCTGTCCCTTTCCCTCATAAGATGCTGACTTCTTTGGGATTTAAATTTAAAAAAAACCACACACAGGGTAGGTAACTTTATAGGCACAGTTTCTGAAGATGGTTCAAATGGTCCAGGGGGGCCTACAGTGGAACCTCGGGTCACAAACGCTTCTGACCATGACCAAATCAGGTGCCAACCAGAAAATCCGCTAAATGTTTCATTCTGTTCACGAACACAACCTTGGGTGGTGATCAAACACAACCACAGCCATTTTCCCTGCCATAGCGATTTCCCCTTCCGTGCCATTTTTGTGTGTGCGCGCATGCGCAGTCAATCTTGCTTCCAGTCACGACCAAATTGGGTGCCGACCAGTGGTGGGTTTCAGAATGTTTTAGAACCTCTTCTGTAGGTGTGGCCTGCTTTGTGGGAGTGGCTTGCCGGCCATGTGACCGGGTGGGAGTGGCTTGCCAGCCATGTGACTGGGTGGGACCGGCTTGGCAGTCATGTGACTGGGTGGGTGTGGCCAACTTGTAAAATGTGAAACTCACTTAACAACGCTCTTCCTTAGCAACCGAAATGTTGGCTCAGAAACTCTGGCATTTGAAGAACGCAAGTATTAAAGCTGTCAAGTTACAAGACCCTTGCACTCCTAACCCTTTAGAAAAAAAACCCCCAGGGGTGTTCAAACTTGACAGCTTTAAGACTTGTGGACTTCAACTCCCAGAATTCCTCCTCTTGCTCTTTATCTTGATGATGTGTGAACGGGCGGGGGGGGGGGGGAGGGAGCTGGAACCGGTTCTAAACGGCACTGTAGATTTGTGGAACCTCTTTTGTAGAAGAGGTTAGAATTGGCAAGAAGCCACCCCTGGTGCCAACCGCAATCCTGGAACAGATTATGGTCATGACTGGTGGTTCTTTGTACAATATATTGCTATCAGGCTCTTGACTGGGATAGGATGGCCTTATTAGCACTGGCTCCCACAGAAGGAGCTGGTTTAAGAGGGTGGTGACAAAAATATCCCTATAGCATGTTTTTAGTATAGTCACAGGCAGGCATTACAAATAACCATTAAATATTATCATCATCATCAACAACAACAATTTATATTGCAATAGACAGCTTTACTCAGAACAAGTTACATACTGAGATGATACCTCTTAACACCATAAACATCCACCTCTGCCTATCTCAGGTCCTTCGGAAGGCCTCCATAAGTGGACAAAAATGCCACATGCAATCTGAACATCTGTCCGACTGTGCGATGGATCAAAAGGCAATCTAATATATTACAATTAGTTCATTGTCAATGGGTAGTCAAAGTCTGCCTAATTTTGCAGATAGTACAACAAAATCTAGCTACATTCACAAGACTGCATTGCACTGATCTGATAAAAGCAATTGCACATTAAAGAGACCAGTGCTTCCTGGGTATTTTATCAGGTGAGGTGTTACGAGTAGGTCAGTGGTGGGTTTCAATTTTTTTTAGAACCTACTCTGTAGGTGTGGCATATTTTTTGGGGAATGGCTTGGCAGTCATGTGACAGAGTGGGAGTGGCCACCTTTTAAAATGTGGTGAAATTCATTTAACAACGCTCTTGCTTAGCAACCAAAATTTTGAACTCAATTGTGATGATAAATTCTTTCTTTCTTTCTTTCTTTCTTTCTTTCTTTCTTTCTTTCTTTCTTTCTTTCTTTCTTTCTTTCTTTCTTTCTTTCTTTCTTTCTTTCTTTCCTTCCTTCCTTCCTTCCTTCCTTTCCTTTCCTTTCCGTTGAGTCACTGGCAGCGGCGGGCCAGATTTACTTCCAGGTACGCCGGTGGAACCTCTCACCGGTTCTCTAAATTTCACCAACCGGCTCTCGCGAGTAGGTGCGAGCCTGCAGAAACCCACCACTGGAGTAGGTCCTTGAGTCCTTATAGAAGTACAGTATAGTAGGGTATATACTGTAGTTTCAATAGCCCTTTGTCCACAAGGGCACAGTCTCAGCTGGGATGGATTTTTTTTTTTTAACATCAGCCTTCCAACACTGCTGTGGGAAAAAATATCCCTTTATAGACCTCACTTCAGAATAGCTGAAAAGATACCTTCTCTGTAGGCTAATTTTGTTCTGCTTCCTTCCATCTGAAATGTAGAACCTTCTGATACCTGAAGTGGAAGCTTTTCATAGGTGGGGGATACCCATCCAATATTTTTTTTTAAATGATAGATAAACACGTTATCTTTGCTAGGTGTTTGATTTAATTTCTCCTTTGTATTTACATGTATGTGTGTTTGGCTTAAACAAGTACATTCTCTTTTTCTAAATACAGACTGTCATGAACACTTAAACTTTGTGTTTTATTTTGACTGGTGAAGTTACCTGGATGAGTATGGAAATGTCTCAGATTAACAAACTTTGGTCCAGTTGCCAGTTTTAACCTTTTTTAGATGCTTTTGGCCTTGGAGGATTGAGTTTTCATTGACATATTTAACCTTTGTGGACTTAATCTACTAACAAATCAACCGGGAATCAACTCTGAAGATCTTTTTAATGCATTCCATTTTATTTATCTTATTAAATTTGAAGGCTGCTTGCTGAACTAGAAACCAAAGCTTTATTTAATTTGCTTGGAGTTGTCTCTTTTCTATTGTTGGAAGAAATGTCCTTCTGGGTTCAGTTCCAAGTGGGGGAGGGGGGGGAAGACACTGGAAATATGGAGGCTGCTTGGAAAGATGGTTTAATGGTAAACAGGATCACAGGGTTTGAGGTCCTGAACAGAAACCATGTTCACATGCTTCAAGATGTTGGTTGAAGAAGAAAAGAGAGCGAGATGCTGAAAGCCCCTGGTTTTATGCCTTCTCTGGCCTTTGATCTTGATCTTTTATTCTGATTGGTTGTCAGACTCCCATGGGGCCATGCAGGGGTAACTCTGTAGGCTGTGTTTTGAATCCAAGTTTGGTTGAGCATTGCTTCTTCCCAGGTGCCCTGTGGTGAGTTGGGTAAAGGGCTAATACTATCATGCCTTAATTCCATCACCATGGAGCGGAAGGGGGGAATCTTTGTTATGTAGAATAGACTGGATCAGGCATTTTAATGGCCCATTGACAAAGGTGGGGGCTATTAAGAGTGAGCCTGTCTCCTGCCTAAAACATGTTTCTCCATTTCTTACCCGGGGAAATATAATATTCTGCCTTTTCATTATTTCCCAGGATATTTCATTTTTCTAGGAGAGGGGCAGGTTTTTAACTTCTTACACTATTTTTAATTTTTTTAAATATTAAATATTGTTTTGTTAATTGTGTAGTTAAGATGGTTAAATAAACATAAAAAGAAACGAGAGGCTGCTGCATTCCAAGTGACTCTAGGCAGCTTACACTTTAAAGGAGTCAAGAATAAATAATAAGATAAAAATAAAAGATCACGTCTGGAAGAAACAAACACAACACGCCAGAGAAAACCCACAGGGACTCTAAAAAAACAACAAAAAAGCAACCTACTGCCAGGCCTGGGAGAACAGCCAGGTTTTCAAAGCCTTTCAGAATATTATCAAGGTGGGACCCACAACAGATGGCTTGAGAATTGCCATTTTAGAAGGCAGCAGCAGAGAAAGCAAATTTCCTGGGATCCAGAAGAGACTCTTTCCAGAAGAGACTCTTTCTTTGCATGGACTGGATTGCAGCCACTGTGCCCAAACTTACTGGGAAGACAGAAACTATTGGACATAGGTAGTCCTTTAAATAAGCAGGTTCTAGATATATATAATCATGATTTTCCATACACGTTATGTAGGTATGATACCTCTATCAAGAAACTAGGATTGATTTAGGCTTCCTGTTAATGGTTTATTTATTTAGCATATGGCTCCTGTCAATGGTAGAAAGACATAAATCCGCCATTCTTACTACAAAATATACAGGGGTGGGTTTCTGCAGGTTTGCACCTACTCGCGAGAACCGGTTGGTGAAATTTAGAGAACCGGTGAGAGGGGGTTCCACCGGCATACCTGGAAGCAAATCTGGCCCGCCGCTGCCAGTGACCCAACGGGAAGGAAAGGAAAGGAAGGAAAAAAGGAAGGAAGAAAGGAAAGAAAGAAAGAAAGAAAGAAAGAAAGAAAGAATTTATCATCACAATTGAGTCCAAAATTTTGGTTGCTAAGCAAGAGCGTTGTTAAATGAGTTTCACCACATTTTAAAAGGTGGCCACTCCCACCCTGTCACATGACTGCCAAGCCACGCCCACAAAATAGGCCACACCTACAGAGTAGGTTCTAAAAAATTTGAAACCCACCCCTGAAAATATAGTATTGTTTTAGAAGATGCAAACCTGGCTTGATGTTATAATTATAAGGGAAAGATTTGCTTCCATAAACCCAAGCTATTTACTTGCATTCTTCTGGAAATCTGAATATTATAAGGGCAAAGTCTGTTTTGCACCAAGCTTGACTCCTGGAGATCCATCAGTATAAATTCATTTGGATGACACCAATGTTGTTTGCCATTTCCTTTCTCTGAGATTTTTTTTCTTTTAAATTTCAGCTTCCCAGTTTAGCCTCTAGTTAGTACTTATTTTCCAAAGTAAGGTAGCCTCTCGCCAAGTATTAAGTAGGTCTGATCTTGCCTCCCTTTCTAGATCAGCTAAATGCATTGCTGCCATCTGCTGAGGCAAACTGAAAAGAGAAGTAACATTAAAACCTACTGCAAGTAGTCCTCGATCTACGACAATAGAGTCCAAAAATTATGTTGCCAAGTAAGACAGTAGTTAAGTGAAGTTTCCCTCCTTTTATGATATTTCTTGCCACATTTTAAGTGAATCACTGCAGCTGTTGTTAGTAACATGATTGTTCAGTGAATCTGGCTTCCCCATTGACTTTTTAGGTAAAAGTAAAGTTTCCCCTCGCACATATGTGTTGGTCGTTCCCTACTCTAGGGAGCAGTGCTCATCTCCGTTTCAAAGCTGAAGAGCCAGCGCTGTCCGAAGATGTCTCTGTGGTCATGTGGCCGGCATGACTAAACATCGAAGGCACACATGTTACCTTCCCACCAAAGGTGGTTCCTATTTTTCTACTTGCATTTTACATGCTTTCGAACTGCTAGGATGGCAGAAGCTGGGACAAGTAATGGGAACTCACTCCATTATGCGTCACTAGGCATTCGAACTGCCTAAATGCCGAACTTTCTGATCGACAAGCTCAGCGTCTTAGCCACTGAAGCTTAGCCACTGAGCCACTGTATCCCTATGACCCCATGGCACTGCAACTGTCATAAATACATGCCAGTTGCCAAGCATTTGAATTTTGATCACATGACCAGGGGGATTATACCACGGTCATAAGTGTGAAAAGCGGTCACTTCTTTTCAATGCCTTTGTAACTGTATTTAGCTCATTTCAAAAGACAATGTGATTTCTATAAAGTTCCAGGAGGGATGAATCCAAGATCTTCCTGGATTCAGTTTTGTTGTGTCACTAAAGAAACAGTTGTAAGTTGAGGACTACCTGTATTGTTTCTTCCGCACTCTGCCTATCTGTGTTGGGAAGAGCTGTCATTCAGGCTGATCAGTCCAAACTTTTCAATGTAGTTTCATCGAACAAATATTGTTGTTGGCAGCCTAGATTAGCACACCCATGCAGTTTTCTTTGATGATACAAAAATGTTTACCACGTCTTCTTTTGGACTGTGTTTCAGCCTTCCAGTAAAACTACTGTTTTGGACCACCCAAATAATCAAGGAAAATCCTGCTTATTTTCTTAGACCAGCAAAAATAATTTAAATGTTGCCAAACAAGTTCCTGTTATTTACCAAGTGCACAGCGAATCTTTTAGCATTGATGTTTTTGGCTGCTAAGGGTTAAACTGTTTGGTCTGTTTTATTCCTGAAGCCAACACATTTTTGATATATTCAACTAGGAGTCTCATATTGTGTTGGAAGACTGTGGTAGTGTGATTTGTTAAAGCTAATCTGCATTGCAGCACAGATGAAGTTAAAATTTCAGAGAGAAATGACCTTGTTAGTTTGCTGTAGCCAAAACAACACTTTTCTGATAACTATAAACTAATAAATAATAGCACATTTTTTGTGTGACTTACACTTCACTTTGTGGGTCTGATGAAGCAGATTCCAGTCTGTGAAAAGAATGCTTTAACGCATTTATTTGCCTCTCTAATTTTTAAAAAAAAATTCTATGAACTACATCGACATAAGCAATCCTCATTTTAGTTACTAGATTCTGGAATGATGGGTTTGGTTTGAAAGATCATTGTTCAAGGTTTGATATTAAAACATAATTCAGCAGTAATTTCAGAGTACTGGTAATTGTTAACTTTTCTTTTTAAATTAACGATTTCTTGAAAGATCTCACATGGTCACCCTGTTCAAACAACACAAATCTGGGTAGTTTACAACCCACCCACCCCGCCCCCAAGCAGGATAAAAAAGACAAATAACAATAAAGAGTAATATGTGACTTAGCTCACATTCATATTCTCCCCTGATGAGAATTTACTCACGGGAGAGCCAAGGTTTGGGAAAATAACCAGATTTTTAAGCAGTTTCTAAAGATCAGCGGGGGTGGGTGATGGATCCAGACCAGCAGTATCTCATGGAAGATAATTCAAGAGGTACATCATGCACATCAACTGAAACTGTCCCTGTCTGGGAACAATCAGGCGACATTGTTTCAAACACAGGACCCAAAGGTAAAAAGATAAAAGTATCCCTGTCAGTCATGCTTGTACCTGTGCTCATCTCTGTCTGCCAAGGGAGTCAGCGTTTTCCAAAGACAATTTCTGTGGGCCTGTGGCCAGCATGGCTATATACGCCAAAGGCGTATAGCCAGGGGTGGGCTGCTATGGGTTTGCCTGGGTTTAGGACAGGGGCCTGCAAAGTTGGCTCTTTTAAGACTGGTGGACTTCAACTCCCAGAATTCCCCAGCCAGCCGGGGAATTCTGGGAGTTGAAGTCCACCAGTCTTAAAAGAGCCAACTTTGCAGACCCCTAGTTTAGGAGAACCTCCAAATCCCCCCTGCCCCCTCCCCCTCCCTCCCAGGAGTCTCCAAGTGGCCTGTTTTGGATGCGAGATAACTGCAGGGCCTGTGTGGAAGCTTGGGGAAAAACAGGCCTCCTGGAAGTTGTGGAAGTTCCACTTCCGACCTCTGGAGGCTCTCCGGAGCCCAGCGGAGGCAGTTCTTGCCCTCCCAGAGGCTTGAGGAAAATCTCTGAAGCCTGGGGAAGGCAAAAACGCCCCCCCCCCCCGCCATGGTGTATGAGGCTGACTAGGCCACACTGCCATGGCCACGCCTACACAGCAACCAGGCAGAGTACCTGTGGCTGAAATTTTTGAAGCCCACCCCTGTGTATAGCCTTTGGAGTATTCTTACCTTCCCCCCAAAGTGGTACCTATTAATCTACGCACACTTTCATACTTTTGAACTGCTGGGTGGGCAGGGCTCAAAGGATGCCCATCCTTTTACATCTCGTTTTGTCTCCTGAGACGATACATTCGTTGGCAATGACAAAGTCTATTTCCAATTAATTTCTATACGAGTCCTCTTTCCAGAGGAGCCCAGAGAGATGCAAAAAAGCAGGGGGAGTCTAGAAGGAAACCATGGCAATAAAACCAAAATTGCTTAGAAGCAATAAGCATGAAGAGTGCAAACGAAAAACAAACAATGTAAAAATAGACAATATTTAAAGTATCTAGTTCTAGAGAAGATGTTACCCATGCCTGGGTAAACAAGCGTGCCTTTGTTTGTTTGTAAACAAAGATGCTGAACATTTTGGCAATAATCCTTAAGTAGGTAGCGACACTGAGAAAACCTTATTCCTGGCCTCTGTATGATGAGCCAAAACCATAGCTGCAAGTAGTCCTCAAGTTAATACCACAAATGAGCCCCAAATTTCTGTGAGGGTGAGAGTGAGCATAAGAAGAGAGCCTCCAGAACAGGGTATCAAACTGGCAGCCTGTGGGCTGGCTGCATCATGCACAGGCCACGCCCACCCCAGCTCCACAAAGGAGGAAAACATCATGATATATCATGCGATGCAGTGGTGGGATATGACCGGTATGCCCTGGTACGGGTGTACCAGTGCCTGCTGGGAGTACCAGGTACTGTTACGGTATGGTGCTCTGGAGGGCCTGCCCGCCCACTCTCCTTACCTCTATTTGAGCCAACTGGGGCATTTGCGCATGCACACGGGGTATATAGCGCCTGCCCAACGCTCCGCCAAGTAGCTGGAGTGTCATGGGCGGTGGGTACGCATGGGTTCGCTGAGCACATGCACATGGTGGATGCCCGGCCCTGTTGCAGCATACCGGTTGCAAGGGGAGCCGGAACCCACCACTAATGTGACGGCAACGTGATGCTGTGAATTTGACACCCTTGCTCTAGAACTAACTCCAATGAATGCAATTAGAGGAGGAGACCTTTAAATTAACTGACCCCTCAGCCATTCAGAGCTTTTATTGACCTATGGCAACGTCATCACTTGGGCTGATAGCATTTAGAAGAAGAGCCATGGTGGCACATTGGTTAGAATAGAGTACTGCAGGCTATTTCTGTTAACTGCTGACTGCCGACTGCCTGCAATTCGAATATCACCAGGCTCAAGGTTGATTCAGCCTTTCAAGGTCAGTAAAATGAGGACCCAGATTGTTGGGGGCAATATGCTGAATCTGTAAACCGCTTAGAGAGGGCTGGAAAGCACTGTGAAGTGGTATATAAGTCTAAGTGCTATTTCTATTTAGACAAGAGTGTTGGGGATATCTCCTTTAGGAGACAGAAAGTTGTGCGGCGGAATTTGCAGCAAGAGAAAAGTTGCTAGTAGACACACGAATAGAGTCTCAGACACTGATAGTAAAAACAATTAGCTTTACATGTGATGTAAAAATAAACTACTGCTTCACAAGCAGTGATAGTAGGTATTGAATCAAATACAGACTTTAACTCAAAAACAATTGCTTACAGTTGCAATCCACGATTCTTCCTTGTTCTGCAAAGTCAGTCAATCAGTCAGAGCATTGAGCAGAGAGAGAGAGAGCTCCTGGCTTCCTCTTATTGCTGAGTTAATTACAGCAGCTAATTATATTCAAACATATAACATTTAAAGTAACAAAGGCCATTTGTAATCATGACGTATATATATTGCCAACCCAACACTAGGATTATACTCCTAACAAAGTGCCTCACTTTAAGGGCTGTTCATATAATCACACCATTTAGCATTTAACAACCAAGCAGCTAGGTTCTGAATTAGGTCCTTCTGAACCTATTTATTTACTGCTTATATAGCACCCCAATTCCAGAGAATTCTGTGCAACACACAGCAAGAAACAAAGAAAGAAGTAAAAATCATAAGACATCACCATTAAGTATTGAAAATAAACATGGTCATTCAAAACCGATGGCTCATTCAAATAATCCCGTCTTCACTTACTTAAGGGAGTATTAATATCTTGAATGACGGCTCCCTGTGAAATACATTAGAGAATCTAATTGAAATTTATTGGGGCATAGATTGCTGAATCTAGGCTGAGTAGGGAAGGTGGCAGCTATACAAAACCAGGCAAAGAAAAAAAATGCAGTTGGATGGTAGCGTCTAGATCTGCTACATCGCTGGAAACCTTCTTCAAGAATGGCTAGCACTTAATATTGTGTTCCACCTAGCTACAACCTCAGATAGACCTGAACTGATTTGTTTCCACAAGATAGGTCTGTATTGTAGCAGTTCAGGTTCAGTATTGCTACGGGTTTTCCCGGGTTCGGCTAAACATTATGGCCAATTCAGAAAACCTCCAAATCCCACCCCTGGCTGGCCCCACCTGCCCTGCCCCTCCTCTCCCCTCCCCTCCCCTCCTGCCTCCTCTCCTCCCCCTCCCCGCTGCTCTGCCACTCCTGTCCTACTTCTCCTACCCTGCCGCACCTCTCCTGCCCCTCCCTTCCCAGGAGTCTCCACATGGCCCGTTTTGGATGCAAGGTAAGTGCAGGGCCATGTGGAGGCTCAGGGAGGGGGGAAAATGGGCCTCCTGGAAGGCCTTGAGAGCCCGGGGAGGCAGTTTTCGCCCTCCCAGAGGCTCGAAGAAAACCTCTGGAGACTGGGTAAAGTGAAATCGCACCCCCCCCCCCATGGTGCAGAGGGCCAACTAGGCCATGCCCACCCAGCAATCTGGCAGAGAACCCATTGCTGAAATTTTTGAAGCCCACCCTTCTAGCAGTCTCTCTTTGTGACGCACACAACAACAACAAAAGCTTGGCAGGCTGTAGAAAACCAAAGAGAACTGGAACTTATGGTAGTATTAAGGCAGGAAACCTTTGGTGCTTTAAAATAAAAACTACTTATATCCTCAGCCAGCTGATAAGCAATGAATGGGAGTGCTGAGAGCTTATGATCAGTCCACCTAAATGGAATTTTAAATCTTGATCAGACTTATCCCAGGTGATTAACTACTTTGAATAGAGTGGAGCGGAAGATTTAATTAGGCAGCAGAGACATAGAAGAGCAGCCAGTTTCTTGGGGAAAAACCTGACATCGACACTTGGTCTTCTGGTGAATGTAATTCTTCTGTCTGCAAGGTTTAATAATGTTCTGGCTTAATGGTAGCGTTGGCTAAGGATAAAATGGCTATCTCTTCTGTAGACATTGAATTTTAGTGGTCTTGGCTTGTGAAAGTGACGATCCCTGTTGAAAATCTTGTTTCTACATCTTTGAAACATGTTTTCTGGAGGCAGATTATCTTGATTTCCCTAGAACAATAGGTTTATGGTCTGTTGGTGCCAAGTTCATTGCTGTGTAGTGAGCTAGAGCAGGGGTCTCCAACCTTTGCAACTTTAAGTCTGAAGGACTTCAGCTCCCAGAATTCTCCAGCCAGCAAAGCTGGCTGGAGAATTCTGGGAACTGAAGTCCTTCAGACTTAAAGTTGCAAAGGTTGGGGACCCCTGAGCTAGAGGAAGCTGATATTTAGAATCCCTAGTACTGGTCTCCTGTGTGAGCAGGGGGTTGGACTAGATGACAGTCAAGGTCCCTTCCAATTCTGTTAACGTTGTCTACTTCTAGAGTTGAACTTCCATAGCTGCGGTGGCCTAAAGGTGGAGCTCTTGTCTCACAATCAGGAGGTTGTGAGCTCAATCCTAGGTAGAGTCAGATGTAGGATCTCCTGCTTGGGCAGAGGGTTGGATTAGATGACCTGCAAGGTCCCTTCCAATCTGTTAATCTGTTAGAATTGGGACCTGGAACCCCTGTAAATGATGAGGAATTGGAAGGTCTTCCAGAATAGAGCTTGGAAAAAAGCTTGCGTTTACACTGCAACATTCTTAAAACCAATCTTTAGCCATGTTTCTTGGAAATAACACTTCAAGAAGACTACAGCAAATTGAGATCCTTTGAGGCTTCCAAGAGCAGCAATTCTTGGGAATTCTAGACAGAGGAAATTACTATTAAACTCTTTCAAATGTCTTGGGGATCTCTATTATTGACCAGCTTCAATTAAGTTTGCATTAAAATTAAACAGGGAAAGCTTTCTCTTGAGTTCCTGGAGAATAGGTGGAATATGAATCTAATAAAAGTAATTGAGGATTAATGGCATTTTAGGGGTGAGAGATTTATTGGAATTGCAACAGAGAATGGTTGTTTCTCTGTTCTATCTCACGCATTCTAGTTCTAGTGACAAATCATTGTGGGTTAATGATAACTCGCACTCTCATAAGCTAGCCATCCATATAGTAGCCTGATATTGTGAAAGTTTTGCCCATGTGGTTTACGATTCAGTGTTATGCAAATGTGGACAACCTGCATTTGCCATACTGCAAGTAGTTTTTAACCCTCTTGGACATTGGCTGGGAGTAATGTATCATAGGAGCCATTTGAAAGTCCTCTGGCTGGGGAAATTTGCATGAATTTGCATGGGCTGAGATCAGCTTCTTTTTCTTCCTAATTCTTTATGGTTTCCTTTCTTATCTACAAATTCCTTTTTTCATATAAGGAGAGCATCACAGAGAGCTAATGAGTTGACTTTTATCCTGCCAGGAACGTTTGGTTAAGGTCGCTCAGGAATAGGACTCAGGCACCCACTGAGTCCATAGGTCAGGGGTGTCAAACTCGTGGGACGGATGCATCACGTGCTGGCCATGCCCACCCCCGGTTTACTGAAGGGGAGAAAGTCGATATATGTCACGTGATGACAATGTGATGCCATGCGTTTGACACCCCTGCCATACGTAAACATTTGTCCTCTCCTGAAACCTGGTGTGATATCTATCAACCCTGTGATCCATCAGCACCGTCCTGTATAATGAATAAACTCCATTACTTTTTGGTTGGTGTGCCACAAGATGTAAAAGTTTTAGGCACACAATGTATGCTATTCTTAGCTAGACTGTGGCTTAGAATCTTGCCTGCTTCTCACTCTCACAGTAGGCTAGAGCAGGGGTGTCAAACTCAAGGCCTGCGGGCTGGATCTGGTCCATGGGATGCTTAAATCTGGCTTGCAGGGCTGGCCTGGAAATAGCAAAGGATTGGCCCACGGTGCCTTTGGCAGCAAAAATAGGGTGTGAGGGAGGAGGGTTGTGCGCAGTGCCCCCATGTCCCATTTTGGCCAGCAGGGTGCTATAGGAGGCTTCCGTCCCATCTCTCTTCCCCACCCCCCAGTTCAGCCTGCGGAGGAGAATTACAATGATGATCTGGCCAATGATGAAATTCAATTTTTTTTACTACCGGTTTGGTGGGCATGGTTTGGTGGGTGTGGCAGGGGAAGGATACTGCAAAATCTCCATTCCCATCCCACTCCTGGGGGAAGGATATTTCAAAATCTCCATTGCCACCCCACTCTGGCGGGCCAGCCAGAAGTGGTATTTGCTGGTTCTCTAAACTTCTCAAAATTTCTGATACCAGTTCTCCAGAACCTGTCAGAACCTGCTGAATTTCAGCCCTGGATCCGGCCCTCAAAGAAATCCAGTTTGACACCCCTGGGCTAGAGGTAAAAGTGTACCCAAACAAAGGCTACTCTATTTAGGTTGCAAAGAGACATAGATTTGTCTCTTCAATGCCATCTAGTGGGCTAGAGGAGGCTGATATTCCTAGATGGACTTGTACCGATCGTTATGCGAGTCACTGAAATTTTAGAATCAGGGCCAACTTGTTCATGGTCCAGAGCAGTAGTGGGTTGCAGGCGGTACGCCCAGGTATGGGCATATCAGAGCCTCCCTGGAGCATCGGGTACTGTTCTGGTATGGTGCTCCGGAGGGCCCACCCACCCGGGCTCCTTACCTGTCTTTAGGGTCATCAGCGCTTCTGTGCATGGTGTGTACAGCGCCTGCGCAACACTCCACTGACTAGCTGGAGTGTCGTGGAGACTCAAGTTTCAAGTTCAAGTTCATTACATTTATATACCGCTCTATCTCCCTGACGGGACTCAGGGCAGTGCTCGTGGCGGTGTCGCTGGCTGTTAAGATGCATGTGCGCGCTGCGCACGCCCATGTGGACATCGCCAGGCCTGTTCAACCATACTGGTTGGAACGGGACCCAGAACCCACCACTGGCCCAGATTGTGATCTAATCCATCCCTAGTTTGATCCAGGAATTTTGAGGCTCTGAGTGGTGAGTTCCAAAGACCTGTAAAGACCTGCTCCATCAGATAACTGGTTCTCCAAGCAAAAGTTTACATTTCTAGATTGCTTTTACCGTCAAATAATGTTTCCTGCTCTTCAGGCAAAACTAACTTGTCGCAAGAAATGTAGCCCAGTCCATAGAAAGCAAGAGCTATGTAAATGCCTTACAGATATTTCATCAGTATTATCAATACAATACAATACAATACAATACAATACAATACAATACAATACAATACAATACAATACAATACAATACAATACAATACAATACAATACAATACAATACAATAGCAGAGTTGGAAGGGACCTTGTAGGTCTTCTAGTCCAACCCCCTGCGTGGGCAGGAACCTTATACCATTTCAGACAAATCTAACATCATTTTATTCCTCTTAGTTTTGCCTATTCCTTCCCTCTTTCCTGATAGGTTTATTTTCCATATCACTCATCCTTTTCAATGGCTTTTCAGGTAAGGCATGTAGAATCAGGCAGAACCAATACAAGTTTAAAAATTAAAAAGTATTAATCACGCTTGGGTATGGCAGTTTTATTAATATAGCCTAAATCAGATTAGCCTTTCTCTTCCTTTTCCTCTCTGCTTTAAACTCTTGTTTTTTGTTCAGGTTTTGGTCACAGACAAGGCCAAATGCTTTCTCAAGCCAGGAACTTTTAACAAGCCAGGAATTCCCATCCTGTGTTTGGGGATTCGATTTTTGTGTAACCTGATATTGAATTGTTCATTTGTATTGAATTTCACATTGTTAATTTCATCCCACTCTCCTATTTTATCCAAACAATCGCTTCTCCGTAGATATATTAGGATACGGATTCAGTGGTTCAAGCTGGGATTAAGAGCACCCTGTGCATGATATAGGAGGGGGTCACTTCCTACCCCACACTGTTCTCAGTTCCTTAAAAAGAAGTTGACTCATAATTGTCTTCATGCCATTTCAAAATGCCCTGAACAAGGAGCAGGGGGGAAAAATCAGCTTTCCACTTCAAGCTGCTGCAGACAGCAACGAATAACCAAAAGGAAAGTATGCAGTAATTAGTTCCTTGCACATATCCTAAATCAACTTACGATCACAATTACGACCATGACTACTTAACACTTACATCCATAATTAAACCCCAAATATCTAGTGCTGAGTGAAATATTCATGGTTTGCCCAAGTTTACAACTTTTTTTGCCACAGTTGTTAAGTGAACCATTGCAGTTATTAAGTTAGCAACACATTTGTTAAGTGAATCTGGCTTCCTCATTGACTTTGCTTGTCAGATGGTCACAGAATGTGGTAACATTGACCCCAATGCGCTGCAACGGTCATAAATATGAGTCGTGTCAGTTGCCAAGTATTTGAAATTTGATCATGTGATCACGGGGATGCTGCAAGGGTCAAAAGTGTGAAAAATGGCCATAAGACACTTTTTTCAGTGCCATTGTGACTTTGAATGGTCACTAAGTAAACTGTTGTAAGTCGAGCATTACCTGTAATTGGGATGAGATGGTTTCTCAGGCATCTTGGCCAGTGGGGGGATTCAAATTTTTTTTATTACCGGTTCTGTAGGCGTGGCAGGGGAAGGTTACTGCAAAATCCCCTTTTCCTCCCGATCAACTGGGACTTGGGAGGCAGAGAATAGATGGGGGCGGGGCCAGTCAGAGGTGGTATCTGCTGCTTCTCCGAACTCAGGGGTGGGTTCCTGCCAGTTCTAACCTCTTCTATAGAAGAGGTTCCACAAATCTACAGTGCCGTTTAGAACCGGTTCCAGCTCCCTCCCCCCGCCCGTCCGCACATCATCAAGATGAAGAGCGAGAGGAGGACTTCTGGGAGCTGTCAAGTTTGAACATCCCAGGGGTTTTTTTCTAAAGGGTTAGCGGTGCAAGGGTTTTGTAACTTGACAGCTTTAAGACATGCATGCTTCAAATGCCAGAGTTTCTGAGCCAACATTTTGGTTGCTAAGCATGAGCGTTGTTAAGTGAGTTTCACCACATTTTACAAGTTAGCCATGCCCACCCAGTCACATGACTGCCAAGCCACTCCCACCCGGTCACATGGCTGGCAAGCCACTCCCACAAAGCAGGCCACACCTACAAAAGAGGTCCTAAATTTTTTTGAAACCCATCACTGTCCAAATTATTCAAAATTTCTACTATCAGTTCTCCGGAACTGGTCAGAACCATGGCCCTATGCAATGAAGGGTTTTCAAGGTAATGACTAACAATTTGAATTGGATCTGGAAGCAAACTGGCACCCAGTGCAGCTCACATAGTAGAGACATTACATGGGCCATCTTAGGGTAGAGGTGGAGCTCTTGCCTCACAAGCAGGAGGTTGTGAGTTTGATCCTAGGTAGAGGCACATGTAGGGTCTCCTGCTTAGGCAGGGGGTTGGACTAGATGACCTATAAGGTCCCTTCCAACTCTGTTAATCTGTTAAAGGGGCGCCCAAAATCAAATATTGATTCCTGCAATGATCACTCAGGAAGGTGTCAAGCCAGGATGGACTCCAAAAGCTAGGAGATGCAGTGAGGCAGGAGTTCCAGCAAATGGAGACAGATGGGCCCCATGAATTCCAGAGTCGTTTATGAGATTTCTTGCCGTTACAAACGGCAATGGGGTTGAGACAGAAATTCTTGTATGCCGTCAAAATCAGGGAATTGCGGAAATATGGAGCTGCTTTGGACCTGCTGCCACTATATTCCTGTGAAAAATTGCTCTTAATGCCTCTCGATCTGGACTCCTTGTTTGGAAAACATACCCACAAATGAATATATTTGGGGGGAGGGGGGGAAATGCTAGATTGTGCCAGGTATTTTTATTTTAAAGGTAGGCACTGATTGTTTTCGTGTCCTCCAAAAATGATCCTGGGGAATAATGTTAACCCCCACACCCAGCATATGGGAATCTATACCTGGATTGCCCCATAGTTATTTACTGAAATGTAAAGGAAAAAAGACAAATAGAAACACAGCTATCTATGGCATACTTAATAATAAATGGACTTGGCTGTCATCTCAAGGACAGATATTCTGTTGAGTTTCAGGATTCTGAAGAAGGGGTAACATCCCAGAAGGGATGCCCCATTCACAAAATAATAAATTGGGAAGAAACGCATCTTTTCAATAAAAGAATGAATTACCATTTCTTGTAGCAGCAATTTGGGGTCTCCCTCCTTCTCTTTCATCTTCTCTCCAGCCCCACAAACGAACTCCCACAAATAAATGTATTTTCTCAATTTGCATGCAATAAATCAACACATACACACACACACACACACAAATATTTATTTTCCCAAAAAAGTGTGTTTATGAAAAAACTTATCTGAACCTTTCTTCTTCTTTTGCCTATTCACATTCCCATCTCTTCTGTTTTCTTAGAACGCCTTGCTTTGATAGTCTTTTTCAGCTAATCTTCTCAGTGTAAGAAAGCAGTAGTTCTGCTATTCTTGTCCTCTTCTTGTCCTGGTTTTGCAGTATCCCCCTCATAGTTTTCTCCATAAAAGCTGTTTATTTGGGGGAATGTATTTGAGGGCCTGAGTGGTTGCAATTCGGTGAAGGGATTCTTGCATCAAGAATCTTCATAGAGAGTTTTCAAAGCCAGAGGACATGTTTAAACTACCAAGTTCAGGTTTCTATGAGTCTTCCTTCAAAACTTTTCTGGGGAGGAAAAAAGATTAAAAGGAAAATGTTTGCTTCTATGCATGGTCCTCCTCAAAAATTTCAAAATGCTTTCCCACTGGCTAGTTCTATGTGTTCTACCAACCACCCAAACAAAGTTAATAATAGGTTACTAACAGAAACTTGTCGGCATCCACATCAATAGGCGATTCCTGGAATTCCTTGGGGGGGAACCATGACAATTAAAAGTAGCATATCGTAAATACTGATCTGTTGGGTTAATCTCCTTTTCATGTTTAGCAGAGAACAGGAGAAAAGCAAAGAAAAATAGGAATCGGTTACTTTGCCAAGAACTGTAGTAAGCAAACAGTAGAGTCTTGTGGTTGCATTACCAAATGGGTAAGTGAAAACTTTCTCAGCGGGTTCTTATTTTAATAATACTAAAAAAATACCTGGGTACATAACGAACTATATAAGAATGTTTGGACTGGAGAGGTAGGAAATGAATAGTTACGTCTTAACTTGGCAGCTCTTAACATTCCCCTCTTGTGCAAATGCATAGATCATCGTAGCTGGGTAATGGCCTGGAAATTTGAACGAAAGTCTCTTTCACAGTGCAGATATATTACTGCAAGGCTGAATTAAGGCATCAGTCAAACCAAAGGTTTTTGCATTTCTTTAATTAGAGTGGAAGCATTTCTGAGAATATTAGATAGTCGTGTGTTAGACGTATATCCTGCCTTTCCTACAAGAGTTCAAAGCTGCAAATACAGGTAGCCCTGGACTTATGACCACAATTTCAGTTGCTAAGTGAGATATTTTAAAAGTAAATTTTGCCCCGTTTTACAACCTTTCCTGCCACGTTTGTTAAGTGACTCACTGCAGCTCTTAAATTAGTAACACGGTTGTTAAATAAATCTGGCTTCCCCATTGACTTTGCTCGTCAGAAGGTCACAAAAGGTGATTGCATGACCCCCGGGACATTGCAACCATAATAAATATGAACCAGTTGCCAAGCATCCGAATTTTGATCGTGTGACCACGAGGATGCTGCAAAGGTCATAAACGTGAAAAATTGTCACAAGTCAGTTTTTCCCAGTTGTAACTTTGAACAGTCACTAAATGAACTGTTGCAAGTCAAGGACTACCTGTACAGCTCTCCTTTATCCATTTTTTCCACGCGAGAAAAACTGAGAGATCACAACAGGCTCAAAGTCCACCCAGGGAGTTAGCTATTTTTATAGTCTGGATGTAAACCAGTGGTGGGTTCCGGCCGGTATGGCGTAGTACGGCCATATCAGTAGTAGCCGGGAGCAGCGGCAACTGTACCGGTATGGTGGCTTGTTTGGCCCACCCGCCTGCCCGTGTTCCATACCTGTTTTTAAAGCAACCAGCCAATTGCGCACATACGTACAGCATGCAGCACCTGCATGAACTCCAAGCAGCTGGGTGTTGCAGGGGCGGTGGTGTGTGCATGTGTGTGCCACACACCTGCACAGCCAGGATGCCTGGCCCATGCACAGCGTACCAGTAGCGACTGGGAGAGGAACCCACCATTGATGTAAACCAAGGGAGCTATTTAATCAGGGAGACCGGGATTCAAAATCTTCCCTTAGCTGTGAAGGCAAAGTTGGCTTTTCTTCTTATCAAATTGTGAAGATGGCAATGGAATGATTTTTCTTCTCTTCAACCTTGCTGCTATTCCTCTTAAGGATGGGGGTGAAATAACACAACTGACAATATCTCAAAGGGAATTTGGTAATAAAACCATCTGACATGCTTTATTAATTATTAAGTTCAGAATTGGCAAACTCCAGGGCTCAACATCCATCATTAAAAAGTATAAATACAAACCTTTTTATTGCACCTGGTTTTGATTTTTTTTAAAGTTACAGTATTGCTTCCATAAGCTCCCTTCATCAGAGTTGAAAACATGAAGTATAGCTGCCTTTAGGGAAGGCTGATCTGTCATTGATCAGTGTCTAGTGCTCCGTTATCTCATTGAAAAATATTCCTCTCACAACACAATCTCTCTTTATGTGAATTTCATAGACTTCAAAGCAGCATTTGATTCCATGTTCTGAGCTAAACTGCGGGAAAAACTGGAGACCTCCATTGACCAATGTCTACTTCATTTAATACGAAGGGATCTAGCTTAAAGTAAGAGGTAACCACCAGTGCCACTGGTGGTTTCGCAAATACCTAGGGTCAGTGGTGGGATTCACTTACCCTCCCTACCGGTTCCCAAATATGAGCGCGCCCACTTGGGCACTGCCTTCTGTGCATGTGCAGTGCTCGTGTATTACATCAGTGTGGGTAGGCAGAGCCTCCCGCAACTGCCACTACCAGTTTGCCTGAACTGAAGAGAACTGGCTGAATACCACCTCTGCCTAGGGTGCCCAGACAATTTTTGACCTCTGTGCTGCTTTCAGGTATCAACTCTGTTGCAAAATACCCCAAGTTCTCCACAGCAGCCCCTAAAATTTGTTCGATGGTGACCTGGGCCATAAACTAGACTTATGAGCATCTACTTCACCATACTAGAGTTCTATAATTTGATATAGTCTTCTGCATATATTCTCCTATATCCATCTAATGATCTGATCCTTCTCTTTAGATCAATGGTGTCCAACCTTACTGGTAACAACTTTAAGACTGAGAAAGCATCAAGCAAGGTTGCATATTGGCCCCACTCGCATTCAAGTCTGCATTTCAACTCCATGGGGGGTGATCTCCACAACGCAAACTTTCATCTCCCAAAACATGCTGGAAGATATATCTACTCTGAAGATAATGCAGCAATACTTTCAAGAATATCTATTGATGTTTAAAAGGGCACTGAGAGCACTGACACAGTATTGCAAGGAAGAACATCTGGACCTCAATCACCAAAAAATTAAAATCGTAGACCTTGTAGTCATCTGTCCTGGAGCACTGATAGCCATAAACACGAGCAGGCATCCTGTTTCGAATACCTGGGACTAGTCTTACATTCTGCCAACAGTGGGAAACCCTATGAAGACTATATTTCTGAAAATGCATAAAGGACCTAATCTACTACCTTTACATTTCTTAAGACAAATATCAGCAGCACTCAAATTACTTAAAGCCAAGCTGATTATTTATTTTATTTTATTAAATTTATACCCCGCCCTTCTCCTACAAAAGGACCCAGGGTGGCGCTCAGGTAAATTAAAACACAACGTACATAAATAGATCAATTATTAAAATCCAATTAAATTAAATTAAACCGTGCTAAAACATTTTAAAATTCTCTAATTAAAATTTATAACTAAAAAGTCCAGATCGGGTGTTGGAATAAATGCGTTTTCAGACGCCGGCGGAAAAGGCGGAGGTCTGTGGTGGTACGGAGTTCACCTTATTTAGCACAACTTATTTATGATGCCCAATTTTGCAGCATTACATCCAGTGGTGGGATTCAATTTTTTTTACTACCGGTTCTGTGGGTGTGGCTTGGTGGGCATGGCATGGCTTGGCGGGCATGGCAGAGGAAGGATACTGTAAGATCTCTATTCCCTCCCCACTCCAGGGAAAGGATACTGCAAAATCCCCATTCCTTCCCGATCAGCTAAGACTCAGGATGCAGCGAATAGCAGGGCAGGGCCAATCAGAGGCGGTATTTACTGGTTCTCTGCACTACTCAAAATTTCCGCTACTGGTTCTCCCGAACTGGTCAGAACCTGCTGAATACCACCTCTGATTATATCATTTACCAACTTTAAGATTTGCTGGCTGAGCAATTCTGCAAGTTGAAGTCCACAGGTCTTAAAATTGTCAACACTGAGCACCCCTGATTCTTTTAGACTCTTGTTTTTAATCTATATTTTCTGTTTCAGATGTTTTAGCATGCCATAACTTTTTTTAGATCCTCTATGCTGACTGCACACCACCCTCTGACTGTAATAAAAAATCATGGCCAAAGTATAGAATTGTTTTATGGTACAATTTGAAACATATCTAACTGACCTTGAGATCTCTACAATGTTCACCAGTTGAGAACTATTGGCTGTGCTTTGCACACATGGAATGAGCAGGAAGGAGAATTGTGACCTAAGAGGAAGACCAAGATTTCCCCCCCAATCAAATACCCCTGGGAAGCCAATATGAATAACACTGCAAAGCACCAGATCATGTTCAGAGTCCATCTGGGGATTACTAAACGGGCAAGTATTCTCTTTAGTGGTTAAGAACATTTCAATTTGTATTGCTTAGATGAAAGAGGTCATTAAGAGGTGGTTAAAAATGACTCTCAGGGTTTGAGGGAGTGAAAATAAATTTTGCATCAGGACCTGTATAGACTCAGATAGTAAAGTTTTTGTCAGTTATGTTCAAATACTTTACACAGATGGGCAAGTGAATGGTTAAATGGGAAGAATAAATACTTAAAATTTCTTTAATAAATTTAAA
The DNA here is from genome assembly GCA_039707465.1 of Rhabdophis nuchalis. Taxonomy (NCBI): domain Eukaryota; kingdom Metazoa; phylum Chordata; class Lepidosauria; order Squamata; family Natricidae; genus Rhabdophis; species Rhabdophis nuchalis. The sequence continues at coordinate 147,258,452 of CM077644.1, read as the reverse complement.
CAGATCTCTCATAAGTTGATGCTGGCTTTAATTTTCCTGATTTTTAAAAAAAATATTGGATATATTTATTAAGTTGAATAATGTACTGGAAGGAAAATGATGCTATTTATCATAGTGGTCTCAACTTAAGAGTTATTATTTTCTCCCTTCTGTTCCTGGTTCTACAGATAGCAGGAATTTGGTCCTTTTTCACAGGGTTGAAGATGGTAAGACATATTTAGACTTGATTGGGCTAGGGCAGGGATGTCCAAACTTGGAACTTTAAGACTTGTGGACTTCAACTCCCAGAATTCCCCAGCCAGCATAGCTGGCTGGGGAATTCTGGGAGTTGAAGTCCACAAGTCTTAAAGTTCCCAAGTTTGGACATCCCTGGGCTAGGGGGAAAAAAGAACTTTGCTGACATGAACAAATGACACTTTGGGTTAATTCTTATTTTGGAATTGTTAGTCATATATTTATATATTCATTTGATTTATATCCTGCCTTTTGCTCAGAAGCTCAAAAGCAGAGTCCTCCCTTTCTTCTGATTTTTGCCATAAAAGCAACCATGCAAATTAGCTTAAATTGGTACTGAATGATTGGCCCAAAATCAATCAGCGAGCTTCAATGGCTAAAAGTCTCATTTTTTGGTAGGAAGGGTGGGGAAACTTGTCCTGAGACTGGGATGATTACTCTTAACCAGCTAATAAGTAATGTCACTTTAAAACTTTGTAATTTTTTTAAAAAGAATATAATTTACTTAATAAGGCTATATGGGAATACATACAACTAAAACACTTGCTATTTTAATTATTTGGTCCCAATGTCGACCTAACTTCTGATATTTGTAAGATATTGGCTGTATGGGAAAAGGTTTTTATCAAGAGTAAATGGGCAATTTATTATAAGCTTCAATTAAAATACTTCCCAAGATAAATTTGGATTACATACAGGAAACTGGGAATGGAGAATTGGAAGTGTCACATTAATTGATGGTTTCAGACTTTGAGGAAACATAGAAGTGTTTTATATAATTTAAAAGCTTGGTTAGCTCAGCTAAACATTATTTGGAGGAATTTATTGGATCCCACAAAGAATGTTTTCAAAAAGATTGGCAGTCATCCATTCTATGCTGCAGATGTACTCAATCTGAAAAAAATCTTAATGCATCTTTTATGGACATGTCCACTGATAAGTCCTTGCTGGTTAGTTCTTGGAAGGAATTAAGATTCCAAGTTGTTAATGCATTGTTAAACAATATCCCCAAATCTGGAATCCCTTTATTATGAATATTATATCAGGCCTGGAATAGGGAGGAAAATAATTAATTATGCACTCCTAGAATTATACCTGGATTCCTGATCCAAAAGGTTGGCTTCAGGTAATTTGTCAACTCTTAGTTTTGAATTTATTTATTTATTTATTTATTTATTTATTTATTTATTTATTTATTTATTTATTTATTTATTTATTTATTTATTTATTATTTATTTATTTATTTATTTATTTATTTTTCAAATTTGTATACCGCCCTATCTCCCCAAGGGGACTCAGGGCGGGGCACAGAAATATAAAAAATATAAAACAATACAGTACAAAACAGTTAAAAATTAACTGTATTCTGAAGAAGTTCTAGGACCAGTCAATATTCACTGTTTAAAATATGAATGCTCAATATCTTTCCAGTAAGAGAAAATTAAAAACTTGAAACTGTAGAATGTTATATTGAAAATTGAATGACGGTATTTTCATTAATTTTTCCCTTTTCCCTTTTATTTGTTATTTTTATAATTTGTTTTCCTCTATGTTTTCTTTTACTTTTTTTCTCTCAGCTTTAAATTTCTCTCAAATTTAGAATTTCTTGCTGGCTGGGGAATCCTGGGAGTTGAAGTTCACAAGTCTTAAAGATGCTAAGGTTGGCTTGCCTGGGCCACATTGAGTAAAAAGGAATTGTCTTGGGCTGCATATAAAATATATAACATTTATTTATTTATTTATTTATTTATTTATGCATGTATTAGATAACATATATAATTATAAACATGATTTTGAATACATGAAATGGATACGAATCACATAATCATATTACAAGTTTACAATCATGTGGGGCTGTATTAGTATCTACCCAGGGCTGTATGAGGCCCATGGGCCATGGCTTGGTGTCCCAATGGAAGTGCTGAAAGGCCAGGTTGAGGACAGATCACCATGTCCACATGGTTGCTAAGAATCAACACCTACTTAATGGCAAATAAACAATATTTGTTGTTAATTAATACACAACGTATTTTAAGAAAATGTAACTTTTTAAAAAAAAATTAATGTTCTAGGTCAGGGGTTCCCAAACTTGGCAACTTTAAGACTTGTGGACTTCAACTCCCAGAATTCTCCAGCCAGCCAGAACCCCTGTTCTAGGTGATATTCTCTAGTTCATATTTGGACCCATAGTATTCCTTACTGGAGATAGTAAAAAGGGTTCTCAACCTCTTGGGCCAGAGAACATGCTTAGAATTTTGAGAGCATGATATGGAAAGTGTTATAAAATTGTTCTAGAATGTGTGTGGCCAGTCACAAAACAATAATTTAATAGAAAATGCTGGGAGTTTGTTCCCAGCATTCCTTCCATCTTCCTTAGACATTTTCTAGTACATTGGCTTACCTTTGTGTTCTTTTTTCCCTGGGGGAAATTAAGAGTTTATTTTAGTGTTCTGTTTGATAAGTTACTTTTCTACTCTTTTTCTTTTTAATTAAAAGGTTTTTAAAAAGTTTTAGATGGCTTAGGAAACATAGGAGGTATCAAGGAAAGCATTCATTCCTAGATGCAGCAACATCTTGGTTATGTTATTATCATTGTTATTACTACTGATTGGTGAAATTTCACCATAACATGTTGCAGTCATGAACTTCATTTATGTGCTACATGAAAGAAGAGCCCAGTTTTAACCTCACTCTCTAAACATTCAGTTTTGATAGATAACTGGGCTAAACTAAAATGAACAAAAGAAAAATTACTGTCTACATCCCACATTGATTTGCCATCAAGACCATGTTGAAGCGACCACATAGATATTCTCCATGACAACATCCCACATCTAGTTTTCTATGCCTGTGTCTTGTTTCCCCTTAGAAAAAACATGGCAGTTTTGTTAAAATGAAACCCCCCAGGAATCACGGAGATGGATTAGAAGAAGATTGGAAAGAATCCCACTTAGATCAACTTTGGGAAAGGAAAACATTACATCATGTAAACTTTTATTAAACATTCAAGGCACTTTTCAGCCAGGTGTTGCAACAACTCACAATTTTATCATTATGGGTTGTTGTTGTTTTTTTACTACTGACCAGACAACTGATAATCTCCCCTGGGTTTATTTAATAGGTTGGACAATGTACTAAAACTAGTTTGTGTCTGCCATTTTTCAGGGGGAAAAAATCTCATAATGTCACTTTTGTGATTCTCAACTTCTAAAATGAGTTTAATATAGCTTATAAAAAACAAAGGCCAAATCTCGGTTCAGTCAATTAAATCATCACTTGGCAGGGGTGAAATTCAGCAGGTTCTGGAGAACCAGTAGCAGAAATTTAGAGTAGTTTGGAAAACCGGCAAATACCAACTCTGGCTGGCCCTAGAGTGGGGTGGGAATGGAGATTTTGCAGTATCCTTCCCCTGCCATGCCCACAGAACTGGTAGTAAATAAAAAATGAATTTCACCACTGTCACTTGATACTCTGTAGGTCTTGTGCTCCTCTTGAATGTTAAATGTGGCTTTCAGCCTTTGAAAGCTTGCCTACTGCTTGATATAAAGTAGTAGGCTATAGATTGCAACACATTTGTTTTGTCTCTCATTGCTGTTTCCACCCATGTAGTCAAATCATTGTCAATGTCCTTTTGCTAAATAGGCCCATCACATAGTAGCCCGCAAGTCTCATTATTGCTCCTCAGAATTCTCCATATTTGATCTCATGATACTAACACCTTTCTCCCTTTTGAACTGTGAAAGATTTGTTCTCTTAACAGCCCAGGTACAAAGAGTAGACTACATTGTCCTGGACTCAGCAGAATGCCCCACCTGATGCCAGTTCAACAGATTCCTACAGGGGAGGAAAAGAGAGGCCCATCAACATTGTTTTGACTCAAGTTGCAAAATCACTTTATTTATAAATATAATAGACCGTGAAGCTCCTAAAAAAGATACATGCATTTTCAGTAATTTCAGTATGCCTTAGCCCAAAAGGTGGGATGGATCCTCTATGATGTTTGTAAGGGTATGAAAGAAAAAGCTTTCCGTATGTGGTAATATGTGTGCATGCTTCATGCCAGATGTAGTGCAAATATGGGTATGGATAACTACGGTATTTGCTTTTCTCCGTGTACCCAGGCTAATCCTGCAAGATAAAAATGATCATGAGCATTTGATGAGTAGGAAGGAGGAGGATGTACCAGCTGTACAACAAAGTTCATTTTTTTTGAGGGGGGGGGAGGAAATAGTATGTTTTACCACACCCAGTTGAACATGAAGTTGAGAAGGGCTGCTTTGTGGTGTTTGTTGCAGCTATTGTTTTAAATGTGCTGCCAAATATATGCATCCAAGCGAGCAGGATTGTGAACGTAGCACCTATCTACAACTCTCTAAAGCAGCTCTACTTTTTTCCTTGGATCACACAGCAGCTACTGATGGCTTAAGAGTTGAGAAAGGTATTATTTTTGTACCCATTTTCTGAAGCATCTTGCTGGAATCAGTTCCAAGGCACTGCCCAGGCCTAATATTTATGCCTAATATTCCATTATAATGTTCCTATGGGGCATTTAAACAAAGGCCTTTCATATGGCCATTGCTTTCACTCCCCAGAAATACAGAACCTATATCTCACAATAGCTGACCTAGAATTGTTGAGAATCCCCCATGAGGCAAACTGTTGGTCCTTCTAAACTACCCAATTAGATAAAAATAGCACCCAACTGGTAGTGCCTGTCCTCTGCATTGTGATTCTTGTTTGGGAATTTCTAAAAATTACAGTCGTCGCTCTGTGGGAAGGTGAAAAAGCAAAATGGAACCATCCTTCTGCTCAGTTCCAGAAACGGATGAAGCACAAGGCTATGGGCATTGATCAACATAAGGAATGATGAAGGGCCCAGTAGCTCTCAAGCAGCTTTAGTATTTTGAATGAAAATCAGATTTACTGTGTTTTCTGATACAAGAAGGATGAACTTGAAATAAATCAGTTCAGCTGACCAGCAGAGAAGATGATCATAGGGACATAGCTACTCTAACAATGCTGCCAATAGTCAGCGGTGTTGTCAGAAGTTGTCAGTGGTTCTTGGAAGTGTTCTGAAATAAATTATTTTTTGCAGTGTGCTTCTTTTCCTTGCATTGTGAATTTTATTCCTAATTTACCATATCTGTTGTCCTTTGCAAGTTCCAACTTGAACCAGAGATATAGACCCATGGTGTTGAGTTGTAATTTGTGTGATTCCCATACAGATATTGGTGTCCTGAGACCCAACATTGTTGCATTATATTCTATAGATCACCACCACTTTGGAACCAGTGGACTTCTGAGGAAACATTGCAGATGCTCTCACCAAAGATTATTGTGAAGTTACAAAGCATTTATTTATTAAGCAAGCTGATGAGAATACTCTCTGCATCTCTCCTCTCAGAGGTTTTTTACTTACCTGCCCATCCACAAATGCCTCTAGAGACAATGTAGGTGTTAGAGGCTTTGAAAATCAAGATAACATCAGAATCAGTGTTTTTGTTTTAAAGCTTACCAATTTCCTTTTTTTTCCCTTTAAAAAAAAGTTCTTAAGAGTCAGACTTTTAAAGAGTCAGACTTTGCAGTGACCGCGGCAGGCCGAAAAGGAGGTATCTGTTAAGATACTATTAGAAATCCAAGCTATTTTCTAGGTTCTTCATGATAATGATAGGAGGGTTATCCAAGCATTTGAGAATAATTTTAATTTCTCTACCTTGTGAAATTGTGATAGGGGAACTTCTTGAACCAGAGCCCTGACTGTTACATAACTATTAACAGGACCACGGTGATCATGATTTTAGCTGTTATGTATCTTTATCCCTTTGGGGTGTTTCTCTGGGCTATTCCAGAGATTTTTCTGTCAGCACGCCAGCTTTTATTTAGCGCTACAATTAGTTTTGGATTAGCTGCTGCGTGAAACGTCCACATGAGTCTTCCCCAGGAATGTCATTTTTTGGGGGAAATACCTAGGACTTTTGGACAGTGCCCCTATCTACAGCCTGACACAAAGTTGCATGAACTCGGACTGCCACCTTATTTAGCACTTGGAGGGGTGATAACCAATTGCATACCCTACATGGCATGCAATATTCCACCCCCTCCCGGCATTTGTACAAATCCACCAACACTTCAAACTCGGATTGAGCAAATCTTTTAACTGAGGTTACACGAGGCTGAGCTGGATAGATAGCTGGATCAGGCATTTCTTAAGATTATTGATACCCACCCATCCCGTCCTTGAGGCTATAAGGTGTTCATTCAACAAGGCAGTGCTGCAAGTATAGATTCACTCTCTGCTGCAAGGCGATGTGTTTGTTTTTGGGGTTGCCGTTTTAATAAGCGCAAAGCCAAGTGCGGCGACGGCAGCACGAGCGGTCAAGGGCGAGGAAGTACTCAGGGAGCCCAGCACACACCGAGCCACCTGTAGGATTGCACCCGACCGCCATCCCGCACACCCCGGTGAGGGGCAAGGAGGAAACCACGACCCGGCCCAGAAGTAGCAACCCGTTGTCATGGGAACGGAAGGTATAAGCGCACGAGGTGAGAGGGGCAGAGGTGTCTGTGTGTGTGTGTGTGTGGGGGGGGGGTGATTCTTGCTCCCCGTTTCCTTAGGCGGACGCTGCCAGGGGCCGCTGTGGCTCTTCCCGTTTCTGGCGAGGCTCGGTCCCCCCCCCCCCCGCCAGTCCTCCCACTCGCGCTCTGCCGTTCCATCTCCCGCCAAACCCCCCTCCCCTCAGTTCTGCTTTGGGGCCGCCGCCGAGGTCTTAAGGACTTGGCCGCTGCTGAGCAGACCCAGCCGCGTTGGTACACAGTAGTGGTGGTGGTGGTGGGGAGGGGGGGCGGCGCGCTCGGATTGGCCCAAGCGCGCATGCTCTCGGCGCCCCCGCTCGGGCGCGTTCGGCTCGGTTCGGCTATTTCCGCCTCTTTGTTGTACTAACTCCCGACCGGAATAATTTTTTCCCCCTCCTAACCTTCTCCTGGTTCTCGTTCTCGTTTGAGGTGTTTTTTTTTTTTAAATCCCCCTCCCTACCTCCAGTCTCTCCGAGAGTCTTAAAGGGGAGCGGGCTCCCTCCCTCGTCATCTACCCGCGTGGCCGGCGCCGTCCTCGTTGCTGCTGCTGCCGCCGCTGCTCCTGCTTCTTCCTCCTCCTCCTCTTCCTCCTCCTCCCCCAGCCAGGTCAGTGTCTTTCTCCTTTGAGCTGCCTCCTCGTTTTTCTGCCCCCCCCCTGCCTTCCTCCTCCTCCTCCTCTTCTCCCCCAGACCTACCACGGAGGCCCCACAGGGGCGGGTTCCCTCCCGCGGTTGGGCCAAAGGAGTTGGTGGGTGGTGGAGGTCTTTGCGAGAGGAGCCCCCCACCTCCTGGGTGGCGGCAGTGGGCGCCTGCCTTCCCCCTGATCGAGAGGAGGGGCTGGTGTGTGTATGTGTGTGTGTGGGGGAAGTCTTGGGCCAGACCCCCTTCCCTCTCCCTCCCTTTCTGCCTTTGAGCCTGGGGCGGGGGGGGGGGAAATCCTGATTTGGGGAGGTGGATTTCAAGGGCACCTCTCTTAACTTTCTGGGACTGCAGCAAATACTTCCAGGGGGCGGGGTGGTCATTTCTCTGATCCAGAGTTGGAAGACTTTTTGCTTTCTCCTTTTTGGGTCCTCCCGGATAACTACACTGCCCCCCCCCCCCAACCAATCATAGATATCCTAATGTATTTTTAAAATCCTGTCCCGGGACTGCTCTTCCTCCCCCCCCCCCTTTCAGCACTGAAGTATTGGGTTCTTTTTTTGTAGGAGACGTGGTGTGTGTGTGTGTGTGTCCCTTCGTGCTCTAAATTCGCCCTGCTCTTGGGAGAGAAAAAACACCAAACTTAATTTTGTCTTCTTTCTCACCCCACCTTTCCACCCCCAAATTATGGCGAGAAATAGTCTTGCTTGCTTTTGCATAGTGACTAAGGGCTTGTTCACCATCAGTGCCGTACTTGTGTAGCAGTGCCCATTGCCGCTCAACTGGTAAGCTTGCCCTACAAGTTTAGTTGTCTTTAGACCAGAAAAAGAAGAAATAAAGTGTGTGATTGGTTGTGTTTTATCGGGCAGGACAAAAGCTCTGCTGTGGTACAGTTTAAGGTTGTGGCATAGTTGTTGGAAGAAGTCTTGAGTTAATTTGCAGAACTCTTGACTCAACAGCAGCAGTAACTATCTTGTAGTTCGCCTCTGTAGTGACAGTGTGTGGACTTTAAAAATGTTCATGGCCTCAGATGTTTGTCTATGTGAATGTACTTGGTTTTGCTTCTGGGGAATGGCTGTACTGGAAATGGTAGATATGTATTGAGTAATTCAACAGTAATATGATTTCCTTTTAAATAATATGTTCTGAGTTTTAGAGGTGTGCTTCTTGTCATAAGGTATGATTGCTGAAGAAAGACACTTTTGTGGCTTCAAACTGAGTTCCTTCTGATTATGTTAAAATCAGTTGGTTGGCATTTAAGTTTGGTGTTGCTATGGTAATGGAATGGTTAGAATGGGGTAGTAAATACATAATCTTTATAACCAATTATGAGTTGCTGTAAATTTCAAACACTCTGGGAAAAACCCCTTAAGACTGTCCATACCATAATAATCTAGTTTCGATTTTTTTACTATGATTAACAAATGTAATCCTGCATGTAATGTGAACTAGTAAGAATTAGGTTTATTTGTATATTCATTTATAGGTATGCTTAATTTCATACAGCATTGCAATTTATTCTTGAAGTCATTTTGTACAATACCTATGCGCACACACACACACGCACACACACACACACTGCATCCTCTTTCCCCTTTTCTGAACTTTCATAATCTGATTATAATTGTAGTATTCATTAAAATGCTAACATTTTCATTCAGGTGTTCTACTATCCTTATCTGGAAACTTTGCTCCAAACTCTGGTGTCCTGTTTGACTAAGTTGTTTGTAATGTTGAAGGTCTTACTAATAAACAAGACTTTTTTTGTTTTTTTACAAAAAGCCTGTTTATATAGTGGTTAAAGCATCAGGCTAGAATCTGGGAGACCATGAGTTTTAGTCCTGCCATAGATACAAAGTCAGCTGGGTGACCTTGGGACAGTTACTTTTTCTCAGCCTTAGGAAGAAGACAGTGGCAAATCACTTCTGTAAAACCTTGCCAAGAAAACTGCAGAGAGGTGTCCCAGGCAGTCTTCAAAAATTGGCCACAATTGAACAGAAGGAAAGGGTGGGGGGAGATCTTGCTGTTCCTAAAAAGCCCAATTTAAATGTCCCAAATGCTTTGTTTGATTTAACCTTGTATATGTTAGATTTTTAAAAAAAATGTATTTTATACCCCATAATGCATGGATCTGTGGCATGTGTGTGATTTGTGCACTGTATATATACTTTAGAAACTTCGACCTAAAAAGTAAAGTTGGCTGGAAATGTGACAGATACATTGTTTAAATGAAGTTAATGAATATCCTGGTGATGGTGGAAATGACTTAATTTTAAACCTTTTTTCCATTTCTTTATCAACTTTACTGTTAAGGAAGTTCCGAGGATTCCTAGGCATGTTTTAGGGTGCACAGAAAGTTAATGGGGCACATAAGGCTGTGGGGTCTCCATAGCCCTGTGCAAACTAAGACTACTACTTTGAATATTCACATAACAATTGTGCTCTCCACTCGGAGGTAGGGAGTAATGTGATCCATTTGTACTGGTGCTCTGATTGAACAATTTCTGGCAAGTAGGTGGAAACCTATGGTCTAACCTGTATGGTGTATTATCTAGCTGTGCATACTTTTTAATATAAAAACTTTCTATTTTCTGTTCAGATTAAAAAGAGCCTAATTTTATTATTTAAGTCTTCTAAGGAAATACTTCCATCCAACCACATTCCCATCTTTGCAGTTCTAGGCTAAATCTTTCCCATTATCTTAGGCATTTTAAGTATTTCAGTATTCTCAAGGCTTTTATGACAATTCCCCCCCCCATTTCTTGGCCTGTGGAATTAACTCTTGTACCCTGCTAGTGGCTTAGGTTTTGTCTTTGCATTTCAGGCTGTGTTGGATTTTGTTATTTTGCTATCATAATTTTGGATTGTTGATATTGTATGTCAAATTGCAGAGAGTCTAGGGAATTCTGTATTATAGGGAATGTAATACATCTGCTAGAGAACTACATACATAAGTAGTGAAGCACAGGTATCCAGCTAGTACTATTATATGAATGTTTTTCACATACAATGTGAAAAACATATCATAGTATTAGCTGGATACCTGTGCTTCACTACTTATGAGCATTTTTCATACTTATGACCATTGTAGCATCCCCATGGTCTTGACAGACTCTTATAGTCATCATCACCAACAAAGTATATCTGGAGAAATGAAGGCTGCTGCTGAGGCCCCACTATGATACTCCCTATCCTGTGGTAAATCTGCCCCTGCACTTTGAATGTAGGCATAAAATTTCCTTCCTTCACATCTCTGGCTCCAAAAGACATCATTTTGAAGCATCCGTTGTACTTCCGGGCAGCAGCCTGTTTTCCAGGCTGTTTTCGTCCCATTGTCCATGCCACTTTCAGGTCGTTTTTTGGGCAAGAAAATGGCCTGAAAAAACCCTGAAAAATGACCGAAACCGGCTAAAAAACAGGTATGTGCGCACCAGGGGTGGGTTTCTAAGGGTTCGCCCGGGATCGCGCGAGCCCTTTCGTGAAATTTCCCGATCCCGAGCGTTCCCTTTCGACCGTGGACCCGGAAGTAAGTCCTCCGCGTTCGTCCTCGCCCCCCCCCCCCGCCGCCCAGCCAACGCTAAAATCGCTGGACGGGGGGGGGTCTAACCACCGCTGCTAACTGCTGCTCCCTCAGCTGGGCGGGCAGGCAGGAAAGCAAGCAAGGCGGCTGCGTTGTCTTCTTTTTCCCTCAGCGATGCGCCGCCCCAGCCCCTGCTGCTGCCGCCGCCGCTGCAGAGAGGACGAGGAAGGGACAGAGCGCGCGATTCCCTTCCTCCCTCCCCGTCCCTCCCTCCACAGCCAGCATGCTGGCCACTCATGCCGTTCCTCACACACACACACACGGAGGCTTCTCAGCTCCTGGAAGGAGCCTGAGCGAGAGAGAGAGCGACCAAGCACGGCGGGCGGCCGGGCAGCTAGGGCAGGCTAAGGCAAGTGACCCGGGCTGAAGAGGCTCCGCGGAGGTGGGGGCGGGGCGGGGACGACGACAGACAGACAGAGGCACAGACACAGAGAGAGACAGGGAGGGAGGGGGGAACCAGAGAGTGACAGACACACACAGAGACAGAGAGTGGGAGGGAGGGAGAGAAAGATAGACAGAGACACAAAATGAGTGATTTAAGTGCCTGAATGCGAGACAGACAGACAGACAGACAGACAGACACACACACACACACACACACACACAGAGTGACAGATGGGCAAACAAAGGAGAGAGAGACAGAGAGAGAGAAAGAAAAGAAGGTGGGAGAGAGAGAAAGAAAGAGAAAAAAAGACAGAAAGAGAGAAAAAAGAAAGAGAGACAGAAAGGAAAGAAAGAGAAAAAAGAGAGAGAAAGAGAGAAAGAAAAGCGACAGAAAGAGAGAAAGAGAAAGAGAGAGAGAGAAAGAGAGAGAGAGAAAGAGGGAAAGAAAGAAAGAGAGAGAGAGAAAGAGAAATAAGGAAAGAGGGGGGGAAAGAGGGAAAGAAAGAGAAAGAAAAAGAAAAAGAAAGAAAGAGAAAGAAAGAGAGAGAAAGAGAAAGAAAGAAAAAGAAAGTGGGAGAGAGAGAAAGAAAGACAGACAGAAAAAAAGAAAGAAAGAGAAAAAAAGAAAGAGAGGGAGGGAAAGAAAGAAAGAGACAGAAAGAGAGAGAGAGAGAAAGAGAGGGAGAGAGAAAGATGGAAAGAAAGAAAGAGAAAGAGAAAGAAATAAAGAGAGAGAGAAAGAGGGAAAGAAAGAAAAATGAGAGAAAGAAAGAGAGAAAGAGGGAAAGAGAAAGAAAGAGAGAAAGAAAGAAAGGGAGAAAGAGAAAGAAATAAAGAGAGAGAGAGAAAGAAAGAGGGAAGGAAAGAAAGAGACAGAGAAAGAAAGACAGAGAAAGAGAGAAAGAAAGACAGAAGGAAAGAAAGAAAAAGAAAGAGAGAGAGAGAGAACTTATGACCACAATTAAGCCCAAAAGTTTGGTTGCTAACCAAGACCATTGTTAAGTGAGTTTCACATTTTCCAAATTGGCCACTCCCACCCGGTCACATGGCCGGCAAGCCACTCCCACCCGGTCACATGGGCAGCAAGCCACTCCCACCGGTCACAAGGCCACCAAGCCACATAACCTGTTCCAAAAATTTTGAAACCCACCCCTGGTGCGCACTGGCCAGCTGGTTTTCAGGTTTCCAGCACTCTGGCACATGCACACGCATTCTGGTTTGGGCACTCAGTACTGAAAAGGTTCACCATCACTGGTCTAACTCCTTAGCATCAGGGCAGGTTAATGTATTGTGTCAGAATATAATGTATATGAAATACTAAAGATCTGATGGTCATTTCGAAAAATCCTTTCTTACCGAGCACCTAGAAGCCAAGAAGAACATATGTGCCAAATTTCAAGTTTGTAGGCTTTATGGTTCTGGAGATTTCGTGATGAGTGAGTGGATTTCGCTTTTATATATCTAGATTATAACGCATGGGTTCATTTAGATCAGATCCGTGAAGGTAAGCAAAGGGAGCTTCTATGGAACCTCCAATTCTTGTTTGTATAAAATGTTTATCTTCAAGTAAATTAAATTATAAGTTTTGGTGCCTTTATTACTCATCCTTGAACATTGGGTTGTCACCTCCAGTGTTATGACAATGTGAAACATTCTACGTACTGTTTTGGTTCTGGTGTTCAGAACTGAAACTGATACAGCCATAGTGAAATACACTGCAGCTGAGGAAGGAAGGGAAGATCAGTCTTGCCATATACTTCTTCTCAGCTGAACTCCTGGTACAGCCACTAATGGTCATATTTTGGAAACCAGCACTTATTCTGATCTCTGGTAGTCAAAAGGAAGGCAGGCTGTAGAATAAATTCTTACTTCCCATTTACTTTTGCCGTAGTTCAATTTTCACTGTATTTCATTTCTGAAAGGCATGTGCATGAAACTGCTGTACACTAGTAGTCCTTGTCTTACGACTACAGCCCAAAATTTCCGTTGCTAAGGAACGTTGTTAAGTGAGTGTTGCCCCATTTTACAACATTTTTGCCGCAGCTGTTTAGTGAATCCCTGCAGTTGTTAGGTAAATCATTAATCTGGCTTCCCCCCATGGACTTTGCTGTCAGAAGCCATCTGGCAAGGTTGGTAGTGATCAGGTGACCCCAGGACAGTGCATCTGTTATAAATACATGCCAATTGCCAAGTGCCTAAATTTTGATCACGTGATCAAGGAAATGCTGCAATGTTGTAAGTTTGTAAACTGGTCATAAGCCACTTTTTCAGTGCCATTGTAACTTGAAATGGTCATAAATGATTGTTAAGTGGAGGGCTACCTATTCTACGTTATTGTAAGGAAAAGTATATTAATGTAATCTTGATCATTTTGTCACATCTTCACACCTTCCTCCATAACTAACTTCTCTGCATGAACTAGCGTTATGTGCTGGCTTCTTTAAGAAAATTTATTTAACTAAATTGTACTTCACTGAAATTACTATTCCTATTACCTGAAAAACCTTTGGTTAAATAATGCCCTATCCCAGCGATGGCGAACCTTTTTGTTGTTGGGTGCCAAAAATGCAAGGGCGCGCGCGTAATAGCATGCGTGCATGCCAGCACTCATAATGTAAAGCACCTCTCCCATATGCACATGTGTGCATAACCTCACACACACACACACCATGCGTGCCACACTGCTCGCCTCCAAGCTGAGCTTGGTATTTCCTCCAGGGGGTCTGGGGGAGGCCATTTTTACCCTCCTCAGGCTCCAGGAAGCCTCCAGAAACAAAATTCCAGTTGATGTTTTTGCCCTCCCCAGGCTCCGGAGGCTTTCCTGAAAAATGGCATCCCCTGGCTCTCTGGAAGGCCGAAAATCAACTGGCTGGCACACATCTGTGCTGGAGCTGATGGCTTGGGTGCCAGCAGATATGGCTCTGCGTGCCACCTGTGGCACGCGTGCCACCGGTTCGCCATCACAGCCCTATCCTTTTTTTTTCTACTGTCAAAGAAAAAAAATATCCATATTTATTCCCTGTTTAAACCTTTAACTTTAAAATGAGGAGCACAGGTTCTCCAGTAGTTATGCAGTTAAGAAAAATGAGTCACTGTTTTCTCAGATGCTGCAAGTACAAACAGGTGTGTGTGTATGTGTGTGAGGGAGCATGTGTGTGTGAGAGAGAATAGCTTTAAAGCACAGTTGGAATTTAGGGCAAAACCTTTACTATCATCCTTTTTACAATGTTATTTTCCCTGCAAAATTATCTCCCTTTTATTCCCTCTTATCCAACACATGATCATCCTATTCTGATGAACAATTTGCGCAGTTGGGTTAAAAGTGGTTAAACTTTTGCTATATGATCTTGAGCTGCAAATAACAGTAGAGGCAACAGGTGAATGCTTGCACAAGAATAAGAGCAGGTTATACATTTTACAGAATAAAGTTGTGGAATGAGACAGAAAACCTGTGAAATTTGAAATTTCAAACTATAGCCGGATGACTTCATTTTTGTAAATGTTCCAGCAAAGGTTTTAAAGTGAATCTATGTGTCTGACATAAAGTGCACACTGTAGAAACAGATTTACAGAGGATGTTGCTTCTACTCTATAAGGGATGGTCATCTTGTTTTATGGAAAATTTGCAGGGGAAGAGAGACATAGGTTCAGAACAGCATTCCCATTTTGATGCAGGATTCTTCTATATGGGTCTATATGGGTGATGGCATTCAGACACATCTTCCCAAATAGCCTTCTGAAGCAAAACAGCTGTAAATTCTATAGAACTGCTTTTGAAATGTATTAGTTATTCTAAAATTCCCTGTCTAGAGAAAGCTAGTTGAAGAGAGAAGCTATGCTGAACATTTGATTCCTGAGAACTAATTTTTCTATGTGCTGGAGTTTTCCCTGGGAACATTCAGACATATATTGATGTCACCTCTAGCTTCAGTCCAGAAAAAAGCAAATAAGTAGTCTTGAATAATTTATGATGCTCTAGCTTGTAATAATTCCTTTCCCATTTTTTTCGACCAGTTGGGTCCACTTTGGGAGTAAATTGTTAAACTATCTCTTACCCTCATTCTTCAAATAAGCTTAGGTGAAAAAAACCAGCATCATTTTCCCTTGCATTCAGAACCATTCCTCAGTCTATTGCAACTTTTTTTGTTTGTTCTTAACCCTGTCACAATATTATTTTATCTGTCACCACTTTGACAAGGAATTATGCTGTTCCCACAAATATGCTGTGAACAAATAACTTTTTATTATCTCCTTAAATTTGACCTTCTGAATAAAAGTTGCTTTTAGTACTTAAGGTTAAGATCAACAGCTGCTTAAAATTGAAGGGACTGCCCTCTCTCTCAAAACCCCCTCCACCGTGATAGTTTTATTGGAATTTTTCTACTTTTTAAAAACTTTAGAAGTGAAGGAACTCATTATGCAGTGTCAGTATAGTCAATGTGTATCAATACAGGCAGTCTTCGACTTACGACCACAATTGAGCCTCAAAATTCATGTTGCTAAGTGAGACAGCTAAGGGAATTTTACACCATTTTACGACCTTTCTTGCCACAGTTGTTAAGTGAATCACTGCAGCTATTAAATGATAACACAATTGTTAAGTAAATCAGGCTTCCCCATTGACTTTGCTTGCCAGAAGGTCACAAAAGGAAGTCATGTGAATATGGGGGCCTGCAACCATCATAAATATGAGTCAGTTGCCAAGCGTCTGAATTTGGATCAGGTGACCATGGGGGTGCTGTGACAGTCATAAGTGTGAAAAAACGGTCATGTCTCTTTTTCTCAGTGCTGTTGTAACTTTGAACCATCAGTAAATGAACTATTGCAAGTCAAGGACTAATCTGTACACTGCCCAGACCATCTAATTCAGTGTTTCTCAACCTTGGCGATTTTAAGTCCTGTGGACTTCAACTCCTAAAATTCCACAGGACTTAAAGTTGCAAAGGTTGAGAAACACTGATCCAATTGGTGAGGTGGGCAACTGGTTTCTGTCGTGTAATGTGGCTTGTACAGTAGAGATTGAGAAACATTAGCCTGTATGGGATAGAATTGCACTTTGGTTGTTTGTTGGATGCCAGCCCAAATGTGCCAGCGCTGACCAATACTGTCTGAACACTTAATAGGAAATGCAGCATGTGGCACAAGTATGATTAAATCTGGTAATGTAGTCTATATTTGTCTAGCCTATTAAAAATACCTTGAAAAGCTTCAATTGGGTCAAATGTATGAAGAGCGGTAGGGATGTGTTGGCTCAGTGGCTAAGATGCTGACCTTGCTAATTAGAAGATCGGCAGTTTGATGGTTCGAATCCCTAGCACCACGTAATGGAATGAGCTCCCATTACTTGTCACAGCTTCTGCCAACCTAGCACTTTGAAAGCATGTAAAAAATGCAAGTAGAAAAATAGGGATCACTTTGGTTGGAAGGTAAGAGTGCTCTGTGCACCTTCGGCATTTAGTCATGCCAGCCACTTGACCACGGAGACGTCTTCAAACAGTGCTGGCTTTTCGGCTTAGAGACAGAGATGAGCATTGCCCCTAGAACTGGAAACAACTAGCACGCATGTGCGGGGAGACCTTTACGTTATGAAGGGTGCGTGGTGATGACTGCAGCTTATCAAAGATTGTGATTCAACAGGTAAGAAGAGAAGAGAGTAAAGACCACAAATTAATAAATGAAACTTAATGAAATGCCTTGTTGAATAAACTTGATAACTTCCTGCAAGTAAATAAAAGTGTTGATTTAAATGTGAACAAATGGGCTAAAGTCAGAAAGTATCATTTAGATTATTACAGGTACATATGAAAGTAAAAATTCAGAAATTGGAGAGGTTATACTTCAGTGACTGTTGATGATAGAAGAACTAGAGGTGAGTTTTAGGAAAAATTAGGAAGCCTTCTGAATGATGGGGTGTACGGAGGGAGAAAATATGTTATATGGCACAAATGGATATTTGGAAACAAAATGTGAGAGTACAATAAAAGGTACTTGGTCATTCAAGAGACCCAAGAATGAGAGAGCTGTGACTGATAAGTAATGACTTACATCTGTTAGTTTCAAATATGTCTTAAGCATTTGTCTGTATATACATATGGCAGAGGAATGAATATGCATATGAAAGCATAATTAATTGTTTATGATAAAAGACCTTTAAAATTATTGAAGGGTACAAATATTGTGTGGCTTTGAATGTGATTTAGTGGTAGCACTAAGAATGAATCTTGGAAAACAGCATATGACCAAAAAATGAAAGGAGGAAAAGAAAGAAGCGTGAAAGTGAACATTTTCAGGAAGATAAATTAGTCCTTTAGGAAAAACCACTCTAAACAAAGTGGATGTAAGGAAAAGGACTGTGAAATCTTGGAGCAAAATGAAAAGAATGTGACTCAAGTGGGTCAAAATCAGATGGAGAAGATATTTGTACATGTACTCCGGTATCGTCCTGAAGAACTTTAGAAACAAAAGCAGCACTTGGAAGCTCATAAAGGGCAAGTGCAGGTCTGAAGCTGTAGGGCAGTGTTTCTCAACCTTGGCGACTTTAAGTCCTGTGAACTTCAACTCCCAGAATCCCCCAGCCAGCTGATTGGGGGATTCTGGGAGTTGAAGTCCACAGGACTTAAAGTCGCCAAGGTTGAGAAACACTACCGTAGGATAATGGGCCATGGCATGCTGGACCAGTTAAAGATTCTTATTTGTCTTCAATGGCGCAGCCCATGTTGTGTACATGGTAACAGTTCAGATAGAGTATGAATTAGGGTTGCCAGGCCCTTTTGTTCCAGATTGGTCCACAACGAGCACATGAAGCAGAGTTGGGCAGAGATCTCCCTGGCCATGACTTTCACCTCTGCACTGGTGTAGTAATGAATTCAAGAGACCTCCAAGTTACAGCTTTGCCCTTTCAGGAACAGTGCTACCCAGAGACACTTCTTGCGATATTTAGGAATCCCAAGTGAACAAAGAGCAGCTTTGGTTTGTTTGACTTTAACTTCAACCTGTTTTGTCCCATCCAGATATTATATAAGCTATATAGAAAGAAAGACAGTTGCAAGTAATGTAATGAAAAGAGAGCAAGAAAGAATAACGAATAAAAGAGGCAGAAAAAAATGCGGAACAATTTAGGTGGAAGCTTAAAGTTGTTATGGAAGTTAATGAAGAACAAGTAAGTACATTTGAATAGAATGCCAGATTAACTATGAAATATTAGAATATACAAATGCTGGTAGAAAGGTTATGGTAATTTAAAGCCTGTTTCAAGGGATGAGTGAATGTCATAAAAGCAAAAATGGTAGTTCACAAGTGCACTTTTTCCTCGGCTATCTTTTTTATTTATTAAATTTATATGGCTGCCCTACTCACCTACTCACAACCAATTTTGTTGTATTTAGTTTGTACAATGACAATAAAGGTTATACTATTACTACTACTCACTGTAACTCAAGCGTACAGTTTACAACATTAAAATTTCACAACTTAAGAAACCATAACCCACCTTCCCCCTTCCTCACCCCGGTAGCAGCAGATACACAGTCACACTGGCCACTTAATGAGTCTGTATTCACCTGTGGTCCCCAGGCTTGCTGACAGAATTAATCTCCTCAGGGTTTTCCAAATAAAGTATCAAATGTGAGGGCCAATCTTCACTCCAAGGGGATTGAATTTCAAATGGAGGGAGCCACCACAGAGAAGGCTCTTTTCCTTGGTCCCACTAGACCAGCGATGGCAAACCTTTTAGACACTGAGTGCTGAAACTGCATGGGCGCGCATGCCCAAACGGAAAGGTGCACATGGGAACATGCACAAACGTGCATGCATGGACATGTGTGTGCGCATGTGCAGCAGAGACCCAAATATGAGCTGGCTGGCGGGAGGTGGGGCATCCCAACACCGGCAGCATGGCAAGAGGTAAGATCTTTTTCTTTCGTGAGCTTCTGTTTCGTCATTTGCAGGAAACAAGCTCATGAAAGAAATGCCACAGAGATCTGTCCTTGAACAACGGTGCGTGTGCCAGCAGAAAGGGCTCTGCGTGCCACCTCTGGAACGTGTGCCATAGGATCGCCATCACGGCACTACATGTACTTCTTTAATAGATGGAAACATACCTTGTCTTTCAGTTCTAATGGGCTGGGTAGATGTAACTAGAAAGAGGCAGTCCTTCAAATAGTCAGCAAGCAAGGTTACCGTATTTTTTGGAGTATAAGACGCACCGGAGTATAAGATGCACCAAGGTTTTGAAGAGGCAAATTACAAAAAAAAGTAGGTAGGTAGGTAGATGGAGAGAGAGGGAGAGAAAGAAAGAGAAATACGGTAGGTAAGTAGATAAAGGGATAGAGAGAGAGAGAGAAATAGAGAGAAATACAGTAGGTAGGTAGGGAGAGAGAGAGTAGGTAGGTAAAGGGATATATAGAGAGAGAAATAGGGAGAGAGAAATACAATAGGTAGGTAGGGAGAGAGAGTGTCTGTGTAGGTAGGTAGGTAAAGGGGGAGAGAGAAATACAGTAGGTATGTAGATGGAGAGGGAGAATGTGTGTAGGTAGGTAGGTAGGTAGGTAGAAGAATAGAGAGAGAAATAGAAAGAGAGAGAAACAGTAGGTAGGTAGGGAGAGAGAGAGAGTGTGTGTGTAGGTAGGTAGAAGAATGAGAGAGAAATACAGTAGGTATGTAGAGGGAGAATGTGTGTGTGTGTGTAGGTAGGTAGGTATAAGAATAGAGAGAGAAATAGAGAGAAATACAGTAGGTAGGTAGGCAGAGAGAGTGTCTGTGTAGGTAGGTAGGTAGGTAAAGGGGGAGAGAGAGAAATACAGTAGGTATGTAGAGGGACAGGGAGAATGTGTGTGTAGGTAGGTAGGTAGAAGAATAGAGAGAGAAATAGAAAGAGAGAAACAGTATGTAGGTAGGGAGAGTGTGTGTGTAGGTAGGTAGGTAGGTAGGTAGAAGGATGGACAGAAATAGAGAGAAATACAGTAGGTAGAGAGGGAGAGAGAGAGAATGTGTGTGTGTGTAGGTAGGTAGGTAGGTAGAAGGATAGAGAGAGAGAGAGGGAAATACAGTAGGTAGGGAGATTGTGTGTGTAGTTAGGTAGGTGGAAGGATAGAGAGAGAGAGAGAAATACAGTAGATAGGGAGAGAGAGAGAGAGAGAGTAGGTAGGTAGGTTGATGTTTCAAGGTGTATTTATCTATGTCCTGCAGAAGGAAATCGCTGATAAACCTTAAGACTTTGTTTCTGCTGGCACAGAAACAGTTAAAGAGCCTTCCGAAAAAGGGGGGGGGGAGTCTTTGCACTCAAAACTCTTCAAAACAGCCCGTGAAAATGGAGCCGTTTTTTTTCAAATAAAAAGCATATCTAGCTTGGGGGGCGGGGCAGCTTGCAGAGTGCTCCTGGGAGGTGGGGGATGGGTCAAGAATGAGCAAAAAAACTGCCCCATTTATCACAAAAACGGGCCATTTTTGTGTCAAATAAATTGCATGCAAAGCCCTATGGAGGCTTATAGAGTGCTGCTGGGGGCTGGGGGAGGGGGAAACAGCCCATTTGAGGCTAATTTCTGCCTTCCCCAGCCCCCAAGAGCTCTCTGGAAGCCTCCATAAGACTAGGCACAGCCAGTTTGGTGAAGGGGCGGGGTTCCAGGAGGCAAAAAATGCTGTATTCGATGTATAAGACGCACCCAGATTTTCAGCCTCTTTTTAGAGGAAAAAAGGTGCGTCTTATATTCCGAAAAATACGGTATGTGTATAACATTGCAATTATATGCAAGTGAGTGACCAGTGTGGAAGAAATAATATTAGTTTGGTCACATAGAAAGTGATTAAGGATTAAATTGCATAACAAATATATGAAGAAACCGTGAATAATTTAATAGAAATGGGAAGAACAAAAAAGTCATAGTTGAATAATATTGATGAGATCCTCAAAAAGTCAGAAAAAAGAGTTTAAAGCAAACGAGGCAATATATGAAGCAGTGTATGTCCATGATAGAATCAAAAATGATTTTCAAGAATAAAAAGATGCAAAGAGTTCTAGTGAATGGTGTAAAAGTTTTAGCTAGTTTCTTATTGTTTTTAGATTGTTGTTACTCTTTCAAGGTTGCTTACCTTGAAAGAGAAGGCATAATAAGTACATGCGATATATACACAGAAAGCTCTTCAGTTCTTACTAAATGTTAAATTAAGGCTTGTTACCTATTTTTGTGTCCCCAATATATTCTGAAATTATGAATCCCTTTAGATGTGATTAGTTATGTGGGAAGCATTTTCATAGAAAATTCAATTTGTAACTATTGAGAATACTGTATTGCAGATCCTGAATTGAAATGGGTATTGGGTTAACTGCTCTTCAAAGTCCGTTACAGTTTAAAAAAAAATATATATTGGGAATGTGCCAAAATGGAAAATATGTTTTGTTCCAAACCTGAAAGAAATCCATTGTGATTTGAGATTATACTGAATTGTTTTAGGTTAGTTGTAGTTTGGCAGAAGTGAAACTATTTCAGCTGGGAAAAAAATAGAGAACTTATCAAATGGGTAGGATAAGCCTAATAATGCTTATTGTCAGTCTCTCCTTCATCACATGGTCTGTGAGCCGGCTCTTCCCTAGCACCATTTTTCCCTACTTTTCTTTAGCCAATGCTTTTCATTGCCATTCATTAATTAGGTTTTTCCTGCTTTCATTTCACTTCTGCTTCATACATGTACATTTAATGCACAGAACACTTAGCATGTCCCTAAATTTTGTTTGGCATGTACAATTGGATGTGTAAGAAAAGATCCTGCAAAATTAACTTAGATACTCAAGAGTGAGTGTCACCTTGTACTGGTTTGCACACCTAGAGCCAAAAGTGAAGTGAATTTCCACTTCGCTTTTTGGCTCTAGGTGCACAAACCAGTACAAGACTGTAAAATAAGCAGATATCATGTGATTCCTTGTATTGTCCAAAGACAGAAAGGATTCATAAGAAGGTAGCCTAAGGGCTTAACTGCAAATCTGTTTTGTAATATATTGTTGTCGAATGCTTACTGGAATATAGTCTTCTTCGTAGTCTTTCTGCTCTTCTTCCTAAAAAACTTCAAAGCACTGTCACCTTGAAGTTAAAATCCTGTCTGTCCTGTTTTTTGTTTTTTGTTTTGCTTCCATGTCATCACTTTAAGGAAGCAGTAGCAGAAAGTGCCTCTTGACAGTCTTATTTGGCAATTCTGTTAAATCCAATTTCTATTCTAAAATTGAGTACTAAAGAAAAGCATTGGGTACATGTATGTGTGTGCGTGCGTGTGCGTGTGTGTTAAGCTTGGCCTTACAAATAGCCACGCCTGGGATCAGGAACATTCTTTCTGAGTGAGTAAATTGCCAAATCTGCATGTTCGTGCCATCCTGTAAATTGGGAAAAACCAGGTAATTAATAACAGCGATATGCAAATCAGAACTAAAGCAAACAGATTTTCTTCCTTAGGAAGCTCACACAATTAAATATATAAGTTGCAAAATAAGATTTGGTACTGTTGAGATGAATGTATTTAAAGAGTGCTGCTTAGTTTGATCCATTATTCAAACTAAGTATGAGTAGTACTTCTTGAATAACTTACTGCTGATTGTTTTGGGGGTTATCAGAACGGTCCAGAAAGAGTAGTAAAATACCCCATATGCATTATCATCCATATGATAATACCAGTGACTTGCTTATGTGCCTATGTTTTAAGGCAGCTTTCAGTTGTCATGACCTTTTCTGAACAAAAAGATGCTGTGTGTGCAAACAAACTGCTATTTGTTCCTGTGATAAAGCGGGATAAAGGTTAAAAGGTTAGTTGGTGTCAGTTTGACCTTACTATCTCTTCCCAGCAAGTCATTGGCTGGATCTGAACCCTCTAATATTGATTGTTGTTTGAGGAGATGCCACCTGATGGGAGGATGCCCCATATTTTCTTAGTTATACACGGCTTGTTTAAATTTAATCCTAAAGAATATACTGGCCATTGTTTTCTTGGTGAGAGACACCGATTTAATTTTTTTCTGAAGGGTGACAGTAGCTAGAAAGGAGTGTTTTTTTCTATATACAAGTAGTTCTCAGCTTATGACCACAAGTGAGCTCAAAATTTCTGGTGCTGAGTGAGAGTTAAGTGAGTTTTGCCCCATTTTACAACCTTTCTTTCCACAGTTGTTAAGTGAATCACTTCAGTCATTAAGCTAGTAACATAGTTGCTAAGTGAATCTGGCTTCCCCATTGACTTCAGAAGGTTGCAAAAGGTGATCACATGACGCTGGGATGCTGCAACTTTATAGATACTACATACAGTGGTACCTCGGTTCACGAACTTAATTCGTGAACTGACTCTGGTCGCGAACCGAATTGGTCGTGAACTGAGGCACAGTTTCCCATAGGGTTTAATGTAAATACCAAATACTGAAAGTACTCACAGTGTACTTTTTTCTGAGTCTCCTTCTCTCCACGATCTTCCTACAGGAAGTCACAACCATGTGACAGCCAGGAAATAGCATTAAAATGGCCGCGGCTCCTGTTCGTGAACCGAAGCGGAGTTCGTGAACCGGAGCATATTTTGATGAACTTTTCTGTTCGTGAACCGAGTTGTTCGTGAACAGAAGCGTTCGTGAACCGAGGTACCACTTTATATCAGTTTTGGTGTTGCTTGCTATAGAAGCAGTATGATCAACCAGTTATAGCGACTTTGTACACTTTATAATACAGATAGTCCTCAACTTACAATAGTTTGTTTAGTGACTGAAGTCACAACAGCACTGAAAAAAGTGACCCTGTGACCATTTTTCACACTTAACGGATGTTACAGCATTCCCATCAGGGATTAAATGCTACCAGTTTGGACTGGTTCGCCCAGGCTGGTAGTAAAAAATGCTACCGGTTCAGGTGAACTGGTATTTCCGACGATCAGCTGTGATGCACAATTTATATTAGCTAGAGTTGTCAGATTTCCTGCTTTCTAGCTAATCTAAATCGTGTGGCACAGCGAATCTCTCTCCCCTCCCTCCTATTTTAGTGCTGCGCTCGGTAGTTTTTAGTGCTCACCGAACCGGTAGCAGACTTCAGAGGATTACAATGCTGATTCCCATGGTTATGTGACATATTTATGACGGTCGCAGTATCCTGTGATCATATGATCGTGTGATCATCTTTCACAAGGAAAGTCAATGGGGAAGTCTCATTAACTTAACTTTTATTTCATTTCATTTCATTTATTCAATTTCTATACCGCCCTATCTCCCAACATGGGACTCAGGGCGGTGCACAGGAACTATAAAATATAAAAATACAAGCAGTCAAAAATGGTTAAAAATAGGATTAAATAAAATTTAGCCTGTGCTAAGGACATTAATTAAAACCCAACTAAAATAATAAAATAGCTATACCAGCTATGCCAGGTTGTTAACTTAACAACCATATTACTAATTTAACAAGTGCAGTGATTCACTTAATAACTGCAAGAAAGGCAGTAAAATGGGGCAAAAGTCACTTAACAAATATCTTGCTTAGCAACAGAATTTTGGGCTCAATTGTACATTAAGGACTACCTGTATATGGTTCTTGAGAGAAGAAATGATGCAGATTATATTTGACTCTTTATACATAGAACAAAATAGGTGTGCCTGTAGAGATTCTCAGTCATCCAGGTCATGGTTGTCCCAAAGGTGCTTTTTCAGGAGGCAATTGGACTTTCTTGCTTTTTCTTTTGAAGATGTTTCGCTTCTCATCCAAGAAGCTTCTTCAGCTCTGACAGGATAGTGGGGAATAGAAGGATTTATATTCCTTGCAGACAGCTTGTAATTTGCATCCTTTTAGAGGGTGTTTGAAGCATTTGAAGGTTTATCTATGTCCTAAGTGTCACCTGAGTAAGTGCTCTTGGAAATCCAGAGGAAATCCTCTGGAAATGGGAGAGTAAGAATGGATTTCCAGAGGCAAAATTGCAGACTACAGGAACCAGGAGCCCTACTCAGGTGACCCTAAGGACACAGATAAACCTCCTAGGGTCCTGATGGTGAACCTATGGCACGGGGGCCACAGGTGGCACGCGGAACCATTTCTTAGGGCACGCGAGGTGTTGCCCTGTCAGCTGCAGCGCATATGTGTGCACTGGCCAGCTGATTTAGGCCTTCTTTTGAGGCCATTTTTTGCCAGCTGGAGGCTTCAAGGAAGCTCCTAAAGTTTCTACAGGTGGTGGGGGAGGTTGTTTTCACCCTCCCCAGGCTCCTAGAAAGCCTGAGGAGGGCGAAAAAAGCATGCCAAAAGCAGAGGGTTGCGCACATAGCATTATGGGTGTGGCACACCCACGCATGACCCCCCTGCGTTCTCCCCGCTTTTGGCACGCGAGCCAAAAAAGGTTAGCCATCACTGTCCTAGGGTTTCAAAGACTCTCTAAAAGGATGCAAATTACCAGCTGTCTGCAAGGATTATAGATCCTTCCATTCCCCACTATCCTGTCAAGAGTTGAAGAAACTTCTTGAAGAACAGCAAAACTTCAAAAGAAAAAAACAAGGAAGTTCAGTTGCTTCCTGAAAAAGCACCTTTGGGACAGAATAGGTGTGGTATCTTTTATTGCACAAATTCTGCTTTGTGCCTATAGAATCCATATAGTATAGTGCATGCTTAGACCCTAGTGTGAGTGATATAAATTCCTTGGCTCTTAAACATAGCAGTAGATTATATTTTTCCCTTACTGAAACAGAAGTCTTAAAATAAGATTCTATTTGTCACACAGAACTTCCTGATAGGTTGTGCTAACCATTCA
Organism: Rhabdophis nuchalis; assembly: GCA_039707465.1. Taxonomy (NCBI): domain Eukaryota; kingdom Metazoa; phylum Chordata; class Lepidosauria; order Squamata; family Natricidae; genus Rhabdophis; species Rhabdophis nuchalis. The sequence goes on along the minus strand of CM077644.1, from coordinate 147,232,303 downwards.
CTGGAAATCTATCTAAAAAAATCTGTTTTTCTGAGGATTGGTGAACTGTGCATTATATGTTCAGTAACACACCTTCAATCTCCAAATCAGAAAAAAAATGTTTAAAAAGTTAAAAAATATAAGATTACACATTTAATCTTCATTTCATTTTCATTTTATTACATTTATATCCCGCCCTTCTCCGCAGAGGACCCAGGGCGGCGCACAGGAAATTTAAAAAATATACAAAATAGAAAATAAATAAATAATTTAAAATATATATTAAATAATCCCGATCCTATGCTAAAACCAATTATTAAAAACCCAATTTAAAACTTTTCTAAAAGTCCCCATGGGAGGTTAGGCTAGGCCGGCTTGATGAAAAAAGTATGTCTTTAGACATTGGCGGAAGAGGCGGAGGTCGGTGATGGTCCGGAGTTCAGGGGGTAGGTCGTTCCAAACGGCAAGGGCCCGCCACAGAGAAGGCTCTTCCCCTGGGTGTCGCCAGTCGGCATTGTCCGGCCGACGGCACCCTGAGAAGGCCCTCTCTGTGGGAGCGTATCGGTCTAAGGGATGTATGGGGCAGGAGACGGTCTCGCATATAACTAGGCCCCGAGCCATGGAGCGCTTTAAAGATGGTCGTCAGAACCTTGAAGCGCACCCGAAAGATCACAGGAAGCCAATGCAGCTCGCGCAGGATTGGTGTTATATGGGAGCTTCTGGTGGCTCCCGTAATTACTCGCGCGGCTGCGTTTTGGACTAGCTGTAGCTTTCGAGTGTACCTCAAGGGAAACCCCATGTAGAGAGCATTATAGTAGTCGAGATGGGACATCACGAGAGCTTGAGTGACTGTGCGAAGGGCAGCCCGGTCCAGTAAGGGGCGCAATTGGCGCATCAGGCATACCTGATGAAATGCCCCCCTGGCCACGGCCGCCACATGGTCCTCCAAGGACAGCCGGGAATCCAGGAGGACACCCAAATTGCGCGCCCTCTCCACGGGGGCCAGTGTTTCGCCCCCAATGGCCAGAGTTGGAGTAATCTGGGTGAACGGGGTGCCGGAAACCACAGCCACTCAGTCTTGGCAGGGTTGAGCTTGAGTTTGTTACCACCCATCCAGATCCGTACGGCTTCCAAACACCGGGACAGCACTTCAGCGGCATCGTTGGGGTGGTCTGGGGTGGATATGTACAGCTGAGTGTCGTCAGCGTACAGATGGTACTCTACCCCAAAACCACGGATGTTCTCGATGATAAGGAGCGGGAGGCGTCACCAACGGGTTGTCACAGCCAATTGGTCCAGACTGAGAGGAAAGTCTTTAAAAGGGGGCTCCTGCTCCTCCTTCTCCCATTCCCTCTCAGTCTGGTCCAAGTGGCTGAGAGGCTTCCTGCTCCTTAGATCGAGAAGAGAAACAGAAAGAAGAGAGAACAAGAAGAGGAATTAGGAAAGGAAAGAAAGCCAGCCGCAAACAGCCAAGGAGACTGCGGGCTCGCAGCCTCCTTCGCGGAGCGCCTACCAGCTGGCGGCGGCGGCCGTCCACGGCACGAATTCTCAGGCGGCAAGGTAGGACGGATAATTTTTGAAAAGAATTGTGTGTGGGGGCGATCGGATGCCTGAAGCTCCGATCGCGCTGGGGAGACCCTGGGAAGCGGAACGGCGGGCCGCCGGCAGGCCTTCCATTGTCGCGGCGCTAGGAAAGCCGAGGAGCGGCTAGGTTGCCCCCCCCACCGCAACACCGGCCTCCGATATCGAAAGCGACCGCTGCGCGGAGAGAGAGAGCCGGCCACAGGCGAGATTACCTGTTTTTTTCGGAATTCCTGGGTTCAGCGGGCGGCCATGAGTGAGCCGGGCCGGCTCCACATGGGGGCCGCCATCTTGGATGCCACGTGGGGGCCGCCATTTTGGATGCCACGTGGTCACCGGCATGTGCGGGGTTGCCTGGCAACCAGGGAAACATTGGAGGCCGCGCAGGCGCGTTGTGCGCGCTGGCCTGGAAAATAAATTAAATAAAATTAAATAAAATTAAAATAAATTAAAATAAAATATTTAAAAAAAAATGCAGGAAAGCTTCATGTATAGTATAAATGTACTAATGATGAGAATGTCAGGTCTGACCTAGGATAGTGGCAATGGCCTCTGGTGGAGACGAGACCCCGGCAGCTCCAACCTTGGAGCCTAGCCCAACTAGAGCAGACCCGGTGCCTTCATCCTGCGGGCCTACTACGACTCAACGGACATCCAGGGCCACGCTGCATGATGAACAGCGGCGCCAACGGGCGCTGGAGAAACAGGTGGCAAAGGCGGAGCGACTCCTACAGGCACGTGAGTCTGGAGCACTAGGAGCCTTCTCTGGGAGAGAGAGCCCACCACGGGCCAGTGGCTCATCAGCTCGGGGGGGAGGCTATTCCAGGATGGACGTGTCTCCATCTCCCTCTGTTTCTCCAACCGTGTGATGGGAGACCCCCTGGAAGGGACCTCCAGGGATTATTTGGTCCCACACCCGACCATTGCCCCCCAGTCTGAACTGGGGGAGGAGGAAGAGGAGTCGGAGGGCGACTACGAGGACTGGCAGGACATACCGTCTAGCCTGCGGAAGCTGATTTCTTCAGCAATATCCCGAGGCATCACCTCAGGTATGGAGAACGTAGCACGGAACAACAAGGCAGGAGCCGTGGTTCCTTCCCAGAGCCGCCCAGCAGCCGCAGCCGGGACTCAGCCCCCTACACGGGAACCCCCCCAGCTAGAAGAAGGCGAGTGCCCGGGGTCACCTTCTGCGGTCAGCGAAGCCTCGGAGACAGGTGAGGAACCTGCCAGAGGGCTGGTCATGTCGGAAGATGAGGACGCAGGGCAAGAGGACAACCAGACATTCGCGGGTCTGTTCCAGCCCACCGCATTTAAGCAACTCCTGGGTAAGGCGAAGTCAACCACAAGGTTGGGGGGCCCGGCCGCTTGACCGGCGGCGGGGCGGAAAAACTTAAGGCAGAAGATATTTGTCAGAACGGCCTTAAATAAGGAGGAGATCCCGGCACCACCCATGTTCCTAGAGGTGGTCAAGGGCCAATGGGGCCAACCGGGTACCTTCCCTAGCCCAGGGGTGAATGACAGGAGGTTGTATAATATGGAACAGTCATTTTCTCAAGCATTACAGGTTCCTGAGGTCGACACACCGGTGGCGGCATTGTCTTCATCCGCAGCGGTAGTGGTCGGCGATGCAGCAGACAAGCTGAAGCCCGAGGATAAGAAGGCGGAACTTATCCTCAGGAAAGGGTTTCAGGCCTCGGCGTGGTCCATCAAGGCGGCGGCTGCAGCATCATTCTTCAACAGGACGTCCCTACTCTGGCTGCAACAACTCCAGGACCGCATCCCGCTGGACGACACGCGAGCGCTGAATGACATCAGCAAGGTCATCGCGGCCGCACAGTTCTCGGCGGATGCGACGTTGGACGCAATCAAATTTGCCTCGAGTGCCTTGTCAGCTTCTGTGGCCTCCAGGAGACTACTCTGGCTGAAGAACTGGCAGGTAGACAACAAGTCCAAGTTTCACGTGGCGTCGAGACCATACGCCGGAGGTAAGCTATTTGGTGAACCCCTGGATCCGATCCTGGTCGAAAACAAGGAGAAGAGAAAGGTGATGCCGTCTTCATCCAGACGTCAGGACAACCGACCGGAGCCATATCGCAGACGCCACTTCTTTCGGCCCCCTGACTCGGACTTCAACCAGTCGAGGTACCTTGGTTCCAGGGGGGATAGATTCCAGTCCCGGCAATCTTTCCAGGATAGGAAGAGGGGCCAATACCAGTCCAAGCGGCCCTTTCGTGGGGGAGGCGGCCGCCCATTTCGGAGGGGCAGACCTAACTAATTCGGATCTCCCCATAGGCGGCCGCCTGCAATATTTTGCCCAACAGTGGAGTGACATTACATCAGATGAGGGTGTTGGCTACGGTCCGCCAGGGCCTGCGACTAGAATTCCGCCGCGCCCCACCCGAATTTTTTAGGTCCTTCCCCGCCTCCCGAAACCCGGATAAGTTAGAATTGGTGCGTGCAGCCATACAGCACTTGATGGACATCAGTGCTATTGAGCCCGTTCCGGGGGGGAGGAAGGCAGGGGGTTTTATTCGAACTTATTCATCGTCCCAAAATCCTCTGGTGGGTGGCGGCCGATTCTTGACCTAAAAAGGCTGAACAATTATATAGTGTACAGACGCTTTAAGATGGCGTCCCTGAGGTCAATTCTGCAGGGCATCAGGAAAGGGGACTTCATGGCCTCCATTGATCTTACAGAGGCCTACCTACACATTCCAATTCACATAGACCACCGGAAATACCTTTGGTTTGCCTTCCAAGGGAGCCATTTTCAGTATAGGGCTCTGCCCTTTGGGTTAGCGTCGGCACCCCGCACCTTTACAAAGGTATTGGCGGCGGTGGCGGCCTTGCTACGCTCCCAACCGGTTAGGCTACAGCTTTACCTGGATGATGTCTTGCTTCAGGCACATTCCCATAGTCAGGCTATTACAGATCTCCGGGTGACAATTGGGACACTGCAACGTTTGGGGTTTTCAGTGAATTTTCCCAAGAGCCAACTCGCCCCAACCACCAGAATTCTACACCTAGGGGCGGTCATTGACTCTATGGAGTGGGTGGTGTACCTGTCACCGGACCGTAAGTCCAAACTGTGGCGGTCGATCCTCTCCATCCGGGCCAAGCGTGAGGTTCCCATAGTGGAACTATCCCGATTACTGGGGTCCATGATATCGTGTGTGGGGATACTCCCTTGGGCCCGCCTTCACTCCCGGTGCTTGCAGTGGGCCTTGATCCCGTATCAGAGACAGATGCTGAGTAACTCTCCCTTGACGGTTCCGATACCGCTACAGGCTCGTCTCTCCCTGCGCTGGTGGATGTCGGAGGCCCTTAACAAGGGATCGCATATTTGGGAGCCAGCGAGGGTCACGGTCACCACAGATGTTAGCCTCTATGGTTGGGGTGCGCTGATGGGGCCAAAGATGGCACAGGGTCATTGGTCAGCAGCTGACTTGCACCACAACATAAATTATCTGGAGCTAAAGGCAGCTCGGCTGGCTCTGCGGCAGTTCCAGAAGGACCTGGTAAATGCCCATGTGTTAATTCTCACAGACAAAATAGCGACGAAGGCCCATGTCAACAAGCAGGGCGGAACTCACTCGAGAGTTCTGTGGATAGAGGCACGCAGACTGATGACATGGGTGGAGAGACAGGTGCAGTCTGTGGTAGCGGACCACATTTCCGGGACAATGAACCACCAGGCAGACTGGCTCAGCCGGAGCACGGTGGATCACGGAGAGTGGCAGCTGGACCCGGATCTCTTCAGGCAAATATGCTCCAGGTTCGGGACTCCAGTGATAGACCTATTCGCGACACCGGAGAATGCCCAGCTGAACCGCTTCATCAGCAGATACCAGATGTGGGGAGCCGAGGACATGGATGCCCTTCGCTGCCGGTGGCCGACCAGGCTCCTCTATGCCTTTCCTCCCCTTCCCCTCCTCCAGGGCACGGTCAGGAAGCTAGTGGCAGAGGGAGCCGAGATAATCCTGATAGCCCCGGATTGGCCGAGGAGGCCGTGGTACCCGGACCTGATCCAGCTGTCCGTGTCGGCTCCTTGGAGGATTCCAAGCGAGATAGTCCGTCTGTACCAGGGAGTTCTCCGACACCCAGAGCCAGAGTGGTTGAAGCTAACCGCCTGGCACTTGAACGGGTCATTCTAGGTAGAGATATGGTGTCAGAGAGGGTCATGGCCACTCTAGAGGCAGCTCGAAGGCCTTCCACGACCAGGATATATAACGCTACCACTTCGGCATTTTGTAGATGGTGTGACGAGAACTCCAGCGTGGCACGGGAAGCGTCAGTGCCACAGGTGATGGAATTTTTACAGGCAGGACTACAAAAGGGCTTAGCCTACAATACCTTACGCAGACAGACCGCGGCCTTAGCGACAGTTCTCCCGGGGGAGGGACGCTCTCCCCTAACACATCACCCTTAATTAGGCGCTTCCTCAAAGGAGCCGCCAATTTAACGCCGCCGGTGGTGCACAGGTTTCCTACATGGGACCTGTCCCTGGTGCTGCAGGCCCTAACAGAGGCCCCGTTTGAGCCGATTAGGTCCGTGCCCCTGGACATGTTAACGTTGAAGGTCACCTTTCTGATAGCCATCACGTCAGCGAGGCGGATCTCAGAGCTGAGCGCCCTGTCTTGCAGGAGCGACCTCTGCATATTTCACACAGACAGGGTCATACTGCGCCTGGACCCGACCTTCATATCAAAGGTCAACTCCCTCTTCCACAGAGTGCAGGAGATTGTGCTTCCAGATTTTTGCCCGTCCCCCTCTCATGATAGGGAACGTAAGTGGCATAGGTTAGATGTCAGGAGAGCCCTACGGATATACCTAAGGCGTACGGCACCTTTACGTAGGTCAGAGGCGCTTCTGGTTTCATTCCAACCTTCCTCTCTGGGGGGCAGAGTGACCCCCAGTACCGTGGGCAGGTGGCTGAGGAAGGCCATTGCCCTAGCCTATGAATCCAAGGGTAGGGCACCACCGCAAGGGATCACTGCGCACTCTACCCGGAGTGCAGCCAAATATTTGAAGATATTTGCAGAGCGGCATCGTGGTCAAGCCCCACGTCCTTTATCAGGCATTATAAACTAGATGCCTACGCCTCGGCTGAGGCGGCCTTTGGCCGGAGAGTTTTGCAGCAGGTAGTTCAGTGCCCGCCGCAACAGTTGCATGGGTTCTCCCCTCCCTAGGACGTTAGCTTGGGTACGTCCCGTTGGTGACGCCTCCCGCTCCTTATCATCGAGAACGATCGTTGGTACCTACCTGAACGTCGTTTCTGATGATAGGAGCGGGAGGCGTCTCTTCCCACCCTAGACAGTTAGCGGCGGGGTGGAGTTGGTTCCTTGTTGTGAGTTTGTGTTTCAGTATTACTTGTTATTGCGACATCGAGGGAATGGGAGAAGGAGGAGCAGGAGCCCCCTTTTAAAGACTTTCCTCTCAGTCTGGACCAATTGGCTGTGACAACCCGTTGGTGACGCCTCCCGCTCCTATCATCAGAAACGACGTTCAGGTAGGTACCAACGATCGATCTCACCCAGCGGCTTCATATATGTGTTAAACAGGAGGGGCGAGAGGACCGACCCCTGAGGAACCCCACATAAGAGGGGTCTCGAGGTCGACCTCTGTCCTCCCGTCAATACATATTGCGACCGACCAAAGAGGTAGGACGATAACCACCGCAAAACGGTGCCTCCCAGCCCCAACCCCCCCAGTCGGTGCAATAGAATACCATGGTCGATGGTATCAAAAGCCGTCGAGAGGTCTAACAGGACTAGGATAGAGGAACAACCTCTATCCCGCGCCCTCCAGAGATCATCAACCAACGCGACCAATGCCGTCTCGGTACTGTGACCGGGTCGGAAGCCGGACTGGTACGGGTCTAGATAATCTATTAAAGATGGAGACAAAAAACACACACACAAGACTAAGAAGAAAAAAGAAAGGAATATAGTGTATGTCTTTTATTCCAAAACCTTTAATCCAGAATATGAGATACTTTGAATTTTGTTCCTATTGCAACTGTGCTCCGGAAGAATAGATTTTTCCCCCCCTTGAATTGGATCAAGAGTAACACTTCAGGATAAAGTATTTGTGCAACATATTTATTTATTTTTAACATGCAATCTAGGCCAGTGATGGCGAACCTTTTTTGCCTGAGGTGCCAAAAGTATGTGTTCGTGCTATCACACGTGCTCGCGTGCCCACCCCATAAGTTAATTCCCCCCTGCACTGTGCCGCCTGTGTATGCGCACATGACCCCCCTGCTGTCCCGCTCATGCGTGCACGACTTTCATGGAAACTGGGGAGGGCGAAAATGGCCTCCCCCCCCCCCCCACACACACAGAGGGCAGAAATGGCCTGTTTTCTGATTCCGGGTTGCCTGTTGGGCCATTTCTCTCTCTCTAGAAGCTTCAGAAGGCATCTCTGAAGCCTCCAGAAGGCCAATAAAAAGCCCATGCACAAACTGGAAGTCAGTTCCCAAATTTCCGGTTTATGGGTTGGGCGGTTTTTCGTCCTCCTTAGGCTTCAGCTGGTTGAAAAACAGCCAAAAATCAAGGCCGACTATCAGCTGGCCAGCGTGCGCATATGCGCTGGAGCTGACAGGGCAATGCCTCATGTGCCCTCAAAAATGGCTCTGCGCGTGCCACAGGTTCGCCATCACGGATCTAGGCATTATCCAGTTAAGTAAATTCAGAAATAGTTCTTTCTGCTATGTCTATCTATGTCTCTATTCAGGACACAGATTAGAAAATGATTTTTTTCCCCTTAAAGTAGGAAAGAAGTCTGATCAAAATTCTCACTGAATGGAATATGGGCATTTCTCATTTATTTGCCTCTTTATATAGCTACAAAGTTTGTAAGCCACCTCAATCAAAGCTGTCTAAGCAGCTTGCATTTCCCATCTTTGTAAATCAGATTAAAACAGTTATAATCAAGAATGTAAATAAAATTCTCTGTTTCATTAGACAATCAACTTTCTAATATCTGGAGTAGTTTAGCTTTTTTTGTTTCAGTTAAACTCTGAGGTAAGAGTTAAAGGGGTAAAGAGGTAAAATAATCCCATGGGATTTTTCAGATGAGGATGGAAGAAAGAAGCAGAGAAGGTGCAGAATAATGGAGAGAAATATAACAGAATTGAAGAAAGGAACAAAAAATCAGAAATCTCTTTTGCAGGTGCAGTAAGCATTTGGGAAGCTCAACCAGCATTTCTGGCTCAGTATTAATTGAAATGTTACTGAACTCCTTAACATATTAGTATATTTTAAAATCAATTACCCATCATTAAATAAGCAACTCAAGTGTGTATCTTTCTAAGATTACTTTGAATGGAATTCATTCTTTCTGAGAGATTTAGGTTTTGGATAAACTTTTGATGTTTGCTTCACATTATTTTGGAGTGATTATCAAGGGGAAATGAGTTTTTAGAAATCAAGCTGCCTGGAGCAACTTCACTTGAATGAGGGTATAGTTAAATTGGGGTACTTTTTGTTTTACGAAAATTTATTGCACTCTTGAGAATTCCAGATGTTCATTGATTCTCTCATAGTATCTTTCTAATAGCAAAACCAGCATGCATTTACTGGATGAAACCTAATTACCAAAGGCTTTCAAGTTTTGTATTTCTTGTTTGAAAGAATGCACCAGAGGGTCCTTCAGTAATTATTCTCTTACCTATCTATTCTCTTCAAGTGGGGCTGTACACCCCATGGAGATCAGGCCCTAGCCTAGACGTATCTCAAACATAGCTGAAACATATTTCGGAAAGATATGATTGAAGACAAAGAACTGTCAAGGGGTGAAGATTTCTCTCAAACTGCATGTTGTTTTTCCCTATTGTGCAAACATTCACACTCCAGTGATAGAGCGTGAGACTGTTGCATCAGTGGTTCAAGGATTCTAATACCTGTGTGGCTTGGCTTTTTATGGCAGACCTTTAGTTTTATTTATGAAGAAAAGTCATCATTGAATTAAAATGCAGTCTGATCTTCATACATTTCAGATTTTCATACATAACATTTAGATTCATTTTTAGTAAACGCTGTCAGTTGGATAACAGCTACTATTTTCAGGGATCGTTTTCATTTGGAATTTTCTTGACCGCTCTGAGTGATTTCATAGCCCATATTTCCAGAGAGAGATTTTATAAACATCTTGCTTTCCATTGTTGTTTACTTTCAGATTTTGAAAGATTCTTCGCATGTACTCCAAATTTTCATTATGTTGACTGTGTGGGAGTAGCTTAAACATTTGGCATACAATTTGTATCTTCTATTTCTATGGATAAAGATGCAAAAGCATTCAGTTGTTAGATTGTTCTGGCAATCAAATTGAGCTATTTTGTACAACGTCATGTTTAACCGATATTTTGAAATCTGGATAAATCAGGATGTGATCAGCCAAACTATATGAATCACACACGTTTTCCTCCCAGTGTCCTGATGGCCGACACTTATCTAAGTTTTCTGGGTTTTGTATTGTTTCTGACAAATTTCATTATTTAAATTGTACTGCTTGATGTATTTCAGCAGAATATTTGCATGATGGCGTAAATACTTATAAATATACTAGCTGTATTCTGCTTTAAGTTCTTTGGGACTGGAGCAGAATATAAGTTGGAGAAAATAAATAAATTTGCAAGCAAGCAAACAAATCAATGACTTGGCAGTATGTGGCATGCTAACAGTCATTCTGAACAATAGCACTTTGACTCTCAGTGTTTTTAGCACGTTACTAATTAGGTGTGAAGTGATCAAAGGTTCTTAGCATCCCAGTAAGTGAATCACATTCTGCTTTTCTACTAATGTACTTATTTACCTTGATTGGTAGTCAGCTAACAGTACAGATTAATTTGGACTCATTAGTGGTGAAAAAAGATTCATAAGGAGTAAAAAAAAGGCTACAAATTCACATTTGGAAGGTACTTTTTTCTTGTGCTGTAGCAAAAATTAGCAAGCCCTTCTTCCCCATAGAAGAGCACACACACACACAGAATGCACAGATAAATCTAGCATGTAATTGGTTTAAAACAAAAATATCACAACACAGATAGGATTGCTGAAAATACAAACGGTGTGTCGAATTTCCTGCCCTGTCAATAATACATAGTTACAGAAACACTGTTGGATAATTTTCTGTCATCCCATTATTATTGAATGATTTCAGAGAAACAAACAGCATGGTATTATTGTGCAGGAAAATACAGCATGATTCTGCCACCAGGGTGTAGATTTTCCCATAAACATAATAATGGGAGAAATAACACACCCATTCCTTTTTTTTGCATCTTATATTACAATTAGAGTGGACCAGTGAATGCTTATTCCTTTTATACTTAGTTTCAGGTTCCAGTCTTGGTATCTAGTTGTCTTATTGAGCAGGAAGAAGCCTGAACTCCTGCTTTCCCATCCTGCTTACTCTTATTTAAGAAAAAGTCAAGAGTAAAACACTTGGAGTCAGAATTTAAATCTTAAAGACTAACAACACCAATAGCTTTTTAGAGATATAGAAAGATTACATAGGGATAAAATAATTCATGTTTAGTCAATTAACATTATGGATAGCCATCACAGTGCTCAGATTTTTGCTGACTTTGATGGAATTTCATTCCCAGACTCATTAATTAAATTGTTAATTTACATATAATGGAGAAATTTTACTTAGTTGCCTGGAGGTGATCCCCAGTTGTCATGAGATGAAAAATGTAGGCGTCATTGAATCACGTTTGACTCCAAATGTCTGTATAGAGAAATCCTTAGCAATAATGCATGATATATTTTCAATTTCCTATCTGGCATACAGCTTTGAGATTTCCTGGTGGTCTCCTATCTAAGTCCTGACCAAGGTCAGCTCATTTTTCAGTACGGTTAAGGGTCAGTTAGATGCTGCTAACCCATTGTGGTATGGATGAGTCCATGGAATCAATCTTGACCCTCAGATGAAAAATTGAGCGATTGTCAAAATCAAATGTTTTCTGTTAAGAATAATATATTTTAACTTGGTTCTATTCTTTTTAAGTGCATTCATCTCTGTGGGAATATTTGAGCTGCCATACTTCAGTGCCATAGAGCAGGGGTCGGCAATCTTAAACACTCAAAGAGCCATTTGGACCCCTTTCCCACAGAAAAGAAAACACTGGGAGCCACAAAAACTTTCCCCTGTGCCTGACTATTTCCCACAAAACTCACATATGTAGTTGAATTAGACATTCTGTTTTCTTCTGAAACTTTTCTTTTCTTGGGTTGGCCTACCGAGAATCCAAAAACTCAATAAATTGAGAGCCGATGGGTGTCGCACATTGGAAGTTGTGACACATATTTTGAGCAGCGGGGAGCCACAGCAGAGGGATGAAAGAGTCACATGCGGCTCTGGAGCCACAGTTTGCTGATCCCTGCCATAGAGGATTGAAGGTTTTACTTTTCACCTCTGGAGATTGGGATGTGGAGAATGGTTAAAGAATGAGAGCCGAGTGCTGAAGATTTGGTAACTATATTTAAAAAGTAAGCTAGAACAGTATCCTCCAATTCTACAATCCCGAATAAGTGTGTCCCAAATTGTACAGTGGTATTTATGGGAATTGTAGCACAGCATATCAGGATGGTGCTACAAGAAAATGAAGTAAATTTACACTTGATGTGTATCGCCTTACATCAAAATGTCAGTAGAGAAAATGGTCTTATGAATAGCTAGCTCGTATTCACTTCACTGTAGCCTTCCTTGCTAGTGTAAATGTCAAATTGTGTCTGCTGTTGAATATAGTTTCTCTCTGGCATGGACAGAGACATAATTAGGAGATTCCATCCACCTTTGCCTTTCTATATAGAGAAAAAAAAGTGTGTTCTTTTAAAAGATCCAGGTGAAACTCCAGGGACTCAAAGCAAACCCTGAGCTGGGAAAGCAAACAGACGTATCGTCTCTTCAGCGGTTCTGATAAATAGAATTACTCCAAGAAGCCAGGTGAGAAAGAAGCAGGACTTTACTTCTAGGTTTAAGATATCTCTTAGGAATATGCAGAGAACCAGTATGGTGTAGTTGTTAAAGCAGCAGACTAGAAACCAGGTAGATTCCAGTCCCACCTTTGGCACAAAGCCAGCTGAATGACCTTGTAATACTTTCCAGACCTTGGGAGAGGCAAATGGCAAACCATTTGTGAAAAACCTTGCCAAGACAACTGCAGCCACCAAGAGTCAAAAACTGATCAGAAAAGAAAAGAAAAAGAAGGGAAGAAAGAAAAAAGTAAGAAAGAAGAAAAGAAGGAATAGGCAACTGCTTTAGTGAAACACCGTATTAAGTTTATTCTGTATTCTCTCCTACTCCTGTTTCTTTGCACATTCTGCATAGTTTCAGACTGTATTCAAGATATTACTTTTCCTTTTGTTCATTTGCTGGAAGCTGATATATAATTGGAAGCCATCTCTCTCAAGATGGCTAATAATAGTGGGCCAGAACTCTATATGCATGAATCTTTATAAACTGGGCTGCCTATATATATATACTTAGCTTTAAGTTATTTTTAAAAAGTGTGATTTTTGTTTTGCAAGATTGATTTATCTCTTTTAACAAGGAGAAAGGCTGAAACTACTAATAATATGCTGTGGGGCTATATGGCTAAGAGTGTATACAAGTTGTGGGAACCCCATCGGTCGAGACCAGGGCTAGAGGGAGGAGACTAGGTGAGGCATCCCCTTGAAAGATGGCAGCAGTAACTATGAAGCAGTCAAACCAGGGCTCTAAGTAGAGCCAGGGTATGATGGTGGGGCGGTGGGGTGGGGGTGGGGGGCTGAAGATTGCTGTTAGACAAGGTTACACAAGAGTTAAATATGCTTAAAATACTGCAACTGAATCTTGTCTGCTATAACTATAACCAAGACTGCCATCAGGGATTGATGTCTGTCTGTCTGTTTGTCTGTCTATTAAACCTATATGTCATCCATTTCTCCAAAGGCGACGAGGCAGCTTACATCAAATGTTGGGGTTGGAGCCCATTCCTACTTGTCTGTATCGAATTTGCTGTTGTCTTTCCAACCCTCACCTTGTTGCAGCTTCCTGTTGCTCTGGTTCACGGATGCTGTACAGGTAGTCCTCGACTTACAACAATTCATTTAGTGACCATTCGAAGTTACAACAGCACTGAATAAAGTGAGTTATGACCATTTTTCACACAGCTGTTACAGCATCCCCCATGGTCATGTGGTTAAATTTCAGAAACTTGGCAACCGACTAATATTTATGACGGTAGCAGTGGCTTGAGGTCATTGGATCGCCTTTTGCAACCTCCTGACAAAGTCAGTGGGGAAGCTAGATTCACTTAACATCTGTATTACTGTCTCATTTAGCAACACAAATTTTGGGGTCAATTGTGGTCGTAAGTCAAGGACTACCTGTAGTGTACATCCTCACTGAAATTCCTTCCGTCTCATTGGAGGCACTTCTGAATGAGAACCACACTAGTAATGAACTCTGCTTCATGTTTTTTCTCTACTGCATAAGTTCACCTGAAAGGTAATACCTTGATATTGTTTGTGCTATATAGCCATTCTACAAAAAGTAGAACTGTGGGCTAGTTTGACAATCCTTTAGAAACCCAGCAGTCCATTCAGAGGACCTTTGCTCTTTGTTAATGTCAGGAATGAGCATGTGAGCGACAGAAAGCGGCAGAGCTTAATGGAAGTAAGGGGAAAATATGGGCATTATTGAGAACCTAGGGCTGTGATGGCGAACCAATGGCACTAGGGGTGGGTTCTGGCAGGCACTACTGCTGGTTTGCTCGTGGGTGTCCTGTGCGCGCGTGCATACACAGTGCAATAAAAATTGTTCTGTGCATGCGCAGAAGCAAAAAACAAGATAGCGGCGCCTTTGGCACTGCTTGGAGAACCGGTTCAGGGCATGGCAGGTCTGGGTTGCTGCCACTTCTGGCGACCCAGGCTGCCAAACCACTACAGGTTCGACTGAACTGGTAGGAACCTACCACTGGATGGCACACGTGCCAGAGGTGGCACACAGAGGGCACGCATGCCGTTGCCAGCTGCTCTTCTGGTTTCCAGTGTGCATATTGTCAGCTGGTCTTTGCGGGCTCTAGAGCGCCGGAAAACAGACTGAAAATGGCAAAAAAACAACAAAACCCAGCCAAAAAAGCCCCCCAAATGGCCTGAAAATGGGCATGCATGCACCAGCCAGCTGGTCTTCATGTTTCTGGCATTCTGGTGCGTGACATGCACACATGTTCCGGTTTGGACACTCTGTGCCGAAAAGGTTCGCCATCACTGACCTAGTGGAATTCGCTCATCACTGACCTAGTGGAATTAGCTCCTGTTATGGAATCAAGCAATTTTTACCTACAACATCCAGAAACTTAATATTACACTACGTATTCCAGCCATAACTTTATCATCTGTAGAAATACATAGTTGTGTGGACTGCCTGTATTCCACAACCAGGTTTCCCATGTCTTCCTCCACTACCGTTAGAATTGCAAATATAATTTAGAAACGTCTTCAATTAAATGCACAAGTAAAATATATATTCCATATTCCTTTTTCAATACGAGTATGATGCTGCTGGGGGATATTTACCTGGAGTCTTGCCTCAACATGCTTGCACTGCTCATTTCAGCCTTCCTTCTCCATCTGGCCCAAGTCTGTCAGTCTTGGCTCTTTGAATGATGTGCTGAGCAATGGTTTGCTTAGTCATGGTTGAGTTTACCAAACATGCTAATATGTAAAGTATTATTTATATAACTCAGTAGCCAAGTTCATGTATCCCACAGCATGCCAGAATCAAAGAAATCAGTTTATGGCATAATGAGTTGTGTGAATTCAGTCAGTGTTAACCATACAGTGATGATAACATATTAATGTGAGTAATAAAATTAAACGAAGCGTTTTGTAGCTGTAGCTCTTTATCGATTTTCCATCTTTTGTTTGGGACAAATACAACGGTAGAGCTATGTCGTTCATTAACAACTCAGAAAATTTGGAGTTGTGAGTACTGCCTGGCTTTGTGATTTTGTGGCGTCAAGGCCTTTGTCACACTGAAAATGTTTATCCCTCCTTGGTTACTACTGTCCCATATGTCTGGAATTCACTGCCTGGAATATACAGGTAGTCCTCTGGTTACGGCTGTTTGTTTAGTGACTTTTCAAAGTTATGGCACTGAATAAGGGGGGGCATGACCAGTCATCAGAGTTCCAGGTATTTCATTGCCTCCGTGGTCAGGAGACCATGATCTAAGCTGTTGGTGCTGGGGTCATGCTTACAATAGTTTAGTAAGCTGCAGTCACATGAAAATGATTTCTGATTTTCTGCCTGATTTTTACAAGCAAAATTAGTGGGAAGCTGGTAATAAACCAGAAATTACTTCCACTTGTACTACATTTTTGCCTGCTCTAGTGCCTGCCTGTGGTCCCTTCTGCTCTTGCAGCACCTATGCACCTGCCTACAGAAGAGTGTCTGTCCATGCCAGTGGTGGGTTTCAAAATTTGTTAGAACCTCCTCTGTAGATGTGGCCTGTTTTCTGGGAGTGGCTTGGTGGTCGTGTGACCAGGTGGTCGTGGCCACCTTGGAAAATGTGATGAAACTCAGTTAACAACACTCTTGCTTAGCAACCAAAATTTTGGGCTCAATTGTGGTCATAAGTTCTTTCTTTCTTTCTTTCTTTCTTTCTTTCTTTCTTTCTTTCTTTCTTTCTTTCTTTCTTTCTTTCTTTCTTTCTCTCTCTCTTTCTTTCTTTCTTTCTCTCTTTTCTCTCCCTCTCTCCCTCCCTTTCTTGTATGTATCTCCTTCCCTCCCTCCCTCCCTCCGTCCCTCCCTTCCTTCCTTCCTTCCTTCCTTCCTTCCTTCCTTCCCCTTCCTTCCTTCCTTCTTTCCTTCTTTCCTCTTTCCTTCTTTCTCTTTCTTTCTCTTTGTCTTTCTCTCTTTTTTCTCCCTCCCTTTCTTGTATATATCTCTCTCCCCTTCCTTCCTTTTTCTCTTACTTTCTCTCTCTCTCTTTCTCTTTCCCCCTCTCTCACACGCATCCCTTCCAATTATATTGATCCAGAAAGCAGGAGAAGGTGCAAGAGGAGGAGAGAAAGAATTTGGGCTTCTCTTCTCTTCTCTTCTCTTCTCTTCTCTTCTCTTCTCTTCTCTTCAGTCAAAGCTGAAGTTGTTGACTCTTTCCTTCCCAAAGTGGAGAGAACCAACATCTGGAATTGCGTCTTCTCCAGAGCTTTTGGTGACGATCAAGAGTCAACCAACACCCTTCAAGTGGCTTGTTTGTGATAGAGGTGTGCACGGGGAAACATGCAGGCACACACACGCACCCGAGACTTCTTTGTATGCTTCACAACCAACAAAAACCTTCACCCCCATCCCCCAAAACCCAAAGCAAAGACTGCATTGGCACAGGATATTTCACCGGTTTAAGGGAAAAGGTGGTGAGCCCATTTGGTTAATTTAGAACCCTGGTTCTTCTCTTCTGCTTTTGGTCTTCCTTCTGTCCCCCCCCCCTTTTTTTTTATTCCTGGGGAAGGTGCAAAGCCACCAACCTCTTTCCAGTGAATTAGGAGACCCCGGAAAATACTCTCTAAATCACCAGCCAGCAATGTGGGATCGGATCCTGCCTCATACATCCTCACGACCGATTCGCTCCCACAGAGAGGGACTTCTCCGGGTGCCGTCCACTAGACTTTGTCAGCGGGCGACACCCAGGGGAAGGGCTCTCTCTGTGGCGGGCCCAGCCCTCTGGAACGACCTCCCCCCCGATATTAGGACCACCACGGACCTCCGCTCCTTCCGTCTTAAATTGAAAACACACTTTTTCTGCCTTGCCGGCCTGGGATAGCTACTCCTCTGTCTTTAGGGTTTATTGGGGATCTCTAGTCAGATAGTTTTAACGGGTATTTTAGCACAGGTCACTTAATTTAATGTATTTTTAATGACATATGTATATAGTTATTGTTCTTATTCCTCCTGTGCACCGCCCCGAGTCCCTGTGGGGAGAGGGTGCGGTTTATAAGTAATAAATTATTATTATTATTATTATTAATGTGTGTTGGGGGCGAACACAGCTCAGGTGTTTCCAGAGACAGTGCGACCTTCCTGGCGTTCAGCTTGTCAAGGGAAGCAGATCTTTCTTTTGGTTAAAGTTGTGCCTGGGGTTTTGGAAGAAGGAACAGGAGGCGAGGATTTGGCTGTTGCACAAGCCCACGGGTGCATGCTGCACTCTTTGATAGCCGCCTCATTTCCAATGAAGTGGGTGGAGGATCCATGCGATTTCCTCCCTCTGCATGGATTCCCCACCACCTTCATTGGAAATGAGGTGGCTATCAAAGAGAAGAGAGCAGCGCATACCCATGGGCTTGCGCAACAGTCGAATCCTCGCCTCCTGTTCCTTCTTCGGCTTTTGGACAAGCCCACAGGTGTGCGCTGCCCTCTTTTGCTTGATAGCTGCCTCATTTCCAATGAAGGTAGTGGGGAATCCATGCAGAGGGAGGAAACCGGTCCGTGCTGGCTGAAACCCACCCCTGGTCCATGCCCACTCTACTATGGCACCTGGACCCTCACCAATCTGCTTGCCTGGGACTCCCACCTCCCATTTAACTGCCTGCACAGTCCTGAAATTACAGCAGCAACCAGCCGCAACCAGGCTAGGCAATCATATGACATTGTGTTTCATGACCACAGCTCTCAGCAACAGAGATTCCAGTCCCAATTGCTGTCTTAATTTGACGACTTACCTGCATTTCTATCTTATTCTTTAAAGTGTTTTTTTCAGTGTCATTTGTGATTTGGTGACTTCCAGGTGGAGCTCCTGTAGTGACACAAAACACAGCTTTATGTGAAAGAAGTGAGTCATTCACGTGTCTTCTCTTTGTATCTTCTTAGCATTGAGAATTTGAATTTGATGAACCTATGTAGTTGCTTTTTAAAAGTTTTTTCATACATGGTTTTTCAATCTGTTTTTACTGTAAGCTGGCCAGAGCCATTTCGGAGCAAGTAGAATATAAATTTGTGAAGTAAAGGAAATGACATCTTTTTTTTCTCCTTTTCTGAAATGAATATAACCATTTCAGTAATTGGACCATGATGCAGCTGGTGGGATCTGGCCCTACCATTTCTACATAGAAGAAATTATTTGAGAACCAGTTTGGTCTAGTGGCGAAGATGCTGGAGTAGGAAAATTGGGTTCTATTTTTGCTTTAGGCCAGGAAACCAGCTTTGGGTGGCTTTGGGCTGGTCACTTTCACATAGTCCTAGGAGGAAGGCAGTAGTAAACCAGTTCTGATAACCTTGTCTAGAAAAGCTTATAGGCTTGTTCAGGTTGTCACTAGGAATAAAGTCTGACTCAAAGGCAAAAAAAGAAGTAGTCTGCTAATTACTAGTTGCTCAACTCTGTTCAGTTTTATGGAGAAAGT
Organism: Rhabdophis nuchalis; assembly: GCA_039707465.1. Lineage (NCBI taxonomy): Eukaryota > Metazoa > Chordata > Lepidosauria > Squamata > Natricidae > Rhabdophis > Rhabdophis nuchalis. The sequence continues at coordinate 147,213,354 of CM077644.1, read as the reverse complement.
ACTCAAATGGCTGCTTTGTGGTATGAAAACCTTCCTCACTTTTTTCTGGTAAACCTTCCTCACTTTTTTCATTATTCCAGTTGATTTTGGATGATTCATTATAACATTTTCAGACATCTACCTTTGTCCTTATGAGTTTCTCTGAGCCTTTTTTAATTCAAGGATTTTACATAGTGAAGTCGAAATCCTGTCTTAGTGGCATTGTGTCTATAGAAATCCCGATGACACGTATTCAGTATTGTACCTTGGTTAAAATTTGAAGTGGTAAAGGAGAGGGGGGAAAGGTTTTGAGCATTTACCATTATAATTTTAACTAAATTTTAAATGGATTAAATGCGATTTCCAATGTCCTTGAAACTCTTTGGTGATTTTTGATGGTTCTTTTTTTTAAATGATCCAGTTAAATTCACTTTAGGAAAAAAAGGAAGAATTTTTAAAGAACCACTCATTTACATAGAAGTGCTGAATGAAAGAATGCTGTTGCTGTAAAGATTTTTTTAAAACCCTCTTCACTTGTGATACTGAATGGTTTGGCTTTTACAAAAAGTCCTCAAAGAAGAAATATTGCCCGCAGGCATACAATATTTAGATTACAAAGAACTGGCATATATCTTCCCTCTCCCCTTTTAAATCCAGAAACATATTTGTGGGAGCAATGACCTATTGCAGGGGTCTCCAACCTTTGCAACTTTAAGTCTGAAGGACTTCAACTCCCAGAATTCTCCAGCCAGCAAAGCTGGCTGGAGAAGTCTGGGAGCTGAAGTCCTTCAGACTTAAAGTTGTAAAGGTTGGGGACCCCTGACCTATTGGGAAGCTGCTGCTTTTCCTGATAAACACTATTCCCTTATCTCATTCTCTACTTCCTCTTTCTTATCTCATTTTCATATTTGGCCACTTCATTTCTTTCTATAGGCCCTGAACAGTCATTTCTTTCTCTTTTTAAAAAACGTTTTCTACTATTCTGTAAATATAAATGTTAGTATTTATTTACTTCCCCAATTTATGTAGCGGTTAGTTGTAGATACTTTTCCATCTTAAAGTTTTTTTTTATTTTTCCATTTTTATAACATCATATGTATACTATTATATAGCCCAGGGGTCTGCAAAGTTGGCTCTTTTAAGACTATGCTGGCTGGGGAACTCTGGGAGTTGAAGTCCACCAGTCTTAAAAGAGCCAACTTTGCAGACCCCTGACATAGCCAACCTCATATTGTATTATTAAATATTTACATCAATTCACCTTACCATCAACTCCAAAAGCAATTATTGGCTCTTCTGCTCTCCACCATATTTGTACCTTATCCATCACTTTCTTCTCCCTCTCTCCTCTCCCCCCCACCTCCTTTCTTCCCTCTGTCATCCTTCTCTTCTACATAATTTTAAGTGACTCTAGATGATTTACATGGTGGCTCAGTGGCTAAGACTCTGAGCTTATCGATCAGAAAGGTTGGCTCGAATCCCTAGTGCCGTGTAACGGATTGAGCTCCCGTTACTTGTGCCAGCTTCTGCCAACCTAGCAGTTTGAAAGCATGTAAAAATGCAAGTAGAAAAACTGGAAACACCTTTGGTGGGAAGGTAACAGCGTGTACCTTTGGCGTTTAGTCATGACAGCCACATGACCCCGGAGACGTCTTCGGACAGTGCTGGCTCTTCGGCTTTGAAACGGAGATGAGCACCGCCCCTAGAGGTGGGAACGACTAGTACATACGTGCGAGGGGAACCTTCACCTTTACCTTTAGATCAGGGGTCTCCAACCTTTTCAACTTTAAGTCTGAAGGACTTCAGCTCCTAGACTTCTCCAGCCTGCAAAGCTGGCTGGAGAATTCTGGGAGCTGAAGTCCTTCAGACTTAAAGTTGCAAAGGTTGGAGACCCCTGCTTTAGATGACTTAGAATAAAACAGATCAAAATACATAACATAAAACAAAAATAAAAACACACAGCAGCCTGTTATATGGGTCCTCTTTAGCGGAGTTATGGTCTGACCTATCATCCATATATTTATATCTAACCCACATCCAGACTCCCAGATTTGAGCACAATGGCAAGTTTCAGGTCTGATTTTTTTCATCATAGACCACCCTGTCCTTGAATGGCAGGGACAAGACCAATCTAATCTCTGAAGAAATAATGTTTCAAAGGGGAACACTTTTAAAACTTAAAATAAGCAAACAAAGGTGGATGGTTTGTTTAATTTTTTGGTGCAAGAAGGTTCAGGAGTTAGTTTTATAATAGCGGATGGGTTTACTGAGGAATACATAAAATAATATTAAAATGTTGATCCTGTTAGAATTCCTATAATAGTCAAGTCTCTTCCTCCACAAGGGAACTAAATTTTTATCTGTTTCACATTACTTTTGTAATCCACATTTATGACAGCAACTTTTTTAGACTTGCTCACTTCTATTCAGTGATTATGAGTTAAGGGAACAGTGATAGAGTTATTCTAAGCTTTTGCAGTTCTTTGAAAATATCTCTTTAACTCTGCACTTTCAAGTGTTTAATTGTAGAAATGTTATATTAATTATTTCCTAACTCTGGTTTGCAGCTTTTGAGTGTGTGCAGGCTTTTCCTTTTCCTTCTTTATTGTTAATGATGTCAAATAAACTTAGTCTCTTAGGGAATTAACATTCTATTATTGTAGAATGATATCTCTATGTAGAGGCTGGTTGGCATCAATAGCTTTTCTCTGTGTATGTTCAGTGGTGGGATTCAATTTTTTTTACTACTGGTTCTGTGGGCATGGCTTGGTGGCCATGGCTCGGTGGGCATGGCAGGGGAAGGATACTGTAAAACCTCCATTCCCTCCCCACTCCAGGGGAAGGAGTCTGCAAAATCCCCTTTTCCTCCTGATCATCTGGGACTCAGAAGAACATAAGAACATAAGAATAGCCTTGCTGGAACAGGCCACAGCCCATCCAGTCCAGCATTCTGTCTCACACAGTGGCTCACCATTTGCTTCAGGATATTCCCAGCAGATGTCTTCACCTGCTTATGATTCCCTGCAAATGGCATTGAGAGATATCCTGTCTATCTCTCCAACCCGGAGAGTGTCCTTAGGCATCCATAATGATAGCCATGGATACTCTTGTTCTCCATGAACTCATCTAATCCTTTCTTAAAGGTGTCAAGGCTGACAGCTGTCACCACTTCTTCTGGCAGGGAGTTCCATAGACCAGTGATCCTCTGGTGAAAAAGTACTTCCTCTTATTTGTTTGAGGTCTAGTTATCAGAAGTTTCATGGAGTTTTAGTGTTGTGCGACAGGGAAAACAGTTTTTCCTTTTCTACTTTGTCCACACCGTGCATGATTTTATAGACTTCAATCAGGTCACCTCTCAGGCGCCGTCGTTCTAGAGTGAAGAGGCCCAGCCATTGCAGCCTCAGATGGTAAGGAAGGTGTTCCAGCCCCCTAATCATTCTGGTTGCCCTCCTCTGCACCTTTTCCATTTCCATAATATCCTTCTGAAGGTATGGTGACCAGAACTGTACACAATATTCCAGATGGGGCCTCACCATAGATTTATAAAGAGGCAGAATGACACTTGCTGACTTATTTTCTATACCCTTCCTAATGATCCCTAGCAATGAGTTTGCTTTTTTCACTGCTGCGGCACAGTTCATTGAGCTGTCCACCAGGACACCAAGGTCCCTTTCCTGGTTAGTTGCAAGGAGTTCAGATCCCATCAGTTTATAGATGTAGTTGGGTTTTTTTGCCCCAACGTGCATCACTCTGCACTTACTAATGTTGAAGCTCCTTTGCCACTGGGTTGCCCACTCCCCCAGTGTCAAGAGATCCCTCTGGAGCTCCTCACACTCTCTCTCAGTTTTTACTACCCTGTATAATTTAGTGTCGTCAGCGAATTTGGCTACCTTGCTGTTTACTCCTACTTCTAGATCATTTATGAAAAGGTTGAAGAGCAGGGATCCCAGTACTGAACCTTGGGGGACCCCACTCTTTACCTCCCTCCACTTGGAGAAGTGTCCATTTAATGCTACTCTCTGTTTCCTGTCCCTTAGCCAGTTGCTAATCCAGGACAAGGATTGGCAAGTTTATTATGAGCCTTTGGTGTGGGACCTTGTCAAAGGCCTTCTGAAAGTCCAGATAAATAATGTCAACTGGATCTCCCTTGTCCACGTGCTTGTTGACACTCTCAAAAAATTCCAGCAGATTAGTGAGGCATGATTTGCCCTTGCAAAAGCCATGTTGGCTCTCCTTCAGCAGCACCTTCTCTTCTACATGGCTATTAATTTTATCCTTTAAGATGGTTTCTATCACTTTACCTGGGACACTTGTCAAGCTGACCGGTCGGTAATGTCCTGGATCACCTCTGGATCCTTTTTTGAAGATAGGTGTTATATTCGCTACCTTCCAGTCATCTGGCACAAGGCCTGATTTGAGGGAAAGATTATATATTTTGGCAAGGACATCAGCAATTTCATCTTTAAGTTCCTTGAGAACTCGTGGATGGATGCCATCTGGTCCTGGTGATTTGTTAGTTTTTAGTTTAACAAGACATGGAAGGACCTCCTCCCTGGTTATTTCTATCTGGGTTAATTCCTCAGTTTCCCTCCCTACAAATATAGGCTGTTTTGGGCATGTGATCTCTGTCTTCTTCAGTGAATACTGAAGCAAAGAATTCATTGAGTCTCTCTGCAATCTCTGTTTCCTCCTTAATAATCCCTTGCCTTCCATTGTCGTCTAATGGTCCAATGGCCTTCCCAGTTGGGTTCTTAACTTCTAATGTACTTAAAGAAGTCCTTGTTATTTCTTTGAGTGTTTTTAGCTAAACGCTCCTCAAAGTCTTGCTTTGCTTTCCTGATTGTTACCTTGCATTTGTTCTGCCAGAATTTATGTTTCTGCCTGTTGTCCTCGTTTGGAGAAGCCTTCCATCTTTTAAATAAGCTTTTCTTGCTTCTGATCACTTCCCGAACAGCTCCTGTAAGCCACATTGGAGTCCTCTTGAACCTGGCGGTGCCCTTTTCCTTTTAGGTATACATTCCAATTGGGCCTCTGTTATTGTTTTTGTGAGCAGCCTCCATGCCTCATGGAGTGTTAGGACTTTCTCAATTCTCCCTTTCAGCTTCTTTTTTACTAGTTTCCTCATCTTTGGGAAATTTCCTTTATGAAAATTTAATGTCTCTGTGTTAGATTTTATCGGTGATTTGCAGTCTATGATTAAGTTAAAAATAATTGTGTTGTGGTCACTGTTCCCTATTGGATCAGTCACATTAACATTTTGCACCAGATCCTGTATATTGCTCAGAACCAAGTCAAGGATTCTTGTACCTCTAGTTGGGTCTTCCCAACCATCTGTTCCAGGGAAGGCAGAGAATAGATGGGGGTGGGGCCAGTCAGAGGTGGTATTTACCGGTTCTCCGAACTACTCAAAATTTCCACTATCGGTTCTCCAGAACTGGTCAGGACCTGCTGAATACAACCTCTGGCATGCATTCTTAAAATAAGTGCAATCTGGAAGTGTTGATTTGGAAAATTCTGATTATACAGTGCATTTCCATTGACTGTAATTCTGACCAGAAATAACACTTTTTATGCAGTACCCATATACACACATATATAGAGAGGGAGGGAGAGACAGAGAAAGAAATGTGTGTTGAAAGTTCTCATATTATGAATCTCTTAAATGTAATTTCTGAGGCTTTTTATTTTAAAACCTGCTGATGTTTTAAATGTTTAAAGTTTCCCCTTAAATGTTTTCATTTCCTTTTAAAGGATCTTAGCCTCAGAGTAAGTTTGCTCTAATGGTTAAGGCTCTTGGCTAGAAAGTGGGAGACCATGAATTCAAATCAAGAAAGCTGGCTACACTCCCTCACATCAAACCCACCGCACAGGGTTGTTGTGGGGAAAATAAGAGGAGGAATGTATATTGGATATATTTGCCCCCTTGGGTTACATATGAAACTAATAAGGCAGGATACAAATAAATTTTTAGAGACCAACAAGACATCTGAAAAATAAACTTTTAAAAAGTTTATTTTTTAATCTTTATCTCACAGTTCTTTCATCTTGCTTAAACATTTATTCAGTATTTCAAGAACCTCCCCCCCAAAAACGCATGAGAGAGGAAACAGTGGGCTTTCCTTTTAGTATCTTACAAAGCAAGATCTCCATTAAATTTCCATTAACAATTATTTGTGCTTTCTATGAAGTATAGTCTAGGTCAGTGATGGCGAGCCTTTTTGGAACTGAGTGCCGAAAAGGAAGTGTGTGCATGCTCTTGGGCCCATGACCCGGAAGAGGAGCTGCCCAGGGAGCATGAGCGCACTGGAAAATGAATTCTGGTTTCTGACACACACCTGCTCGCCTGCCAATTATTCTTCCGGTTACTGGCATTCATGTGTGCGTGAAGATAAGTTGGCCGGTGCGCATGTGCACACTGGAAAACAGAAGACCAGCTCTTCCTATTTTCGGCACTGCCTCACGCATGAAGGCCAGTTGATCATTGTGTGTGCATGCGCGCCAGAAACCCAGAGCAGGAATGAGTGATGCAGCGCGTGCCAAGCAACATGGCTCCACGTGCCATAGGTTCACCATCACAGGTCTAGGTTATCCATTTTATAAATTTCTCTCCAAACTTGGTATCATCCTAAACCTTGAGCAAGACATCCAGGTTCTATTTACCTTCTCTGCAGCTCAGAAAATCACTTTGGCTTGTTTTTTCATTATGTTTCTTCAAATATTCCAACATAGCCAACACTTTTCTAACATAGTTATTTTGGGTAAAAACGCACATTGATCTGAATGAATAAATTCTTGCAAAATCATTTTAAGTCTATTAGTTAGAGTTGTAAATCACTTATAGTCATTATTCAGTAGTGGTATAAAACCTGTGGATTCTTATTAAAGTCAGATCTTGCCCCTCTTTAAATATTAGTGCTACATTGGCTTCTTTCCAGCTGTCCGGCACTTTTCCCCTTGATAAAATTCATAGCATTGTATAAAAGTTGCAAAAGTTCATCATGAAAACATAATAAGAACCTGATGATCCATTTGGTCCAAGCACCTTTCCAGGTTTAATTTTTTTTATAGCTTTATACATTTTTCTTATATAGGTCTATCTGTTCCTCTGTAATTTTTGGTAGATTTTGTTTCTTTAGATTTTCATCTATTTTCTTCAGAGAGATGTCACTTTCTTTCATAATCTGTATGGAAACAAACTCTAGTGATTTCTGTACAAATGTTATTTTTGAAGATGTTTTGCTTCTCTCCTAAGAAGCTTCTTCAGGTTTTTTCCTCTTGCCAAATTGATTTATATTATTGCCTATATTTGCAAAAATACATGCATGAAAATAAAAATGGTGTCCATGTTTAGAAGGGGTGAAGGCCAGAGTAAGAAGCTATGGATTGAAAGCTGCTAGCAGTTACATCAACTGAAAGAAAAGTAAAGAGATGAGGGTATCAAGATTGAATATGAACAAATAAAATTAGCTTGTGTGTGTGTGTGTATATCAAAAATTTGCTTATATATATGTACATAATCAATGTTAAATAGATATTTACTCAGACATGTAAATCATAAGCATCTCTTTGTAACATACAATGTGGTTGGAGAGAATAGTTAAGTAAGCAACATGTTTTGTTGGAATGTTAGAAGCGTCTGTCTATCTATCTATCTATCTATCTATCTATCTATCTATCTATCTATCTATCTATCTATCTATCTATCTATCTATCTATCTATCTATCTATCTATCTATCTATCTATCTATCTATCTCTCTTGTGTCTGTAACTTTTAATTGGGTGTAGAGGTATACAAAAGGCAAAATCTTTTTAAAAATTCAGGGAAATATTCAGAGAAGGATCTCTGAATGAACTGTATAGTATAGTCAAATTTCAGTAGTCGACCGAGCACAGGAAATGTTTCATAATGTTCCTATTACTTCATATGACAGAAAAATTATCATAAAGCATTTTATGAAGTAATAGAAACATTATGAAACATTTCCTGTGCTCGGTCGACTACTGAAGTTTGACTATACTATACAGTTCATTCAGAGATCCTTCTCTGAATATTTCCCTGAATTTTTAAAAATATTTTTTTCAGTGTATGCAACATATTAGAAACTCTGATATTGTTGAAAGCTCTGAGGAATCTGGTGAGAAAATATCTCTAAAACAATGACACAAGAGATCCATCCTTTGCATCCTGGACAGATGGCACACTTCCAAAAAAGCATTTTGTAACTGCTCTCCACCATTCTTTGCACTGCATCTTATCTGCTTCTTTTTTCTTACAGCATCTGATAATTAAACACATTTTAAAATAAATTTGTTAATGTTTTAAGATTTCACAAAATTCTTTATTTTGATTCCGAATGCTAGCATGACCATCTCTGAAGTGGAAAATACAGTTGAAGTCAGGTGGAACCTAAGCCTGGTTGGGCATCAAATTGCCTGAAGGTCTGAAAAATAGAGCAATAATAGACTATTTATAATGGAGCCATTTGTTAAAAGATTACGTAATGTGGAAAAACATTCAGAATTAGTTCTTTTTTTCAGGTTATTTACATAGAGGTTTCCAGACAGAATAGATAAAGCAGCATGTGTTTCCTAATTATATCAAATGTCTTGTATTGTTGTATGTAAAAATGCCCCACACCTCATTTTTCAGGACACTCAATTCTGTAGCAGTACTACGTAAAGGTAAAGGTTCCCCTCGCACATATGTGCTAGCCGTTCACGACACTAGGGGGCGGTACTCATCTCCGTTTCAAAGCCAAAGAGTCAGCTCTGTCTGAAGTTGTCTCCGTGGTCATGTGACCGGCATGACTAAACGCCGAAGGTGCACGGAGTGCTGTTACCTTCCCACCAAAGGTCCCTATTTTTCTACTTGCCTTTTTTAAGTGCTTTCAAACTGCTAGGTTGACAGACGCTGGGACAAGTAATGGGAGCTCACTCTGTTCCACAGCGCTAGGGATTCGAACAGCTGAACTGCCAACCTTCTGTTTGACATGCTCAGTGTCTTAGTCCCTGATCCACCGCATCTCTTGGTAGCAGTACTACCCAAGCATAAAAGATGTGTGATATCTGGAAGCGGGTCTGAAAATATTTTGTTTAAAAAGAAATTTATCATTTTGTGTCTGCTGACCAGGTGGGGGAGAAATATTGCACAGTGGAATTTCGTATTCTGATCTTGGGATGGAACTTGGAGCTGCAAAATGCTGCTGGGAGTTTGCATGCAGCTTTCTGACTATATACAAGCATAAATATGAATATGTACATACACTCCTTGTTGCCTATGTTTTTCTAAAATACTATAGAGTTCAAGAGTTCAAGTGTTGCTGCTTAGGGCAGGTATCTCACTGAGGCAGTTGTCCAGAGAGTAAATTTTCCTAACCTATGTTAATGATAACTATTTTATAACCTGCTGCTTAAAATATGACACAGATACAGAAATGAAAGCAGTGGTCATTAATCCACCACCCCATTTCTTTCTTTTTTTTATATTGAAAAAGTTTTATTGAGTTTACATTTTTTGTGGGGTAGGGTAAGGGTTACATAGAAATTTTGAGAGTAGTCACGTCAAAGTCGTCGGCTCCTCCGGTACCTCAAGTTACATTATTAAAAAGAAAGAAAAGAAACATTTCACATAACACTGCAAGCTGGGAGCAAGTACATATTCCTAAATTTTTCAGTTATATACTGTCAGTCAATTACAAAAATCCAGATTACAAATATCATACAATATTACTCAAAAAAAAAAACCAAGGGCAAAGTTATTTTTTAGATCTAAGTCTCTTGGCAATTGTATCTTCCCCCTTCTCCCCCGGGCCCCCAGCGGACGGGGCCATGGCTCCCCCTGCCCCCCCTGGATCTTCTCCCAGGACAGAGGAATGTTTTTTAAGAAAGGCTTCCGCCTCAGCAACTGTTTTAATCTTCACTCTACCTCCTTCCCAGAACACCAGCATCCCTTCGGGTATCACCCACCTGAACCAGATCCCATGATCAAACAATGTTTTAGACAAGAAGGAAAATTTCCTTCTAGCTTCTCTAATCTTTCTTGGAATCTGCTTCAAGATGGTAATCTCCTTTTGTTGGTAAATCATAGGACTCCCTCTTTGCGCCTTCAAGATTTCCTCTCTGGTTGACCTTCTAACAAATTTTACATGTATCTCTCTGGGTACTTCATTCATCCTGGCATATGCAGAATTTATTCTGTAGACTAGGTCAATGTCCCCTCTGATCTCATCTTTAGGTTTATGTAAATAGTCTGCAATAATTGTACTCATAAGATCAGGGAGACATTCACCATCCATCTCAGAAACATTCTGAAATCTCAAAAAATATGTCATCCTTTCCATATCTATCCTAGTCACATGCCCATTTATTTCCACAACCTCATTAGAAACATTTTTAATCTCTCCCTTAGCCCCCTCCAGCCCCCCTTTCAATTCTTCATTCTTCTGTGTATTCTCAAGCACTTGTTTTCGAGTGTCCAATAATTCCTTTTTAAAGTTGACATTTTCTGCCCTCTGGGCCTTAATTTCTAATACCAAATTTTGTATAACAGATTCAAGGGCAGTCATTCTTTGTTCAAGGCGTGCCAGCGTTGCTTCTTGTGCCATGTTTAGCTGTTAAAATCCGTGCCAGTAAAATGGCGTTTTTAGGGTGGGGCTGATCAGGAGTCCAAAGTTCTTAAAGTTGTATAGCTGCAAAATTCAGAAACCAGTAGAGAAACACTTTTCCAACTCCATAGGTATAATAACGAAGGCAATCCAGAAAGGAAAACACAAATCCAAAAAAAGAAAATTCTTCATCAATAATTAGAGGAAGTCCAAATCACAAAGAGACACTGGTAATTTTCCATAGGTCATAGTCAGTCGGGGACAAAGAGGAGCCATTTTCCGCCCAAACTCAGAGCCCGAGGGAGAAAGCGGTTAAAAAGCAAAAAAGAAACTGTTTCAGCCAGACCTAGAGACATAATTGCAAGCAAGCCGCAAAGTACTTTCCCTTGTTAAAGACCATCCGAATTAAAAGTTTCCGATTCCTCGCAACGAGGCATTTCCGAGTGCCGCTTTTAGTCCAAGGGGGGGTTTTTGGGAACAAACACCCCCCTCCAGTCCCTTTCAGCCCGGCTGACAGTACAAAAAAAAAAAAGTTTTAAACGCTCACTCTCCGCTCGCAGCTGAGGTCCCGAAAAGCCTCCCGACTCTTCCGATCGTCTCTCTTCATGGAATTAAATGGTGCCGCCAACCTTTGGCGAAGGGAAGACCCCCCGCAGCATGTCCTCTTCCGCCTAAGCCGAGGAGCAGGGTCGCTCTCCCCACTGCCGTGGGGGGGGGCTTCCCTGTCGAGCCGGCTTTACGGGAGAAGCCCCAAACAAGGGGTTTCTCGCCCCCGTGGGGCGGCAGGAAAAGGAACAAAGCGGCGAGCGAACCCTAAGTTCGCCCGTCGCCGCCGGAGCCGGAACCGGAAGCCCACCCCATTTCTTAATAGTTTCTTGGGCTGCCCCAGATGGAATAATGGATTTCTAATTGAAGGAAAGAAAAAATAAAAACTCAGGTTGCCTAAATGCTATCAACCATTTTTACCTATTACAAGTAGTCCTTGACTTATGATCACAGTGGAGCCCAACATTTCTGTTGCTAAGCAAAGCAGTTGTGAAGTGAGTTGTGTCCCATTTTATGACTTGTTTTGCCACCGTTGTTAAATGAATCACTGCAGCTGTTAAGTGAACCATGCGGTTGTTAACCGATCATAAATCACTTTTTTTCAGTGCTGTTGTAATTTCAAACAGTCAGTAAACAAATGGCTGTAAGTTGAGGACTTACAGTAGCCTGGAGTAACACTGTAATGATATTTTCAGGATAATTTGCAATAGAGCCAAAATTCCTTTGTGTAAAAGCTTGTTTTGTTGACTCGTTCCAAAAAAGATTTATTTCCTTCTTAAAAAATTTCATCCAAGATGGTTTTTATCTATTCAACATTACCATATTTTTCGGAGTATAAGACGCATCTTTTTTCCTCTAAAAAGAGGCTGAAAATCTGGGTGCGTCTTATACATCGAATACAGCATATTTTGCCTTCTGAAACCCTGCCCCTTCACCAAAATAGCCACGTGCATACCCTTATGGAGGGTTCCAGAGAGCTCCTGGGGGGTGGGGAGGGCAGAAATAAGCAAAGAAACAGGGCGTTTTTGCCCACCCAGCCCCCAGCAGCACTCTATAAGCCTCTATAAGGCTATGCATGCAATTTTTTTGACCAAAATGGCCCGTTTTCGCGATAAATGTGCCGTTTTTTGGCTCATTTTTGACCCCCCCCCCATGAGCACTCTGCAAGCCCCCCCAAGGCTGTTCATGCCTTTTATTTGAAAAAAAACCTGGCCCATTTTTGCCAAAAACGGGCCGTTTGGGGGAGGTTTGCAAAGTGTAAAAAGGGTTTTCCCCCTCCTTTTGGATAGCTGTTTAGTTTGAGTGATTGATGAGAATTAGGTTGGTCAAGTACTGTGCCTGCGGAAACAAAGATTTGTTCCAAAGGTGGTCAGTGATTTCCTTCTCCAGCACATGGGTAAATACACCTGGAAACATCTACCTACCTACCTACCTACCTACCTACCTACCTACCTACCTTCTCCCCCCCCCTCTCTCTCTCTCTCCCCCTTTACCTACCTATCTACACACTCTCTCTTCCTATCTATCTACTGTATTTCTCTCTCTATCCCTCTACCTATCTATCTACACTCTCCCTCCCTCCCTCCCTACTGTATTTATCTCTCTCTCTCTCTCTCTCTCTCTCTCTCTCTCTCTCTCTCCCTCCCTCCCTCCCTACCTACCTACCTACCTACTGTATTTCCCTCCCTCCTTCCTTTCTTCCCTCCTCTCTCTCTCTCCCTACGTACTGTATTTTTCTCTCTTCCTCTCTATCCCTCTATCTACCTACTTTAAAAAAATTGCCTCTTTGAAACCTGGGTGTGTCTTATACTCCGGTGCGTCTTATACTCCAAAAAATACGGTAATCAGACAGAATTTGTTTTGTCTCATATCTTGATTTGTATAATTTCATGTAGTCAACTTTGGTTACTGCATATTGGATTTTTAATCCTCAAGATCTTAAGAGTTTCATTTTATTTTATTTTAAAATACGGGGCGGACTCACAGAAATTCTCGCATTTCACTTCTTGCTTTGGGGAGAGAATTGACATTTGAACCCTTACACAAAGTAGCTTAAAAATAGTTGCAGCAGTTAATCTCTCTGTAGCACAAGAATTTGCGTCTAAAAGAAATTGGATTGCTGAATTCCCAATACATTGTGTGTGTGTCAATTTACATTCAGTTAATATTTATTCCTGGATAAGTATGCAAATGATTGCAAACTCAGAATGTATAATCATTGTATTGTAGGGTTCATGTATGAAATTTCATTGCTTAATTTGTTTATAACCAGCCCTACTACAAGAATTTGGAAAAGTTTTCTGTATGCTGTAAAACCAGTTCTATGGTATTTTTAGTTTAACTGATAATTTTTTAAGGAATTTTGAAACATTTGGTGCACCTTAAGTCATTCTGTTATGTCACAAACTTTGCAACAAAGCAAAAGTAGGACATAGCTATGAGCCAATGAACTTTATACCTGATCCAGAATATCCTGCCATATTATCCTTTAGTATTTCAGAACTCCAGAATTTCCATCCCAAGTTGGGCATGAATCTTCTCAAGCTGGCCCTTGAGGACTAGCAAGATGGCCAGTCTCATTAGTTTCATAAAGACTTTTTGAATTGTAAAGGCGATCAGATGGGAAGAACAGTACCATGACTTTGCCCTCTAGCTTCAGAAATTTATTTCACTGTTTTTATCTCATGAACGTGAAATATATTATTACATTTTGCGCTTCCAGTTCTCGTGAATAAACATTTGATTCAAAGCAGGATAGGATGTTTGAGAGGGTAAGTTCCAAAAGGGAATACTGTACTTTTTAATTTGCACTTCATAGCAGTTGTCAATGATGTTCAGATTCATTTCAGTTTTTGCAAAGGCTTTTAAAGCTCTTCAAACTTTTAGCTTTATGTATCAAAGAAGCTGCTTTTGTTTGCCTTGTATACCATAAGTCCATCGTTAAGAACTTGGGGGTTGATTTAATTCAGTTTTGGCTCGTAGGCATACTTTTCTTCCATAACTAGGTCCTCTGGAGCTCAGAAATATGTCAAGGCCATCTCTCACAGTGCTGTTTTCTCTTATTAAACTCCAACTTGCATTTTCACCACCGTGTTTCTTTTTTTGTGGTTGTTGCTTGTTGGCTTGGTATATTTCATATTTTGTACTCATTAATCTTTGGGGAGAACTTTCATACTCTGGGCAGAGTGGTGGAATAATTTTGTATTTTAAAAATACTTTGGTAATTTTAGAAAACCAGATTCAGTAGAGATCTTTTGTAATTCGATGCAAAATCAGTTTCTGGCTTATTTATTTAATTATGTTAGATTTATACCACTCCTTTCTTCGGTAATTCAAGGCCATATATCTAGCTTTTCTTTAGCCACAAAACCAGAATAAATTAAACTTTCTTTTCTGCTTCTCCAGACTATGTGGTGATACCCTCTTTTTTTATTGCACTTCGTGTTTTATAATCCACAGTTAATATGACCAATAATTACAGACTCTATGAAGTCTAATACACTTGGAGAGTGTAAAGTGGTTTGCTCCTGTTGTACTTCTTTGGTGTTGAAACCTCTTGAAGAACAGTAATTCAAATTAAGTATCTGTGTAAAGGAAGTACAAGAAGTAAGCTACTTGTTGCATCTCTGATTAATGAAGCCCTGTCCTAGTGTCAGCCTTTTCTATTAAAGCAATTGAGCAAGTAATTGAACTAGGTTTTTAGGCTAAGGGTTATTCTTAATTTTTCATTGCCTTACCAGGACCTGCACTGCCAGGAAGTAGGACTAGAGGAAAAAAAAGTAGTGAGTGTGACCAGAATAAAATATTAAATGTAAATTTAATTAAACTTTAATCAAGATTATTTAATATGGTTATTTAATTATTTTCTTGCTGTGCCATTTTAAAAAAAGACTTTAGTTGCAATTCTGGGAGAAATTCTGTGAATTGTACCATAAACTGTGGACTCCATATGTTATACGAACATTTATGTGGCAGTGCTTAATCAACTTTAGCTGATCTCAAAAAGTTAAGCAGGTTCAAACTTGGATAGTACTAGAATGGGAGACCACCAGGCCATGGTATGCATTCCGGGTGTAAAAGAAAGCTAACTCTGCTTCTGAATTTATGATAGAGTTTACTTTTCATCTTAACCTGTCACTTTTTTTATTTTTATTACTGGCACAGAAAGGCATGCTTTTGCAAGAGAGCTTAAATTTGCCAGAGCCACTGCTATCTTCATAAAGCTGCTTGTATTATTGAGTGAATTGATCAAGTTGATGACTAAAGACTTCTCGTAGATTTGCAGAAAGCTTAAATGGGTGGAACAATATCTCTGAGATATTCAGAAACTATAATATTTCTAAGAGGAAGTTGATATTGGCACATGGACACTTTTTTGTTTACACTCCACAACTTCTCCTTTCAAGGATTTTGATTTTGATCACACCTTAATAAACTGTAGGAGAGATTGAAGTTGTGGTGGCATGCAGTTCTCTGTCTCTCTGTCTGTCTGTCTGTCCATCCACCCATCCATCCACCCATCCATCCTCATTCAGAATCTTTGGGGGAAAAAGCCATCTGGAGCCCTTTTTTGTGCTTGAATATTCCCTCCTTGCCAATATTTCAGTGAAATTTGTTTCTAGCTTTATGATAGGTATATTACTAGAATCAGAATTCTATTGATATTGATATGTAGTATAATGCTACATATACTATGCTACAGCCAAATGACCTTTTACTCATTTGTCCCCAAAATTAGTAGTCCTGTTTTTGAAGTATCAAAAGAATCCAGTGTTTCCGTAGAGATGGTTTCCAGTTAGCTTTTGGATGACCTGATAAGTTGAACTCTGCCCATCATTTCCATTTTGGATATGGACTTGTTTCTTCTTTCCATCCAAAAAGTAAGAACTGCAAGGTGTGGTCACCAGCTTACTTAGGTTGAGTGACAGTATGACTAGGGCAGTGATGGCGAACCTTTTTTGGCTCGTGTGCCAAAAGCGGGGGGGGGGCGCAGGGGAATTGTACACGGGCGTGCCACACTCATAATGCTATGTACATGACCCCAGGCGCATGCACGCACGAGCAGTGCTCCCCCCCATTTTGGGCATGCTTTTTTCGCCCTCTCCAGGCTCCAGAGGCTTTATAGGAGCATAGGGAGGGCGAAAACAGCCCCTTTGCTTTTTTCTCCCCTGCCGGAGGCCCTCCGGACGCTTCAGGAGCTTCCCTGAAGCCTCTGGAGCGCAAAAATTGGCCTCAAAAGAAGGCTGAACTCAGCTGACCAATGTGCGCATGCGCACTGGCCAGCTGACAGGGCAACGCCTCGCGTGCCCTGACAAATGGCTCCGCGTGCCACCTGTGGCACGCGTGCCATAGGTTCGCCATCACGGGACTAGGGGAAGTTGATATCTGTCGTCTTTCCTCCCACTGTGCTTATCCTCTTTGCAGGCAAATGAGGCTAGACTTCCTTACACCACTTAATTAACCAGGCAGTTCTGATCCATTCATTTGGCACCATCTGTTCACTAAAGGATGCTGAGAAGGTGAAGGAAATGGTGCATGATTATACAATAATGGGTATCTTTGAACAAATGATGCTTAATTGGTCATTTGTGATTCTTTAGTCAACACTTTCACACACACACGCACACACACACACGCACACCAGTGGTGCTTAAAAATTTGTAAACCCTTTTGAAATTTCAATATTTCTGCATAAATATGACCTAAAATGCAATTTGTTTTCTACCCAACTCCTAAAGCAAGATAAAGAAAACTAAAAAAAGTATCCAAAACATTGCATCTATCAATTTTTTTATTGAGAAAAATGTGTGGTAACAATACACAAACTTTTAGCCACCACTGTCTTGTAGATGGGTTTGTGGATATGTCTCTTTCTCTGTGCATGTATGTAACACCCATAAGCAATGTGAACTAAACCAAATGTTTATCAGAGAATCAGCTTACTATCAGAGCGACTAGGACTCATTTGTTAATAGCTTTTACAAATAATCTTATTAAGGATTCAGCCAAGTGTGTTAAAATGTTTCCATGCTCTTGAAAAGTGCCTTGATGTATATATGCAGTATCTATTGTAAGAAACATACAGTCTACAGGTGGTTCACGATTTACTATAGTTCTTTAGTGACCATTCAAAGTTACACTAGCACTGGCATATGACCGTTTTTCACAGTTGCGACCTTTGAAGCATCCTCATGATCATGTGATCAAAATTCAGATTCTTGGCAACTGGTTCATATTTACGACAGTTGCTGTGTCCCAAGATCCCAAGATTCAAACTAGGTTACTAACTCAGCAACTGCAGTGATTCACTTAATGATTGTGGCAAGAAACACCGCCCTGGGTCCATTTCAATGGAGAAGGGCGGTTCTATAAATCTTAATTAATTAATTAATTAATTAATTAATTAATTAATTAATGGTCATGAAACAGGGCAAAACTCACTTAACAAATGCCTCACTTAACAAATGCAAAAATTTGGGGTTCATTTGTGGTTGTAAGTTGAGGACTACCTGTAAAAAGAACTGCAGCAGGTGATTTCTTCACAAAAAAACACCTTAACCATTTCAGCAGCAGGCCATAACCAGTTCTAGCTCTATTATCCTTTTATGATAGAGGGATTTTTGAAAATTATTGGTCCCATATTTGTAGGTGTTTACTTACATAATGCAAAATGTAAGTCTACCTTTTTGTTGGATGAATAGATATCCAACTAAAAATATTAATCATGTTGTGATTAATATTAATCATCTTGTATATATCCTGTGTATCCAGTGACTTTGCTGAAGGGCAGAACTTGGAAGATCTATGAAATCTTGTAGACCTTGAAGAGTAATTGTTTCTTTCATTTAAATAATTCTGAAGGATATTTGAGTATGCTTTAGCCCAGGGGTAGTCAACCTTTTTATACCTGCTGTCTACTTTCGTATCTGTTAGTAGTAAAATCTTCTAACCGCCCAACGGTTCCACAGTAATGGTGATTTATAAAGTAGGGAAGTCAATTAAATTTAAAAAATAAAAGTGTTTCCGTATCGGACAAAACCCCTATCGCCTACCATGAAAGCTGGAACGCCCACTAGTGAGCGGTAGTGACCAGGTTGACTACCACTGCTTTAGGCAATTGTGCTTGGTTGTAGATTTGGACTTTATTTTGGCAGAATTAAGGAAACATTGAAAAGTCCTCTCAGGATACTTCTTTACATGGTCTAGGATCTTGTTTGTGAAATTTTGGTCAAAAGGCTTACTATGTGCACAGGAGCTGGAGAAGTGATAGAATGCATATAATATTTGTAAAAAAAAAAAAAACTTTTCAAAACTGGGGTTGGAGCTGTAAGTTAAAGCTGAACTTGTTCAGAAACAGTCTTCGTAGCCAGGAAAAAGTGAACATCCCTTTCTAAGGGCCTCCCATTTATTACCAACTCTCATTATTAGTTAATAGTTTTATTAGCCCTTGAGTACCTCTTTTAGACCATTTTAAGCAATTACGGTCAAGTGCCATGCTGTGGTTTGCTCATTTTGGGTTTTAAAGATTGTTTTGCATAGAGATGAATTTGTATTTGTCTTTTCCTTGGGAAAACATATGGAATATAAACATGAGCGTACATTTTGGCAGCATAGATAAATTATTTAACTTGATACAGGAAATATATTTAGACCTTTAAATACTGGAATGAACTAGCATCGTATGAATCTTGGGAGATGTTTTACTGAATTCGCTACTTTACATAACAAAATGCACTGGCTTTTGATATCAAAGTTAGGTCAAAATCAACTTGATTTTAAGCTGATGAAAGTTTAATAGAAAAACATTAGTCTTTGCATTTCTGTCACCCTGTGGTGGTAGAAAGAATGGCATCAGTTTTATTTAGCAATATTTAATTCATACTAGATTGTAGCCACTGATTCCCAGCAGAAATTAATCATTTTCATGTTAAAAACAAATATTTCTTCATCTAATATTTGTCTATTAATAAATACTGTTGAACTTCCTTTAATGTATTCTAAGTAGCTACAATGTTCATTTTCAGATTTGTTTTTCTATCTTTTCAGGTCTCTGGATGGCAGACACTGAAAAGAAATGCTGTTTTAAGAGGTATGCTTAAAGAAAAAGAATACTTTTCCTTCAGTATGTGAAGAGATTTTTTTCTGATTGACTTCTACAACCTCCTTTAATTATATATAAAAGTATCTAAAGGGTGTTCTGAAAAAACTCAAAACCTTTTTGAGGTCTAGTTAGTGTGAAAGTGTGAAAGTGTTTCCAGTTGAACTAAAACCTATTTAAATGTAAATCACAGAAAAATATTTGAATTTTCCCATATCACTTATCCTGCTAATAGGAATTAGGGAATTTTTGTTATTTGCAAGTGCTCTTTCATGCTACTGATTTTGACATGTTGCACAAAGTTTAACAACAAGCTTTTTAGTAGTTACATTAGTCATCGGAGTAACAATAGTCAAAATAATGTAATCGTTAATCAGAAATATTTGATAAATCTATGGGGAAATTGAAACACTTAATAAATCTATGGGGAAATTGCTTCACTTCCCATGCAGATCAAGTGAAAGTTTCAGCTGCAGTCAACGTAGACACACTTCTGAAAGGAGCCTTCTGTAGAAACTGTTGAAAAGGAAGTTCATCCAAGCTACTAGTCACACAAAGTGACTCATAAAGCAATGGGGTATACAGTCAACTCTGTGGGTGGGCATTCAGCTTTCAGAGCCTTTCAAAATAAAATGCATGTTCTTTCCTGTAGCTATAATTTGGGAATTAGTGAACCAACAGACGATCTAACAGTTTAGGATTGGTCACTAATTTTTTTTAGAAATAGTACTTTGATAACTGCATTTACACAAATGTGCAAGCCACACAGATTTGTAAAATAATTGCTGCGGTCTCATTTCCATGTAAAATAGCCATCTTTACATAGTTGGTGAAGCATGGAAAAGAAGTGAAGTCTTCCCCATGATTTAGAAATAAAAGAAAACTATGCAAATTAATACAACGTTGTAGGTACAGTATATATAAACATGTTTGCTTCAGTTGAGAAATTAGGCCAAGTGCAAGGCTTTAAATATATGTATTGTGTAACAAGGCAAAAATAAGGAAATGAAAAAAATGGTTGTGTTGACTGACTTTCTCTGAAAGCAAGCTCTGCAATTTTTTGCTATGGAGGCAGGTGGGGGGGGGAGTAACAACCACGACAACTATTGCTGCTAAATTGAAAAATAACAAAAACAAATTGCCATTGTAAGGAGCAAAGAGTATCTCAGGACTAAGCCAAGTACAACTTGGGAGAACTACAATTCAGCTTTCCTATCCACTTTTCCATGCACCATCTTGAATGCTGTATCTTCAGTTTGATCAGGATGGGATGTGACTGCTATTCGAAATGGGTGTACACACACACACACACACACACACACACACACACTGTTTGTGTATATATGTATGTGTATGTGTGTATTTGTTTTCGTAGATTTCATAACATACATACTGTGATATCAATCAGTAGGTTTCTCAATTTCAGTGTTATAGGAAACGCACAATGTTGTGTTCATGTTCTGTTGGTCAGTTTCCTGTTGACTTTTGATTGGCCACCATGGAAACAGAATGCTGGACTCAATAGCTCTTCGGTATGAACCAACATAATCATCGTTGTGCACCTGTGTCAGTATCATCAATAATTTGATATAAAATATAAGTCCATACACATGCATACTTGTCTCATAGTTGCATTTTCAGATGCAATGAACTCTTAAATGTAATATTTTCTTGGTGCCATTTTTTCAGTGAAAATTGCTGTTCTACTTGCTCAACAGAAGATGCAGTTTTTCACAGAAACAGTATTGGAGAGGGCTTTGCTTTTAAGATATCAAAGAAGTCAGCAACAGACTAGGATGAGGATTGGAAATTGTAAATTCTCTGACAATTGAATTATTAAATACGGTACTCCTGGTTGCAGATTGATCCCATTACAGTTGCTAGTCCAAACTCAATTCATGCCTTGGTTTTCCTGAAGCAACTGAATTTTCTATTTTCATAGATTAGGTAGGATTAAGTTACATTCTTTGAGGATTAGATTAACTTGTTCAGTTTTTACCTCTGGGCATTGGAATCTCAGATCCATGGTACACTGTTAACTTCATTGTGGATTTTGGAAAATATCTTTCATTGTACTTTGGATTAAGTAGATGGATTGCATCTTTGTTTACTTCCTTGCGCAATGGGTAATTAATTGGTGATATTAGCTGATGAGGGAATGATAATGGTTAAATCTTGTTATATAAACATTTGCCTGATCCTAGAGAAAAGAAGATAAGCAAATAAAGGAGGCTTTGTTGGTTAGCTATTGTATTTATATTCTATCAGAGATATAAAAAGCTCATATGATTACCACATCACAATTTTGTGTGAATTCCTCAGATCTTGATACATGCAGAATTCCTTGAGAATTTTAATATAAAAATGTTTTGCTTGATGGACATACATTTTTATTTAAAATAAATTAGCATTTTGAACAAATCCTCTGAAGAGAGAATGGAAAAGGAATGTAAATCATTTGAAGATTTTGCCTTTTTTCTACCCAAACTTGGTTCTAGCTACTTCTAAATCATTTCATATAGGTTTGATAAAAAAAAGAAGGGATTATGTAAATATATGCAGTGCTTTCCCCAAAGGGGACGCTAGCAATCTGGTCCTTCTATCCCTTTTCCCAGGTGACTAGCCTCACCTTATGGGCTTTAATTAAAATAATGGCTGTTAAGAAAAAATCAAATAAATAGCAACTACAGGTAACAACCAGCACCAGTGCAATGAACAAAAAATAACCCAGCAAGCAAATTAAAATATTGGTCCTTAAAATAAAATCAAATTAAGCAACAACCATAGATAATGGCGACAAGCATCAATGCAATAGACAAACAGTGACACAACAAATACATTAAAACGGTGGCCCTCTAGATAAAATCAGATTAAATAGTATAAAATGTTAAACCTTATGGTGAACAACATTGGTCAAAAAAAAAAAAAAAGTCCCAGTGCCTCCAATGTGGCTCAGTAATGGCCAGCATAAAGGTTGGAGGGTTCAGTTAAAACATGCAAATAGGTCCCAAAGACTGTCCTTCAGCCAAATGGTCCTGTTGTCTTCCAGACATGTCCTCTGTAAGCCCAGTTATGGAATCCACTTCTTCCAGCCAGGGACAATGGCTCAGGAGATCAGTTGAACCAAAGATAGCAATAGCAATAGCACTTATACTTATACACTGCTTCATAATGGCTTTTACAGCCCTCTCTAAACAGTTTATAGAGTCAACCTATTGCCCCTAACAATCTGGTCCTCATTTTACTCACCTCAGAAGGATGGAAGGTTAAGCCAACCTTTTGCCGGTGAGATTTGAACTGCCGAATTGCAGGCAGCCGGCAGCTCAAGTAGCCTGCAGTACTGCACTCTAACCACTGCACCAACTCGGCTCTGCAGCTACTATGCAGCTACTCTGGAGTCATGCTTTGGATGAAAATGCCACCCCTCTTGTGGCAGCTAGGATACAGTCCCCAGGCCAAGATATAATGGTCGCTCTCCCTTGGGGTGGCGATTTTTCTCTCATTCCAAAGGAGTCTAGCCTCTTTCCCCATAGTAGTATTTCTTTTTTTGTTCCCTTTCAGTCCTTTTAATACCCCCCCCCCCCTCAATCACCTTTTCTAATGCCACCCCTCCCTTTCTCTCTCTGAGCTGCTGGAATCTGTAGTCCCCTCTCCAGCCCTCTAATTTAATTCGCTCTGCTGGGGAACTACTTTTCCCATAAATTTCCCCCAGGTCCCTCCCTGTCCCAATTTCAGGGGTGAGGCTCCAACAGCCAGCTAACTAGGGAAAGCTGGCTGGCTGCCACATCTTCTCCTCTGTTAAAGCAGCTCAGAGAAAGATTTGGTGGGGGGGCGGGGGAGGCGGGAAGCTGCAAGTTTTTTTAGTGACTTATAAAATGAAAGGGGAAGAAAGGCTGCTAATTGAGCTGGCTACATATAATATAAAAAAACAACAACCTAGTTTTTAGGTATGCTGATCTTAAGGTCATAAACATATTGACTGTCTTAATTGCAATCATATTATAAGGCTAAGTTGCAAAAAATTCCCAGCTTTTCAGCCAAAATGTCTCAGCAATTTTTATTGAAAACATCTTAGTTTGGTGACACCTGCCGTGTAGAAACTCATTGCAGCAGATGGTAAAAATACTTTCCTCCTGTCTTTATTATTTAGTACTCTATTTCGTTTCCTATGGTGCCGTTTTCCCCAGTGAGAAAATAAAAGCAGATGTTTTTTATGTTATTTCTGATAGATGTGAATGTTTTTTATAAACATTTATATAGGACTTTCTAAATTACCTTTTTATCCAGAAGAGATCCCAGGATAACTAACAATTTCAAATTTTAAAGCTATTTATAGATTTTAAAAAAGCAAGCGGGAAAATCACAAGTAGGAAAGGAGATGTCTAAAATCATACAGATTGGTATATTTAAAACTAAAGAAGCAAAGATTTGCATAGTTAGGATGCAGTATCTGACATTTATGTTTTAATTGTCTACCTAGTGAAGACTTTCCCAAATAATGTTGGAAAACCAAAAAAAAAAAAAAAACAAACCACCAAATCCAAAAACTTTTCCAAGACTTTCCTGGAAATTTTAAATGCTACATAAAGACATACAGTAATTTCTTTTTGAGAAACTGAATTCTATTAAAATGTTTTCTGGAAGGAAAAATGAAAAAAGCTATGATTTATAGTGTTCAAATATAATTCAATGATTATTTTGCATTTATTTTTCAATTTGTGGAACCTACTTTAAGTTATTTCTCTATAGTTGAAAAGTGGAGAGTTAACGCCTAAACATATTTAAGTAAGAAACTTTGTTTCCCCCGAATGATGTAGTTTATCTTATATGTACTTTCTTCAATCATCTGAAAAGATATGTTGACTAGAGTTGGCTTTTTCATACAGTACTAATACGACTCAGAAAACTATAGATTTTTTTTAGGAGCTAAGCATTTTCTGGAAGACTTTCCAGAATATGGTTTATAGATAAAACTGGTGCATTCACCTTATTTGCTGTTTCTGAAAAGTAGGCTGATTTAAAATTTGTGTGGTGGAATGCCATAAATCTTGCAGTGTAAATCCCAGAAAAACAGTTGTTGCATTGTCTTTAGCTTTATAATTGTACATTATTCTTAAACCACTCTTATTTTTTTCCAAATAAGGTCTTTTGGAGAAGAAAACTGTTTCGATCATTTTAATTCTTTTCCTGCATTCAAGGCTTATTATGAAGGTCAGATATTTTAAAAGAAGTAGACATTCATACCTCAAATACCTGTCCTGTTTTTCTTACAGACACCAAAGATGCTGACAAGAAAAATTAAACTTTGGGACATCAATGCCCATATAACCTGCCGCCTTTGCAATGGTTATCTTATTGATGCTACCACTGTAACGGAATGCTTGCATACCTGTGAGTATGATTATTATTGTGTATTGTGAATTAAGATTTACTTTCATGTAAAGATAATCATTTGGGATTTAGTTTTGATTTTTATTTGAAAGGCTAGTGCTTAATAGACCTCTTAATTTAAAATGATTTATTCATATTTGAATCTCTTTTTAAATGCATGCCTCGACTCTTACCAAGAAATTCTTTGAATTCTTTGAAGCTTTGAATTACAGTAGTTGGCACGATTAGATATATCTACTTATTTGCTTGCTTGCTTACTTACTGAGATGGGTAGAACATCACTTCTATTCTACCTGCTTCTGTATGGAATAGAAATTGTCCGAATCTTCATTATTTTTAAAATTCCCACACTTGGTTTGCCTAAAAGAGACCGCCTATATACGAGACCGCCTTCTGCCCCATACATCCCTTCGTCCGCTCCGCTCCCACAGAGAGGGTCTTCTCTGGGTACTGTCGGCCGGGCAATGCCGGTTGGCGAAACCCAGGGGAAGGGCCTTCTCTGTGGCGGGCCCGGCCCTCTGGACCGACCTACCCCCCGACCTTCGCACTACCTTGGACCTCCGCCTCTTCCGCCAACGTCTTAAGACGTATTTATTCCAACAAGCCGGCCTAGCGTAGCCCCCTGTTTCTGACTCTATCTATAAATTTTAATTTTCAGGGTTTTAAATGGGTTTTTAGCACGGGTTTTAATTTAATTTAATATGTTTTTAATAGTGTGTATTGTCTTTTGTTATGGTTTTAATAATGCCTGTGCGCCGCCCTGAGTCCTAACAAGGAGAAGGGCGGGGTATAAATTCAAAAAATAAATAAAAATAAATAAAAATAAATAAAAGGTGTCCACCCTCAGCTCTGTTTTGATTCACCTTGCCATAAAGTTAGTGAACCAATAGGCAACCAATGTGAGCCAGTTGTGCAATTCTATTAATACCTGAAAAGGTTTTCCCTTAATGAATCCCATAATATTGGAATGCTGTTGTATAATTCTCTGAGAAGCAAGTAAATGAAGGCTGATTATATAAGGAATGGGGAAGAACAGTTCTGCTCTTGCAGAAGAAACTTAGGCACCTTATTATCTTTCCAGAGACAAGAACATAGCAGTAAAAATCCTCTGCTCTGAACTCAGGTGTTAAGACCTCCTACTTATTCTTCTAGTAATAAGTGACAACATATAATGTTCTGAACTTTTTTTAAATTTAAAACAGAAGGCAATGGCTCCTTCAGGTACATACTATGTCCTATTGGATCGGGACGCCCTGCGCACAGTCACTCATGCGCTCGTGACATCCCGACTGGACTATTGTAACTCTCTCTACATGGGGCTCCCCTTGAGGTGCACCCGGAGACTTCAGCTAGTCCAGAATGCAGCCGCGCGAGCAATTATGGGAACCGCTAGGTTTACCCATGTAACACCGCTCTTGCGCGAGCTGCACTGGCTACCTGTCGTCTTCCGGGTGCGCTTCAAGGTGTTAATTATCATCTTTAAAGCGCTCCATGGCTCGGGACCTAGCTATCTGCGGGATCGGTTCCTGCCTCATACATCCTCGCGGCCGATTCGCTCCCACAGAGAGGGACTTCTCCGGGTGCCGTCCACTAGACACTGTCAGCGGGCGACACCCAGGGGAAGGGCTATCTCTGTGGCGGGCCCGGCCCTCTGGAACGACCTCCCCCCCGATATCAGGACGACCACGGACCTCCGCTCCTTCCGTCTTAAATTAAAGACTCACTTTTTCTGTCTGGCCGGCCTAGGATGAGTCTCTCTGCCTCTGGGGTTTTATGGGGAATTAGTATTATTTAGTTTTAATGGGAATTTTAGCGCAGGTTATATTTAATTTGTTTTTAGAATTGTTGTATGTATTTGGTTTTTATTCTACCTGTGCACCGCCCCGAGTCCCTGTGGGGAGAGGGTGCGGTTTTACAAATTAAAATTATTATTATTATTATTATTATACCTAGGAATGCTGAAAAGGGAATTTTTACTAAAGAGCATGATGGAAAGGTTGCGATGCTCTTTTGCTGAAAGTCATAATATATTTCTAATTGCTGCTGAGAAGGCATCATGTTTTTTGCCCCCTTTGAACTGAATGTGCACATCTCTAGCTAATACAATGAAGAGAATTTTGCTGACAGTGCATGGAAGGATATTAGAAATAACAAATAAATTGATTTAGTTAAAACAATATCTCTTTTCGTAGACCCACTTACGGCTGTGTTTAACAAGATGACGGGATCTAATTTGGGTGCTAGAGTGTCTTACAAAACTGACAGTTTGCAGGGTAGCTAATGAGAATTATGTAATGTGTAATTATGGTCAAAAAGCAGTAAACTTCTTTAGCTCAGGGATAGCTGCACTGCATTGAATCACCTACCGTTCCTAAGTTCAAATCTTTCTTTGCGTTTTCTAGGTTTACTTTTTATATTAGGGATTTTATGAACATGATGGCATATTAAAGACCCTCCTTTTTTGTGAACAGAAAGAATGGATCAAATACAATGAATCTCATTTTCATAGGACTTTCCATTATTCAGTGCTTCCAAAAACCAATAACTTCCTTCTAGTGGCTTCTCTTCTGCCTCCTCGAGTGCACACCTAATTATTTAGAAAATGTATATGTCAGCCCAACCGTTCATGGTGTCTTCAAGTGGCTTATAGAAATAAAACCCCAATACAAAAACACAACCCCCAGCAACAACAATCAATTCAACAACTTGATGGGCTCCATATCACCCTGGGATTTTCTAGGCCTGCTGACAAAACCATTTCTTCAGGGCCTGAACACATTTAACACTTAAGGAGTGTTAACATGGGGGCCCAACCTTATTTTTGCAACAGCCTCCCCTCCCCACCTCCAGAGGTTTCAGGAGCTTCCCTGAAGCCTCCAGAAGGCAAAAAACGGCTTCAAAAGAAGGCCTAAACCAGCTGGACAGCACACACATGTGCGCTGGAGCTGACAGGGCAACGCCTCGCGTGCCCTAAGAAATGGTTCTGTGTGCCACCTGTGGCACCCGTGCCATAGGTTCGCCATCACGGTATTAGAGGTTTAGTTTTGAATAGTAAAACCATCAAGTTAAGAAGGTTTTGGAAAATGAGCAGGTTAAGATCTTACAGGATGCTAAGATCCAAACAGATAGATAAATTTTTCATAACGTCTTATATAACAGTTATTGAATAGAAGAAAGTCTGGTTCATTGATGTTGCTATACCAGGTGATGCTGGGATTGAGAAAAAGCAACTGGAAAAAATTACAAAATACTGGAACTTGCAGTTTGAAGTTGAATGTTTATGAGGAAAAAAATCAGTTCTTATACCAATTGAGATTGGAGCCCTCAGAGCAATACTTAAAAACTCCCTCGATATCTGAAAATATACAATTTATTGTACTGGAACAACCTAATTTAACAAAAGACAACCCTGTTTGCAACTGCCTACATTCTTAGATGCTACCTTAATAATTCTTAAGTCCTTGATTGGAATTTGAATTATTAACTTTCCCCTGATCTTAGACTGTGAAACTAAATGTAGATTACCCACAATTAAAAATGATAATAATACTTTATTTATTGATTTGATTTATACAATGGCCTCATCTCACATTCATGACTTTGCATGATGCACAACATTACATACATACATACATATGAATGAGCACCTCACTACGCTTTGGATGCTTCTGGATTGGAAGGCTTGACCAGCTATAAGCCACATTTGGGGGATGCCCAAATGTGTTAACAACACACATTCTCCAGGGAGACCCCGAAGGAGTAGGAATAGGAAGGAGCAGGAGTAGGAACAGGCTCTGTCACATGGCTGTGACCCCAGGCTTGGGCATAAAACCAGATTTTTATGGTCTTCTGGAAGACTAGTATATATGTATGTGGATTAAACCTCTTCCTTTCCGAGTTTCCCTCTGACGGAAATATCTTCTTCTCTGTTCTGTAAACACTATCACAAGTTTGCTCATGTATCTACTAGAATGTGTATCGTCATGTATGAAAAGTAGATGGCACTGTTTAACTGCAGCTTTGAGTCTTTGGCATTGTCACTTTTCAAGAGTTGAAGATACAGTGAAATGTTAATTGAATTATTACTGAAGAAGTTTCACTTTTCCAACAGCAGTCATTAGCTTCAGAATAAACTTAGTTGCAGGTATACTGACAATCAATTATGTCTGTTGTATATATTTCAGTGTTTAAGTAAGGCTAACGATCTATCACTATAAATATTAAATAATACTCCTTTTTCTTTTAAAAAAAAAAGGCTGCTTATAGGATAGTAGCTGTTTATTTTGTGTTGGAAATGACCCCACGATGTTTATAAATTGATTACAGTCTTACATATCTCAAATGACAACTGATTTTATTTCTGAAATCTTTATATTGGCAA
Organism: Rhabdophis nuchalis; assembly: GCA_039707465.1. Lineage (NCBI taxonomy): Eukaryota > Metazoa > Chordata > Lepidosauria > Squamata > Natricidae > Rhabdophis > Rhabdophis nuchalis. The sequence continues at coordinate 147,184,354 of CM077644.1, read as the reverse complement.
TTTCTGATGCCAGTTTGGGTTATATACTAAGTTTATTCTGGAAAAGAAAGTACTCCTTATAAAATGTTCATTAGACTACAAACACAAGTTTCTGTGTTTGTTAAAACTGGGCTTTGAATGCAACCATTTGGTTCTGTATCCACAACTATGAAACAGTGACATTGTTTAAATTTGCTTCCTTCAACAATGCAGGTTCAGTTATGTGCAGAGTTTAAATGTTATTATGAGATAAAAATGTTTCCTTGCAATCATTTTAACTGGTGGTTTGTTTTTTTGGTAAATCAGTTTGCAGGAGTTGCTTGGTAAAGTATTTGGAGGAAAATAATACCTGCCCCACATGCAGGATAGTAATACACCAGAGTCACCCTCTCCAGTATATTGGGTAAGTATTGTGTTAAAAGAAATACATGCAGAAATCTTCTAGACATGCCTTCTCTAAAACATGAATTAGGCAAAAGAGTGTGCCTATGATTGGATTTTGTTTCAACAAAATAGAAATGGATATAGGAATCACTTTTTTTCTTTCTTTAATTTCCCTTTCATTTGTGCCGAAAGGAAGAGGCTATTTTTCAGTTATCCTAATGGTGTAAATATACAAAGGTTATGGGTCTTTGCAGTAACTGTTTTAATTTCTCATTTTTTGTCTTGTCAGTCATGACAGAACAATGCAAGATATTGTTTACAAGCTTGTTCCAGGTCTTCAAGAAGGTAAGACAACAGTAAACTGTTCAAAAGGCATCTTATATGTGACTAAATCCCCTCTGTGTGATGTTTGGGAGACACTGTTTAAACTGTCAAATGGTTGTAGGAAATGATGCAATTTACTGTTGCTTCACTTTACTTACTTGCTTGCTTTGTGAAAGCAAGGACAACCACACATTACATTGGAACCCACTGCAAAACTTTTATTTTTTAAATGGGATAGCAAAATCCTCAGGATTGGAAAGAAAAATCGAAGCAATTCCCAACCTGAATATTCTCCAGATAAGTAGACTTCGGTACCCAGAATTCCCCATCCAGTATAGCTGGTATTGCTCTAAATTTCTCCATTCTTTGTCCCCATAATATTATAAATGATATAAGATGGTTTACAAGATCTGAAGAGGAATAAAGAGGAAAGTATCCTCAACATTAATCAGTAAAAAGTTAAAGTATCTTCAGTAAATGGTTGGTTTTATCCTCATTTTAGTCATATAACTCAAAAAGGTCTTTTTCTAAAAAATAGTGGAAGCAATTGACAGAAACAGATTTTACAATTTAAACATTCCTGGCACTTCCCGGGGCATTTTCTAAATCAGAGGTTATACTGGCATCTCCCAAAGTTCTTCATACTTATAAACATAAAATGAATATAGAGGTAATTTTGATAGTATAGAAGCAATTAAAGTGCCCAATTTTATATTTACTTATTTCACTCACAGAAATATTTTGAATCTATTATAGATGCTCTATAAATATTTTGATTAGGATTTTGAAAATTATATTATAAAATAACAGTTGGAGGATCATATTTTTGATCAATCTAGTGTTACTTTGGCAGAAGACTTAGGAAGAAGTTAACTCCCAGTTGTTAGACTCTATTCCCAAAAATGTGGTTGGAGAACATATGTCTTTGATGTATGGCAATAGGAAGGGGAGGTTATTTCCAGAATTAAAAAAAATGAATGCATAAGTAAATCTTATAAAACGAAAATGAGTTTGTTCCCTGGATTCTAATTTTTGCCAAATGTTTTTGAACAAGTAGACAAGTGAGAGGAACAGTATTGAGTCATCTTAATGTGGGATGTAACACTTGAAAAGTAGTATTGCGTTGTATGAAATGTTCTTAAAATCCAGTTGTGTTACCAGTTAGCCACAAAAAAAAAGCATTTGAACATTAGAGGGGGCTCTTGTTACATGTTCTAAACAAGGGAGAGGAATACAATGTTTGCTTGAGTTGATGAAGTCCACATTCTTAGTTAAAGACACTATTTTAAAATGTTAAACAGCGGAAATGAAAAAGCAGAGGGAATTCTACCACAAATTGGGCATGGAAGTACCAGGTGACATCAAAGGGGAGACGTGCTCAGCCAAGCAGCATTTAGATACTCACCGTAATGGTAAATAGAAATGCATGTGCTTGTTCTTTTCAGAATAATTACTGTGCTTGCCAAAGGAAATTGTTTGCTCTTTGTTTAATTAGATTAGTTTAATTTAGTACATTTATCACAACCTTGCTAAAGAAATATAAATTGTCAGTTTCTTGTGTAAATTAGTTCTTTGCTGTGAATACTTGATTGGAAAGCTGAAAGTCTACTAATTTTCTGATCCATGTGTGTTCACAGCTGGATTTCTCTCCAAGCTTGGGAAATGGCCCATTTAGTCCAAGAATTGTTGTATTGAACAAGATTGTCACTATCTTGTAAAAATGGGTATCAGTTTGACCAAAGCATAGCACTCTTCCAAAATTCCATGTACTCCATGTAGAACAGAAAAGGTTGAGAACCTGTGTGGTAGGACAGGGTTTGGCAACCTTTTCACTGTCAGAAACCATTTTGTGATTTCACATATGGTTATGGGCGTTCAAGAAATAGATAAACAATTGCATAAATGTAAACATTAAGATCCAAAATCCCATGCCAGGAAGATGGGTCTTGCAAGATTTGTTAGTTTACAAAGTTCTGTGTGTGTGTGTCACTATGGGGCACAGTAGTCTTGCTCAGAAATCACTACTGTATATAGGGCCGCACTGATTTGTGTGGCTTTGTGCAAGGTTAAAGGAGTAAAATGTTCCTTAAATTGTTAAAATAAACAATAACATCAAATAAAAATAATAACAAAATGAAGAAGGTCTTAAATTTTCAACCGCATTGACTCTGGGATTGGGAAAAGGCTACAAATGGAGTGTTGAGACATCCTGGCCCTAGTTTGCCCTCTGCTGATCTAGGACAATAATCTTACTTTAAAGTCTTCACAGACTACTGCAAACTGGTTCTTCTTGTCAATTAAACCGTTCCAAGGCAGCAAGCTTGATGATCAATAATCGTGTCCTGTGAGCTTGCTGCATTTAATAATATTCCAAAAATATTTGCCTTTTTATGTGCTTAAGGCTGTTAGGTAAGTCTTGTGGCAACTGTTTCTTTTGAGGCCAATTCCTAGGAGAGTTTGTGGTGCTAATTCTGAGGCAGATAACACTGGTAAATGCTAGACTTGGCTCTGCTAAGAAAGCGTTTATTGCTGCACCAGAGTCAGTGACAGAACTGCATTCAGTAATAGAGCATAGCATCACAGCAGAAGATTGTGCCGTTCTACAAGGATAAAGCACCCAGTTTCATTGGAAACAAGATGGGCGGCAAATAAATATCATAACTACATAAATAAAAATAAATAAATAAATCCAGATTGCCACTTTGTCTCAAATCATGGTGTGGTCATTTTGTAGTGCTTTGTCTGTGGCAGCAATATTTTAATATGTAGTAGAGATGACTTGCTGGCTGTAGAATTCTCCTTTATTTTTACTTTGTTATGAATTGGTTGAGCTTCTTAGGTTACAGTTGAGTGACAGGATTGGACTTCAAAACAATCGTGTTGATTTTTTTGTGTTTTAATGTTGAGCTACACAATGTCACATGTGAGATAATCAACTATACAAATTGAATAGATAGACTGTAAATTTGTCATTCCTAAAATAGGTTGCAGATATATTTTAGGATAGAATTTGCTAAGTGCTATTGCAGCACAGCTTATCAAAATGTAATGCCTATACTACAGAGATTTGAAGAGATTTGACTTCTGTGCGACCAACAGGCTTCATTCTAAAAAAGTTGTTGATCTTGATTTCCTTTTGTTTCATGCAAATATTTCTGTCTTTGGAGTTTTCCCATTCATAACAGATCCTCTATGCTTTTGTCATAAGGGGAAACTAAAGCAGATGAGAACACAAACAAAGAAACATCAGAAGAAAAACAGGAAGAAGATAATGATTATCACAGAAGTGATGAACAGGTATTGTTGAAATATAACCTTTGAACTAGCAGTTGTTTTCCATATTGGTGGTTTAATTAAGACAGCATTTCTCAGTGAGGGAATTTCCAGATGTGTAGAGTTGACTCCCAGAATTCTCAATATGTTGTCTGGATAATTGTAAGAGCTGAAGTTCAAACTTTTGGCAGTTGCCCAAGTACAGAAATACCTGTTTAAAGTTATAGGAGTTTTTTTCCTTTACATTTTTTTCTTAAAATACCTTCCACATAACAATGATCCTGTTTTATTAATGATTCCATTAACAACTAGGGAGGTTCACTTTTAGAAGAAATGTTTGAAATTGTCACAAATGAAAGCAAGAATGTCCTAGATATCATAATTTTTTTTTAAATCCTAAGAATGGCTGGTTGTGATTTCCCAAACATGACTGAAATTTCTTGCACCACTTCTGGAATTTTTACTGGGCAAAAATAAATGAGGGGAGACATTACTGGAAATAGTCATCCTCTCACAGTTGACCGTCTCCCTTTTCACTACTATGTTTTCATTTACTCTCTCAATCTGTGCCTTACAAATTATTCAAAATTATTTGAAAGAAAAAGAACTTGTTTTTCATTTACAATAGGTTGGAGCAGTAGGTTGACTTTGGCAGCCAGCCAGCCTATATGGCTGCCCCCAGCTACTTCAGTAGTTTAAAAATTACCTACTGTATTTTTCAGAGTATAAGACGCACCTTCCCCCTCCCAAAAAGAAGATAAAAATTTGGGTGCGTCTTATAAACTGAATGTAGCCCCACCGGCCCCAACCCTTTGGCCTCTGCCTCCTAGCAGTTAACCGCCTTGCAGCAAGGGGGTGGGGTGGGGGGCTTGCGGAGGCTGCAATAGGCTCTAGCAATCCCTGCAGCCTGAAACAGCTGATAATCATGAGAAATTGAAAGTGAAACTTGCTGTTTGCTCTAAGAGGCAAATTGCTGGGAGCCAGAGGCAGATTTTTCTTTTCTTGTGCTAATCAGTCTGTTTGCTGCAAGGAGGTAAGTCAATAACTATAAATGCCTATAGAATGTTCAAATTATTAGACTTATTTTTTAAAGATTGCTTTCAATTCAATTCAATTATTGTTCTAGGCAGCTTAACAAAATGAAGAAGCTTTTTAAAATAAATGCTTGATCTTGAAGAGGTCCCGTGCTATTGTATCTTCTTTTAAATAGCAGAGAATAACTATACTTACAGAAAGCACATACATTTTAACAGCTTCTGTACAAGTATAGTCTGAAATGTAACACTACAAACAGGGTATATTGTCTGCACTGTTTGCTGTTTGTTTCAAGGAGGCAAATTGCTGGGAGGCAGAGGCAGATATTTTTCCCTTGTTTTCCTCCTCAAAAGCAAGGTGCGTCTTATACTCCAAAAAATACGATACTTCATCAGATCTAAAAATCAAACCACTGAAGGGCTAGAACATTGTGCACGAATAAAGTGCTACAGGTGGTCTCAGACTTGCAACAGTTCATTTAGTTCAAATGGCATTGAAAAAAGTGTCTTATGATGGTTTTTCACATTTAAAAACATTTCAGCATCCTCATGGTCATGTGATCAAAATTCAGATGCTTGGCAACTGACTCATGTTTATGACGGTTGCAGCATCTCTGGGTTATGTGGCCTTCAGACAGGTAAAGTCAATGGAGAAGCCAGATTTACTTAACAACCCTGTTACTAACTTCACAACCGCAGTGATTCACTTAACTGTTTTGCTTGCAACAGAAGTTTTGGGCTCACTTGTGGTTGTTAGTCAAGGACTACTTGTATTCATTCTACACAATATTTTTCCTTGCTGCATAATTTATGTTGTTTTGGGCTGAAGAATGTCAAGTGACAAATTACCTGTGCTTAACATCTGGGAATAACTGGAAGACCTGAGACTTACCCTTCAGTGTTCTAGTTGAAAAGGCAGAGAGGAACTTATATTGTTTAGTGTGCATATATATATATATTGTTTAGTAAAAATTGTGCATACACCATTTTATTAATCCCATGGATATTTGGATCTATGCTCATCCTAGAATCTCCAGGTTCTGTAACGTTTTGTGTGTGTGTGTGTATTCACAACACATAAAAAAATAAAAGTTTATGGAACCTGGAGATTCTAGGATCAGAATAGATCCAAATGTCCATGGGATTAATAAAACGGTGTATGCACAACCTAAACCAGCAACTGCACACTTTAAGAAACTGTCTTCACAGTAAAGGAATTTCCCCCACCATTGCAAACAAATGATTTAATTCAGTTTGATAGACAATTGACATTAATGTCGCCCAAGTGCCATAGAGAAAATGCCTTAGAGCATGTTAAGGTAAAAGGTAAAGGTCTCCCTCGCACATATGCGTTAGTTGCTCCCAACTCTAGGAGACGGTGCTCATCTCCGTTTCAAAGCTGAAGAGCCAGAGCTCTCCAAATACGTCTCTGTGGTCATGTGGCCGGCATGACTAAATGCTGAAGGCGCACGGGACGCTGTTACCTTCCCACCAAAGGTTGGTCCCTATTTTTCTACTTGTATTTTTACATGCTTCCGTAGTGCTAGATTGGCAGAAATAGAGCACATTAGAACACCTCTTTCTAGTGCACTTTTTTCCTTTTTGTCCTTTAGCTCTTCCAGATTTCAGTTGGAGGACTTTCCCACCACAAGAAAGCCATTCTTTGTAGCTAGGCTTGCCAGATAGGCTTCCTTCTGAATTGAAGCAGACCCACCACTGATCTGTTGTTTCTCCTTGTTACGTAACATGGGTATTGTGCCGTTTAGAATGCTCTGCTGCTGCTGCTACAAAACGAGAACTTAAATTGTAACCTATATTGGCTCTTTCCTTAAAGGTAAGCATCTGCTTGGAATGCAACAGTAGCAAATTGCGTGGATTGAAGAGGAAATGGATTCGTTGCTCAGCACAAGCCACAGTCTTGCATCTAAAGAAGTTCATTGCCAAAAAACTTAATCTTTCTTCATTTAATGAGGTAATCAGTGCTGATAGAGTAAAAAAACAAAGAGAAACAAAAAGTGTGGCTGATTTCTTCCCCCTCCCCCCAAATAACTCTGTAACTTTTTTTTCCTTAAAAAGTCTTGTTAAATTCTTAGAGATGGTTGATTTTTTCTGAAACAGAATTGCTGTTTCAGTCACTTAACTAATGTATAATAAATGAAGCAGTGCCTTAACAGATATTAAGCTTTTAAAATGTGATTCTGAAGCTCCCCAGTATTCCTTAGTTTGCACTTGAAGCATTAATGTAAATATATCTAGTGAGAAAAATTCATGGGGAGACCTTTAACGGAGATGAGTTTAAAATTGACAGTGTACTCTCTTTCTGCAGAACAAGCAAGTGCCTTCAGCCGTTTATATGAATTCTGAAGGTCACAATAATTTCCTTTAAAAATGAAAAAGGTGCCAATTTAAACTTTAGGATTTTAAAGTACATAAGTGTTGTGGATGGATTGTAAAATTTCAGTGCAAATAATTGAAGAATAATCTGTTGTGACTAATGTCTGCTAAAATGCCATGCATTTATTTAAATAATATCTTGAAAGCCAGTCATCTGGGTTATCTGCTACATTTATTGCAAGGAAAGTGAGTTTCACTCATTTTTCATTAGCATATAAACACATTGGCTTACATTTGAGGAAAAGTCTTGTCTGATTCTTACTTGACAGTATACTAGGGCTTTTGAATAAGATATAGCCAGTTTGGTGTTGTGGTTAAAGAACCAGGGTAGAAATTGGAAGACCATGAGTTCTAGTCCCACGTTAGGCACAAAGCCAGCTGGGTGATCTTGGGCCAGTCACTCTTTCCAAGCTCTAAGAGGAAGGCAATGACAAACTTTGCCAAGGAAACTCTAGGGACCTGTCCAGCCAATTGCCAGTCAACACTGTCTTGAAAGCAGCAAAATGTTCTAATACATGTTAATGAAGATCTGTTAATTAACATGCAGAGACTCTTTCTTTCTTTGGAAAATTAACTTGAAGTCCAGAAAATAGCCCTCAGTATACTGATTTTGGATTTTATGAAAGGCAGAAAGGTTTTTGCTATTTCATGGCATAATTCATCCTGCATTTAAATCGTAGGCTTGACTAAGAACACACACACACACACACAGAGAGAGAGAGAGAGAGAGAGAGAGAGATACACATACACGCACAGTTTAGTATGATCTGTGGATAAATCTAAGGTTTCCATTGAGCAGGTATATCTCAGTTTCCTCTTTTCCTTACTGTAGTGGGCAAGCTCATTTTGATCTGTATCAGTATTTCTTGGTCTTGCCGATTTTGAGATGTGTGGACTTCAACTTCTAGAATTAACTAACCACCAACTGCAGGTTGAAGTCCACACAACTTAACATTGCGAAAATTGAGAAACACTCATGCTTGCATGTCTTGAAACATTCCAGTTCATTAGAAATTTCGCCTTTGGTTTCTCTGGTTCATTTCTTATAACTTGTTAATGTGTGGTGAGGATGTTCACAAATATGATTTGGGATTGTTTCATTACACAGGGAAGCAGTACTACTTTAGTAGTTTGGAACAGATGAGCAGTAAAAATGGTTCAAAAGGATTTCCAGGATTTAATATCTAAATTCTTCTCTTATTGACCACTGATCTGATTCAGGAGCAGTGCTTATTTCAGAGAAAATAACTGACTATTCAACCTGGTGTACAGTTCTTTTTTTTTTTTAACTTTGTGAACTTAAGACACTGAGAGAGTCAAAGCTGGTTTGGTAGCTCTTTGGAGGTGGGAATGAAGTTCTAATCCCTGTTAAAAGAATCCAGAAAGAAATAAAATAATTTTACAATTATTAGGCAATATGTACTTTTTTTTGGCAGTGTCTGGCAAATTATGAGAAGAACTTTTGCAGTGTAAGAATTTTAAGTGTAAAATTTAGTACCAGCAACTGATGGAACAGAAGGATAAAATAAACGTACAATCATTTATGTGTCAAGTAGGACATCTGTTATATTTTGAGGGCGTACATAGGTTATAGCTGAAATAGTTATGTGAGGGTTTTGATCTTCATAATATCCGACTCTGGCTTTCAAATTAAAAGGCAAGAAATTTAACATCCAATGGACACTTATTTCTTCCATTTTCTGTTTGCTATTGCTTGTAACTTGCCTATTTTGAAATAATCATTCCCTAGACATTCCCTGGAGGCTAATTAAGTTAGCCTCCACATATCCTGTATAGAATCCTATCAGGGACTCATATTTTTTAAAGTACCAGTTTTATAGAATTCATTTTCTCAGGCCACTTCCAGGCTTTTCAGATGATGATGCTCAGAACCTGCACATGTTCACTTTATTAATTTTCTCACTCTGGATTTGGTTAATTTCTGTAAGGCCAGAATATCTGGTCTTTTGTAGATTATGGAGCAGATGGTGATCCAGCAGAGTGAAGTTTATGCCCTGAAATAACTCTGCATCTCCTGTAAGTGCAGAAATTTTTATCTACCAACCACCCACCAGGAAAATTAAATGATAGAATATGCATATTATTCAGCTTGCAGCTCATTGGTTAGAACTAAAACCTTAGCTGAGTTTTACACCTTTGGAAAAGTCTCAAGACACCTGAAGAGTTCTGGGAGGCAATATTTGACTGGCAATATCATACCATTTCATGCCATTAAAAAGCAAAACAAAACTTGTCTTAATTGCATCATTATTTGGATCTCGTAAATCGACCTCTTTAGTAAAAATATAAATCTTTTGTTCTTTTATCAGCTGGATATATTATGCAATGAAGAAATTCTGGGCAAGGACCATACTCTCAAATTTGTAGTTGTCACAAGATGGAGATTTAAGGTATGCAGCACTGGTAATCGATTGATATTTTTAATATTCTCCCTTTGAAACTCTAAACCTTTACTTTATCATTCATAAAGATATAACTGATGTCCTGATTCCTTGTGATCCTTATCTTTCCATGTTCTCAGATCAGAAATTATCTTACTGTTTTGATTTAGTAGGAAAATAAAGCTAATAAAGGCTTTGGGACATCTTCGCTTTGGGCAAAGATAGAGATAGTGTCTATCAAAGTCTTCAGACCAGAAATTTCCCCTCCACTTAGGGGTAGCCCTGCAGAACCTGCTGATCTATTGAGCCTGAGGGTTACTCTGTCTCCTGGGCTATCAGTGATGGGCATCAGAATCCTAAACAAAGGTTAAGCTTAAAGAAATGTTTGTTTGTTTAATGTTCTGCATCAGAGAGTTCCTCAAGCAATTATGTTTATTTTTCAGAAAGCACCTCTACTGCTACATTACAGACCGAAAATGGACTTGCTGTAAGAACTGTTTTGTCCTTGTGGACGTTTTTTTTGCAGAGACTATCATCAGGCACCTTCTTAGTGCATCATTACTCAATTCACTCGTGACATAGACCAGCAAAATCCATTCCTGAAAAACAGTAGTACTTTCCCACCCCACCATTCTGAATATTTCTCTGAGAGATGCATTAAACTCAACGTTCAGGACAGTAAAAATATTTATACTATTTTCTACAAAAAAAAAGGAAAGTGCAGTTTGAACGGACACTACCAGCATGATGTTTACAGACATTGAAAGCACTTCACAGTTCCCTCTGTGTAGCTCAGTTCTTGGTCATCATCTTGAAAGATGCAAAATAGGTTAAAATGTAGGGAAGGAGGTAATTTAAAATTTCTTGTCACCAAGCAGCTCTTGGATTGTTTTGCAACTTAGCTTAAACATAGCCCTTCCTTCCTTCCTTCCTTCCTTCCTTCCTTCCTTCCTTCCTTCCTTCCTTCCTTCCTTCCTTCCTTCCTTCCTTCCTTCCTTCTCTCACCAAGTGTTCTGTCTCTTAAACCTCACGGGCATCTTGTTGATCAGTAAGCCCTTCATAGTATTTAATAACGTAATGGTTGGCAGTAACTTGACATCATGATACAGTTCTGGATTCTGCTCCTTGGTTCCTCTGCTGATTCATTTGAGGAAGGTATTGGAATGAGTGATTTCCATTTTATTTCAGTTTTCTCAGATTACACAAAATATTGAGCATTAAGTGGAGGGGGGGGAAACACATTCTTTTTCTGTAATATGTGTGACTTACATAGCTGGGGTGGAAACAGGGGGATTTCCTGTTGTGAAAATGAAACAAGCCTTTAGCAGCCTTAACTACTTGAACTCCAGTATTGTTCTCTTGAACAACACACAATACTAATGCTGGAGCATGCATTCTATGACAAGCATGAGTTCACTGACCTTCCTGCTGGGTTCTAGCTTCTATAAGAAGACCATTGTGTTTGCCTAATTCTCTACTTGAACTATCTTTATGTGTTTGGATTTAGTTGGCACTATGGTACTTTTGGGCCTTAACCTATAAATCTATTTATTTTTAAATCCAGCCCCCAAGGGATTGATTTCTCCCTCTAGACTATGTAAGTGCACTTTCTCTTTAAGTAGAGGTGGGAACGGTGTGTGAAGGGCAATGTTGCTTTCCCTTTAATATCTTTTAAGGTTGGCTTATTTTTTGTTTGTTTTTTTAAAAAAAGGTTGCATTCAGTGGTGGTACCGCAAATATGGACCATGCGAAAAATATGTTGCTCTTCATCTGGACGGGATATGTAAGACACTTTCATCTGGGAGAACCACATCATTGATTTTAAATACTCCAGTGTGTTCAAGAATGCATGCGCACACTCCTTGTTGCATGTATATAGGCATGTTTTCTGTCTCTTTCTCTCTCTCTCTCTCTCTCTCTTCCATATGCACATACATATATGCAGAGACACAAGTATTCTTTGCATGAACACAAGTCTGCCTTTCCTCCATTGGGACACCAGTTTGGATGGGATATGACCAGAACAGGGAAGAAGTTGCCGCTGAGAAGGATTACTGAGAGGATATATTTTTAAATTTTCTCAAGATTTTTCTCTGTGATGCAGAAGTTTGCCTTTAACTCTGTCTTACTAGCTCTATTGCTTATAATCCCGCTACTGATTGAACAGGTCCTTGGGCAGAAGCAGAGGATAGCCCAATGAGGATGGGTTATATTGGCCGAGTTTGAGAGAGAGATCACTAGGAAGACAAAACGTGAGTTTCTCCATGGAAGTCACTTCCATTTGGAGGCTTATGTTCTGATGGTGAATATTCAGGACTGGTAGCAATTTGTTAACATTTGTTTCTTGTTGCTCTGCAAGTGTGACTCACAGGGAATCTTTCCTATAGGGAGCAAGCCTCAGCAAAGTATATATAAAAAAAAGATATACATGACAGGGATGTAGGTGAGTGGACAAACCGGAATAAGTACAGGGACGGGGCAGGAAACAAAATGCAAATGTGAGGCAAGGAAGGGCTCTTTTCATACTGTTCAGTGATTTTTTTTAGACACCGGTAATGCATCAGATAACATATATTCAATTAAGCTATTAGATCTCATTTTCTGGAATGAATTGTTCTCACACCATGGAAACCCCTTATAATTTCTGTTAGAAGGAGACAAAACACATTCCTTTCATAATGCCGATTATTTCCTATATATACGCTGAAGTTAAAAGGGTCACTTTTTTTTGTAAAATACCAACTAGCTTTTCCTGTCGGCAGCACATGTTAGGTATGTTAGGAGCCCATTTCTCCCAAGTTGTTTTCCTTCTCTAATTTCATAATGATAAATTAGATGGAAATCAAAAGAAAGGAACAAAGAAGAAACGGGAGGAGGTGGAGAAAGCTACAAAAGCCGGCTTGCACATGAGCAGTGGAAGTAGGAATGGAGGACAAATGGAAAAAAAAACACTGCGCATGTCTTGTTGCAACGAGCTAGAGTTGAAAGGGGAAAAAAAAGTACCGTAAATCACACACCTTAAAAGCAGTTTTCCACTCTCCGTACGAGATGAACAGGGGTGCACTGGCACCCCTTGTAACATTTGCACTCATTTAAATGGGGGCGTGTTGCAGGAGATTTTCTACTAGTAAGTGCGCTTAAAAAGGTAATAGTTCTTAACTACATAAAATTTGTAATAATAAGTAAGTGCTTACTAATGATAGATGATTGCTCGCCATTATTCTGGAAAAATATCTGCTGAGATATAAATAAAATGGTTAGGGAATGGAAGGAGACACCTTTGTTGAAATGGAGGGGGGGGGGAAGGGGGCTATGGGAAAATGTGCCAGGCTGCCATAAATAGGGCAGCCTTTAAAATTCCCCATCTTCTCCTTTTATAGGTGACCAGGTGCTATCTGAAAACATCCTGGCTAACAGGGCTTAGTGAGCCTTACATTTAGCCAGCCTGTTGAATACCCATTTGATTCAGGCTTTTCCCCAAACTTTTGCTCTCTAGACATGTCCAGTGGGCTTGTTGAGAATTTTATTTCAACACATTTATTTCGAGAACAACCAGGTTGGGGAGAAAAGTGTGTGTGAAATCTTTAGAGGGTATAATGACCGTGTGCAACTATTAACTCTACCTCAGAACAGATACACAGCTGAATTGTTCCACCAATGCCATCTTAAAATGCAGAATACAACACCCCCCACCCCCGCCCACCCGCACCCCCATTGCGTAATTTAAACTGAGGGATGAAATAGTATTAAGGTGCAAACTGTAACCCCGTAACACTCTTGGACTGCAGCCGTTTACAGAACCCGCACTGCTATGTTTCTAGCAAGTTTTTGAATCACTTGAATTTGATACGGTGCTATATTACTACATTATGTAATCAGGTGCATGGAACAAAAGCCAGCCGTTGACACCCAAGCTGGTTTTATCACTCATAGATGATTATTTTCTAACAGCCTGTCCACAATGACAGTGGCAGAAAATACTTTTTTAAAAAAAGAATTTTTGTTTTCCTTCTAAACAGTTTCTCAGAATATTTCTTCTCCTATGGAAACGGCATCCTTTGGGGATTATTTGTTTCAAAGGCCTGTCTTGTTTTATCAGAAAAACGATGGTTAATACCAGTAGAACAGATTCTTGTTATATCAGCTGTCTCTCTTCTGTGAAGCTTTTAAGGGGCAGGTTGCACAATGATTTGGGTGGGGAAACATTCTGTTGATTTTTCTGGCTTTAGGTCTTCACTTCTAGCATAAGTGGCTTGGAGTTGCTCCGGCTACATTAAGTTTGTCTAGATTGATTAAGTGATACATGATTAACTGTGAAGTAATTTCTGTTCTTTGTTTTAATTAACTGCTTACCACTGGTAAACGAAAGCAGTCAAATGGTCTTGTTGCATTATCTTTAGCAACAAAAAGACAGGACGAGGCAGGCTGATGCTCTCGCTTGGTATAATTTTCTTTTTAAGATAGAGAAATCAGAATATATAATATTGAATTTTAAATAAGATGGGGGGGTTGAAAAGTTAACTTTATAAAATTATTTATTCTATTTTAAGCTTTCTCTCTTACTTTTTACCATCTGAGTATTTTTTTTAATTATTATTTTTACCTTTTTTTTTTGGTTTCGATGGTCCAGCTTTATTTATGGGCATATAAAATGAAATTGTGAGATGTTTTTTACAAGCTTCTTCCTTCCTTTTGTGAGGGGCCAAATTAGATTTTGCACTAAATGAGGGTCTCTTATCAAAAATGGCACCTGTCTTGCCTGTTTTCCATCTGTTGTAGGGTCTGATGTAAAGAGTGTGGTATCTTTACATTCTGTATTTCTTTCTCATCACTTAGGAGGGGAGGAAAACCCAGAGCAGAACTTTGTAACTTAAATCCTGGGTAAGTTTAATGAGACGTCATAAAGCAGCAAACAAACATAAAGCAGCGATTGGCTGCCCTTAGTTGCCACATTTAGTGTAATTTTAGTTTGGCCCCATTTATTCTTATTTTTTTTTTTTAAAAAAATGGTATGTTTTTGTATGGATAAAGAGAGCATTACTTTATGCTTTTTGTGCAATAGGTTGGAAACATGCTTCTGTTAGGCATACTTTTAAAATGGTAAATGTAGCATTGACTAACTGCAGTTTGGAGAAAGATTATGTAGGTAGTTTTAAGTTTACATTCGAATGGGATCTCCTTCCGTCTCCCTTTTCTTGGGATTCTTAAAAAAATGATAAATGGGAAGTTGTTTCTGTGTGCAAGAACTACCTGTTGGCAATATTTTAACAGCGATCTGGCAAGACCTCTTCAATGTGAACTGTGGAAACTTGCAGCCTATCAGAAATGTTTCTTGTGTGCCATTGGTATGTCTGGTATTTCTCAATATGATACCATTGAACTTGGAAATATTTATTTCTTTGCGGTTGTGCAATGCTCTAGACACAATCTCTTTATGTTCTGGGAGTAATACAATAATTTTAAATATCAGATTACAAACTATGATGGTGCTATTTTTTTTTTTCTTCAATTGGATTTGAGCTTTTGGAAAGTTTATCTGGCTCCTGTTGTTTTCATAACGACTTAATTAATCCTTGGGAAATTTACTGTCTTTCTTCTTTTCCAGTGGATGGCAGACTTATTAACATTAAGTTAATGTTAACCTATTTGCAATTATTTGAAACTGAGCTGCAAATGCAATAGGAGAAAGCCAACCAGTTTGTACATCTACACTATGACTCTTTGATAACTTTATATTTTAAAACAGTACATAAGAAATGCATTTACTGCAGACCAAACTGTATTTTACAGAAAAAAATCCTCTTTCTGTATTTCCTCAGGTAATTGCTCTGGTGTTAAACACTTCATGTGATACCTTAACTTAGCATATATTTGCGTGTGGGCTTTGGGATTTAAAATATAAAATGACAAGGCACACAGGCAGACCATTGCATGTCAAAATTGCAAGTGGATATCTTCACCTTGTAGTCAAAATGTGCACAGAGAACACAGCATTTTTCTTCAGAGGTGTACTCTTGGCTTGGAAGCATGCTTTCCTTTCTAAGTGGAACTTACGTCACATAATTCTTGCTCCAAGAATCTCTTGCTAACCCTAAAGTCTCCAAGAGCCTATATAGCTAACCCTAAAAATGTCAAGAGGGTGATGTACAGGGGAGGAGTAGGAGTGTGTATGCTTAACAGTTTTCCCTATCCACCACTTGTCCTGCCACCCAGCAAACAGATATTTTTACCCATGGCTGAAGAGTACAAGGGAAGCGGTAAAGGAAGCACCATGTGCTTGCTTGCTTTCTTGCCTGGCCACCGTCTGTTTATTACAAAACATACACTCAACATAGTGCACTGCAGTAGATATCTGGAATCCCATATCTAGATCTGTTGCTGAATGAATAGCTTTTGCCAAGGGCAGGGGTCCATAAACATTCAATTAAAGAAAAATGTTGGTAGGTCACCCTGTCCCCTATACGTTGTGTGATCGGGCACATGTTCTTGCATGAGGAGTCAACTAGATGTGCTGTGCATACCCATTGTATAACAGGGTCCTCCAAAAAATACCCTATTTTTTTTAAAATGCGATCAGTATAGCAACCAGGCAATTTAGGGTTATAGGACAATAAGCCAGTGCAACCATTTAATCCTTTATCCTTACTATGTGGCATCATAAAGTGACTGAAAATTCTTGCCGTATTGGGGAGAAAAAAAAAATCATAGTTTTGGCTTGGTTTCAATTGGACGTTTACATTTTTTTATGCTTTGTGTTGCTGTGTAACTTTTGTACTATTGGTGGCTAGTTTTTGTCTGAATAAGCCTTTCTGGGAATTATTGCTTGTTTTGATTTTTATGATAGTGAAGCTTGTATTCAGTGTTCTGCCAATTAATATTATATGCTTGTAATAAAAGCAAAAAAAAAAAAAAATGTCTGATCTCTATTTTTCAAGAGTGTGAAAGTAACAGATGAATCTCTCTTTGTGTTTGCAAATAACTTTGGAATCCAGGACAATGAACATCCTCTAATGGAAGACCTGAAAGACCAGTTTAGGAATAGATTGTCATGTAGTTGCCAAGAGTTAGAGTTGACGCTGACTTGATGGGACATGATCAATCAGTCAATCACAATGAAAAAGCTGCCTGCTAGGCTAGCAGCCTGTTAATCCATCCCATGGCAGATAGCAGATTTATGTCTCAGTGATCTCCATGGAGAGGTGGTATTCAGCCAGTTCTAACCGTTCTAGTGAACCAGTAGCGGAAATTTTGAGGACTGGCAAATACCACCTTTGGCTGGCCCCATCCTCGATCTATTTGCTGCCTCCTGAGTCCCAGCTGATTGGCTGGGTCTTTTGTTGCCCTGCACAGGAGAACGGAGCTGGAAAGCAGGTTAGTGGGGTGGGGTAGGAATGGAGATTTTGCAGTAACCTTCCCCCAGGAGTGGAAAGGGAATGGAGCTTTTGCAGAATCCTTCCCCTAGGGTGGGGAGGGAATGGGGATTTTGCAGTATCCTTTCCCTGCCACACCTATCAAGCCATGGCCAAAGAACCAGTAGTAAAATTTTTTGAATCATACCACTGTCTCTCTGGATTTTTTGGTCTCTGAAAGGAGGTAGAATTTGTTATCCTCTTGCATTTGGTTGACTAATGCACTTGGTTTATGAAGATTCAAAATTTAGCCTAGCCATAAGGACTTGAAAATTAAAATCGGTCTGCCAGCAGACTTTATGGCTGCAACGACTACAATGCTGGATTGGAATCCATCTGTCCAACCAACCAATCAACCAACCAACCAACCAATTTATTGCTTCTGTGCTGTAGTATTCACCAATTGACAAGTTCTGGAAAATTCATGCGCGCACACATCTTTCAATTCTAATAAAACAGTTGTCCATCTATGGATTTTGAATGGTTAGATCATGGATTAGCTGATTTAGATATGGATAAAAGCTAATTATTTTGGTATATGTGTACCTTGATTTTGTGATACATATTTTTTTTACATGAAATCACCCTCTCAAAAATCCCCTAAAGATTGCATTGGTTTCAGGAGGCTGCATTGTAAAATTCAAGCCATTGGTGATTTTTGATGTCCGAAATGCATACATGAGACATTTTAGAGATATTCCAGTAATGATTTTAGCACTTTATGTTTATTTACTAATCTCTGCATCTGTTAGTCACCTTTACACTGGACGTCTATAGGTAACTATTTAAAAAAATTGTACAAATGATTGGCTATGTTCCTGTGGCAATCCTTTTGTTGACCTTCTTACTTGCAACACTGTTTAAAAGCTTAGAGAGTCCCACCATAAGACATAGCATGTTTGATTTCTCCTACATGGTGACTTAGGTTTACAAAATACAACCCTGTAATCTGCCTAAATTACAAAATCTTCACAGAAACATTTTGATTAAAAAAATTTCTTTATTGTTCATGATTGTTAAGAGCCTCCAGTGCCTTTCCTGAGTTATTGATACTGACAGATGGAGCTGCTGCATTATCTATATAAATAAAAATTTTAAATAGTTTGTGCAAAATCGCTAATCTCAGAAAGTACTGCATCGATCGGCACCAAAATTTCACACAATGTTGCTAAGAAAGGGAGTAACAATCATATGTACATTTTGTGTGGCTGGCACACGTGTGTCACGTGCAAGCAGCACAAACGTAAAAGGTACACACTTCTCATGTTTTCACCTCCCTGTAACTCCTCCCACCCGGCTGCTTATTATGATGCGTCACGCACACTCTCCTCACATTTCCAACGGTCGTTTCCTCAGCAACCGAATAAGCATCCAATGTTCCCTCACACTTGACACACTCCCATGTGGCCCAGGCAGCCCTACTAGGCCCAAAATAAGATGCATGGTGAGAGAGGGGGAGAAATACAGTAGGTAGGTAGGTAGAGGGATAGATAGAGAGGGAGAAATACAGTAGGTAGGTAGGTAGAGGGAGAGAGGAAGAAATACAGTAGGTAGGTTGGGGGTTATACGGTGGTTGTGTGTACGTGTTTGTGTGTGCAGGTGTGGATCTACACACAGATTGGTTGGCCATTTAACCAGACTGGGCCACAGCAATGTGTGGCCAGGAACGGCTAGTAGTTTCATATACAACCACACCCATTCATTTTTACTACTCTTCCACCAGTTGGAACTGGGACGACAAAATAAGGCTTTTGGCATTAAAAATAATTCCTGAGCCCAGGTGTGTACAGTTGTGCCCCTAGGTTTATACAATACTTGCACAATTTGTAAGATGTGGACCATTTAGTAAATATAGGAAGTTACTATGGAATGGAATGGGAGCTAGCCCATTCTGTTTGTAACCTGAGGATTTGTGGGAGTGAATCTTGTACCTTGAACGCGATCACTCCCTCCTTTTGCCCACACATTCGTTAATTGAATGCTCGTTCGTTAAGTGCACATGAGATATTACAAGTGGGAAAGGCCATGGGGGATAGTGATGGAACATGCCACCTGCTTAAGATCATCCAAGGCCTCCTCGATCCACTGAAATATCTCATGCTCCCCACAATTACTTTTCCCCCAACCTGTTGTGGCATGTCACTTACCGTCAAGATCTAGCAAGCTGTCTCCTCTCCAGCCTCTCAGCTGTGTGTACCCCTCTGCAGCTCCGTTTACGCCTGCGCAGGCCTTGCCCAGCACTTTACTGGCCTAAAGGGAGTGTTGGAGGGGAGAGGCGGGGGCATCTCTGAAGCTCCATTTTGGCCAGCAGAATGCAGGACGAATGTTGCAGAGCCTCTGCTGATGTTCATAAGGGCAAAAACTCATGGTGGTGCAAGATTTGTAGTTTCAGGACTTGTTTGTAAACACTAGGGGGCATTTAACGTGTAACTTTGAATGTTCACTACGGGAATGTTCATAACCCTGTAAACACAAGTGATCAGGCAAAACACTTTCTTACTACAAAGTGAATCAAATTACGTTTTTGGGTATCGGAGAACAGCACAATCGTTGAACAACCCATATAATAAAGGGTTAATAATAAAAAATAAAAAACGACACTTGCGCCAGAGATTGATCAGGAGATGCCAGTTCTTGACCTGTGCAACTCCTGTGTAATTCATGTAACTCAGCATCTCTGGAGGTATCTCCTTAGCAGGAGGGATGTTCAATGTTCCCTCCCTCCCTCCCTCTCCCTCTCCTCAATAACTTTCCCTCTCAAGTGAACTGTGTTTGCACTTTTTCATGGAGTAAAAAGTCTTTTTCCCCTTCTTCCCACCCACAAATAAAAAAATCTCAGTTTAACTTTCTAACGTATGTTTTCAATAGCTTAATTTTTTTTTATTATTATTAAAAGGGAATTTTACACAAGATTATAAAAATTACAGGAACACAAAAGGGAAAATGAAAAAAGACAAAAAATATAAAACAGTAAAAGAAAAAGATAAAAAACAAACCATACCCTTACTGGGATTTGGCTTAACAGGGTGTTGTGACACAAGCATATACTATCCTCCTGTCTCAGCTGATCAGGATAGAAGCAGTTGGTCTAGAGGCAATTACAACTGCCTCACATGTAATACTTCCCTGGTTCGAATCCCAGTAAGGGTATGGCTAGCTGATGAGAACTAAATAGCTCGAAATAGATCTATCCTAGTCTCCCTGATTTATTTATTTATCAGCTCAAAAACCACACACACACACACACATGTATATGTATAAAATCTCCAAAGAGTGACTTCCAATCTTTCAAACAAATAATTGCCATCTCCAGTCTCACAAACGACATATGTTCCCTTCTTTCAATAATCTACTCTTTTTAATCAATAGATTCCTAAAATCCCCAATTCAGCTTCATCTATTTTCAGCAAAAATTCATATAGGGTTTCCTGTCTTCTATAAAAAATATTTACTGCTCCCTCCCTTAATCAGATAAATCAATAGAGCCATTTCTACTATCTCTGCCATCCTTACAATTCTTTCCTCCATATAGTCTTTCACCTAAAGTCTATTTTTGATTCCTGTCATACAGCATGTACATTGGAAACTAAATTTATTTCAGTAGCAAGCAAAATGCTGAAGCTGGCATTCTCAACCTCAAGGCAGAAAATTTCCTGTTTACTGTAGTTGTCTAGTGTGATACTCAATTTTTCCCACTGGTGGCGCTAAAGGTTTATATTGAAATTCCCATATGTGCTGCACTTCTGTGGCGTTTGCTAGATGGACACATGGATTAAGAAGACTTGCTCTGAAAAGGCAGGTGTATAATGCATTTTATTTGAGACATTTTCTTGATTCTGTTTTTTTCTAATTAGATTTTTAAAATGTACAGGAACATTAGATTTTGGACAGGGAGGGTGAAGGACATGCTTTGTTGTTCTGTGTGTTTAATTTCATCTACAAATCAAGCTATTTCCATAAATCTGAATCACAATTAAATTACTTGAATAATACAGGGATATAATTGAATAACATTTTGATGTTGCTTTAGTCTAACAATTCTGCGTATTTCCTAAATTGCTTTCCAGCTGGTAATTAGCATGGGGGGGGGGGAGGGAATCCATCACTCTCACAGTTTCTGTTTAATTTATTATAATGCTGTGACACTAAATGAAATTAGTACTTAATGGAGAACTTCAGATTAAAAGGAGGGACAGGTGAGCATTGTTGACTGACAAAAAAGATTCAAACCTTCAAATCCTGGAGAAATACAGTAGTTGGACAAACTTTAAATAAATGCAGCATTTTTCCTTACTAGATCAGGGTAGGCATATTTTTGTGGTCTAGGGCAGGGGTCTGCAAAGTCGGCTCTTTTAAGACTGGTGGACTTCAACTCCCAGAGTTCCCCAGCCAGCTATGCTGGCTGGGAAACTCTGGGAGTTGAAGTCCACCAGTCTTAAAAGAGCCGACTTTGCAGACCCCTGGTCTAGGGTTTAGAATAAAGTAGGAAGAGATTTTAGACTATCTTTTAGTCCAACTCACTATTCAAACAAGAACTCTTATTACATTCCAGACAAAGGGCTGTCCAATCTCTTTTCAAAACCTCCAATTATGGAGCACCCACAACTTGTGGAGGAAAGCCATTCCACTGATTAATTGTTCTCACGGTCAGGAAATTTCTCCTTAATTCTGGGTTGGATTTCTCTTTGATAATCTTCCACCTGTTACTTCTTGCTTTGGCGACGTTTTAGAGAATACCTGGTCTAACAGCCGATTTCAAATGGCTTCTCCCCAATTTTACCTGGAGATATCAAGTACTGAACCCGAGACCTTCTACATGCAAAACACCAGCTTTACCACTAATTATTCGTCAACCTTGCCAAGAACTCACAGGATTCAGCATCTTCAGTAAAAGAATAAGAGGCCCAAAGAAGACCTTCACCCAAGGCCTTGAAAACAAGTCCTTTCTTAGAAAACTAGTATTAATTTTAGCGGACTAATCTTCTATTTTATATATACTATATAAAAGGCAAATACCACTCACTCATCACGAAATCTCCAGAACCGTAAAAGCCTACAAACTTGAAATTTGGCACGCACGTTCCTCTAGGTGCTTGCTAAGAAAGGATTTTTCAAAATGACCATCAGATCATTAGCATTTCTTATACAATAATTAATAATTAATAATAATTAATATGCTCTGATGCTAAGGAGTTCTACTCCTTCTTCCCACCTGAAAGAACTCTGTTCTTGTTTCAACAAGCCTAACCTCCCATGGGGACTTTTAGGTAGTTTTAAATTGGGTTTTTAAAATTTGGTTTTAGCGCAGGATAGGTTATTTAATAGTTTTGTAAATTATATTTATTGTATTTTGTATGTTTTTAAATTTTCCTGTGCGCCGCCCTGGGTCCTTCTTGGAGAAGGGCGGGATATAAATTTAAATAAATAAATAAATAAATAAATGTTCCAACTGCCAATTAACATGCTCTGATGCTAAGGAGGTAGACATTCTACTCTCCCTCCCCACCTGAAAATAAGTCTCACATGCCTTTGCATCAGTTCAAACTAGCAGATGTTTAACTCCACTCAGGATCGGTCTTGGGCGCCTTACAGTACTAAATGTCGGTACCTCACCAAAATGTCTATGCCTTCTATCTATGGAACTGCTTCCAGACTCAAGGTGGCGGGAGCGATATTCCCTTATGTGTTTCAATCATTGAGCCAATAGATTGTGAACTAAATTTCATCACAAAGCACGGGTATCCAGTTAGTTATTTATATAAGCATGCACCCATTTCTCAGGTCCTCAATTCCAAGCAGTCAATCTTTCAACTTCAAAAAGGTAAATATCTTTAGTCTTGCCAACCTTTCTATAAAACCAGATGTCTCTCTGCACTGCAGTTTCCTAGTTGTTCCTCTTATTAATTAAAATATTTGGTTTTCTTTTTATTTTGTCATTGCTAATCTTTCTGCAATTGTAAGGAACATAGAGCCTTGACATCAGGTAGCCATCGTGAGGACCTCTCACTCAGCAGTTCCACCTTTAATCTCTTGATATTTATTCTAGGGCAGACCTGGGCTTTTTATCATGGCTCGGGGCCTAGTTATATGCAAGACCGTCTCCTGCCCCATACATCCCTTCGACCGATCCGCTCCCACAGAGAGGGCCTTCTCAGGGTGCCATCGGCCTGGCAATGCTGACTGGCGACACCCAGGGGAAGAGCCTTCTCTGTGGCGGGCCCTGCCCTTTGGAACGACCTACCCCCTGAACTGCGTATCATCTCGGACCTCCGCCTCTTCCGCCAGTGTCTAAAGACACATCTTTTCCAGCAAGCCGACCTAGCCTAACTTCCCGTCGGGGCTATTTTAATTTGGTTTTAGCATAAGATTGTAATTTAATATGTTTTAAAATTTTGTATTTATCATTTTGTATGTTTTTAGATTCCTGTGCGCCGCCCTGGGTCCTTCGTGGAGAAGGGCAGGATATAAATATGATTAAAATAAAATAAAATAAATTTATAGTCCCTGGGTCACATCTGGCCCTTTGGCTGCCTCTGTCTGGCTATATGGATTGCTTTTATTCTGAAGGGGACTTCTCTCCCCCCCATGTATATATTTCCATGTGCCTGCCTATGCACCTTCACAGCTCTATTGGTTTGGCCCTCCACCGCTGCCCTAGGTTCTCAGGTGACCCATGGGAAAAAGTAATTACCCACCCCAGTTCCAGTGGGTGGAATAATTTTCATCCATTTCTCCTTGTCTGGCCTTCGGGCCAAGCTATTTTCCAAAGCACCTGAAGGCCAGACAAGGAATAATGGATGGAAACTAATCAAGGGGAAATTCAACCTAGAAATAAGGAGAAATTTTCTGATGGTGAGAGCAATCAACTAGTGGAACAGTTTGCCTTCAGAAGTTGTGGGAGCCTCATCACTGGAAGCTTTCAAGAAGGGACTGGACAGCCACTTGTCTGAAATGGTGTAGGGTCTCTTGCTTTGGTGGGGGGTTACCCTACAAGTTGTACAAGGTCCCTTCCAACTCTGTTAATCTGTTAAAACACCATTTTTTCCCCTCCACTTTGATCAGATGTATTGTACCTATTTTGTGCTCGTTGCATTTAATTAGCCATCAGAAAGGGGTGTGAAGTGAAGGATGAGACCGGTTCTGAAATGTCTCCTCCGTGCTTCTCTGAAATGTGCCTTAAGCTCTCCGATGCTTTAGAGCAGTGATGGTGAACTTTTTGGGCTCATTATGTCAAAAGTTCAGAAAATGCCTAATTTGACTCTGCTGGCATGTCCCACCCCAACAAAAGAGACTCTATTCTTGACATATTTATTGTTTTTTTAAAATGCAATCCAATCACGTGTAGTGAGCTGTACTATATAAAGAAATGTCAAATAATTACAAAAATGAAATATGAATAAAACACACTCATTTTTGGAGCCATGCCTTTGAGAATAGTTGTTGGATGTAGGTGAAGGCTGGCATGTCAACCAAAATGTCGTGGTGTGACATCTTTGACATACACATGTCATGGTATCTTTGACATACACATGTCATGGTATCTTATTGCACCGATTGGGGGGGTTGGGGCTGAGAGGCACCGTTTTACAGTGGTTCTCATCATACCTCTCTGGTCGGTCGCAATGGGTGTTGGCAGGAGGGCAGAGGTCGGCCCCGAGGGGTTCCTCAGGGGTCGGTCCTCTCGCCACTTCTGTTCAACACCTACATGAAGCCACTGGGCGAGATCATCCGTGGTTTTGGGGTGGAGTACCATCTGTACGCTGATGATACTCAGCTGTACATATCCACCCCAAACCACCCCAACGATGCCGTCGAGGTGCTGTCCCGGTGTCTGGAGGCCGTACGGATCTGGATGGGTAGTAACAAACTCAAACTCAACCCGTCCAAGACCGAGTGGCTGTGGTTTCCGGCACCCCGGTTTAGCCAGATAAATCCAACACTGGCCATTGGGGGCGAACATCTTGCCCCCGTGGAGAGGGCGCGCAACTTGGGGGTCCTTCTGGATTCCCGGCTGTCCATGGAGGACCATGTGGCGGCCGTGGCCAGGGGGGCGTTCTATCAGGTTCGCCTGATACGCCAGTTGCGCCCCTTACTAGACCGGGGGGCCCTTCGCACAGTCACTCAAAGGCTCGTGACATCTCGGCTGGATTACTGTAACGCTCTCTACATGGGGCTCCCCTTGAGGTGCACTCGAAAGCTGCAGTTAGTGCAGAATGCGGCCGCGCGGGTGGTTATGGGTGCCTCAAGGCAAGCCCACGTAACACCTCTCCTGCGCGAGCTGCACTGGCTGCCTGTGGCCTTTCGAGTGTGCTTCAAGGTGTTGACCACCATCTTTAAATCGCTCCATGGCTCGGGGCTTAGCTATATACGAGACCGCCTCCTGCCCCATACATCCCTTCGTCACAGAGCGGGCCTACTCCGGGTGCCGTCGGCCGGGCAATGCCGGCTGGCGACACCCAGGGGAAGAGCCTTCTCTGTGGCGGGCCCGGCCCTCTGGAACGACCTACCCCCCGACCTTCGCACTACCTCGGACCTCCGCCTCTTCTGCCAATGTCTTAAGACGTACTTATTCCAACAAGCCGGCCTAGGATAGCCCCCCGCGTCTGACTTTTAAATATAAATTATAATTTGGTTACGGTTTTAAACGGGTTTTAGCACGGGTGAATTAATTTAATATATTTTAAATTGATGTATATTGTATTTATGGTTTTATATAATGCCTGTGCGCCGCCCTGGGTCCTAACAAGGAGAAGGGCGGGGTATAAATTTAATAAAATAAAATAAAAATAAAATACGTTTGCCAACACTGCTTTAGAGCTTTCTAAATATTTGTTGCACTTTATTTCTACTCTATGGAATTTACAAGTCTGTCCGTGAAATTATTATTTTTTAAATCTGAACAGTACACAGACAACAAGAAAGTTGGGGATAAATCACAGAGCCATTGTGTGTGCAATTGGCACCATGAGATGACTGCCTTGATAATTGAATTTGTTAAACCTGAATTCATCATTTCTCCTAATATGATTTTTTTTCTCAAGAAAATTCCCTTGAAACAGAAAGCATGTATTTTGTATGAAGAAGATTTTGATTTTAATCTGAAATCTAGTGGGACAGGGAGATATTTTGTTAAAACATCTCATTTATTTTTATTTTATTTTAATCAAATTTATATCCCGCCCTTCTCCACGAAGGACCCAGGGCAGTGCACAGGAATTTAAAAACATACAAAACAATAAAATACAGAATTTAAAAACATATTAAATTACAATCCTATGCTAAAATCCAAATTAAAACCCCCAGTTTAAAACTATCTAAAATAGCCCCGACGGGAGGTTAGGCTAGGCTGGCTTGCTGAAAGAGATGTGTCTTTAGACACTGGCGGAAGAGGCGGAGGTCCGAGATGGTACGCAATTCAGGGGGTAGGTCGTTCCAAAGAGCAGGGCCCGCCACAGAGAAGGCTCTTCCCCTAGGTGTCGCCAGTCGGCATTGTCCGGCCGACGGCACCCTGAGAAGGCCCTCTCTGTGGGAGCGGATCGGCCGAAGGGATGTATGGGGCAGGAGACGGTCTCGTATATAACTAGGCCCCGAGCCATGGAGCGCTTTAAAGATGGTCGTCAGAACCTTGAAGCGCACCCGAAAGACCACAGGAAGCCAGTGCAGTTCGCACAGGATCGGTGTTACATGGGAGTGTCTCGGGGCTCCCGTGATCACCCGCGCGGCTGCATTCTGGACTAACTGTAGCTTTCGAGTGCACCTCAAGGGAAGCCCCATGTAGAGAGTATTGCAGTAGAATTGCTTGGATATAGAATAACAGGAAGGGGCCTTGGAGGTCTTCTAGACCCACTGCTCAAGCAGGAAACCCTATACCGTTTCAGACAAATGATCGTCCAATCTCTTCTTAAAGACCGTTGGTGATGGAGCACTTACAACTTCTGAAGGCCAGCCATTCCACTGATTAATTGTTCTAACTGTCACAAAATTTCTCCTTATTTTTAGATTGGTTCTCTCTTTGATTAGTTTCCATCCATTGCTTCTTGTTTTGCCTTCAGGTGCTTTGGAGAATAGGTTGATCCCCTCTTCTTTGTGACAGCCCTTTGGTTATTGGAACACTTTATCGTGTAACTCCTAGTCCTTTTTATTAAACTAGACATGCCCAATTCCTGCAACCGTTCTTCACGTGTTTTAGCCGCCAATCCCCTAATCATCTTTGTTGCTTTTCTCTGCACATTCTAGAGTCTTTATTATATTGTGGCATCCAAAACTGGATGCAATATTCCAAGTGTGGTCTTACCAAAGCATTATAAAGTGGTACTAACACTTCATGTGATCTTGATTCTCTCCCTCTGTTAATTTTTACAATGACAATAAAGATGATGATGATGATGATGATGATGATGATGATGATGATGATGATGATGATGATGATGATTATTATTATTATTATTATTATTATTATTATTATTATTATTATTATTATTATTATTATATAGCCTAGGACTGAGTTGACTTTTTTTGGCAGCTGCAGCACACTGCTGTCTCTGTGTAAACTAGTGGCTACCATGCTGGAGTCTACTGGACACACAGGTATCCAGTGTTTCCAGGAGTAACTGGGAGTTTTAAGCATCTGGGGATCCAAGTTTGAAAAATATTGACCCAATCTGCAAGATCATCAGCAGAATCATACAAAAGGAACACATTTTGATTATTTTTAAGGAGTGAAGTTTCTCACCACCACCACGGCGCTCCCCCCAAATTAAAGATGAAACAAAGAGTGTGGAGCACACTGCATATATCTACTCTTAAACTATTCCCCTACTCCTGTTTTAAGCATTGGTAAGTCAAACTTCTTCCTATTTCTCCAGGCATTGGACCAAATGGTTAGGTGTGCTCTGCTAGTTAATGTTCTTGTTATGAGTTGGCATTGTTTGTTTGTTACAGTGGGCATTGTGACTGGTTTTGTACATTGTGGTTTTCAATCCATGTACACAGCCAAAGTAACATTTATGAGATGGTTGGCCATATAAATGGTTTAAATAAATAAATAATAAAATATCCGATGAATGGATTTGATACACAAATTGTCCAACTCTTTCTAATTGAAGGATGGATTCTCAAGAACAGGGGTCTCCAACCTTTGCAACTTTAAGTCTGAAGGACTTCAGCTCCCAGAATTCTCCAGCCAGCAAAGCTGAAGTCCTTCAGACTTAAAGTTGCAAAGGTTGGAGACCCCTGCTTAAGAACATGGATATTACTTGGAAATGGAAATGGGTATGTTTAATTAGACTTGACTGCTTTGTTGAGAGATAGGCTCTTTATTGGTAGAAAGGATCTTGTAGACTCCAGGAAAGGATTCTTAACCTCCATCATCTTCTTCTGAGGCAGGCCAACCATCAGGATTCTATGCTGCCATTCTGAAAGATGAAACAACAACAACATATTCAACTTATATGCTGCCTGATTCCAACAACCCTAGATGACTCATAACAATCAGACATTAAGGTAAGGTAAAGGTTCCCCTCACACATATGTGCTAGTCGTTCCTGACTCTAGGGGACGGTGCTTATCTCCATTTCAAAGCCGAAGAGCCAGCGCTGTCCGAAGATGTCTCCGTGGTCATGTGGCTGGCATGACTAAACGCCGAAGGTGCACGGAACTAGGAGCTAGGTTGGCAGAAGCTGGGACAAGTAATGGGGGCTCACTCTGTTACGCGGCACTAGGGATTTGAACCACTGAACTGGCAACCTTTCTGATCGGCAAGCTCAGCGTCATAGCCACTGAGCCACCATGTCCCTTAATCAGACATTAGAGTAGAATTAATAAAAAATAAAGGCCTATGTTGGCAAGGGCAATGAAGTGAGGTGTTACACTGTTCCCCATCAAAGGCCTGCCTGAAAAGAGGGCATCTGGAGGGCATCTGTTCTTGGGAGTCCCCCCATCATTCCGGAAGGTAGGTACTTCTTCAGAGGAATTGCACTTCCTGTAATGACATGTGGAAATGGTGTTGGGAGAGTGAGAGCCATAGATTGGACAACAGGTGCGTAAAGGATATCTCAGCCCAGGGAAGGAGGGGCAGTGTAGGAATATCAACAGCAATAACATTTAGATTTATATACCACCCCATAGAGCTTTACAACACTGTCTGGGCTGTTTACAGTGTAGAAGCATTATTTCCATATTGCCCCCAACAATCTGAGTCCTTGTTTTACTGCCCTCGGAAGGATGGGAGGCTGAATGAACCTCGAGCCCAGTCAAGGTTGGGAAACATTTCAAAATGGACCCTTCCTTGCTTCCTGAAGAGTAAAATGAAAGGAGAGGAGAAATACTTTCAGTCGTGCAAAGTTCTGTTAATGTAGCCTTACAATTTTAAAAAAAATGGAGATAGTAGTCTTGTTTATACTTCTTGTCTGGATTATCTTCTAGGGTCCTGATAGAGGAAGTTGTTTAATTGAAGGAACATGTCAAGCACCAGGGAGATCAGGAGATCCAGGCAGTTCAAACGGATATAAAGATTTATTGCAAGCTTAAGCTTTCTGCAAGAATCTGAACTACTAATGGCCAAAGGAAATTGTGGGTAGATAAGGGTAGAAAGAATTCATGGTGAGGTATACTTAAATCTCTTGTGGGTGCGAAGGGACTCATGACTTTGACAAGTTTGATCCCTCCCTCCAGTTCAGGCTGGTCATCTCCTATAGAATTGCGTACAAGCCAACCATGCAAGAGTGAAGTAGTCAGGTAGGTAGTATGGGATACCCCAGAGTAGACAAGAGTTGGAAATACTGCTTCCTTTTGTCTTGAAAAGGTCTGGTCCATTTATTTCCAGCCTAGTGTTCTTCTTCAGATGTATGAGTTGGGTATAATGTGCCTCATATCCAGCCAGGATAAACTGGCCATCCCTATTGCAGATAAAGAAAGTTGTTTGCGGACTTCCGGTTCCGGCTCCAGCGGCGACAAGCGAGCCTAGCGCTCGCTCGCCGTTTTGTTGCTTTTTCTGCCCCCCCCACGGGGGCGAGACGCCCCTTTTTTGGGGGTCTCCCGTAGGGCCGGCTCGGCAGGGACGCCCCCCCTCACGGCGGTGGGGGAGGCGACCCTTTTGCCGCGGCCTAGGTGAAGGAGAACATGCTGCGGGGGGTTCTCCCTTCGCCTAAGGACGTCGGCGCCATTCACATTTATGTAGAGGGCTGAACGTCGATGTCGGAAGGCTTCCCGAGGCTTCAGCTGCAAGGGGAGAGTGAGTGTTCAAAAACCTTTTTTTTCCTACTGTCAGCCGGGCTGAAAGGACTGGGAGGGGGGTGTTTGTTTTTTAAAAAAAAACCCTCGGATTTAAGCGGCGGCACTTGGAAATGGTTCCTCGCGGCGAGGAGCGGAAATTTTCAATCCTGACTGTTTGCGTTAAGGGAAAGTGGATTGCGGCTTGCTTGCAACAATGTTTCTAGGTCTGGCTGATACAATTTCTCTCACTACTTTCTCCTGCGGGCTCTGAGCTGGGCGGTGGAAAATGGCCTCTCTTTGTTCCTGATTGACTATTTTGTTTATGGAAAATTTCCAGTGTCTCTTTGCAATTTGGACTATCTCTGGTTTTTAATGAAGAAATTTTTTCTTAATATGGAACGCTTCACGAATTTGCGTGTCATTTGATCAGAACTTTTGGCTCCCGGTTAGTCTCACCAACCCCACCCTGAAAACGCCATTTTGGTGG
The DNA here is from genome assembly GCA_039707465.1 of Rhabdophis nuchalis. NCBI lineage: Eukaryota > Metazoa > Chordata > Lepidosauria > Squamata > Natricidae > Rhabdophis > Rhabdophis nuchalis. Next base: position 147,153,456 of record CM077644.1, on the reverse strand, counting down.
CATTGATTTTAACAGTTAATCATGGCTCAAGAAACAGCACTGACAAGTTTAGAACAACGGGTGGCTTCTCTTGAAACTGTTATACAAACTTTGGTACAAGAGATTCAAGCCCAGAGGGCAGAAAACATCAATTTCAAGAAGGAGCTATTGGACACACGGAAGCAAGTGCTGGAAAACACACAGAAGACTGAAGAATTGGAAGGGGTGTGGGCGGGGGTCAAGGGAGAGATTAAAAATGTTACTAAAGAGGTTGGGGAAACAAATGGGCATGTGTCTAGGATAGATATGGAAAGAATGACATATTTTTTGAGATTTCAGAACGTTCTTGAGGAATCTGGTGAATGCCTCCCTGATCTTATGAGCACAATTTTAGCAGACTATTTACAAAAACCTAAAGATGAGATCAGGGGGGACATTGACCTAGCCTACAGAATTAACTCAGCATATGCCAGGATAAATGAAGTGCCTAGAGAGATACATGTGAAATTTGTTAGAAGGTCAACCAGAGAGGAAATCCTGAAAGTGCAGAGAGGTAGTCCATTAATATACCAACAAAAAGAGGTTGCTATCTTGAAGCAGATCCCTAGAAAGATTCGAGAAGCAAGGAGGAAAATTTCCTTCTTGTCTAAAATTTTATTTGATCATGGGATTTGGTTCAAGTGGGTGACACCCGAAGGGATGCTGGTGTTCTGGGAAGGAGGAAGAGTGAGGATCAAAACAGTTGCTGAGGCGGAAGCCTTTCTTAAAAAACATTCCTCTATCCTGGGGGAAGATCCAGGGGGGACGGAGGGGGCCGCGGCCCCGCCTACTGGGGGCCTGGAAGGAGAAAAAGAAGATTCAATTGCCAAGAGACTTAGATCAAAAAAATAACTTTGCCTTGACTTTTCTTTTTGAATAATTTTGCATAATATTTGTATTTGGATTTTTTGTAAAGGACTGACAGTATTGAATTGAGAATTTAGATATATGTACACGCTTTCACTTTGTAGTTTGATGAAAAATGTTTTTCTTTTTATTGTTATTAATGTATTTTGAGGTCCCGGAAGAGCCGACGACCTCGACGTGAATGCTTTCAAAATTTCTTTGTATCCCTTACCCTATCCTACAGAAAAAATGTAAAACCAATAAAACTTTTTCAATATAAAAAAAAAAGAAAGTTGTTTGCTAACACAGGTTAGCCTGGTAGTCTTCCAAATACAGAAGATGAATCACAGTGGCTAGTTTGAGCTGCCGTTGTGATACATCAGAGAAAAAAAATATTTCAGTAGAAGAGATATAAAAACAAAGAAGCAAAACAGATTAAATCTCTAACTAAGGTTTATAGACTACAGCAAACCAAATAAATAGCAGGATGAGTCAAAGTTGTGAAAAGCTGCTATTCATGGCTATTACCTTTTTCAATAGTTGTAATTTGGGGGGGGGGGGGAGCCGATGTAATGAATGCAACCTGATGCGCATCAGTGTCAGGGATGAGAGAGAGCAGTGACTTTGTCTCTGATCCTATTCATTTTGCTCTGAGGCCTCAACCAGAGGTGGGTTGCTCCTGGTTTGGCCCGGTTCAGCCAAACTGGTAGTGGAGATTTGGCTTGGGTCACACAACCGGCAGCGATCCAGGCCGGCCACATCACCGAACTGGTTCCCTGGTCTCTTCTGCTGTTGTCGGTAAGTTTCTGTGCATGCACAAAACAATTGTCAGTCAACTGAGCATGCGCAAGCAATATGCAGTGGGCGTGCACGCAAGCAAAGAGAAGCAGCAATTAGCCGGTACAGGAACGCACTCCTGGCCTCAACCCTTTTGCACTGAATAAGACTGTCTTTGGGGAAACCCCTGCCCATTTCAGGACTTGGGGATGGTTCTCTTGGATCCTCTGGGAAGGGGCAGCAAGGAGGCAAGGCTTAACCAGGGGAGGTGGGTCTGTCCCATTGTGGAAGGGAGGGAGGGAGGGAGGGAGGGAGGAAGGAAGGAAGGAAGGAAGGAAGGAAAGGAAGGAAGGAAGGAAGGAAGGAAGGAAGGAAGGAAGGAAGGAAGGAAGGAAGGAAGCTGGATCTGGTAGGTTGGCACAAGAGAGTCTCTCTTCTGGCATGGAATGGCAAAGGAGAAAAGATGGAAGAGAAAGTCAAGGGGAAAGCAAACGAGAAAACCAAAGGAAAGAAAGTGTTGTCTGTTCAGCCAGGAGAGAAAAGAAACAGCTCTTAATGGGATGAGATTCCCTAGTTATGTCATTCCTAGATAGGGACTTGAAAAGTGCATGGTTTAATGAAGAATATGTGGCCAAAGTGAAATAGCTGGGTTGCTGCCTCTGTTTGGCATGGTGTGACTCTTAGACCTTCTGCCCTTCTCCACTTTTGGCACAGCAGTTTGGTGTAATGCTGAAGACACTAGGCTAGTAACCAGGAGACTTGGAGTTCTAGTCCAACTTAGTGCATAAGGTAGCTGAGTAACTTTGGGACAGTCCTGTTAGGGGTAAAAACACCCCCATTGGAAAATAAAGGCGGAATAGTGCAATATACCAGACAGTAAAGAGATACGTTGCTTTTAACACACAATAACTATCAAACACTGATAGTAGGAAAAATAAATAGTATTTCCTTTTGTAGTAACTAAAATACTTCTTCCAAACAGTGATACTAACTCTTCCAACAATAAACAGTCCTTCACCAAAACACAATTATCTTACAATCAAAACAAACAATGATATTTCTTCCATATTCAGCTCCTCCTCAGTGGCAATCAGGAAGCAAAGGAAAACAAAAGGGAATGAACTGTGTTTTCAGCTACCTTTTATGGTTGAGCTGGGAAGTACAGCCAACCAGATTCCACATAGTCCTTAAAGTTATATATACTCTTTAAGAATCCTGGCTTATATGTATTGTCAACCCAACATCAGGATGATTATCCTAACAAGTCCCTCTCTCTCAGATCTAGGAAATGGGCAATGTCAAACCACTTCTGAAAAACCTTGCTAAGAAAATTGCAGGAACTACCGGTAGTCCTAATAGTTGCCAGGAGATAAAAACTGACTCAAAGCCACACATAGGCTTTTGTATCAATGGATGACATGGGTCCAGAGTTACAACCTTTTAGATGAAGATCTAGTCTCGTGTGTTGCTTGTAACAATTTGAGTTTGAGGTGTCCGAGGCTAGGACATAGGATTTTAGGCACCTGGACCTGCAGTACAGTATCTCAACCTAATATTTATAGCTTCTGTTTCTGTTATTCTTACAAGCATCCATCGTGGGGCTATGAAAATGACATGGACATTGCTTGGAATCTTTTATAATACTTTTAATGTGGATTTTTTTATATTTTTGTATCTATTTTTTTAAAAATTCTTGTATGCCACCTAGAGTTTCTTTTTGTGTGATAGGCAGCTATACAAAGTTGACCAATAAAAAAATAATCTCTCTCTGTATAAATGGCACTGTGTGTGTGTGTGTGTGTGTGTATATGTGTGTGTGTGTGTGTGTGTGTGTGTATGTGTGTGTGTGTGTGTGTGTTCCAGCATAACTCTGGAATGCCTTGAGCAATTTCAACCAAACGTGACACACAGATAACTTATGATACATGCTACAGATGTAACATGTAGTTGATGTTACAATACATCCTGTTGTGCCTTCAAATGGCTTCTACTATATCACCATAAAATGGTTTCTACGGTACGGTGCAGTGGAGTTACCATAGTAATGGCTTCACAGTACTCCATAAGGGGGCTCCCTCTGGTAAGGGGGGAAATCCAACAGTAGAAATTATATTTGGACATTTCCCCCCTATAAATAAATACTCAGACAACACTGGTTCATCAGCTAGTAAATAATAAATGCTGGTTGAACCTGACCAAAAGCAGTGAGTGAGTTGTGTTGAGTAGCCAGGAGTGGATGGGAGTCCTTTGATTCACAAATTACCCAGCTGATTCTTCTTTGATTTGTCCTTTGAAGAATCCCAGATCCTCTGTTCTTCTAGTTATCTAGCTATACATTTCATTCAAACATCTAATCTTCTGCCTCTCTGACACCATGCGAGATGGATATATGATGGTGATGAGGGAAAAGAATGAGGTTTTAGTTTATTATTTACTTCTGCGAGAGAAGAAAGAAGAGCCTCAGCCAAGTGCAAAAACATTCCACAAAACAAGTCTCGGCGATGAGCTGCATAAAGAAGTTTCTCTTGTTCCTGCTGTATCTGTAATATACCCTGATCAAAAGCCTTTGCCTGGAGTTTTTTTTTTAACCTTTCCATCTTGCTCTAGGCTGGGTGTTGATGGGCTTCCAGACGAGCTGAAGGCACATCGCATTATGCTTTAACCCGCATCCTCCTGATCTTGCCTCTTTTCCTCCCTCTTCTTTCTTTGACTGCATTGTGCATGTATAAAGAGAAATTGGCCCCAAATGAGATGACCGCCTCATTGCATTTTGGCCTCTGCTTTTTTATATCATGGAACGAAGGCTGGCTCATTTCTTCAGGAAACACTTCTCTATCAATCAACGCTGTGGCTTCCCCCGGTCTTTTGCCATTTTTTGAAATGAAGAAACGCAATGGCTGCAGTTCCAAAGGTCACCCTGCCACATGGTTCTCTCTATTCCATAATATATAAATGTAATAAGTTTTATACCAGGATGGCTTGGCAACTTGACATTTTCCTGATGCTGGATATTGCAATCTCAGTGCATCTGAGGGTACCACATGGATCTCTTGGTGATGGAACTGCTCTGAAATGATGGAGCAGAATCATCACTCAAGTGCAGGAAAGCAGACAGCTTATTTTGCTGGACAATATGTAGGGAGCTGGAAATCACACCAAAGCCACAAAGGATGAACAATGACTCCCAAACTGTTAGTGATAGGTCATACTGATAGACAGGGCTGGAGTTTTTCACTCCCATCCATTCTGGCACTTTTGTATATCACAGTTTTTGGCGGCACAGCTGAAGGTTAGGGAAATACAGTTTTGCCCATCCTTATAAGGTTAGTTATTATAAACCTGTATCACTTTGTAATTTTTTTTTGTATACAACATTTGCATGGCTGAATTGCAAGGGAATGGGAAGTCAGTGTCTTTTTCTGGAATGTACAGGGTTTTGGCCAATCTTCCCTGCTTCCATTCCTTAACGTGCCATTTCTAAGTTGGTTGTCAGTGTTGCTTCTTTATTGCTTGGGACTTAAGTTGTCTAGAGAAGGATAACTGATGTGTCCTGCATCTTGATGAACCAGAGGAAAAAGGTTTTCTTAAGAAAAGACATCACTTTTAATTTGTAGTGTTCTTTGGGATACAGTGGTACCTCGCTTCACGAACTTAATTGGTGAAATGACTCTGGTCGCGATCCGAAATGGTCGTGAAGCAAGGCACAATTTCCCATAGGGTTCAATGTAAATCCGGTTAATCCGTTCTGACCTTGTTTTTGGGTCGTGATTTTTGAACGGACTCTGTTCGCGTTGCAAATTGGTCCTGAAGAGAGGCACAGTTTCCCATAGGGTTCAATGTAAAGCAGCTGAGGGGCGATGGAGCAAGCCAGCATGAGTTTCGCCCGTCTCTTTCGCCCGTCTCTTTCCGGACTCGGCGCTTCTGCTTGTCGGGACGCTTCCCAAAGCCAGCAGCCGCGCGGCCAGCCACTCCGTTTCTCCGTCTTACTCATCGGTCGCCTCTTGGGGTCTGGACCCGCCGCCGCCGCCGCCACCGGGCTGGTGAGGGTGGAACGGCAGCGGCGCGGGGGCGGCGGGTCCGGACCCCGAGAGGCGACCGATGAGTAAGACGGAGAAACGGAGTGGCTGGCCGCGTGGCTGCTGGCTTTGGGAAGCGTCCTGACAAGCAGAAGCGCCGAGTCAGGAAAGGGACGGGCGAAAGCTGCAAAGTCCGGCCGGGAAGGCAGCTCTCCCTCCCCCCCCACCTTCGCTTACACACACACACCCGTCCCCATCACTCACAACAACCGCAGCAGGGTGCAGCCCGGAAAAGGCGCAGTGCGAACTCACAATTCGCCTGCGCCCTCAATGGACCGGCCGCCACGCGGAGTTCGTGCAGCGAGGCGGAGTTCGTGCAGCGGAGCACATTTTTTGGAAAATTTCTGATCGTGCTCCGAATTGGTCGTGAAGAGACGCGTTCGTGAAGCGAGGTACCACTGTACTATAATTTCTTGTGTTCTGCCCATGATTTTACTTCTACTATCTTGAGAAGGACAATGAAATGGGAAGGTTTCATCATGGCCAACAGGTGAAACTCAAAATTTTTACCCATCACCCTCATAATTCTACTGTGGAGGGAGTAGGTGGATCATAGGCCAGGTGGTGTCTCCAGCATTTATATCCCTAGAAACCTCCATGCCTTCCTGGAGTAGATAGACCAAGATTTGAAGCTGTTTTTTTGACTAGGCTTGTGGTCTCTGAGCATGAACCTTTAAGCTTTCATCTCACTCTGATGACTCTATGACAGTGTTTCTCAACCTTGGTCACCTGAAGATGTGTGGACTTCAACTCCCAGAATCCCCCAGCCAGCAGAGCTGAAGTCCACGCATCTTCAGGTGGGCCAAGGTTGAGAAGCACTGCTCTATGATATATGAAAGGTATTTCTGCAACCACCAGGAGCTCTTGACCACAAGGAGTTGCCTACTGTTTGATCATGAGGGATTTTAAGGGAGTAGTTCTCACCCAAGAAATGCTTTATGTCCTTCAGTTTCAAGTTGCCAGATTAAAAAAAAAAAGTCAGATTCTTCTGATTTAAGTTCTAGATTCTGTGGAAAGTAGGAAACGCTTATTTCTCTCCATCTATTTCCACATAATGCTGTTGTACAATTACTCTTTTCCATAATGTGGAGTGACATTCTGAGCAAAAATTGCCTTTGAACTGATGATATAAATGAAAAAAAAGCTTATTAATTGAAAAACCAATGCTAAGTAACTGGAAACGAAGGGACCACGTTTGAGAAATTAATGAATAGCTTTATGCAAGATTACACACAAATGCAGGAAAGGTGTAAATATAGATAATATGAATTAGAAATTAAGCCTAACTAAAGGACTATGAGTGTGAACTATTTAAAAAATGTTTAATGCAGGGTTGAAATCAACTTACCTTTGCTACTGGCTCGCATTTTTCATTACCATTCAGGCGAACCAGTCTGAACCAGTAGCATTTCACCCCTGGTTTAATGTCATATTTTTTTGAGGGGGAGGGGGAGAGTTTCAATAATTTATTTCTTTAAACAGTGGTTCATCTGTGCTCTTTAGCTGAAATTGTACATTAAAAGATCTGTGGTTACTCCACAACATTCTGACAAACAACTAACAATGGTGGTCTTCCTGTGACCATATCTTATTACAGGTTGGATATGAATTGAAATTACTGGAAAAGTTTAACTAGAGTTTAGTTGATCTCTTTGGTCATATTTGGTTTTACCAAGGTTAGTTAAACAAGCCATATTGGCCTGACTTATGCATAATGCCAGGCTATCAACCATGATTTATAAAGCCAAATAGCTGAACTCACACATCGTAGTATTTTAATTATTTGTTTGCTTGATTTATATCGCTGCCCACTTGGCAAATGAAACAGGGTGGCTTATTTCGCTAATAAAAAATAATGACTCAATAAAAAAAAATACATAATAAAGCAAAACATAATGAATATAATCCAAAACAGGAACACAGAAACACATAAAGTATTGGAGTGAAAAAAAAATCATCCAAATATGTCAGATCTAATGCTGGAGGAGGGAAAAAAGTGGTGAATATTTTCTGGCAGGACGGAAGCAGAGGTGGTATTCAGCCAGTTCTGATCAGTTCTGGAGAACCAGTAGCGGAAATTTTGAGTAGTTCAGAGAACAGGCAAATAGGCTGGCCCTGCCCCCACTGCCTCCCAGCTGATCTTCTTTTGTTGCCCTGGAAAGGAGAACGGAGTTGGAAAGCAGGTTAATGGGGTGGGGAGGGAATGGGGATTTTGCAGTATCGATCCCCTGCCATGCCCACAAAGCCACACCCACAAAGCTACCCCACGTCCACAAAGCTACGCCCACAGAAAAAAAATTGAATCCCACCACTGGAAGGAGGAGCAGGGCCAGCTGAATCTCAAGGAGGAATCTTTTCCAAAGGTCGAAGCAGCAACAGAGAAGACACCTCTCCTTGGTCCCGACAGAAGATGTTGACAACAGCAGGACCCAGAGCGCCATGAATTTGCCAGATCTTATTGAATGGACAGAAATAATGATTTGCAGACAATCCTATGAGTAGCATGGCCCTGTGTCATTAAGAGCTTTATAGGTAAGAACCAAATCTTTGCTTTGCGCCCAGAACTTCACTGGTATCCAGTGCAGCTTGGGAAGCAGAAATACTACACGAATATAATAAAGTATGTCCATAATTACCAATGATGATGCATTCTTGACCAGCTTAATTTTCCAACTGGTCGCCAAGGGCAGTCCCATGTACAACACATTGCAGACATCACCACACAAGGTGGTTGAGGTGTGAGTGACTATGATCCAGGAGCAGGGCCAATTGGTGCGGAAGATGGAACTGTGCAAGGCTCTTTGAGCTGTAAAATGAGGAAGATCTCAAATTATATACAGCATCTTGGGCAGTGCAACTCCAGAAGGAATATCTCTAGACCTAAGATATCACAACTCACAGTCACTCCGTCTTGTAAAATGTGTTTGAGTCTATCCATTGAGACTCCTATAGCCAACAGACAAGAGTGAACCTCTCATGGGGGCCCTAAAGTTGAGATGTACTGTATAATTGAACGTCATTAATGTAAGGATGACATCTAATCAGAGGTAGTATTCAGCCAGTTCTGCCCAGTTCTAGCGAACTGGTAGTTGAAATTATGAGTAGTTCAGAGAACCAGCAAATACCACCTCTGACTAGCCCCAACCCGATCTCTTCCCTGCCTCCTGAGTCCCAGCTGATCGGAGTCCCAGGTTGGGTCTTCTTTTGTTGCCCTGCACAGGAGAATGGATCTGGAAAGCAGGAGAGTGGGGTGTGGAGGGAATGGGGATTTTGCAATATCCTTCTTCTGGAGTGGGGTGGAAATGGAGATGTTGGGGTATCCTTCCCCCAGGAGTGGGGAGGGAATGGGGATTTTGCAGTATTGTTCCCCCTGCCATGCCTACCAAGCCACTCCCCATCAAGCAACACATGCCATACCCACCAAGCCACGCCCATAGAACCAATAGTAGAAATTTTTGAATCCTACCACTGCATCTAATCCTGTACTGAAAGATGACTAGCAATCATACAGATGTTGAACAGGAACAGAGAGACCGTGAGGCACCCTGCAAAGCAGTGGTGGGTTTCTGCAGGCTCGCACCTACTCGCGAGAGCCGGTTGGTGAAATTTAGAGAACCGGTGAGAGGGGGTTCCACTGGCGTACCTGGAAGTAAATCTGGCCCGCCCGCTGCCAGTGACCCAACGGGAAGGAAAGGAAAGGAAGGAAGAAAGGAAAGAAAGAAAGAAAAAAGAGAAAGAAAGAAAGAATTTATCATCACAATTGAGTCCAAAATTTTGGTTGCTAAGCAAGAGCGTTGTTAAATGAGTTTCACCACATTTTAAAAGGTGGCCACCCTGTCACATGACTGCCAAGCCACGCCCACAAAATAGGCCACACCCAGAGAGTAGGTTTTTAAAAATTTGAAACCCACCACTGCTGCAAAGCAACAGTCCTGAGGCAGATTTTTTCCTTCCATCAACAGTGACATAATTCTTTAAACTTCATTTCTTCTCCTGCTAACATTTAACTGCTGGTCACCACTCAGTTTTCTTAACATGTGGTGGGTGGAGATGGATGAAAGCTGCTTGAATGAAAGCTAGTGCTTTGAATCATGGTTTTGGCCACTATGAAATTGTCTAATAGGTCAGAAGTAGTATCTATGTGACATGTCAGGCTATTTTGAAAGTGCCCTAAATCTGAAGAACAAGTGAAAGTATGTATGATAAAATGGGCTAAAATGGGGATCAAGGGAAAAATATGTGGTTGGAAGGACAGAAATTCACTTCATGTAGCCTTAAAGAGAATTTTTATAAAATGCTGTATAGCTAGTATTTATCACCAGAGAAACTGTCTAGAATATATAAAAGAACTTCAAATCTTTACTGGAACCATGAACAAAAATGAAGGGACATTTTACAATGTTTCCTGGACATGGAAAAAAACCAGAAATATTTGGAATCAAATAAATACATTTAATTCAGAAGATGTTGTTAAAGTGCAGTTCAAACCAGGGAATTTTCTTTTGAGACTAATGGGCAGACAACAAGAAAAAATAATAATGGAACTTTATTTTAATATATAAAACAACAGCAATCATGTTCAAAATGAAAAGGTTCAACATTACCCACAATGGAGGAAAGGCTGATGAAGATGATGGAACTTGCAGAGGTGGCTAAATAAGCCTCTTTGATTAGATAAAAAGACAACATTATGGCTGAGTGAAAACCTTTTATGGAATTTTTGTATGAAGCAGGAAAAAAAGAACCAATGATTTGTGATTTGTGATGATTAGGAAAAAAATGAATAATAGAAAAAAGTGGTCTATTTTGTAATCATAGACTGAGAACCAATATTATACTGTAATTTGAAATGGCTGCAGAAATTTTTCTACATCTTTTGCTTCAGTTTTTCTGCACTTGTTCTCTCCTCCCTTCCCCTCTTTTTGTCCTTCCCCCCTTTCTTTCTTTCTTTCTTTCTTTCTTTCTTTCTTTCTTTCTTTCTTTCTTTCTTTCTTTCTTTCTTTCTTTCCTTCCTTCCTTCCTTCCTTCCTTCCTTCCTTTCTTCCTTCCTTCCTTATCCTTTACCAATTTAATAATTTTATGTTGGTTGTAAAACTTAATAACATTTAGTTTAAAAAAAAAAGAAATATCTCTTGTGTCCAAAAACAGCCAGTGAATATGCTGTTGGAAGAGGCAAATGGGGTGAATTTGGAGATGCTTGCTACAGTCCAAGCCAAAATGGCTCAGAAACCACAGAAAAGGAAAAAGACATGCAGGTTACATGTAAGACAGATCATAAGTATATTAACAATTAACATTTGTAATATATGAAACCCCAGTTGTGTTTATTGAAATCTTTAGATTATCTGAAACTTGAATGTAGATGAGTTCTTCCACCGCATTCTGATTAAATCCTTTATGAGTTTAGTCATTCTATGCTTATGATGAAGTGAGCTATATCTCATGAAAGTTTACATCTTTTAATAAAAGATGCACTTGCAAACCACATCTCCATAACCGTACTGTCATTCCAAGTCTCAGTAGTAACTTGCAATAATTAATAATTAAAGCAAACAGGTTTCTATTTAGAATACATTTAGATAAATGAGCACTGATAGATGAATTTCCAAAGGAAGATTCCTCATCTTAGTAATTGCATCTTAGCCTGAGTAGCATGTTCATATTAAAATATCTTTCGCACAACCAATGCATACATCGTCATATGTCATTGAAAACACATAACCTCACAGCCCCTTAACTTCAATAGGAAAATGTCTTGTTATCTTCTATAACGACAGTGCCTTCTATAATGACATATTTGCATGATGTAACCTTCCTCTCATATCCAAGGACAGCTAACCATTTCCCCCCCTGATATTAGTTTGATGTGTTTTTCTTCTCCAAATACTAGCCTTACTCCTATGCAAGATTGCTGTTATTCTACCATGAATGTGGCGATGAAATGGTAAGGACTGGAATTTCCCCAACCTTTACGGTCTGCTTTGAGCTGCTGTGGGAAGGTCTCATTTTCTGTAGTTGCAATCGGCTCCCTCCCTGGGTAGGATTTGTTCTGGTACAGTGATGTGATGCTGGTGGAGAAACGCCATCAAGATTGCTAGAGGAAGTAATTGACCAGTGTCCTAAGTCAGAGGTTCCCAAACTTGGCAACTTGAAGACTTGTGGACTTCAATTCCCAGAATTCTCCAGCCAGCTCTTTGAAATCCTCTTTGATTGACAGCAGTGCCATCCAAACTAGCCAAAGATGGTAAAAGCATCCTTAGCTTGCACAGTGTCCATTGAAGGACATAACAATGGAGCATCTCCAAGATTTCTCCAAAGGAATGCAACACTCACTTAAACAATTGGGGATGTCTATTCAGTAGACCAGGGGTTCCCAAACTTAGCACCTTGAAGATTTGTGGACTTCAACTCCCAGAATTCTCCAGCCAGCAGAGCTGGCTGGAGAATTCTGGAAGTTAAAGTCCACAAGTCTTCAAGTTGCCAAGTTTGGGAACCCCTGTTTACTACTGAAGTTTTGTTTTGTCTGCTATGGCTAAAATAATGCCATGATCATTATGTTCCTTTCATCTTGCCTATCATCTGGGCTTCACGTTTCCTATATGGGTCTGACAGCTCGATCGGACGAAGTTTGCTAGAACACAGTTAGAGTTTTTGACAGAGGGCTGGACCCACTGTGGTAACTATGGGCCAAAACTCACCACCTCTCCTAACCTATTTTCGGAGGAGTGGTCAGAGAATATATTTTTTTCAGCCTGCAGAAAAACCCACCATTTATTGCAACTTAATTTGCCTTGCACTAAAACAGTATCATTTAACGATAAATTTTAATGGGTTTTTTAATTGTATTTTTAGCACGGGTAATTTATTTAATTTTATTTTAGTAATGTTTGTATTATCATATATTGTTTTAATTATGCCTGTGCACCGCCCCGGGTCCCTGTGGGGAGAGGGTGCGGTTAATAAATTCCAATTTATTATTATTATTATTATTTGCTGGCCAAAACAAAGTGAAGATTGACTATGTAGCAAGAGCAAATTTTTGTAAGATATTTTTCTGTTTTTTTTCCCCTGCCATATTTTCTACAGCATGAATGAAATTCTTAATCACATAGCCCCATAGATGGGTTTATCCAGATTATCCAGTTATTGCTCAACTATCCCTCATCATATCCCTTGAATGGCCTTACCAGTGGTAAGGAGGAGAACCATAAGCCACCCTAAGTGCTTTTACAAATAGAAAAGTGAGCTAAAGCTAGCTAACTAAACAACTGGATAACATTTGGTGAGCTACATATTGCTCATCTCCAATCTGGCACCAACTGATTCAAATAAGTATTACTGTGACATTGTAACACTGAATATCATCATTTATGTCTGTGGGAAAACACAATTTGACAGTCTCTAAGATTTCTGATAAAATAATCTTGAACGAATCCATAGCTGTTAGTGAGGTTTGGGATTAAATTCCTGCTATAAAGACAAAATAAGATAAAAGGGACGAGGTGACTCAGTGGCTAAGGCATTGAGCTTCTGGATTAGAAAAGTTGGCAGTTCGGCAGTTCGAATCCCTAGCGCTGCGTAATGGAGTGCGCTCCCGTTACTTGTTCCAGCTTCTGCCAACTTAGCAGTTCGAAAGAATGTAAACATGCAAGTAGAAAAATAGGAACCACCTTTGGTGGGAAAGTAACAGCGTTCCGTGCATCTTTGGCGTTTAGTCATGCCGGCCACATGACCACGGAGACATCTTCGGATAGCGCTGGCTCTTTGGCTTTGAAATGGAGATGGTTCCCCCTAGAGTCGGGAACAACTAGCACATAAGTGCAAGGGGAACCTTTACCTATAAAGACAGATGCAAAAAATTAAAAATGGTTCGTATTTAACTATCCATTAGATCAGGATATTCCATAAATTTGAATCTGAATGCCTACCTTTATTCATCGGAAAAGCCTCAGGTGGATAAGCTTGAGCCACTGAAGGATACAACATCTTGTCGTCCTTCATCTTGATTAGAAACAACAGAGTACTTGTCCTTGACACAGAAGGTATGAAGCAATGCCAAGACCTCAGTTGCAATCGAGCTCATTCGGAGCTTGCAATTTTAACAATGAACAGTTGTACCATCCTCATTTGTTTCCTTTTCTGTAAATTATGGTATCTTTCAAAATAATTAGTGTGGGAAACCACTAATTGCTAGTTTCGTCCTTTCCCAATTTTTAGATGTGTATCGGGTTTTTTTAGTAATTGTAACTTTCTCGTCCAACTTTGTATTATGAAATTAAACAAAGTCACATACCATATCTGAAGATAGCAGGTGCTTCTAGACGTCAACCCTCCCCTTCTTCTTAGTTCAAATTGTGCAAACTCTTGTCTTTTCCAAGTGGGTCAGAGATACAGCACTTTCTACCCTCACTTTTTATTGTCTATGTCCATGTCCTCCTCCTCCTCCTCTTTCTTTTCTCCTCCTCCTCCTTTCTCCTCCTCCTTTCTTCTCCTCCTCCTTTCTCCTTCTCCTCCTTTCTCCTTCTCCCTCCTTCACCCTCTCCTTCTCCATTTCAATCTCTATTTACACACACACACACCATACACACACAACACACACACAAACACAAACACATTGCTTATTCTTCTAGAATGAAGACCTAGATCAGAGGTAGTCAACCTTTTTATACCTACCGCCCACTTTTGTATCTCTGTTAGTAGTAAAATTTTCTAACCGCCCACCGGTTCCACAGTAATGGTGATTTATAAAGTAGCGAAGTCAATTAAATTTAAAAAAGGAAAGAAACTGTCTAGTTTGATGAAGAGAAGGACCAGGGGAGACATGATAGCAGTGTTCCGATATCTCAGAGGGTGCCACAAAGAAGAGGGAGTCAAACTATTCTCCAAGGCACCTGAGGACAGAACAAGAAGCAATGGGTGGAAACTAATCAAGGAGAGAAGCAACTTAGAACTAAGGAGAAATTTCCTGACAGTCAGAACAATTAACCTCTGGAACAACTTGCCTCCAGCAGTTGTGAATGCCCCAACCCTGGAAGTCTTTAAAAAGATGTTAGATAGCCATTTGTCTGAAATGGTATAAGGTTCCTGCCCACGCAGGGGGTTGGACTAGAAGACCTACAAGGTCCCTTCCAACTCTGCTATTGTATTGTATTGTATTGCTTCAGTATCGACAAAACCCCTACCGCCCACCATGAAAGCTGGAATGCTCACTAGTAGGCAGTAGGGACCAGCTTGACTACCACTGACCTAGATGAATTCTAAGCAAAAAAGGAACAAGGGCAGAAAAAAGCAAAAAAGGATCCCAATACTTGATTATTCTGTTTCCACTAAAATGTGGATGGCAAAGCAGAAGAGCATACTTATCATTCCCTTGTACCAAGTATGCAAATTGCTATAAAATTTGAATTCTGTCCTTTTAACATCCCACCCTTATTAGTACAAGGATACAGTTATTATTTACATCCTTCCTAACTTTTCACCTTTCTCCACCTCCAGAAGTGTCCTTCAGAAATTTGGCATTGTAATGTCCTCACTTATAGGATTTTTAGAGATGTATTGCTACAGATTCAAAAAAATGCCAGCTTGGGGTTGTGGGATATTTACTCTAAGAGAAACCATATAGAGAAGACATTCAAGGAGACAGCTTCTGGAATTATTTATTAGACAAAGCCATAGAAGACCTCTGCACTTTCTTCCATATCAGGCTGGGTGCATATGTGTTGGGCTTCAAAAATTGCTCCCATGGTGGGAGGGCGTTTTTTGCCCTCTGAAGGCTCTGGAGGCTTTTTTTGAGCCTCTGGGAGGGTGAAAATGACCTAGCCCGGGCTCTGGAGGATCTCTGGAGGCCAGAGACAGGCCCATTACCAGACTTCCAGAACCTCTGGTAGGCCGTTTCCCTCCCTCCCTGAACCGCAGGTGTGAGCCTGCACTTACCTGGCATGATAAAGGGGGTTATGTGGAGACTCCTGAGAGGGGTGGGGTGGGAGGGGCGTGGCCAGTCAGGTGTGGCATTTGGAAGTTCACTGGGGGAGAACACTTTTTTTTGTACCCCCAGTGCGATCTTGCCCATTTTTTAAATCCATCTTTCTTTTTCTGGATTTTCCTCAGTGGTGGACTTCAAAATTTTTTAGAATCTCTTCTGTAGGTGTGGCCTGCTTTGTGGGAGTGGCATGCCGGCCATGTGACTGTGTGGGAGTGGCTTGTAAGCCATGTGACTGTGTGGGAGTGGCTTGGCAGCCATGTGACCGAGTGGGAGTGGCTTAACAGTCATGTAACTGGATGGGCGTGGCCAACCTGTAAAATGTGATGAAACTCATTTAACAATGCTCTTGCTTAGCAACCAAAATGTTGGCTCAGAAACTCTGGCATTTGAAGCACACAAGTCTTAAAGCTGTCAAGTTACAAGACCCTTGCACCCCTAATCCTTTAGAAAAAATTTCCAGGGGTGTTCAAACTTGACAGCTTTAAGACTTGTGGACTTCAACTCCTAGAAGTCCTCCTCTCGATGATGGGCAGATGGGTGGGGGTGGGAGCTGGAACCGGTTCTAAACGGCACTGTAGATTTGTGGAACCTCTTCTATAGAAGAGGTTAGAACTGGCAGGAACCCACACCTGCTTCTCCTGCACATCAAAGTTGAATCTGCTCTGGTTTGCTTGCAGAGGGAGATCTTTCTGATGAACAGACTGACCGACGAATAGAATCCCTTTCATTTTTTTCCATGGATTTTATACCTCAGAAAAGTACACAAAACAAACTGCTGGTTCTTCGAGGAAGCTTTTAATATTTGGGCACGTGGTCATTTTGTTGCTTAATCAATAAATCAGGGGTTTCTAAGCTCCAGTCTGGGGACCAGTACCAGTCCATGGCATACCAAAAACTAGTCTGCACAAACTAGCAAAGCCCCTTTCAAGGGGTGCAGGCATACCCCCTCCACTCCACAGAAAAAACCCTCTCTCCATGGAAGTGGTTCCTGGTACCCAAAATATCAGGTGGCTGATAACATAAACAACTGTTGGAATGAACTGTGTTTGGAATTCTATTTCTTATTGTGCAATTGCTTGCTTTTTATCTAGATTGGCTGACAAACCTTCCGAGACAGAATCTCTTGAAATGATGATTCCCTTTGTCTTAAATCAGTGGATCGCATTTTGCGTAAAATTTATATAACCAAACTGGCTTTGGAAAGATTAACTTTAATATACTTCATCTCTGATTTATCCTATGAGCTTCATGATTTTATTTGTAATCTAATGTTACTATGCTTTAATGTAGTGTACAATCCCCTCTGGCAAAGAATGCTTGAAATATAGGTTTAAAATATAGACCTGTCAAATGTTTTTCATCATTTTAATATCAAACATTAAGTATAGTTCAATTTTCCCTTGCAAAAAAGCCAAAACAAAGCAGAGTGGTGTGCGCAATAAAGTTGCTGGACCCCAAAAAATTAAATAAAATCAATGGTTTCTATTTTAGATTGAAAAAGTTCTGTAAGAAGCCCCCCGCCCCCCCACCTCCAGAGAATGAAATATTAAATGAGGCAGAATATTATATTTTCCCAAATGAGAAATGGAGCTTCCTGCATAGCAAAACACCCTCCAGCAGATGCCTGAAGTCCTTAGAGATGGATATTTTGTGCCCATTAAGAAAACCAGGCCAATTTATTCAGAAACAAAACACCTTCAGTTCCAGGTGATGGGATTAAGAATTTACATTCCCCCACCCAAATTCTAAAAACAGGCCTTTAGGTTATAAAAGGATTAACCCATCACCATTAGAATAGCAAAAGACAGAAGGCACAACCCCTCACAATATCTCAATCACAAAATCCCAGAACTCTATAAAAATCCATGTACTCATCAAACCACATTGTCAGCTGTCCCAGAACTAAATGCTATTGTTGCTTTGGCTCATCTTCTTTCCTTGCAACCAGCCAGCTTCCATTTTATTTCCCACTCCTTTCTCCTGGCTTGTAACCGGACCAGATTTTTCTTCCAACAGATCATTCTGCAATTCTAAGGATTACGGGCAATGTAAGAGACGTGGTGGTTCAGTGGCTAAGATGCTGAGCTTGTCGATCAGAAAGGTCGGCACTTCAGCGGGTCGAATCCCTAGTGCCGCGTAATGAAGTGAGCTCCCAGCTTCTGCCAACCTAGCAGTTCGAAAGTATGTAAAAAATGCAAGTAGAAAAATAGGAACCACCTTTGGTGGGAAGGTAACAGCCTTCGGCATTTAATCATGACAGCCACATGACCATGGAGATGTCTTTGGACAGTGCTGTCCCTTCAGCTTTGAAATGGAGATGAGCACCGCCTCCTAGAGTCGGGAGCGACTAGCACATGTATGCGAGGGGTATCTTTACCTTTAAGTCTACTTTAGTTGAAGCCCAGAACTAGAACTAGCCCTGATAGTGTTAATATCTAGTGTGGCTATCAGGATTCTCTAGAGCAGTGTTTCTCAACCTTGTCAACTTGAAGATGTCTGGACTTCAACTCCCAGAATTCCCTAGCCAGCAAATGTTGGCTGGGGAATCCTGGGAGTTGAAGTCCAGACATCTTCAAGTTGACAAGGTTGATAAACACTGCTCTGGAGTCTAGACTGATGAGGTAACATTGGGCCATTAGGAAATGGAAAAGTTTTTATTGAGGTGATTGTAAAAGTGGCATTCTTGGTGGCAGCTCCAAAACCAAACGTGACACCAATTCCCAAAATATCCAAACAAAATATCCAAAATTCAAGGGTTGAATTACTAACAGTATTTGCTCTTTTCCTGCTCCGGCTGAAAAAAGAAGCCATGGACAATTTAGGCGTCTCCATATCAATGTGTCATTTCTTCTGTGTCAGGAATCCCATTGGGTATCTCAACACCTCACTCCAAGATGCTTGTCTGGGTTCATTTGAAAGGGTGGGGGGAAAGAGATTAAAAAACCCCAGAGAAGGCCCTTCCCCTGGGAGCCGCCGACCGGCATTGCCCGGTCGACGGCACCCGGAGAAGACCCTCTCCGTGGGAGCGAGTCGGTCGTAGGCCTATGGTTACATCTGTTTGCTTTTGTTGATGTCAGCAGTTTTTTGTGCCCATAAATCATATCAGATTGTCCGATCCCTTCCCTCCAACCTATTTTTGTGATAGCTGTGTATATTTCGGAAGGCTGCTCTAAATACTGATTGATTCTTCCCAGGGTAATGCATTCCATTTTTAAAATGGAAACGTATTAGTACAATCTTTCTGCCAGATGAAAATTATTTAAACATTCACTTATCACCAAAGATTCAGACTTATCAGCACTAAATGCAATCTGTGCTCCTTGCTGTCTTAGGAATGTATCTGCCATCCCAACCATTTCTGGCTCTTGCTCAGTAGCATGTTGAGTGCCATCTGACCTGAGGAGCCCAACACTGTCTTCAATCAGCTTATATCCATATGGGTTTCTTACCAAAAATTCATTTTGCCTTTTCTTGTGCAGTATGAATTCGTGTTTCTGCCTTTGTCACTCAAGCGATCATCTGCAGCAGTGGTGGGTTTCTGTAGGCTCGCACCTACTCGCGAGAGCCGGTTGGTGAAATTTAGAGAACCGGTGAGAGGGGGTTCCACCGGCGTACCTGGAAGTAAATCTGGCCCGCCGCTGCCAGTGACCCAACGGGAAGGAAAGGAAAGGAAGGAAGGAATGAAGGAAGGAAGGAAGGAAGGAAAGAAAGAAAGAAAGAAAGAAAGAATTTATCATCACAATTGAGTCCAAAATTTTGGTTGCTAAGCAAGAGCGTTGTTAAATGAGTTTCACCACATTTTAAAAGGTGGCCACGCCCACCCTGTCACATGACTGCCAAGCCACGCCCACAAAATAGGCCACATCTACAGAGTAGGTTCTAAAAAATTTGAAACCCACCACTGATCTGCAGGGATGGGATTCTACCCTTTTGGCCCAGTTTAGGCAAACTGGTAGTTCCAAAGATCAGCTGAGAGCGAACTGGTTTACTCCAACCTTCTGGTGGGCCCGCCCGCCTGCTCCTGGGCTATACCTATGTATATTTCCTTGTTTTAATTGATTTAATTGCAGATTTGATTGCTGTGCCTCAGCTGTTTTCCTGTGAACTGAGCACATACATGCAGGCACATCAGGCATGATAGGTGACTGAAGCGAGCATGCATGCACAAAGTGCGCACTCTGAGAAACAGTTGTTAAGCCAGTAGGATCATACCCCGATCTGCCTTCAGCAACTTGCTATATCACTGCTGCTCAACACACTGCCTGCTTGTTTTAGTTGGGCAGCTAGGGTGACCTTCACACTTTGAGTGACCCTATTGCATATTCCTGGCACAGATTCCTGTGGTTGTTCTCTCATCTTTTGCAAGAACATTTGCCCCCTATTCCCCTGAACCCGGAAGGTCTTCAGAGGAACTAAATGTCTATGGAGATTCTCAGTCATCCAGGTCATGGTTGTCCCAAAGGTGCTTTTTCAAAATAAAGAAACTGGACTTTCTTTGTCTAATTCAGGGGTCCCCAACCTTTGCAACTTTAAGTCTGAAGGACTTCAGTTCCCAGAATTCTCCAGCCAGCAAAGCTGGCTGGAGAAGTCTGGGAGCTGAAGTCCTTCAGACTTAAAGTTGCAAAGGTTGGAGACCCCTGGTCTAGTTGCCTTTCGAAAAAGCACCTTTGGAACTTCAGCAGAACCTCATTTTACTCTTACCACTATTTCTTAAGCATGCATGAAAGACTGACACTCTTATAATTTTGAAGGATAGTTATCAGTCCATGACTAACGTGAAGCCCTTCCAATGAACACAGCATGAAATATTTATTATAGGTAAACAGGTTGAAAGGGTAAAAACACCCAGAGCCCAGAGAAAGGGTAAAAACACCCAGAGAAGTGTAGAATGCCCACCCCCTCTTGCTTATCTCAGCTAAACTGGTGAGCAGCTGCTTTACAGAGAAGTATTTGTGTATTGGTGTAAAAATACTTTAATGACTTATTCATGGGCGCTATCAATCTAATCCTTTGATTCTGATTCTAATATGATGCATTTGATTCTTTAATAGACTTGGTCTTCATAAAAAGAAAGGCACTCTTTGCCATAGGGAATGATTTACAGATAGATTACTGTGCCATTAAGAGTCCAGGATGCAAACGTGGCAAGATTTGATGATATATTTCGAAATGATCAAGTTTTCTCATGCACTACAGCAGGGCTGTTAAACTCGCAGCCTGTGGGTCAGATGCTTCATACACTGCCCCCCCACCCCCATTTTAGCGAAGGGGAAAACGTTACATGATGCTGCTGTGACGAGGTGAGTTTGATACCTATTAGGATATTTATCCTGATGTTGGGTTGACAATATATATAAGTCAGGATTCTTAAAGAGTAAATGTAACTTTAAGAACTATGTGGAATCTGATTGGCTGTGCTTCCCCGCTCAACCATAAAAGGTAGCTGAGAACACAGTTCATTCCCTTTTGCTTTCCTTTGCTTACTGTTTGCCACTGAGGAAGAAGCTGAAGTCTGAAGAAGTATTGTTTTGAATTACTGTAAGATAACTCTGTGTTTGAAGTTGAAGTCCACAAGCCTTAAAGTTCCCAAGTTTGGACACCCCTGATCTAGTGCAACCAACAAACTTATGAACCAGAATTTTGATCACATGACCATGGGGAAATGGCAACAGTCGTAAAGGTGAAAAACAGTCATAAATCACTTTTGACAGTGCTATTATAACTTCAAATGGTCATTAAATGAATGGTTGTCAAGTCAAGGACTGCCTGTATTATAGCATATAGTGTTCTTCTGGGGACACAGTAGGAAATTTTTCATGATGCTTCAAGTCTACACAACATCATAGACAGTGTAAAAATCCAAAAGTAAGGGAAAAGGAGCCTAACAGCTAATTACCTTGATGATATTAAGCCAAATGTAAAGCTTGCCTTATTAACTCAATATTTAATTCTGCTTCAGCACTTAAGCATGTAAGGAACGTAGTTGATTGTAGACTTCCTTTCTATGGGTATAAATCTGAACAAAAGAATATCAGTAGGATTGGACTGTACACCTGTTTTCGACATATCCCAAACCTATTTGCAGTTCATCTGGGTTGAACTTGAAGGATTCACATGAAACACAATAATATCCCAAAGGCTGTTTAGTCTAGGCTATTCCAAGAGTTTTGTCAGTTGTAGCATCTTGAAGCAAGTGTAGAATACAATTAAACTGGAATAAAAAAGTAACATTCATGCATTCATTTCCATATAGGAGCCCACTGCCCTGTATGCGTCAACACTCTGGTCTGAGGATACTTTGCATCACAATGGCACAAAACCCAAATCTCTTTGGCAGTTTCAGAATGTTTGAATAGACTGTGAAGCAGCCTCTGCAGTTTCTTCAGTAGCATTTATTTTCAAATGACTTATAAATAATTCTCTATATTTATCACCAATGCCTGAAAGGTCCCTGTTTTTTTGCCAAAGAAAGAGAGAAAAAACGAGAGAAACGGCACAATGCAGATATGCAAATTATCTGCCTTTCAGAGGCTGAAGCTCTCTGTTCAGCTAATTTCCAAAGAAACCAATTCCTAAACCCCAGCAATAATTGTGCGGTTCACACCTTGATAAGGGCCAAATGAAATGGTGTGAAGAAGGGAAAGGGCTTTCAAATGGCTTTTAAGCTCTCACTCCCCTCCCCCAAGGCCTTATTAAAGAAATCCTTAACTCTGGCGTTTCCCCCAGGCCTTGGATTAGACTGCAAAGTGTTACCCCTTGTATATTTCTGAGGTTTTCCTCTTAAATGGTGTTTGTTTCTCCAGAAGGTACATCCCGATTTTTATAGTCTTACTATCTGATAACCCGGCGTTGCCCAGGTATTTATTTATCTTAATCCTGTATTAAACAGGAGAAGCCCTGATTTTGGGGACAATTAAATTAGTTGCAAATGTTTTCCCTGTGCCCCCAGAAGTGTCAAGGAAAGTGATACCACCTTGTTGTTTTGCTAGCTGATCCATGATCATTTGGAATGCTTAATAATCAAAGCCTTGTTGAAAATGTCTGGACAAAATGTAATTTCTAATGTTGGAATCTGTTGAAGTCCTCGACTTGCGACCAGTCCCAAAGTCCTTGACTTATGATCGGCCACAAGTCCTCGACTCTACGAATGACAGCTAGCTCCCTGCCTGACAGCTCGTGTATAAATAGCTGTCAGGCAGGGAGGACCTGGTCTCTTCTGAAGGAACTGGCAGACGAGATCTCAGAACCACTGAACTATATCTTTCAGAGATCCTGGAGCACCGGGGAATTGCCAGAAGACTGGAAAAGAGCTGATGTGGTTCCCATCTTCAAAAAAGGAAAAAAAACAGATCCAGGAAACTATAGACCCATCAGCCTGACCTCAATACCAGGAAAGATTCTGGAAAAGATAATTAAACAACAAATAAGTGAACACCTAGAAGCAAACAAAGTAATAGCCAAAAGCCAACATGGGTTTGTCAAAAACAGATCATGCCAGACTAATCTAATTGCATTCTTTGACAAAGTGACAAAATCAGTGGACCAGAGGAATGCTGTCGATATAATTTACTTGGACTTCAGTAAGGCATTTGATAAAGTAGACCATAACCTACTATTAGATAAAGTAGAAAATTGTGGGTTAGACAGCACCACCACCAAATTGATTCGCAACTGGCTGACCAACCGCACTCAACGTGTAGTCCTCAATGGAACTGCATCTACATGGAAGGAAGTATGCAGTGGAGTCCCCCAAGGCTCTGTTTTAGGCCCAGTACTCTTTAACATCTTCATCAACGATTTGGATGAGGGGATAAATGGGGAACTCATCAAATTTGCAGACGACACCAAGCTGGCAGGAATAGCCAACACTCCAGAAGATAGGCTTAAGATACAGAAGGATCTAGACAAACTTGAACATTGGGCACTATCTAATAAAATGAAATTCAATTGTGAAAAAAGTAAGGTTCTACATTTAGGCAAGAAAAACAAAATGCACAAGTACAGTATAGGTGGTACCTTGCTCAATAGTAGCAACTGTGAGAGGGAACTAGGAATCTTAGTGGACAACCATTTAAATATGAGTCAGCAGTGTGCAGCAGCTGCCAAAAAAGCCAACACAGTTCTAGGCTGCATAAACAGAGGGATAGAATCTAGATCACGTGAAGTGTTAATGCCACTGTATAGTGCCTTGGTAAGGCCACACTTGGAATACTGCATACAGTTTTGGTCGCCACGATGTAGAAAAGACGTGGAGACTCTGGAAAGAGTGCAGAGAAGAGCAACAAAGATGATTAGGGAACTGGAGACTAAAACATATGAAGAACGGTTGCAGGAGCTGGGTATGTCTAGTTTGATGAAGAGAAGGACCAGGGGAGACATGATAGCAGTGTTCCGATATCTCAGAGAGTGCCACAAAGAAGAGAGAGCCAAACTATTCTCCAAGGCACCTGGGGGCAGGACAAGAAGCAATGGGTGGAAACTAATCAAGAAGAGAAGCAACTTAGAACTAAGGAGAAATTTCCTGACAGTTAGAACAATTAACCTCTGGAACAGCTTGCCTCCAGAAGTTGTGAATGCCCCAACCCTGGAAGTCTTTAAAAAGATGTTAGATAGCCATTTGTCTGAAATGGTATAAGGCTCCTGCCCACTAGAAGACCTACAAGGTCCCTTCCAACTCTGCTATTGTATTGTACTGTATTGTACTGTGAATATAGTTCTGCTTGGGTTGTATTCAATAAAATCGTTGTGTTCATGGTGAGTCTGGGCCGGGTGGTGCGGCGGACGGATGTGACACTGGATTAGTCTGCCGGCAGGTGGTAACTGGGTAGGAGAGGCCTGGCTGGGGAAAGGCCTCATGCAGTCTGTTTAAGCCCGGTGGAACTGCAGCTTGAGGAACTGGAACAGGTTGGCCCCACAGTGGCGGCCAGGGAGGAGAGGCCTGATTGAGGAAAGGCCTCCAGTGGAAGGCGGTGCCTCAGTTGATCCACATGGTGCCGCCATTCGCTTCCATCGGGGGGTCCTGTTCTTACCCCCTTGTGGAGAACTGTGAAGCCGTTACCATAACAACTTCACTGTGCTGTACAGTAAAAGCCATTTTACAGCAGTATGGTAGAAGCTATTTGAAGGCACAACAGGCTGCATTTTAACAGAACATACACCCTGAGGGGTGTTAGGGGTGTGTTACCCATACAGTATTTATTCATAGAGAGTGAGTTATCTGTGTACCATGTTTGGTTGAAATTGCTTGAGATATTCCGGAGTTATGCTGGAACATACATACACAGCCATTTTTATATATAGAAAGAAGAAGATAATAGTGGTAAGCTGGGATAGCCTATTCCTTTCAATGTATCCGGAAGGGATGGGAAGTGATAGCCAGGAAATCTCTGGACAGCAGGATTTGCCTCATATCCACACAGTTCCCCACTCTTGATGCTATGTCTGACTTCAAAATTTGGTGAATCAATTCTGTGGCCAACAAGGTAGGGTCTGATGAGGGCTAAACCCATTGGTTTAAATAGTGACTTGCTAACAAATTCAGCTTTGCAAGGGGGTACTGAAACTAGCTAAGGGAGGTTAAGAAATTTCCCAACCTCTCTGATGCCGTTGCTTTGGATAATTGTGCCATGGCTC
The DNA here is from genome assembly GCA_039707465.1 of Rhabdophis nuchalis. Taxonomy (NCBI): domain Eukaryota; kingdom Metazoa; phylum Chordata; class Lepidosauria; order Squamata; family Natricidae; genus Rhabdophis; species Rhabdophis nuchalis. The sequence continues at coordinate 147,128,124 of CM077644.1, read as the reverse complement.
CCTTTCATAGAGAACATATAATAGAATAACAAGATTGGAAAAGACCTTGGAGCTCTTCTAATGATTCCCTTAATGGATGCGGCAAGAAAGGTTGTAAAGATGGAGCAAAACTCACTGAACAACTGCCTTGCTTAGCAACAGACATTTTGGCCTCAGCTGTGGTCGTAACTCCCTATAATGAGGTCCACCTTCCATCCTGAAAGTATGAAAGGTATCACGACCTTAAAAGGTTAGAGGGCATTTTAAAGAACATACAAGTATTCCTGCCACCCCCGCATGTCATAGCATTTCGTTCTTCCATATTTTGCTCCTTGATTTTAGGATGCCTCTGAAACAAAGGCTAATTTGGCTGCCAGAGGCTGTCCTCTTAGCTGAATTGAATTTATCAGTTGCTGTTGTTGCTGTGCATCCCAATATACTGCTGAGGGCTGTGACAGCAAGGTGACCAATCTTCCTGCCTCATGGGTAAAAGTGTACATGCTTGAGGTAATTTCCCCTCCCTCCCTGGATCTACTGTATAGACAACCAAGAGAACTTAGGACAGGGATGTCCAAACTTGGGAACTTTAAGACTTGTGGACTTCAACTCCCAGAATTCCCCAGCCAGCTATGCTGGCTGGGGAATTCTGGGAGTTGAAGTCCACAAGTCTTAAAGTTCCCAAGTTTGGACATCCCTGACTTAGGATAAACATACACAAGAACATAATACAACAATTCCAAAAATACTTGGTTTGTTCTCTCCTATGGGCATAGTACACATTCTGGTGCCTTTATATGGTTCATTGGAATTCTGCATCTAAAATCATATCAAACAGCTGAAATCTTAATATATATATTTTTTTGCTTTGCTGGGTTGCAGTATTGACCTCAATGTGAAGTGGCTTACGAATTTCTGGGAAAACGGCATGAAGGAATAATGGTAAAAGCAGTAAGTATCGTTCCATGAGGGACACAGTGGCTTAATGGCTAAGATGCTGAGCTTGTCGATTGAGAGGCCAGCAGTTCGGCGGTTCGAATTCCTAGTTCCGCGTAACAGGATGAGCTCCCATTACTTGTCCCAGCTTCTGCCAACCTAGCAGTTCGAAAGCACATAAAAATGCAAGTAGAAAAATAGGAACCACCTTTGGTGGGAAGGTAACAACATGCACTTTCGGTGTTTATGCCACATGACCACGGAGATGTATTCGGAGAGCACTGACTGTTCAGCTTTGAAACACTGCCCCATAGAGTCAGGAATGTCTAGCACATGTGTGCGAGGGGGACCTTTACCTTTACTTTAACTTTCTGGGATTGAAGGTAAGTTTTCCTTTAAATCAGGGGTGCCAAACTCAATTTCATTGCGGGCCGCATCAGTGGGTGTGGCTGAGGTGGGCATGGTCAGCTCAATGCCACTCATGTTGGGGGGATCTGTGGTGGCCCAGACACGGCTGGGGGAATCCATTGTCTCCAGAAGAGGAAGGCGAGGCCAGGGAGAGGGCAAACCCTTGTCCTCCTGAGCTCTGTTTTTGGCTGCGATGGCCTCCTATAGCACTCTCCAAGCAAAATGGCTGCCACCAGCTTGTAGATCAGCGCCTAGTCGGGCTGGGCTGGGCCAAAGAACCACAGGATGGTCCTTTGCTGTTTTCAGGATGCACCCCCAGGCCAGATCTAAGCCTTGAGTTTGACACCCCTGTTATAATGGCTCTTTTATTCATAAATGTCAATACATCAACATTTTCATCTGGATGGCCATAAGGAGATTGTGCCCAGCTAAGCCATTTTCAGTCATTTTCAGGCAAAGGACTATGGTTTACCCTATTATTTTTTCCAGAGGAGGCAAGGGGAACAGCATTTCTTTTCAGAAAGCCAAGCTCTTGAGCATATGGTTTCCTACCTGGGAATCCACTCAAAGGGCCCTATTTAGAAATCGTGTCATGTAGCAAGCAAGCCACCCACTGAACAGCAAGGATGAATCGCTTATGGAAAAGCAAGGATGATGCCGACTTGATTGTGCCCTCCTTAGGAAAAGGATCCCTTAAACTGGGGAGGCTTGGGACTGCTTCCTGCGTGAGGCTCGTTTAAGGTCACCTTCATGAATGGGCAGAAACTGCAGGCAGGAAGGTCCATGTGCCAAGGCAGATGACAAATGCAGTGCTTGGACAAGAATCAGAAGCCAAGTTGGAGACTTTATCCGTAGGATTGAATCAGGGCCAGAGAGAATGGCTTAGTGCTCTCTGTCCAAATGGCCGCTTCTCAGTTTTAGCCTCAGCAACTCCCAAATAGGGTTTAAGAGCAATTTTCTAGCTAAAGTGATCCTCTCAGCCTGATCCAAGTCTGCTTTAAAGATAAAGAACCACTGCCAAGGAGAAGAGGGATTTCAGTGGTCTTAGCCTTTCCACAAGGATGGAATGAGTCGCTATTTCATTGGTAGTTGTTTTTTTTTAGATGCCTTACAATCACAATTGAGCACCACATTTCTGTGCCTATGCGAGACTGTTGCTAAGTGAGTTTTGCCTCATTTTATAACAACTCACCACAGTTGTTAAGCGAATCACTGCAGTTGTGAAGTTAGTAACAATGAATCTGCCTTCTCCATTGACTTTGCTTGTCAGATGGTCCAAAAGGGAATCACATGACCTCCTGCAACTATCATAAATATGAGCCAGATACAAGGGATGATAAGTCCCTTTTTTCCCAGTGCCGTTGTAACTTAGTACAGTCACTAAAAAAACTGTTGTAAGTCAAGGATTATATATACTTGTAATTTATAAGCATGAATCCATATACTCACTGAAAAATAAGTTCAAATTACACGTTCATTGGTTTCTTCGTTTTACAAGTTTTGTATCCTGGATCGAAAACATTTGTAGTACAAAAGATGGAAATAACAAAAAAAAACACATCACATTTTAATATTGGGGATTAATAATTGGGGATTTTAATTTGGATTTTAGCATAGGACTGTTTCGAACAGAGGGAAATAGAGGGAAAGAGAGGGAAACAGCATGTCTCCTCCCTTAATTGGGGCCCTTACAGGAAGTTGTGGAAACAATTATCTATACTAAATACTCCTGGATTAGCTGATGAAACAGGGTAGAACCGATTAGGCTGGAGTGCTAGGCTTCTGCCTTGGATTCATTACAGCCCCGGTTCGAATCCCAGTGGGGTGTGACCAACTGATGAGAGCTAATAAGCTCGAAATAGATCTATCTTGGTCTCTCAAATTTAAATTTATTGATCAGCTTATAAAAACTAATAGCTGGCTTCGGGGATTTCCCCGTGTATAAGGCATAGAAAAGTTGTTGCAACGTTTCGACAAGATCTCACTTGTCATCATCAGGCAGGCTTGTGTCTGTGAGTGTGACTGCGGAGGCATCGCCCCTCTTTAAATCTTGGTGGGGGTGGTGGAGTGCTGACTATTGTTGTGAGTGGGTTGATTGGCTGTGCAGTTGCATCATGACTGGTAGATTGATGCTGATTGGTTTCATTTGTATGTTTCTCCTTGTTTTGAATTTCAACGGCTTGGCTGGAGGGTGGGGCTCGTCTGCTGGTCAATGCTGGCTTCCAGATATCTGGTAAGCGGGAGGTATCATCACGTTTGTTCATGCTGCTAGATTGTTTCTCTATTTCAATGGCTTCTCTGATTATTCTCCTGTTGAGCTGTTCCGCCTTGGAGATCATTTTAGTTCCTTGAAAGTCAATGTCACGTCCTGTAGTTTTGAAATGTTGATAGAGAGATGAGGTATTAAGATGATTTTTTAAAGCATTTTTATGTTCAGCAATACGTGCACTAATCCTTCTGTTGGTTTGTCCTATGCAGGGGTGGGTTTCTAAGGGTTCGCACGGGCTCCCGCGAGGCTTTTCGTCAAATTTCCCAATCCTGAGCGATCCCTTTGGACCGGTGGACCCGGAAGTAAGTATGCCCCCCCCGCGCATGTCCACGCCCCTCCCCACCACCGCCTAGCCAGCGCTAAACTCGCTGGCCAGTGGTGGGAAGAAGTTGCAGAGAGGCCCGTGCCTCTTCGCAACTGCTTCCCACCACTGACCAGCGAGTTTAGCGAGTTTACCTCGCAGGGTTGTTACGAATAAGAAATTGCAATGCCAGGCATCTCGATTCCAGTCCCGGGTGGAGTGGGGGGCAATGCAAAATCCACGTGTCACCAGCAACTGAGCCCCCTCCCTCAATAGCCCCCCTCCATCCTTCCAAGCCCAGGGAATGGCGCTCCCAGCTCCCACCGCCCAGAAGGACCACGATCCCCCCCCAAATGCACGCGAACTGCTCCCTACTTTGGGTGCATGCCAGCCACAGCTCCCCCCGCCTCTTGCAGGAGAAGCCGCCCCCCCCACCTCTGGAGCCAGTGCCCTCCAGCAGCCCCGCGCGGCGCTCCCTGCGCTGCGATGCCGAGAAAAATCCGGCTGCGGACAGTTGGACTCCCCGCCTCCGGTCTCTTAGCAACAGTGTTTCCCGGAGGCTGCTGGGAATTGTAGTTTTCCTTCCTCTGCACCGGACTGGCTTAGAAAGGTTCCAAGTGGGAGCGTTTGGAAAGATGCTGAGTTTCCTTTCCCTCCATCTCAGTCACCGGTTTTCTTTCTTTCTTTCTTTCTTTCTTTCTTTCTTTCTTTCTTTCTTTCTTTCTTTCTTTCTTTCTTTCTTTCTTTCTTTCTTTCTTTCTTTCTTTCCTTCTCTTTCTCTCTCTTTGCTTTCTTTCCCTTTTCTTTCTTTTCTTCTCTTTTTCTCTCTCTCTCTCTCTTTTCCTTCTCTCTCTCTCTCTTTCTTTCCTTCTCTTTCTCTCTTTTCTTTTTCTTTCTTTCCTTTTCTTGCTTTTCTTTTTCTTTCTTTCCTTCTCTTTCCTTCCTTCCTTCCTTCCTTTGTTCTATCCTTCTCTTTCTCTCTCTCTCTTTCTTCCTTCTCTTTCTCTTTCTTTCCTTTTCTTTCTTTCCTTCTCTCTTTCTTTCTCTCTTATTTCCTTCTCTTTCTCTCACTCTTTCTTTCCTTCCTTCTCTTTCTCCCTTTTCTTTTTCTTTCTTTATTTTCTTTTTCCTTCTTTCCTTCTTTCTTCCCTCCTTCTCTCTCTCTTTCCTTACTTCCTTTTTCTTTTCTCTTTCTCTTTCTTCCTTCTCTTTCTCTCTTTCTTTCCTCTCTCTCTCTTTCTTTCTCTTTCCTTCCTTCCTTCCTCCCTCCCTCTCCCTTATCTATCTATCTATCTATCTATCTATCTATCTATCTATCTATCTATCTATCTATCTATCTATCTATCTATCTATCTATCTATCTATCTATCTATCTATCTATCTATCTATCTATCTATCATCTGATGCAGTGACTCTGGGTGGCTTATAGTTTATTATGACTTTATATACATAATCTAACACCTTTCTGATGTTATTTTATATTTCTTTGCCCAATAAAATATTGTTGCTTGGGATAACACAATTAATTATAAAATCATAAAATATTTATTCAGTGGAAACTATGTTGACCTTTTTCAGGGTAAATTTTCAGAGTATTTTTCTACATATATTTTCTTAAAAATAGACTGTTAAAGGTATATGTATGCATAAGAAATCACTTTTTATCTGGAAATCAGTGGCCCTTGGCTGATGTGAAAAAATGTAAGTTGCATTTGATTAGTACTTGATTGGGAAGTCACTACAAAAGAACAGGCCTATAAGTGGCTAGGCAATTAAAAAAATAAAATAAAACAGTGACAACCACTTCTGTAATGCTGCCAAGTAAACTATAGGGATGTGCCACACACATCATAAGCAGTGGAGCTCAACTTCACTTACAAGTTTAAGAATGGTAATTGAGGATGTAATTGATACCTAGGATGTTGGCAACAACCTGTATCAACCTTATAGAATATCTTTTTTTTACATTATTTTAGGGAATTTCTATTTTTTAATTGTTTATAAAATATATTTACTACATGAAATGTTATTCCTTTTTGCAAATGTTGCTTTTAAGTGTTCAGACCAGGTTTATAAAGTGGCTGCTTTTCTATGGGCTGCCAGGTTGGTGCATTTTAGTGACCTTTCCTTACATAATTGGTGTTGTCTTTCATACTTTTGGATTTCTATTTTCTGTTTCTGTTACTTAGCAATTGCTAAAACAAATCCCATGTGAAAAAATATTCAAAGCCTTCTTGATTTTAATTGTCACTTTATTTATTCCTGCACATTGTAGTATTTATTCATTTTCATATCTGTTTTTCCACTGTTGTACAAACATAATTCCAGCAGCTGCTAACATTCCCACCCGGTCACATGGCCGGCAAGCCACTCCCACCCGGTCACATGGCCGACAAGCCACTCCCACCCGGTCACATGGCCGGCAAGCCACTCCCACCCGGTCACATGGCCGGCAAGCCACTCCCACCCGGTCACATGGCCGGCAAGCCACTCCCACAAAGCAGGCCACACCCACAGAACCTGTTCCAAAAATTTTGAAACCCACCCCTGGTCCTATGTAAGTGGCAGGGCAGCTTTTACATGGAATTTTGTAGACTCCTTGGTTTTCTAGCTGGATCTTGTCTTTTGGGTTCCTTAGGATATTGGTTATTTTTTGGTCGGTGTTGAAGGCTGTCTTGATGTTGTGCTTGTGGAGAATTTTGCTGATTTTGTCTGTGGTACCTTTAATGTATGGGATGAGGGCAATGCCATTTTCCTGTTCTTTGTCTTGGTTCCTGGGGGGTGTTTCTTGTTGGATTAGTTTGGTGATTGTTTTTCTTCGGAATCCGTTGGATATTAATGTATTTGTGAGGAAGTGTATTTCGGTTTTCAGATGGTCTTTGTCAGCTAGGCGTTTGGTTCTGTGTATGAGGGTTTTGGCTACAGAGTTTATCTGTGCAGGGTGGTGATGGGATTGTGCATTTAGGTAGCGGTTAGTGTGTGTTTTTTTCCGGTAGATGGTGTGTCCTAGGGAGCCATTAGGTTTTTTGTAGATTAGGACGTCTAGAAAAGGGAGTTGGTTGTTGGCTTCTATTTCCATGGTGAATTGTATTTTGGGGTGTAGGGAGTTGAGGTGTGTGAGGAAGTTGTCCAGTTTTTCTTTCCCATGTGGCCAAATTACAAAAGTGTCATCTACATATCTGAGCCAGAGTTTGGGTTTGTGTTCAGATTTGTCTAGGGCGTTGGTTTCAAAGTGTTCCATATATAAGTTTGCGATGACCGGTGAGAGGGGTGATCCCATGGGTGCTCCTTCTATCTGTTTGTATCTTTGGTTATTGTGAATGAAGTATGTGTTGGTTAGACAGTGGTTGGTCAGATCCAGGATGTGCTTGGGGGGGGTTGTATTTGTTCTGGATGGCTGTCAAGGCTTCTTTTATAGGCACTTGGGTGAAGCCGTTGAAATTCAAAACAAGGAGAAACATACAAATGAGACCAATCAGCATCAATCTACCAGTCGCGATGCAACTGCACAGCCAATCAACCCACTCACAACAATAGTCAGCACTCCACCCCCCCCACCAAGATTTAAAGAGGGGCGATGCCTCCGCAGTCACACTCACAGACACAAGCCTGCCTGATGATGACAAGTGAGATCTTGTCGAAACGTTGCAACAACTTTTCTATGCCTTATACACAGGAAAATCCCCGAAGCCAGCTATGCCAGCATACCTACACCCGTGAAAATATACGAAAACACACACACACACACACACACACATATATATATATATATATGTTTTTGTATATTTTCACGGGTGTAGGTATATATATATATATATATATATATATATATATATATATATATATATATATATATATATATATATATATATATAAATTGCTGCTGTCTTTTTAGATATGTGTTAAATTTCTTTAAGGGATGATTAGTAATAATTAATTAAGAGACCAGGATGGATCCATTTCGGGCTCGGAAACTGGTTAGCTCAAGGCATAGAGAAGCCTGCTTCGAATGCTGGAGAGCACCAGTTCAAATCCCTGTAGGGAAGTATGGCCAGCTGACGAGGGCTAAGGAGCCCGAAATGGATCCATCCTGGTCTCTTAATTAATTATTACTAATCATCCCTTAAAGAAATTTAACACATATCTAAAAAGACAGCAGCAATTTAATAGGTCTCTGTCTGGATGGTCTCTAGGTTGAGTCGAAGGACAGAGAAGGATAACAAGTTTGTCTCCTCCCTTAAATAGGCCTAACAGGAAGCTGTAACAATATATCCACTTCATCAATAAAGTCCTGTAGAAAGGATGATGTAATCAGGGAAACTGGTTAGCTCAAGGCATAGAGAAGCCTGCTTCGAATGCTGGAGAGCACCAGTTCAAATCCCTGTAGGAAAGTATGGCCAGCTGACGAGGGCTAAGGAGCCCGAAATGGATCCATCCTGGTCTCTTAATTAATTATTACTAATCATCCCTTAAAGAAATTTAACACATATCTAAAAAGACAGCAGCAATTTAATAGGTCTCTGTCTGGATGGTCTCTAGGTTGAGTCGAAGGACAGAGAAGGATGACAAGTTTGTCTCCTCCCTTAAATAGGCCTAACAGGAAGCTGTAACAATATATCCACTTCATCAATAAAGTCCTGTAGAAAGGATGATGTAATCAGGGAAACTGGTTAGCTCAAGGCATAGAGAAGCCTGCTTCGAATGCTGGAGAGCACCAGTTCAAATCCCTGTAGGGAAGTATGGCCAGCTGACGAGGGCTAAGGAGCCCGAAATGGATCCATCCTGGTCTCTTAATTAATTATTACTAATCATCCCTTAAAGAAATTTAACACATATCTAAAAAGACAGCAGCAATTTAATAGGTCTCTGTCTGGATGGTCTCTAGGTTGAGTCGAAGGACAGAGAAGGATGACAAGTTTGTCTCCTCCCTTAAATAGGCCTAACAGGAAGCTGTAACAATATATCCACTTCATCAATAAAGTCCTGTAGAAAGGATGATGTAATCAGGGAAACTGGTTAGCTCAAGGCATAGAGAAGCCTGCTTCGAATGCTGGAGAGCACCAGTTCAAATCCCTGTAGGGAAGTATGGCCAGCTGACGAGGGCTAAGGAGCCCGAAATGGATCCATCCTGGTCTCTTAATTAATTATTACTAATCATCCCTTAAAGAAATTTAACACATATCTAAAAAGACAGCAGCAATTTAATAGGTCTCTGTCTGGATGGTCTCTAGGTTGAGTCGAAGGACAGAGAAGGATGACAAGTTTGTCTCCTCCCTTAAATAGGCCTAACAGGAAGCTGTAACAATATATCCACTTCATCAATAAAGTCCTGTAGAAAGGATGATGTAATCAGGGAAACTGGTTAGCTCAAGGCATAGAGAAGCCTGCTTCGAATGCTGGAGAGCACCAGTTCAAATCCCTGTAGGGAAGTATGGCCAGCTGACGAGGGCTAAGGAGCCCGAAATGGATCCATCCTGGTCTCTTAATTAATTATTACTAATCATCCCTTAAAGAAATTTAACACATATCTAAAAAGACAGCAGCAATTTAATAGGTCTCTGTCTGGATGGTCTCTAGGTTGAGTCGAAGGACAGAGAAGGATGACAAGTTTGTCTCCTCCCTTAAATAGGCCTAACAGGAAGCTGTAACAATATATCCACTTCATCAATAAAGTCCTGTAGAAAGGATGATGTAATCAGGGAAACTGGTTAGCTCAAGGCATAGGGAAGCCTGCTTCGAATGCTGGAGAGCACCAGTTCAAATCCCTGTAGGGAAGTATGGCCAGCTGACGAGGGCTAAGGAGCCCGAAATGGATCTATCCTGGTCTCTTAATTAATTATTACTAATCATCCCTTAAAGAAATTTAACACATATCTAAAAAGACAGCAGCAATTTAATAGGTCTCTGTCTGGATGGTCTCTAGGTTGAGTCGAAGGACAGAGAAGGATGACAAGTTTGTCTCCTCCCTTAAATAGGCCTAACAGGAAGCTGTAACAATATATCCACTTCATCAATAAAGTCCTGTAGAAAGGATGATGTAATCAGGGAAACTGGTTAGCTCAAGGCATAGAGAAGCCTGCTTCGAATGCTGGAGAGCACCAGTTCAAATCCCTGTAGGGAAGTATGGCCAGCTGACGAGGGCTAAGGAGCCCGAAATGGATCCATCCTGGTCTCTTAATTAATTATTACTAATCATCCCTTAAAGAAATTTAACACATATCTAAAAAGACAGCAGCAATTTAATAGGTCTCTGTCTGGATGGTCTCTAGGTTGAGTCGAAGGACAGAGAAGGATAACAAGTTTGTCTCCTCCCTTAAATAGGCCTAACAGGAAGCTGTAACAATATATCCACTTCATCAATAAAGTCCTGTAGAAAGGATGATGTAATCAGGGAAACTGGTTAGCTCAAGGCATAGAGAAGCCTGCTTCGAATGCTGGAGAGCACCAGTTCAAATCCCTGTAGGGAAGTATGGCCAGCTGACGAGGGCTAAGGAGCCCGAAATGGATCCATCCTGGTCTCTTAATTAATTATTACTAATCATCCCTTAAAGAAATTTAACACATATCTAAAAAGACAGCAGCAATTTAATAGGTCTCTGTCTGGATGGTCTCTAGGTTGAGTCAAGGACAGAGAAGGATGACAAGTTTGTCTCCTCCCTTAAATAGGCCTAACAGGAAGCTGTAACAATATATCCACTTCATCAATAAAGTCCTGTAGAAAGGATGATGTAATCAGGGAAACTGGTTAGCTCAAGGCATAGAGAAGCCTGCTTCGAATGCTGGAGAGCACCAGTTCAAATCCCTGTAGGGAAGTATGGCCAGCTGACGAGGGCTAAGGAGCCCGAAATGGATCCATCCTGGTCTCTTAATTAATTATTACTAATCATCCCTTAAAGAAATTTAACACATATCTAAAAAGACAGCAGCAATTTAATAGGTCTCTGTCTGGATGGTCTCTAGGTTGAGTCGAAGGACAGAGAAGGATGACAAGTTTGTCTCCTCCCTTAAATAGGCCTAACAGGAAGCTGTAACAATATATCCACTTCATCAATAAAGTCCTGTAGAAAGGATGATGTAATCAGGGAAACTGGTTAGCTCAAGGCATAGAGAAGCCTGCTTCGAATGCTGGAGAGCACCAGTTCAAATCCCTGTAGGGAAGTATGGCCAGCTGACGAGGGCTAAGGAGCCCGAAATGGATCCATCCTGGTCTCTTAATTAATTATTACTAATCATCCCTTAAAGAAATTTAACACATATCTAAAAAGACAGCAGCAATTTAATAGGTCTCTGTCTGGATGGTCTCTAGGTTGAGTCGAAGGACAGAGAAGGATGACAAGTTTGTCTCCTCCCTTAAATAGGCCTAACAGGAAGCTGTAACAATATATCCACTTCATCAATAAAGTCCTGTAGAAAGGATGATGTAATCAGGGAAACTGGTTAGCTCAAGGCATAGAGAAGCCTGCTTCGAATGCTGGAGAGCACCAGTTCAAATCCCTGTAGGGAAGTATGGCCAGCTGATGAGGGCTAAGGAGCCCGAAATGGATCCATCCTGGTCTCTTAATTAATTATTACTAATCATCCCTTAAAGAAATTTAACACATATCTAAAAAGACAGCAGCAATTTAATAGGTCTCTGTCTGGATGGTCTCTAGGTTGAGTCGAAGGACAGAGAAGGATGACAAGTTTGTCTCCTCCCTTAAATAGGCCTAACAGGAAGCTGTAACAATATATCCACTTCATCAATAAAGTCCTGTAGAAAGGATGATGTAATCAGGGAAACTGGTTAGCTCAAGGCATAGGGAAGCCTGCTTCGAATGCTGGAGAGCACCAGTTCAAATCCCTGTAGGGAAGTATGGCCAGCTGACGAGGGCTAAGGAGCCCGAAATGGATCCATCCTGGTCTCTTAATTAATTATTACTAATCATCCCTTAAAGAAATTTAACACATATCTAAAAAGACAGCAGCAATTTAATAGGTCTCTGTCTGGATGGTCTCTAGGTTGAGTCGAAGGACAGAGAAGGATGACAAGTTTGTCTCCTCCCTTAAATAGGCCTAACAGGAAGCTGTAACAATATATCCACTTCATCAATAAAGTCCTGTAGAAAGGATGATGTAATCAGGGAAACTGGTTAGCTCAAGGCATAAAGAAGCCTGCTTCGAATGCTGGAGAGCACCAGTTCAAATCCCTGTAGGGAAGTATGGCCAGCTGACGAGGGCTAAGGAGCCCGAAATGGATCCATCCTGGTCTCTTAATTAATTATTACTAATCATCCCTTAAAGAAATTTAACACATATCTAAAAAGACAGCAGCAATTTAATAGGTCTCTGTCTGGATGGTCTCTAGGTTGAGTCGAAGGACAGTGAAGGATGACAAGTTTGTCTCCTCCCTTAAATAGGCCTAACAGGAAGCTGTAACAATATATCCACTTCATCAATAAAGTCCTGTAGAAAGGATGATGTAATCAGGGAAACTGGTTAGCTCAAGGCATAGAGAAGCCTGCTTCGAATGCTGGAGAGCACCAGTTCAAATCCCTGTAGGGAAGTATGGCCAGCTGACGAGGGCTAAGGAGCCCGAAATGGATCCATCCTGGTCTCTTAATTAATTATTACTAATCATCCCTTAAAGAAATTTAACACATATCTAAAAAGACAGCAGCAATTTAATAGGTCTCTGTCTGGATGGTCTCTAGGTTGAGTCGAAGGACAGAGAAGGATAACAAGTTTGTCTCCTCCCTTAAATAGGCCTAACAGGAAGCTGTAACAATATATCCACTTCATCAATAAAGTCCTGTAGAAAGGATGATGTAATCAGGGAAACTGGTTAGCTCAAGGCATAGGGAAGCCTGCTTTGAATGCTGGAGAGCACCAGTTCAAATCCCTGTAGGGAAGTATGGCCAGCTGACGAGGGCTAAGGAGCCCGAAATGGATCCATCCTGGTCTCTTAATTAATTATTACTAATCATCCCTTAAAGAAATTTAACACATATCTAAAAAGACAGCAGCAATTTAATAGGTCTCTGTCTGGATGGTCTCTAGGTTGAGTCGAAGGACAGAGAAGGATGACAAGTTTGTCTCCTCGCTTAAATAGGCCTAACAGGAAGCTGTAACAATATATCCACTTCATCAATAAAGTCCTGTAGAAAGGATGATGTAATCAGGGAAACTGGTTAGCTCAAGGCATAGAGAAGCCTGCTTCGAATGCTGGAGAGCACCAGTTCAAATCCCTGTAGGGAAGTATGGCCAGCTGATGAGGGCTAAGGAGCCCGAAATGGATCCATCCTGGTCTCTTAATTAATTATTACTAATCATCCCTTAAAGAAATTTAACACATATCTAAAAAGACAGCAGCAATTTAATAGGTCTCTGTCTGGATGGTCTCTAGGTTGAGTCGAAGGACAGAGAAGGATGACAAGTTTGTCTCCTCCCTTAAATAGGCCTAACAGGAAGCTGTAACAATATATCCACTTCATCAATAAAGTCCTGTAGAAAGGATGATGTAATCAGGGAAACTGGTTAGCTCAAGGCATAGAGAAGCCTGCTTCGAATGCTGGAGAGCACCAGTTCAAATCCCTGTAGGGAAGTATGGCCAGCTGACGAGGGCTAAGGAGCCCGAAATGGATCCATCCTGGTCTCTTAATTAATTATTACTAATCATCCCTTAAAGAAATTTAACACATATCTAAAAAGACAGCAGCAATTTAATAGGTCTCTGTCTGGATGGTCTCTAGGTTGAGTCGAAGGACAGAGAAGGATGACAAGTTTGTCTCCTCCCTTAAATAGGCCTAACAGGAAGCTGTAACAATATATCCACTTCATCAATAAAGTCCTGTAGAAAGGATGATGTAATCAGGGAAACTGGTTAGCTCAAGGCATAGAGAAGCCTGCTTCGAATGCTGGAGAGCACCAGTTCAAATCCCTGTAGGGAAGTATGGCCAGCTGACGAGGGCTAAGGAGCCCGAAATGGATCCATCCTGGTCTCTTAATTAATTATTACTAATCATCCCTTAAAGAAATTTAACACATATCTAAAAAGACAGCAGCAATTTAATAGGTCTCTGTCTGGATGGTCTCTAGGTTGAGTCGAAGGACAGAGAAGGATGACAAGTTTGTCTCCTCCCTTAAATAGGCCTAACAGGAAGCTGTAACAATATATCCACTTCATCAATAAAGTCCTGTAGAAAGGATGATGTAATCAGGGAAACTGGTTAGCTCAAGGCATAGAGAAGCCTGCTTCGAATGCTGGAGAGCACCAGTTCAAATCCCTGTAGGGAAGTATGGCCAGCTGATGAGGGCTAAGGAGCCCGAAATGGATCCATCCTGGTCTCTTAATTAATTATTACTAATCATCCCTTAAAGAAATTTAACACATATCTAAAAAGACAGCAGCAATTTAATAGGTCTCTGTCTGGATGGTCTCTAGGTTGAGTCGAAGGACAGAGAAGGATGACAAGTTTGTCTCCTCCCTTAAATAGGCCTAACAGGAAGCTGTAACAATATATCCACTTCATCAATAAAGTCCTGTAGAAAGGATGATGTAATCAGGGAAACTGGTTAGCTCAAGGCATAGAGAAGCCTGCTTCGAATGCTGGAGAGCACCAGTTCAAATCCCTGTAGGGAAGTATGGCCAGCTGACGAGGGCTAAGGAGCCCGAAATGGATCCATCCTGGTCTCTTAATTAATTATTACTAATCATCCCTTAAAGAAATTTAACACATATCTAAAAAGACAGCAGCAATTTAATAGGTCTCTGTCTGGATGGTCTCTAGGTTGAGTCGAAGGACAGAGAAGGATGACAAGTTTGTCTCCTCCCTTAAATAGGCCTAACAGGAAGCTGTAACAATATATCCACTTCATCAATAAAGTCCTGTAGAAAGGATGATGTAATCAGGGAAACTGGTTAGCTCAAGGCATAGAGAAGCCTGCTTCGAATGCTGGAGAGCACCAGTTCAAATCCCTGTAGGGAAGTATGGCCAGCTGACGAGGGCTAAGGAGCCCGAAATGGATCCATCCTGGTCTCTTAATTAATTATTACTAATCATCCCTTAAAGAAATTTAACACATATCTAAAAAGACAGCAGCAATTTAATAGGTCTCTGTCTGGATGGTCTCTAGGTTGAGTCGAAGGACAGAGAAGGATGACAAGTTTGTCTCCTCCCTTAAATAGGCCTAACAGGAAGCTGTAACAATATATCCACTTCATCAATAAAGTCCTGTAGAAAGGATGATGTAATCAGGGAAACTGGTTAGCTCAAGGCATAGAGAAGCCTGCTTCGAATGCTGGAGAGCACCAGTTCAAATCCCTGTAGGGAAGTATGGCCAGCTGACGAGGGCTAAGGAGCCCGAAATGGATCCATCCTGGTCTCTTAATTAATTATTACTAATCATCCCTTAAAGAAATTTAACACACACACACACACACACACACACACACACACACACACACACACATATATATATATATATATATATATATATATATATATGCTTGTGTCACAACACCCTGGTAAGCCCCAATTAATGGAGGAAGCATACTGCTTTCCTTTTCTGTCTTTTGGCTCATCACAAGAGACCATGCAGACAGAAAGCTATTAGTTTCGTTGTGTCTTTTGTTTACATGTGTTTTAGATTTTGAGCTGATAAATAAACAAACAGGGGAGACTAGGATAGATCTATTTCCAGCTATTTAGCTCTCATCAGCTAGCCACACCCTTACTGGGATTCGAACCAGGGAAGTATTATATGTGAGGCAGTTGTAATTGCCACTAGACCACTGGTTCTATCCTGATCAGCTGAGAGACAGGGGAATAAGTATATGCTTGTGGCAATTACAACTGCCTCACATGTAATACTTCCCTGGTTCGAATCCCAGTAAGGGTATGGCTAGCTGATGAGAGCTAAATAGCTCGAAATAGATCTATCCTAGTCTCCCTTGTTTATTTATTTATCAGCTCAAAACCTAACACACACAGGACTTCCGGTTCCGGCTCCAGCGGTGACGGGCAAGCCTAGCGCTCGCTCGCCGTTTTGTTGTTTTTTCTGCCCCCCCCGGGGGCGAGACGCCCCTTTTTTGGGGGTCTCCCGTAAAGCCGGCTCGCCTGGGACGCTCCCCCCCACGGCGGTGGGGGAAGCGACCCTTGTCTTCGGCTTAGGTGAAGGAGAACATGCTGCGGGGGGTTTTCCCTTCGCCAAATGCAGACGGCGCCATTCGCGATCATGAAGAGAGCTGATCTAATGAGTCGGAAGGCTTCTCGGGGCTTCAGCTGCGACGGGGAGAGTGAGTGATTTAAAACTTTTTTTTCTGCTGTCAGCCGGGCTGAAAGGACTGGGAGGGGGGTGTTTGTTTGTAAACCCCCCCCCTCGGACTCAAGCGGCACTTGAAAATGGCTCCTCGCGGCGAGGAAGCGGAAATCTTTAATCCTGACTGTTTGCAGCAAGGGAAAGTGATCTGCAGTTTGCTTGCAACAATGTTTCTAGGTCTGGCTGAAACAATTTATTTTACCACTCTCTCCTTCGGGCTTTGAGCTTGGGCGTGGAAGATGGCTTCTCTTTGTTCCTGACTGACTATTTCACTTATGGAAAATTCCCAGCGTCTCTTTGCAATTTGGACTTCCTCTGGTTATTAATGAAGAATTTTTTCTTTTTGGATTTGTGATTTCTTTTCTGGAGTACCTTCGCTATTATACTTATTGAGTTGGAAAATTGTTTCTCTCTTGGTTCCTGAACTTTGCAACTTTACAACCCTGAACGGAACTTTTGGCTCCTGATCTGCCTCATCAGCCTCACCCAGAAAACGCCATTTTAGTGGCATTGATTTTAACAGCTAATCATGGCACAAGAAACAGCACTGGCAAGCTTAGAACAAAGGATGGCTTCTCTTGAATCTGTTATACAAACGTTGGTACAAGAAATTAAGGCCCAGAGGGCAGAAAATATTAACTTTAAGAAGGAGTTATTGGACACATGAAAACAAGTGCTGGAAAACACAAAGAAGAATGAAGAATTGGAAGGGGGGCTGGTGGGGGCTAAGGGAGAGATTAAAAATGTTACTAATGAGGTTGTGGAAATAAACGGGCATGTGTCTAGGATGGATATGGAAAGAATGACATATTTTTTGAGATTTCAGAATGTTTTTGAGGAACCTGGTGAATGCCTCCCTGATCTCATGAGCACAATTATAGCAGACTATTTACATAAACCTAAGGATGAGATCAGGGGGGACATTGACCTAGCCTACAGAATAAACTCAGCATATGCCAGGATAAATGAAGTACCTAGAGAGATACATGTGAAATTTGTTAGAAGGTCAACCAGAGAGGAAATCCTGAAAGTGCAGAGAGGAAGTCCGTTAATTTACCAACAAAAAGAGGTTGCTATCTTGAAGCAGATCCCAAGAAAGATTAGAGATGCAAGAAGGAAATTTTCCTTCTTGTCTAAAACATTGTTTGATCACGGGATTTGGTTCAAGTGGGTGACACCCGAAGGGATGCTGGTGTTCTGGGAAGGAGGAAGAGTGAGGATTAAAACAGTTGCCGAGGCGGAAGCCTTTTTCAAAAAACACTCCTCTGTCCTGGGGGAAGATTCAGGGGGGGCAGGGGGGGCCACGGCCCCGCCCGCTGGGGGCCTGGAGGAAGAGGTTGAAGACACAATTGCCAAGAGACGTAGATCTAAAAAATAACTTTGCCTTGATTTTTCTGAATAATATTGCATAATATCTGTATTTGGATTTTTGTAAATGACTGACAGCATAGAACTGAGAACTTAGGTATATGTACTTGCTTTCACTTTGTAGTGTTACGGAAAATGTTTTTTATTGTTATCAATGTATTTTGAAGTCCCGGAAGGGCCGACGACTTTGACGTGAACGCTCTCAAAATTTCTTTGTATCCCTTACCCCATCCTATGGAAAAATGTAAAACCAATAAAACTTTTTCAATATAAAAAAAAAAAACCTAACACACACACACACACACACACACACACACACACACACACACACACACGGTGTTATCTTAGCTTCATTGCACGGGCAGCATCTGGAGACAATGATGCTATTATACTAGCACTGACATCAGTTGGTACTTAGATAAATTGTATGCTCAACTGGCATCAAAAGTGTTGCAAAGAACCAGAATTACAGGCCAATAAGCATTTGGAAACTTTTGTCGCTCTCAAATCAATATTTGTAATTTATTGTCCCCTTGTAGCAGTATGGATGGATTTCATTAGCAGAAGGACTGGTCTAGAATGTACCACTGGAGGCCTCACTCATATACAAGATGAAGCATTTCAGACAAAATGCTCAGTGGGAGTAATTAAAAAAGTGAAACGTTATTATGTTCTTATACTGTGGGTTTTGTTGGATTCGACCGAGTGAATTGGAAAGTACTAAAAGTATTTTACTGCTATGTCAGGGAGTTTGGTTTCTAAATATACCATCATGTATGTTTACCTTAGCTGTCACTTTATAATGCATAGAGTATTGTGAGCAAAAAGTATGAAATGTCTGTATTACTATTAGCGTGGCAAAATTATCTGGTTTGATTTGTGTCTTATTGGACATAATATTACCATCTTGCTTGAAAATTTCTTCCTTCCTTCCTTCCTTCCTTCCTTCCTTCCTTCCTTCCTTCCTTCCTTCCTTCCTTCCTTCCTTCCTTCCTTCCTTCTCTGTGTTCTTTAGTATTAAGAGGTGGAGAAATATCAAGCCAATGATTCTGGCCAAGTCATGTGAAACTCATTCTGTTTTTACTGCTTGATTCCATTATCTAAGATATGCATTGGTTTGTTTGGGATTAGATTATCAGTTGGAGGTGAGGTTTGGCAAGGAAAGGAGTAATGGAAATATATTGTTTCTTTAAAGTATTTCTGGGTTTAAGATATCCGCTTCCTCGTAACGAGGAGCCATTTCCAAGCGCCGCTTTGAATCCGAGGGGGGTTTTGACAACAAACACCCCCCTCCAAGTTATTTCAGTCCAGGCTGACAGCAAAAATATATTTAAAATCACTCACTCTTCACCTCGCCGCCAAAGTCCCGGAGAGCCTTCCGACCCGAACGTCCAGCTCTCTCCATATTCACCATACGTTACCGACCTCCATTGGCGAAGGGGAAACCCCCCGCAGCATGTCCTTCTTCACCTAGACCGAAGACAAGGGCCGTTTCCCCGCTGCCGCAGGGAGGGACCGACCCAGGCAAGCCAGCCCTATGGGAGACCCCCAAGGAGGGGCGTCTCGCCCCCATGGGGGGGCAGAAAAAAGAGCAAAGCGGCGGACAAGCCCCAAGACTCGTCCGTCGCCGCTGGAAGGTGGAACCGGAAGCCTCTTTAAAGTATTTCTTAGCAGCCAAAAATGAGACAAAAACAAATCAGTTTTCCTTTCCTTACGCTCTGTTTCCCCCCCCTCGACTAGAGATATTTTGGGTTTCAACACAGGAAACAACAATTGGAGAACAAAATTATTTTGTTGTCTTAGTGGCAAACTTTTTCCTGCTATATAGATAGTTATTGTTGAATTTGTCTGATCCAAAAGTATTCCAGCCAGAAGATTTGGGTTGCAGACCTGTAGATCAGGGGCATCAAACTGGTGGCCTGCGGGCTGGAAGTGCCATGCACAGGCCATGCCCACCAGGACTCCATGAGCGGAACTCCATGAGCGGAAAAACATTGAAAAATAACACATGACAGCAATGTGACACTGTGAGTTTGACACCCGTGCCCTAGATGATCAAGTGAAGATATCAACATTATAAATATTTGCTGCCATCTAATGGTCATCTGGATTTCTACTACACAGATTAGTATCCCTAGTTGTGTGATAAATTCACATGTAATTTTATTTCATATTCCTTTAATAGGTATCCAATTTTATGGTTTTGCCATGAACAACTTTTGCTTATTTGTTTAGTAAATCAAAACACTGTTTGACATTGTGCAAGAACGGCCTGTAGAAAGTGGGAATGAAAAACAAATAAACAAACCATGAAATCCCCTAATCTGCCTAAATCAGGATTATGCTTTCCTCATGGTAGCCAAAATTAATAGCTAGCTAGCTAGCAGGATTCATTCAGATGATAGCCACAATGAACAAAGTAATAATCCAAAAAGGAAATAATCTATATAAATAAAAATGTAAAATAGTTTGTGCAAAGCCACTAATTTCAGAAAGGACTTCACCGATCGACACCAACTTTTCACACAATGTTCCCAAGGACTTCCGATGCAATCATACGTACCTTTTGTGTGGTTGGCACACGTGTGTCATGTGCAAGCAGTACAAATGTAAAAGGTACGCACTTCTCAGGTTTTCACCTCCCTGTAGCTCCTCCAACCCGGCTGCTTCTTATGATGCATCATGCACATGCCCCTCACATTTCCAACAGTCGTTTCCTTAGCAACTGAATAAGCTTCCAACATTGCCACACTGCATGAAGGCCTGCTAGGCCCAAAACTAGGCATGGGGGATGACACACTCCCAGGTGGCCCATTTTTGGTCCCAGGAGGCTGTATAGATGCCTACTAGGCCCAAAACTAAGCCTGGGGGGGTGACACACTCCCAGGTGGTCCATTTTTGGTCCCAGGAGGCTGTATGGATGCCTACTAGGCCCAAAACTAGGCATGGAGGGTAGCACACTCCCAGGTGGCCCATTTTTGGCCCCCAGGAGGCTGCATGGTAGGTAGGTAGGTAGCGGGATAGAAAGAGAGAGAGGGAAAAATACAGTAGTTTGACAGTCAAAACTACTGGGCAATTTGTTCTCCTTTACTAATTCACAAGCTACATGTAGTATCTCTCTGAGTATCAAAATCCAGGAACTACTATTCAGTTCTTTTTAAAAAAGGCAGTAGATAAGATAAACTTTCTTTAAACAGAATTGAAATATTCCAAATATAAACACTTCCCATTCACAATAACTCCATTATATTTGAATTCACCTTTAGTTAGTTGGCCTTCTTTCAATCCATTCCTGCTTCTGGGAATTATCAAGAAACGTCACAATTCCCTGCCCCTGTTTCATATGGATTGGAGGACACCTATTCAAATCTTCAGAGGACTTCCCCAAGTTACTTCATATAGAAGCACATGTTGAACAGCAGGGAAGAAAGAATGGAACCCTATGAGACAACCCCCCCTCCCACCAAATGCCATGGAGCCAGACAGTAAATTTCTACTGATATTCTCCTGATGTAAGAACAGAACATGGCAACACCAATTTCAACCCAACAAGTTCATATATGCATATTGCATAGTTAGTAGTTGATCTGTCTAGAAGAATCAACATAGAAGCTCTCTGCCAACATTGTCCCTATGGAGGGTAACCAAAGCTATTTCTAGGGGATATCCAAATTGGAAGCTATATATCTAGATTTTCTCCCGAGCACTAAAGTTACATTGCCATTGTAGATTGTACATTGTTAATGTCAGGGTTCCAAGTAATGCCCTTAAGGAAAGAAGACTCCAAGACTTGAGTTTCCTCAAAGTTCCATTTTATTAGAGATGACATATTGGCACATCTGAAAGCTTCCAGGTTTTCCTCACCAAAAGAAAGTTCAAGCCCCTGCCCAGCAGCCCCATATTCATCACATGATCCAATCAGACACCATCCAAACCAGGACTTATCTCCCAGTCATCTCATCACACCTGCAGGGCCAGTTGACCTTGACTTTCTGAGAAAGAATGTTGTTATGGCTACATATCACCCACACTCTGTATAATCCCCCTTCCCATTGTCCCACAGTAGAAAATGTGGCAGGCCTAAAATCCAAAAGGTAAAAGATGGCTTCCAGGTCTGACACCCAAATTCAAATGGAATTAGAAGTCAAAATACAGCGACTTAAAGTTGACCCAAATAGTAATTAAAATTGTATATATCTTAAGAATGATCAAAAAAACATAAAATAGCAATACTTACTTTCTCTGCTCCATGGAGCACAGGAAAGCTTTTTGGAATGAGGAGAAGTAAACTTCAGTTTCCACAAATCTTGTCCTATTAAGCTTTCAAGCAATTGATGTCTGCCTTAAGAGTCCATTTATCCGTTACAGCAAATGTGAAATGCAGTGTTTGTTTTTAAAGAAAAGAAACCAAACCTTTATAAAACACTGTAAGGCCCATATTGGAAAGAAGCCATCCATAAATAAAGAGGATTGACTGTTTAACCTGAAAATGATTAGATAATACTTTCAAGTACCATCTTCCACTTGGCTGATTGAAGGAAGGACTCCTTGGCATACAATGAATGCAAAAGGAATTTAAAGGAAACCACATGTGAGGACTAAAAATGCCACAGTCCAAAGTCATACAGTACAGGAAGTCCTTGACTTATGACCAAAACTGTGCCCCAAATTTAATATTTAACTCTAATGTAGTTTAATATTGGGGTGAGGCGAGTGTATGTGTACACACCAGCCTCACCCCAATATTTAACTACATTAGAAATTGGAAACATTTTGCCTTGGCTGATAAATGTTTCCATAAGAGATTAACAGGGTTTGAGTTTCTCATTGGAGAGCATAATGAGAATACATTGAAATGGGAGGAGAAGGGGGGCAAGCAAGGAAGGATTGTAATTTGTATTATAGCTTTATCTAGGAGTGATAGATTTAATTGTTCTCTGCCTGTCAAAGTCTCATTTGATTTTTTTTTCTCACAAGCAAATTAGAATTTCTCAAGGCTAATTGTTCCAGCTTTTTTGCTATTAACATTCCAAGGTATTTAAAAGAGAAAAAAACAACGAACTGCAATCCTGAAAGCCCATGAATTTTCTGCTGTAAGCTGGCTGTTAAGAATAATAAGGAGGGGGGAAAAACCATTTTGTTCCTTTTTATCATCAGGACTGATATTTCAGGAAATTTAAAAAAAACCTTTGCAACTTCGGGTGTTGTTCTTACTGGGTTTATTTATTTATTTATTATTTTATCGAATTTATAACCCGCACCTTCTCCTAAAAAAGGACCCAGGGCGGCGCACAGGAAAATTTAAAAACAATACAAATATACAAAATACCATTATTAAAAACCTATTAAACCCATACCCTGTGCTAAAACAATTTAAAATCCCCCTAATTAAAATTTACAGCTAATAACAGTCATAAACGGGAGGTTATACTAGGCTTGTTGAAATAGGTGCTTTTTAAGACGCTGGCGGAAAAGGTGGAGGTCTGAGATAGTGTGTAATTCGGGGGTTAGAATTGAAATCAAACTTAATGTGTACAGAGTAATTTATGTTGAGTAAGATTAATACAAATACTAATATAGTATTGGTTCTTATACTGTGAATATCTTCACTAGAAGTTCAATGATAAATGCAGAAGAGAAAGAGGTGCATTCATACCTCTATTGTTGTAGAGTGTGTTTTTAATTCTTCTGTGCACCACCCTGAGTCTCATTGGGGAGATAGGTGCGGTATAGAAATGGGAATATATATATATAATATTTTAATGCTCATTTTTTCTCTTAACATTAACTGGAAGTCTTGTAACAAAAGGTCAGATCTCTCCAGATGCGAATTTTCTATTGTCTTTGTTCAGTGATGTTTTATGAGTTTTGAACAAGGAGTTCAAACTCCCTGTTCTTTATCCTCCCTTCTTCTTTTTCCCAGTTCCTTTCCTAGAACATCTGGAAATTGAACAACTAACAACTGTACATACAGTTGTACATTGGAATGTTGTTTGTTTGGTTTTCAAAAGAGAAAACCACATTGATGTTTTCACTTTTACAACCAAACGTTTACTCTCCTTCATGTTTATTTTCCTTCATCATCCACAAATGATCTGTTTGTAAATTAGTGTTCTGCATTTTTAAAGAGAAAGAGATGTTTGTATGAAAACACCAATTCTAAAAAGAGCACATGGATACATAAGGCTATTGCCAAGCTTTTAGCAAATAAAATCTCACAGGACCATTTTTTACGCATTGAAGAACTCTGTTGAATTAAGCAAGCCTGTAATTAAAGATCACTTTGCAAATAATATAGTTTTTCATGTTTAGAAAATTAAAAAAAGATAAAATATTATTGTGGAAGGGTGCAGTAAAGGAGAGGTGGCTTAGAGATAACTGGTGGTTGTGAAATTCCAGTTAGACAACCTAGTGCTTGTGGATAATGTGTGAACCATTTGTGTACATGCTCAGAATTTCTGCTGTGCGGTATGGAGGCGTTAACTAGGCGTGGGAAGAAAGGTTGAAGCTAGTGACTCAAATCTACAGACGCTGAAGTACATCCTGCCAAGATGTGAAATATGTCAAGATTTCATGACAATAAATCACTTGACAGAAATGTGGGTTCCGCAGCATATTGCAGTTCCACAAACCACTACAAGGAAAAGAAAGGAAAGAAATAGAAAAACGACTACATAATCTGAAAGAAAGTTCATGGGTAAACATAGCCAGATTTTTGCTCTCCCCTTCATCTTCTTCACTCATTTCAGAAACAATTCACAGATGTGTGGGAGTGTCAGGCCTGCTTCTTCGTTGTCTCAGGAAAGACCACACTTAGACATTTTTTTGAAATGTTAAAGGCTTCTTTTACTAAGTTACGATAGCGTACAGACCAAGTAAAGCTGAGAATGATTAGTTTAGGCGCGAACAGAAAGTATTAAGCTTAAGCCCAACCCAATCCCCAAACCCCCCCTATGCATTGTCCAATATGCTTTCATCTCCAACATCAGGTGGGCAGGTCTTCACCATCCTGGAATGCAGGTCCGTTACACAGGAGATAACACGAACATCAACATTGTCCACCAGCAGAACACACTCATCCCAAACCCCCACCCTCCCCGTTTCCATGACAGCGAAGCAGGAACTCGCGAGACTGACATCCGGACCTCCTCCAGGAACAGCGGGAAATATAGGGCAGCAATAGGCACACGAGAGGCTATACCTGAAAAACAAGAAAGGAGAGACAAAACAACAGAGAGGAGAAGGAAAAAAGAGTCAGGGTTTGTGTGGATATTTGGCATAAAACTGGCGTACCAGTTTAGGAGCTTTGAGATGCTCTTTATCCACCCATTCGTTATGAGAAGGGGGAAAATCTTTCCACATGACCAGGAACTGTGTTTTATTTCTGCGGATTCTGGAGTCCAAAATGTCCCGGACCTCATAATGCTGATGACCATCAACCATGGTAGGTGTAGGAGCAGCAGGTAATCTTTTGCGAAGATGGGAGGTACGAGCAGGCTTCAGTAAATGAACATGGAATACAGGGTACAGTCGTCGGTAGGTCTTGGGGAGATCCAAACGGACCGACACAGAGCTGATAATTTTTGTGATCGTGAAAGGACCAACAAATTTAGGACCCAGCTTCTTGCATTTTTGGGGACTATCCAAATTTTTGGTAGACACATAAACCTGATCACCAACTTTGTAGGATGGAGGTACTGCCCGTTTCCTGTCAGCGTACAACTTGTGCGAATCATGGGCATCATTCAAAGTTTTTCGGAGAACCGGCCAAACAGAGGACAGTCTAGAGGACCAGTCAGCTAAAGAGGGAACTGTCGTCGAGTCGTGAGGCAGTTCGGGAATGGGTACAAAGTCCTGTCCGTAGATGATTTTAAAGGGGGTCATATTCGTACTAGAGTGAACAGAGTTATTATACGCCACCTCGGCATGTACGAGAAGATCAGCCCAATCATCTTGTTGAAAATTAATAAAACAACGTAAGTATTGTTCGAGAACGGAATTAACCCTTTCACAAGATCCATTCGTCTGAGGGTGGTAGGCGGAGCTTAAGCTCTGGGCGGAGCCAATCAGTCTCAAAAACTCCTTCCAAAAATGGGAAGTAAATTGTGTTCCTCTATCGGAGATGATGCGTTGCGGGACGCCATGAGAACGATAGATATGAGAAACGAACAGGCGGGCTAGAGTTTTAGAAGAAGGAATTTTAGTACAGGGGACAAAATGAACTTGTTTAGAAAAGAGATCGGTAACTACCCAGATAACGGTATAACCCTGACTGGGTGGAAGATCAACTATAAAGTCCATTGAAATTTCCTTCCAAGGCCTTTCCGGCGCAGCTACAGACTGGAGAAGACCCTGAGGCTTGCCCGGCGCCCGTTTTGAAACCGCACATACAGGGCAACTGGCAATATACGATTCGACATCTTTCTTCATTGAAGGCCACCAGAATTGTCTCTTGACAAGATGAATAGTCTTAACGAAACCGAAATGGCCAGCCAAACGTGAGTCGTGTGCGCGTTGCAAGACAAAAGGACGCAAAGTAGCAGGAACATAGATCTTCGAGCCAATCCAGGGAAGATCATCTCTGGTAGTACAATCACCTGAGTGAGTCGAATACCAATCATCAGTAAGTAATTCCTCCTTTATACGAGCAATCAGGTCAGCAGGTGGAGTAGTTTGAACAGTAGTTTGGGTTAAAGTAGACACCGGAGAAGCAGGTAAAGTGAGTGGCATGATGGGTTGTACAACGGTGAGTTTAGAGACATCATACTGAGGCAATCTGGAAAGCGCATCAGCCATGAAGTTTTTGCCCCCAGGGATGTATTTGAGGTGGAAATTGAAACGATGGAAAAAGTGAGCCCAACGAAGTTGCCTTGGGGACAATTTCCGAGAGGAGGTAAGAGCTTCCAAGTTTTTATGGTCTGTCCAGACCTCGAAAGGATGCGGGGCACCCTCAAGAAAATGACGCCAAGTCATGAGAGCCCACCGAACAGCAAAAGCTTCTTTTTCCCAAATCGCCCAACCACGTTCGGACGCAGTGAGTTTCCGAGAGGTGTAAGCGCATGGTTGTAATTGGCCTTGCTGATTGAGCTGTAAAAGGACTGCTCCCACCGCGACATCACTTGCATCTGCCTGAATTACAAATGGGGAATTCACATCGGGGTGTTTGAGAACAGGCTCAGCCGCAAACAACCTTTTTAGCTTTTCGAAAGCGGCTTGACACTCCATCGTCCATTTGAGAGGGGTTCCTGGACGAGGTTTGCCTTCTCCTTTTGTTTTCAGAAGGTTCGTAATGGGCAAGGCAATATCAGCGAATGACGGAATAAATTGGCGGTAAAAATTTGCAAATCCCAAAAAACTTTGCAATTGTTTACGGGTACGGGGAGGGGCCCACTCCGTTACCGCCTTGACTTTAGCAGGATCCATTTCTATTCCCTCAGAGGAGATGCGGTAACCTAAATAGTCAATTCTGTCCTGGTGAAACTCACACTTAGAAAGTTTGGCATAAAGTTCAGCGGAACGCAACTTGTTTAACACGGAGCGCACCAGTTTAATGTGCTCGTCATGTGTTTGCGAGTAGACGACTATGTCATCAATGTAAACAATTACTCCCTTGTAAAGGTGCTCGTGGAGAACCTCGTTTATTAATTGCATGAACACCGAAGGAGCACCTTGAAGACCGAAAGGTAGGACTTTGAATTGGAAACACCCGAGTGGACAGTTAAAAGCTGTTTTCCATTCGTCCCCCTCTTTAATCCTGACTCTGTAATAGGCTTCACGTAAGTCCAATTTTGTAAAAATCTTACCGGTAGCCAGGTGAGCCAGCATGTCTTTCATGAGCGGAAGGGGGTAAATATTGTGTTCACAAATGGTGTTGAGATATGAATAGTCCTGTATCAATCGTAGAGTACCATCTTTTTTTTCTCTAAACATAACCGGTGCGGCCACACGGGGCCTAGCCGGTTCAATGAAACCTCTTTGAAGGTTTTTATCGATGAATTTACGTAATTCCTCCATCTCCCGCGGGGTCATGGAGTATATACGAGGTTTGGGTAATTGAACCCCAGGAAGAAAATCAATTGAACAGTCAGTAGCCCTATGAGGAGGAAGGGAATCACAAGATCTTTCACTGAAAGCATCCTTTAGGTCCCAATATTCTTTGGGAATTTTCTCCTCGCCTGGTATGGATTCGGGTGATGGGAAACCCAATAAAGGTGCAGCAGATTCAACATGGGGGGGTGGTTGATCAACTTCTGATGGAAGAGAGGTGTGTTCTGGTAGGGTTAAAGGTATGCGTACCCAACTTTCCTTCCAGTTTATAATAGGATTCCATTTGCGAAGCCAATTGACCCCCAAAATTACATCATTATCGGCAATGGCAGTTACAATAAAGTTGATGGTCTCAGTATGGCCCGTGCCTATAGAGACATGAATTGGTTCGGTGATAAAAGATGCTGGGGTACCCCCAGCTACAGAACCATCCATTTGGCAAAAGGCTATGGGAGTTTTTAAGGGTTTAAGGTGGAAACCCATTTTATCCACTATGTCTTGGCTTATGAGAGTTTTCGAACACCCAGAATCAATGAGAGCCTGCACATTGCATGTACGCCCAGTAGATGGAGCTAAAAGCATTAAATTAATATAAAGGGGCCCGGAGTGATGACTCACCAAGTTGTCGTCAGAAGAGTCTGAAGACGCTTCCCAATCATCGGGTTCCGGGGAGGGCTGGTCAACAGGAAGATTGATGGGCTCCATTCCACTCATAGCCGGCCTGGCGCGCACAGTTGGTGTCTTGGGCTGTTTCCGGTCCGAAGAAGAAGGTGGGCGTGGAATTGGTTTTGACCGGCATTTGTCTGCCCAGTGCCCCTCCTTGCCACAGCGATAACAGCTGCCTGAACGAGGTTGGGTTGGTCTCCCCTCCCCCTTTTGAATGCTTTTCTCCCTCGCAGGTGGGTGAGATTTGGGGCTATCTTCCTGTGTTTTTCTCTCCAAGCGGCCTGGATCTTGTAAATGTGCTTGATCCAATTCAACATCCGAAGCTAAATCTATCCAGTCATTCAAAGTCTCTGGACGAAATCTGTTCACACATGTTTGATAAATATCCTTATTCAGCCCATCAACATAAATATCCATCAGGGCTTGTTCAGAATAACCAGTCATAAACACTGATAGCTGTTGAAAAATCTGAGTGTAAGCCTGAATAGACATGTCCCCCTGTTGCAAACATTTTAGTTTCATTTTTGCTTTCCTCTGCACACGGGGGTCTTCAAAACGCCTTCTAAGAGCATTCATAAAGCGATCAAAGTCACGCAATGCTGGTGAATGGCAATTATGCAAAGAAACCAACCAATCAGAAGCTTGATCTTCTAAGGTCATAGATACAATTCTGATTTTGATTTCATCATCCATATCAGCTGCGTAAAACTGCATGAAATTATCGACGTGAATTAGAAAAAACGCCAGTTTGTCGGCACTTCCATTATATTTCACACCCAAAGGAGGCAGTTTAGCAAGTCGGCGGGGGTTAATGGGGTTGGCTTCCCTTCCAGCCTGAGGGGGGGGGGAGGGCGTTGCTCTCCTGCTTTGCCTGGCAGAAGCTGTCTCTCTCCGTAATTCCCTGCCGGCTTGAGGAGGGGGGGAGGGTGTTGAAACCCTGCTTCGCCCCCCCGGAGCTGCCTGTGAACCTCTTGCCTGTTGGCGTTCCGCCTCCCTCCCCCAGATTTTTTCCAGGGCTAATTTCTTCTCATCTGCCTGACGGAGTAAGTCCTGAGCCATCTCCCTTAATTCATTCTCCTCTCTTTGGAGCTCCGGAATGACTTTCTTTGGGGAAAGTCGTCGTCTGGAGACGTTTACCCCACTCATTCCTACCCCTTCAGACCAACGTTTAGGTTTGACTGATTCTTCGGCTGCCAGATTTAGATCTAGGCCAGCCAAACCTTCCATCACTGACCTGATCCCTTCAGTTTGAACAGGAGGATGCGATGCTTCAGCTCCCAAAATGTTTTCAGGCAGGACCTCTACCAACGGAGGCTCCTCTTGTGAAGGGTCCGACATCAGGGCAGGTTTTTGGTTTTTTGTGATTCTCAGCTTAATGTCAGGCCTGCTTCTTCGTTGTCTCAGGAAAGACCACACTTAGACATTTTTTTGAAATGTTAAAGGCTTCTTTTACTAAGTTACGATAGCGTACAGACCAAGTAAAGCTGAGAATGATTAGTTTAGGCGCGAACAGAAAGTATTAAGCTTAAGCCCAACCCAATCCCCAAACCCCCCCTATGCATTGTCCAATATGCTTTCATCTCCAACATCAGGTGGGCAGGTCTTCACCATCCTGGAATGCAGGTCCGTTACACAGGAGATAACACGAACATCAACATTGTCCACCAGCAGAACACACTCATCCCAAACCCCCACCCTCCCCGTTTCCATGACAGCGAAGCAGGAACTCGCGAGACTGACAGGGAGCCCTTAACAGCACCTTGCTGTCCTTGGCTGGTTGAAAAAACATCTGAATAGGGTTGGGCTTTTCATGTCCAACCACAAACTCCAACTGTAGACCAGACTGCAGGGTTGAGATGTCTTGGAAAAAAGCAATTTCCAGCCACTTCCATACAATGGTATGTCTGCATAGTCACCAGCAACTGAGCTCAACCTAAGGGAGTATTTACCTTCAGAACTGCACAGAATCAACATATTCTTCTTAACAAAGCAAAGTTGCCATGACCTGAGATTGAAAAGAGTTACAAAAAGGCAGATATATCAGAAAAAAAATTAAACACTCAAGGTAGAAGGTCTCAGATTCATTCTGAACATTAGATCTAAAAAGTATACAAATCACAAGTTGGAGAGATTCAACAGACGCCCAACTCCAGAGTCTAGGATAGATTTTCAAGGAATTCTGGAATACCAGTATGATGAGAGCCAGACAGATTTCTGGACAGTCATTATTCCAAAGGGTAGGTGCCATGATAGAGAAAGCATGCTTCCTTGATTCCAATAGATGGCATTGCTTAATAGATGGGGCACTCAGTGCATCAACTTTTACTGGATAGAAACAGAACCTGGGAGATAAAGGGACCTTCAGATAGCCAGGTTCTATGCCATGAAAAGCTTTATAGGTAATAAGCATTACCTTGAATAGGAACTGAAAATGTATTGGTTTCCAGTACGCCTTGCAGAAAAGTGAAGCATGGGCACACTGAGACACACTCATCCTTACCTGTACCATTGCATTTGGTATCAGTTCGGGGAGTCCCTTCGGGGAGAGGGGGCGGTTTATAAGTCTAATAATTAAATTAAATCAGTTGTAGCTTCTGAATGGTTTTGAGAGTAGACCCTTGTAGAACACATTGCAACACTTCAACTTTATGCTGACAAGGATGTAAATGACCATCTGAAGGGCCTACAGATCTAGGAACGGGCACAACTGGTGCATAAGGTGTAATTGAACAAAGCCTTCTTGGCCACAGCAGCCACCTGCTCTTGAACAGAAGCTGTGGATCTAACACAATACTCATTTTAAGGACCACTTGAATGCAGAACAGCAAACCGATCAGCGGCTAAAGATGGGGCATGATCAGATCCAGAGGCCCCTAATATTTGCAGTATTCAGTCTTGGTGGATTGAGCCAGATTCTGTTTCTCTTCATCTAAACCTGCAGTGATACTGAGGCAGGACATGACATCCTACTTGGCTGTCTCAGAATCAAGCTATATAATGGGTATGATCAAACGAATCTGGAAAATTTGCTTCCTCCAGGATTCTCTATAACTATTGTTGGAAAGGAAAAGTTGGAAACAAGGCAGTAATTACCCAAATTTGAGGAAGGAGTGGACCACAGCTTTCTCCAAGGCTGAAGCTTTGCTTTACTCTCTCAAAGAAGTTGAGTCCACTGCATTTACTCTTGTGGCTTTAACCATCCAGCATGGACCTGGGTAAAAACATTTTGGAAAATCCTATCCACTTTTTCAAGAGTTACTAATTCAAATTTATCTCAGAACCCCACAAGACTGAGCTCCAATCACCCCAATGGACTTGCCCAATCAGAGTCCACCTCCCAACTACCCAGATAGTTAGAATATCTTCCACAGCAGGAATGTATGCTTATCATCTCCCAACAAATATAAAACCTGTTATTTGAGGGAGAGGTAATTCATTTACTATTTGTCAAATAAGAACTCTACTAGCACCAATAGATAGGCTAAATTTTCACCTGCCACAAATTTCTATAAGAAAGTATAAAATATCCTCATATTAGAATGAGGAGTTAGGTTTTATATGATTGTCTCATTTCTTCTGTTTCATTGAATTATTTTTTTGACAATATGTTGCTCACAGTTTGCAATTACATTTATTTTAAATATTCATGTTTAATGTGGAGAACCTGAATTTGTATAAGGATTTAGGATAAAAGAAGGATAAATTTCTCTTTCTGTCACTCTTGGGACCTATTATTATATGAAACTATTCTTATGATGATTGAATTTTAATGATCATTATGAAGTGCTCACTTCTTATTAGGTCCAAAATATTTTGATGGTTGAAATTAAGTCAAATGACATATCACCACTAATGCCAGTAACTCACGAAGTCTTGCTGAATCCATCACTCACAATTTTTTGCCTTTGTTACTTTTCCTACTTTCTAAATGTCTCCTAATATTGATCAGATATATTCCTATGTAGCTTCATCAACTTCAGGGGCTCTACTTGAAGTATTATGCCCTTAAACCCTGTAAAAGTAACTATTTTTAATGTTCTAATTATTGCTTTAAAAGTAATTACATCGTTATTTTTTATTTTTTTATTTTATTTTTGGATTTATACCCCACCCTTCTCCTTGTTAGGACCCAGGGCGGCGCACAGGCATTATTAAAACCATAACAAAAAACAATATACATCATTAAAAACATATTAAATTATTAAACCCGTGCTAAAAACCCATTTTAAACCCTGCAAATTACAATTTATATATAAAAAGTCAGAAACGGGGGGCTATGCCAGGCCAGCTTGTTGGAATAGATATGTCTTAAGATGTTGGCGGAAGAGGCTGAGGTCCGAGGTAGTGCGTAGGTCGGGGGGGTAGGTCGTTCCATAGGGTTGGGCCTGCCACAGAGAAGGCCCTTCCCCTGGGCGTTGCCAACCGGCATTGCCCTGCCGACGGCACCCGGAGAAGACCCTCTCTGTGAGAGCGGATCGGGCGAAGGGATGTATGGGATGTTATGTTCTATGTAATGTAAATGAGGAAATATTGAAGACATGACTGAATTACTGGTGATGTTATCTATTTTTACTTTCAGTGATATTTAAAAATGAATGAAAGTGAATCAGAAGTAGTTTTTGTCCTGGCTGGCCCCACCATGTACTTGTCAAGCACCAGGGAAATCAGGAAATCCAGGCAGTTCAAATGGATAAAAAGATTAATTGCAAGCTTAAGTGCTCTACAAGACTCTGAACTTACTAATAGTCAGAGCAATTTGGTGGTAGATAAGGAATTCAAGGTGGGCTGGACTTAGATCTCTTGTGGGCATGAAGAAACTCGTGACTGATGATGCATTTGACCCTTCTGTCGAGCCTGGTCATCTCCTACATCATTTGGTTTCAAGGCCAAATGGA